>CM077810.1:110423469-111623469 GCA_039764185.1 Tamarix austromongolica
ACTAAATGTCCAAACATATAAATATATATCAGTTCATTTCAATTCAACATGCTAGTTTCTTAAATAAAGCCCTATAAATTCAAGCTACCAATGCGAAAAGCTCCAAAGATATCATGACTTATATACCAAATTTTACCAATTTAGCTCTACGTACAATGACTGGAACATTATTACAATAGGAACAGCATAGCATACACATAAAGCTGCTAATGTATCGAATATTAATACAATAGATTGAATTAATTGCCTTTACCTCGAGCAAATGGTTGAGGTTTTGGCTCTGGTTGCTTTTCTGGTGTCTTGTCACTTCGCCATATCAGCTTGGAAAATGAAGCTATAGTAGAGAACGTTGCAGGAACAACTTTTGATAAGATAGCTCCAACAAATGACCTGTTTCGGTCTTCTGAAAGTCTGTTGAAGAATCAAAACTATTATTAGTGATTAACAATTACTAAAAACAACAGATCAATGGCACATACTCTTCATATGAACTATGAATAAATAGAACAGTAAAAAGGGAAAAATACAGAAAGACAAGCTAACCTGAACACTGAAATTACAGCATCATTGCCAATAGTTACCGCACAATAATAGCATTGACTTGACTGCTCAACAATAAAAGCAGCTGAATTCAAATACCAGAATATCTTCAGACAGTCTCCGGAACTCATTAATTATTGGATCAGCGATGTTATATGTATAGGTGAAGTGCATGCAAGTGTACATGTTAAGTTCAATCATATATTCATTTCAGAACTCAACATGAAGGCCTCAAGCAGTCAAGCCCCAAATGAGCATATGCAATTGCACAAGTGGAGCATACAATAAATAAAAAATACAAATATGTACATAGCATCAACCTATACGAAACATAATAGGAAAAGATGCATAGTCATCTTCCTCAAGCAGCCAAAACTGCAGATTACATGAATTAATACTAGAAAGCAGATCTGGCTAGCTGGGACAGACAGCAAACAAGGAGAAATGAGCTATGAACAATAAACTAGGGGTGATGCATACTGTAAATCAAGGTTGCGGTCCAGTTTAAGGCTGGTTTAGAATTTTATTGAATAGTTTGGTTACACTTTGTCGCATTATATTATGGTCTATAAACCTTAAAATTTATTATGTATTTGAATTAATTTTGAATCAGTTTATCTAAAAAAACATTCACAGCCACCCACTATTTATATTAAGATCCATAACTATTTACAAGGATTTTGTATCTTAATATTTAAGTCCTCATATTTCAAATTTGAAGTTTTCTTTTACCTATAAAATAATTTACAAATGTTACTTTAAAATCATATTCACATATTGTTTGACATTTCACATTCGTCATGGAACTTTCTCTTAAAAGTAGTAAAATTTAGTTAACACTTTTAACAGTAACAAAATATGCAACATTCTTTAATAACTATTTTGGAATCTGATTTGGGTAGAAAACCATAAAACACACCTGACTGAACTAAAATTATTATTTTGATGAATTTGGAAAAACAGTTCGGTCTGATGTGTCCCCCCCCCCAAAAAAAAAACACAATATTACACTTAAGTTCAATTTTGGTAATCAAGCCACACCAAACCAGTCTGTATTCACCCTTAAGGTGAACCGCAGAAATTGGTATAGCAGTCAAAGTGGGCGGGCGAATGTGATTATCTTGTCCTAAGATGGAAGGAGAATCAGAAAAGGGGAGAGTAGTGGGCTGGCGATGAGGTAGTCTTATCTTAAAAGTGTTTGCTTTCTAGTTCTTATATCCATTAGGGAATTTGGTTTCTTGTTACTATATCCATGAGCTATTTTTTTCCCTGTATTTGCTTGGCACTAGATTATGTAGAACAAAATGAATACAGAACATCTAAATGTCACCAGTGCAGGTTTCAAGTAACCATATTCAACGTGCTTCACTAGTAAATGGACTAGAAAGACAAAGTAGCCAGAGTCCCCCAACTATATCATTGATAGTCAGCAGGTGTTTAACAACCCAGCAAATTTCGCTGGCTGAAAACAGCAAAGGGAATTAACAGCAGCCAGTAACTGGAAATTGGGACTAAAAAGTAGCAGAATTATCACCTCAAAATCAAGTAAGGGTGGAGGCATAATTCCAGTGATTGCTGCATCAGCACAGGCTCCATACTTGTTCACATTCCATAACTGGTAAGGTACCCTATCAAATGAATTTACAAATTCTTCTGAACCCTTAATGTTATGTTTCTGATCCCAAAAACTGGCCTGTGTCTCTTGGAACCATCGCCGCAGCATACTCTACATCTCAAGCATGGAAAGCCTGTTAGGATTGAGAACTACTAATTAACATCCCTGATACTCAGGCCTTAAAACTAAAGAGTGGGAAAGAAAAGACAAATCCTCAAGCTCCAAAAAGAGAATGACAAGGAAAAAGAAAAAGAAAGAGAAATACCTTAATGTATTTCATAGTTAAGGAAGCCCGAAACTAAGATTAATAGCTTGCCCCCAAAACTAAGATTACTAGCTTACCTTCAGGGCAAGCAAAACAGTCACAAAAGGGCTAAACAAAGACTAGTCGACGTCATGCCAGACAAGAGTAGTTAAAAAGGCGTATCACGTTGCGATGTATATGAATGAAAAGCCACATACCTGCAAATCAGATCCATCAAATCGGGCAATTGCACCTGCCATAACAACACAAACCTCCTCACTAGATATGTCTCGACCCATATCCATCTTTGTTCCACGAACCCTTAGCCTCAAAATCTTCCCAGGATATATAATCTACAGAGAAAAATGAAATCAAATGTATACAATATCAGCTCCCAAATAAAACCATACTGCTGCTAACAAACACACAGCCTGAGGCAGCTAATCAGTGTCAAAACAGTATGTTTCCAAAGTAGGATGTCATTGCTCTATTGTTTGATAAATATCGATAAAAACAACTTTTTCATGGTCATTTCCCCACCTTGGATTTCTTTCACACAATTGTTTTTTGGCCTTCTTGTTTATGGTGGTATTTGCACCAACTTATGTTGCTTCTATTTATTGCATTATACTGATAGAGCTCAGATTGGTAAATGCAAGGACTTGTTTGGGCATTTCCTTGGTGCTTGTTCGAACTGATCTCCAATCATCCATATCCTTCCCCACTACCATCACAACAGGCAAAGACTGTTGGGGTTCCTTAACAAAAAGACTGAGAGGGAACAGCCAAAGGGCGTCGGCCAAGGGCAACAACTAGAGGCATTAGCTAAAGGCTGTTAGCAAGGGGCGACAACCGGTCAAGGGCGACGGCCAAATGATAACTGATGGGATTAGTTGGCAAGGATGGCCTAATGGCCAGCACCGAAGAAGAAGACATGAACGAAGAGGGGATGTCAAGTAGTTAAGAAATCCCTTAATATAAGAGATTTGGTAACACATAGAGTCAACAATTAAGTTATAACTTATACGTTTCCCTAACTATAACTGATGTTAGATAGAAAAATGTATAAGTTAGACAACCAACCATGGTTGAGTATTCTAGCTAAGGCTGAGGGAAGGTATAAAAGGCTTGCTCTTGACACTTTGTAAAGTGTGCAATATCTCAATTTTCTCCTAATCTTCATACTAAATAAAAATCTCTAATTTTTTCCTCCCATAAATCCTCATTTCTTGTGCTTACAATCTTCAATAACATGTCCTCAAAATTGCGCTCGTAATCTAAAGATTAAACTTTCTCAGTATTTCAACGATCATGTCTCTCCCCCTTTATCAAGTTGGCCGACAACAACCGTTTAAGGGGGTTACTAATACTAATAGCGAGTATTAAAGTGAGATTGTCAGTCCTGAAAGCAAGTAAATCAATCATGGTGATGTTGAACAACGCGAATTAGAGGACTTGAAGTTGAAGTGCAAGATGGAAAAACTGCTCTATGTGGAAGAGTTGGACGATCCGGCAAAAGAATAAATAAGTCACTCGAAGAGCATGAAAAAAAAAAGAAGGCGAGTGAAAGAAGTTCAACAAAAGAGTTTGTGGAAAAATCCGTCAATGTATGTATAACTATGTCTCCATCATGTTGAGGAAGAAACAATGGCATATGGAGCGTGGTCCAAGTTGGATTCGCTTTATGCAAATGAAACCGTTGGAAACAAAATACAACTCATGAGAAAGTTGTATAAATAGATGCATGAAGATAGAGATCCCATTGCAATACACCTAAATAAGTTCCAAAACATATGTATCCAGTTGAAAAACATGAAGGTAATATTTGGAAATGAAGTTCAAGCTCTACTAGTCTTAGGTTCTCTACCAGAAAGATAGAAGATTCTTTGTATGTCTCTTAGCAATTCTACCCCAAATAGAAAGTTCACAATGGCACTGGTGATAGTGTCACTTCTAGCATGGCCTCATCATCAAAGTGAAGCACTTGTGGTAGGCCAAGGGATGGCCAAGATCATAAAGCAAAGGGAAAGTTCTAAGAGTAGACTGAGAAAAACAAAGAATGATAAGTCTTGCTATCATTGTGAGAAGCTATGTCACTACAAGAATGATTGTTGGAGTTAAAGAAGGGTACAAACTGGAAAGGCAAGATGGATGAGGAGACAACAATCATTACCAATGATTGACTAATGGTTGTCTCGGAGTGTCTGAATATTTGCATAAGCACCTCATGTATAGATGCCGATTGGGTAGTAGACATCGGTGTGTCCTACCACATCACCCTACACAAGAATTTCTTCTCCTACACTTTTAGAAACTTTAGTGAGCTGCGAATGGAAAACGATGGCATCTCATATATAGTTGGTATAAGGAGTATACGACTAGAGATAAGTCTGAACTGTATATCACAACTCAAGGAAGTGAAACTTGTTCTAGACTCAAGGATGAGCCTCATCTCAGTTGGGAAGCTCGATGATGAGGACTATATAAATCAGCTTGGAAAAGACATGTAGAAGCTGACAAAGGAGTCCCTGATAGTGGCCACTATATTGGACTCAAGCAAAAGCGTGTCCGCCAGCTAAGGTAAACTATAAGAAAGACTCTTATGATGTATAGCATCATAGACTTGGCCATGAAAGAGAAGGGGCAAAGCTTCTCAGTAGCCGAGGCGCTTTACCAAAAGTCTGTGGGGGTAAGGTTGGTTGATGCACTCGCTATGTTATGGGCAAGAAAAACAGAGCCTACTTTGTCAAAGCTGCTGAGAAACGCTCAGTAGGAAAATTTAATCAGATCTTCTTGAACGTATGTAGTCGAATGAAGGTAGGGTCACTGAGCGGATCGTCACATTTTGTAACATTCATAAATAACTTCTCTAGAAAGCTCTAGTTATATCCATGAGGACTAGGGATCAAGTTTTTATCAATTTCAAGGTCTTTCATGCTAAAGCTAAGCATGAGTCTAGGGAAAGTTGAAGTGTATTCAAATGAACAACAAAGGTGAATACCTTGGTTCGTTTGATGAATACTGTAAGGATCATGAAATCCAACACGAGCAGACCATTCCTGAAATTCCTCAGCATAATGGGGTGGCGGCACATTGATCGAAAAGAGAAAGTGGTTACTCTCATATGTTAAGCTTCCAAGATCATTCTGAAGTGAAGTTTTACAAACGGCATGTCACCTCATCAACTTATCTTCATTAAGTCTTCTAAATGATGATACGGTCGACAGAGTGTGGCTTGGCAGGGAAGTAAGCTACGCCCACCTGAGGGTGTTTTGTTGTCCGGCGTTTATCCACATACCAAGGGACGACAGGACAAAGAGGGATGGGAAAGCTCATCGGTGCATGTTCATCGGATACGATGAAAAAAAAATCAGCTACAAACTGTATGAACCAGTAGCCAAGAGGGCCATCCGAGGTAGGGATATTGTATTTCCTGAGGACCAAAACATCAAAGATTTTGAAAAAGATGGAAGGCTAGAGGCCTACATTGATGACTTTGTGGAATTCAGTGATGACTCTAAAGTTGGTGGGCTGGCTAAGGCTGATCCAAAAAGGGTGACCAAGGCATATTCCAACTCACATAAAGGTGTGTCAAGGCAACCAGCTGAGGCAGTTCAATGTGAAGACTGAGAGCCCGAGCTAGCACAACCTCAGGAGTCTGACATTCATAAAGCTCCTCAAGAAGTGATAAGATCTACCAAAGACCAAGACCAATAAACAAGTACCCAACAACAGACTATGTGTGACCTTTGGATGGTGGAGAGCATCTATGTTATGATGAGGCCCTAAGCGTTATCCACAAAGAGAAGTGGTTGGTTGCAATGAAAGAAGAGTTTCCTTCAAAAGAACAACACTAACAAGCTCCATTCAAAAGAACAACACTTACAAGTTCATGGAGAAGCGAAAGGGAGAAAAATCTTGAAGAACAGGTGGGTTTTCAAGATCAAGCATGAGAAGGACAAAACAGAGTCGAAGCTTAAAGTAAGGTGGGTAGTCAAGGGATTTGGGCAAACACAAGGGCATAATTACGATGAGATCCTCTCCATGGTGAAGATGACATCCACCCAAGCAATTTTGGAACTAGCGGTCACTCTATACTTAGAGGTGGAGCAATTAAACCTGAAGGCGTTCTTTCTACACAAAAACCTCAAGGAAAATGTATACATGGAATAACTGAAAAGGTCTGAGGTTAAGGGTAGAGAGGGTATGGTGTACAAACCAATGAAAAGCTTATATGGATTGAAGCAAATGCCGAGGCAGTAGTATATGAATTTCAAGTCTTTCATGGCCCGACAGGGGTACAAGAAGATATCAACAGACCACTATGTTCATGCAAAGGTTCGGACTCGGCAATTTCATCATTCTACTTCTATAAATGGCCAACATGCTAACAGTAGGTCAATATCTGTGATGGATATTAATGTTGAAAGATGATTTGGCTAAGTCTTTCGAAATGAAAGACTTGGGTCATGCCAAAAAGATCTTGGACATGCAAATTACTCATGACATAGGTTTGGGCAAACTATGGTTATCTCAAGAGGAGTATATAAGGAAGGTACTCAAAAGATTCAACATGGACCAAGCAAAGCTAGTCGGTTGTCCCATTGTTCCCCAATTCAGGTTGCACAAGGCATCATGTCCAACTGATGAGGACGGAAGGAAGAAGAAGAGTCGGATTCTATGTGTCAGCCATTTGAAGTCTAATGTATGCAATGATGTTTATAAGGCCTAACAATGCATTTGTCATTAGCATGGTCAATTGGTTCATATCCAATTTTGCCAAAAATCATTGGGAGGCAGTGAAGTGGATATCAAAGTATCTACAAGGGACGTCCAGGATGAGGCTTTGTTACAATAGGGTTGAGTAGGTTTTGGTGGGCTACACCGACTTGGATATGGCAGGAGATGTGAATACAAGGCAATCAACGTCAAAATTTCTATTTATCTTGTATGGGTGAATTGTCTCGTGGCAATCTCAGTTGCAAAAGTGTATGGTTTTGTACAATTAAGGCAAAGTATATAGTCATTATTGAGGGATGCAAGGCAATGTTATAGATGAAGAGATTGTTTAGAGAGATTAGCTTAAAGCATGATGAGTTTGAAGTATTCGGTAATTCATAGAGTGTCATCCACATCAGCAAAAATGTCAGCGTCCACTCAAGATCCAAACATATCCAAGTAAGATATCATTAGATAGGAGATGTGCTCAAAGAAATGCAACTCAATATAGAGAAAGTCCATAGCAATGAAAATGGGTTAGATATGCTCCCAAAGCCCTTCCCTAAAAGCAAGCATGACTATGATGCACCATAGTTGGGTCAAGCAAGTTGCATATTTCCTCTCGATAGAGAAGAAAAGATTTTTTTCTATGTCTCGAGAAGGGAAGAACTATTAGGGATCCTCGACAAAAAGACCAAGGGCACCAGCCAAAAAGTGTCAACCAAAGGATGGCCTGATGGCTAAGACTAAGGAAGAAGGCTTGAGCAAAGAAGAAATGTGAGGGAGTGATTAGGAAATCCCTTAATATAAGAAATTTGGTACTTATCGGCATATCAATCTATAAGTTAACAAGGGTCAACTCATATATTCAACTATTGAATTATAACTTATTTATAACTTGTATGTTCCCCTACTGTTAGGTAGAAAAATATATAAGTCAAACAACCAATGATGGGTGAATATTCTGGCCAATGATGAGAGAGAGCATAAAAGGGCCTCTTCTAACCCTTTGTAAGGTGTGTAGGCTCTAAATTTTCTCCTAAACTTCATACCCAATAAAAGTCTCTAATTTTTATTATGTTTGCAATCTTCAATTATATTTTTTTAGAATTGTACTAATGATCTAAGAATTAAATTTTTTTAATGTTTCTCTCCTTTCATCGCGTTGGCTAATGGCAACTACCCAAGGAGCTTACTAATACTAACAAAGACATCCTCAAACTACTTACAGCAATTCCTCATCCCATCATCTCAAATGCATACAGCTGAAGATATTGTCGTTATAAGCTATGGATTCCAATAGTCCAATAGCGTCGATTGACTTACAATCACACAAGTTGAAATCACAGTTTTAAAGCCTTATTCTTCGCATCATTTCCTCACTAGGTAAACAAAGAACCAAAAGTACCGTAAGCGTCAAAAAGAGAGAGCCAAGGAGAAGGAATGAGTGAAATTTACCTGTCTATGGATCAAATCACCGTCCAAGGAATAAATCAATAAATAGCCACTAGAAGTCCCAACCGCAAGAGCACGGATATCATCAAAAACCAACCATTCAATAGCAGATATGAACTCGGCGTCTATAGGAGACAAAGTAGGGTGGATCTTAGCCTGAGCATGAAAAGGGTCATCGGACCAACCCAAAATTAGGATAATGGATTTGTTGGCTAAAGCGAGAGAATAAGTATCGAGGGCACAGAGAATATTTGGGTCTTCAACAAGCCAGCCCTCTTTGCCAGCACCCAGATCAGCGAGATCATCGCAGGCGATGCAGACTAATTCGGTGATGTGGATTCGCTTAGCCATGGGAGGGGATCATGGAAAGTGGTCGGACGAACATTTACTCCAGAGAAGAACAAAAGGTCTGAAAATTGAAATGCTAGACGGTATGAAACGTATGATGTGAGGCAATTTGGTATTATCTCATTAAAAGTTTGCCACTTATTAAAACTCTATTAAAAAAGACGAGTCCCGAATTTTAAAAAATTAAAGGTTAGATTTATCTTTTAATTTTAGTTTATAAACTTAAATTCAGGAGTTTTAGAATCGGTTCTACTTACCTGCTATCATATGAATGGCTTTCTTCGGAACATGTTAAAACCGGTCCGTTAAGGTACCTAAATATCCGGTTGCCGATCTGTCCGGTCCGCTCGGAATATTTAACCTCGCATGACACGACACTCGCGGCCACATTTCTTGTTTGCTGTCTTTCTGATCGTCCCCTTTCGGCAGGAAGCGAAGAATTCCGAGAGACACTGACGGAGATAGGAAGAGGATGAGAACACCAACACTCACGCAAGACCTTTCCTTCTCCGGTGCTTTGAAAAGTTCCTCGTTCTCCTATCCCAAATCCAGATCAAAATGGCCTTTTCATCTCTCAAAACCCCCCTTAAACCCTCGTCTTCCTCCTAAACCGCTCAAGCTTACTTCCCTTTTTAGCTATTCCTCTTCCTTAAAACCCAATCCCCTTCTTCCCTGCACGGGCCAGAAAAGCCGCCTGCTTCCCTTCCCACCTTCCGCCGGAAGGAGCAAGAAGACCCCTTCAACCGGCAGAATTGAGGGAAGTTCAGAGCTTCGTCGGCAGGCCAGGCGAAATGCTCGGAGGAAAACAAGCAAGCTTGCTGAAAGCTTTTTCTATAGGCTTAAAAACCCACATAAATATCATGCTGATAATTTCTCCGAAGACGAGCTTCAAATGATTGGTCTTGGGTATGATCGAATGGTTAGGTTTATGACCAAAGATGACCCTAATTTAAAACATCCTTACGATTGGTACAAGTACGGTGAATACGGGCCGTATTCCTGGCGGGGGATTGTGATTGGAGATCCAATTCGCGGCCGATTTTCGGATGAACGTGTGTCTATCATTGGGCAAGTTAGGGACCATGAAGAATGGGAGAAGATTGAGCAGCATGAGATGGCTGTTGATTTTGGAGATAGGCTAAAGTCTATGAACAAAGACGTGGGCTTTCAGCATTTTTGGGTTTTCGTCAGGCATCCTAGATGGAGAGTGAGTGACGCACCATGGGAGCAATGGACTTTGGTCAGTGAAGCTGTGCTTGAAGCGGGGAAGCAAAGTTTGGATAAATGGAGCTTGATGGGTAGGTTAGGGAACAAAGCTAGGGCATTAATCACTCAGTGTGCTGCGTGGATGAGGCCTGATATTATTTATGTCAAGAGACCTGTTTATCAGTGTCGATTTGAGCCTCAGGCTCAGTTCTTTCAGCCGTTGCTTCCGTTGCTTGATCCAGAGACGGAGCAGGATTATTTGTTTGAGCTGGTGGATGACGAGGGGAGAGTCGAACTCTGCACTTATTTCGCTGGGTTGTGCAAGATTGTGAGGGTGAACCAGAAGGCGTTTGTGGATGATGTCGTTAAGGGCTATGAAAAGTTAACTGACGAGAAGAAGTCCAAGTGTTTGGAGTTTCTATTGAAGAATCATCCAAGCCCCGTGCCATTGTTGCATCCTTACACCAAGGAGTGGAAGGTCAAATTGGAGGAGATGGACTTGGGTTGTGATGCTCCTGATAATGATGATGATGATGGTATTTTTAGTGTCCGCAATACTGATTCCGGTGAGAAAGAGTTCACAGAATGGATTGAGGATGAAGAGACTACTCATGATGGCAATGACTATGAAGATGAGGATGACGACGGGGTAGTGGTGGATGTTGATGGCACAGGGGATGATGAATTAGGAAGTGAAGAGGATGAACCAAGTCCAGAAGAAGATGAGAAGTATTGGGAAGAAGAGTTTAAGAACGCGGTCAGAAGCAATGAGGCAATGGAAAAAATGGTTCAGCGGAGTTTAAAAACATCAACCCAGTATTATGAGAAGCAGTTGAGGGTCATGGATGAAGCAGGACGTGCGACTCCAAAGAATACACAAGACGGATCTGATGTAGATGTAGAAAGGGATGAAACGGCTCTGAGAGGGAAAAGTGCCAAAGTGAGCCCTGAAGAATGGAAATATGCTGGCTATGGCCCTTGGAGGAAGCGGATTAGGAAGAGTAGAATCCCACCGGAATTGTTCTTGCGTGCAGCAGTTAGACCGTTTACGTACAGGAATCTGGTGAAAGAGATTGTTCTAGCAAGACATGCAATCCTTGATGGTGAAATCGGGCAGGCGAAAAAGTGAACTTGCGGTGAGAGAGATCAAAGTTTGTGGCTTTGTGCAGAATTGTTTACGTGATCTTCCTGAGTCAGGTCTTCGAGTCGACTCATGGATGGCAGGATCATTTTTTGTACCCGATTTTGTAAAGCTTTTCCAAAGCCCCAGCATTGCCAGCCAAAATTCTAATCGATAGGGAAGAATATCCCCCGGAGTAATATGACGCCTAGGTCATGGTTGTTTTCTTCCTTTTGTACCCTAGAAGTTCAATCATCGACATAGGTTGGTACACGAGTGTACGAGGGATGTCTAAAACAGTCACTTGTTGTGGGTAATACCGAACAAAGACTTTTAGTTATTCAAAATAATAATTTATTTTTAAAAAATTCGATTAATTTTTTTTATAAAAAATTAGTTATCTTTAATAACTTATATTCACAAGTAACTTCAAAAATAGAATTAGTTTTTTTTTTTCCTAACGTTGGATCCTCTCTTTGATATTAGGATTTTGGTTTGGAATCAAATTAAGTTAGATGACCAAGACTGAAGTTGCCATCAATCATTTTTTCGGGCATTTTTTTTATCGCACTTTACTGCCCAATTTACCTATTGTTGCACGATCTCCAACCTCACACAATGGTCCAACGACTAATGAAAATTAACCAATGAGTATGTTTGATTAATCATTTTATATTTCATTAGTTACTTTTAGACTATACTTTTTTACAAATTATTTATACAATTTTTAATAAATTTATTTTCTAAATATAATAAAATAATTTACAACAATAACTAATATCCAACTCCACCAAACATATACCGTATGATCGGACCATTTTTTACTAAAACCAGAACATATATACCTTTTACCGAAAGTGACTCAAAAATTCAAAATCATCCACCTTGAATAACGTCGACACTATCAATGCGTATTGCATTCCTGTGCCTCACGGGAATGGCAAATGACTCATGTTGAGCAATGGCAGAACAATAAGTTCATTGTTGCAGCTGTTGTTTGCTGAATTTTTTGTGTCCCATATTGGTGAGCAACATTGGTTTTAATCAATTTTTATATCCCCTCATTCATTGGCATGTTTGAGTTAAAAGCTTGGGTTGTTTTGTGTGGATAGTAGGTTGGACTATATACCACACACGCGCACGCGGCGTCGTCCAACTGTCCGATTCGAACATAGGTGGGTCATAAATCCAGATGGCCCGACTTTCTTTTTACTGAAATCTCAAACGGTTTTAATTATTTTACTCAATCTTCAACAGTTGCGATTTTCATGCCAAATTTGAACATTACTTCCATCGTGTGAGGAGTGGAAGACATTCCACTCTTCCACATTTTTTCTATTTGACCAGGTGTTCTTCCATTCGTTTTATATACATGTAAAAACCGAGCACTTTCAATTTTTTTAGATTCTTAAGCATATTTTCTCTTCGTTTTTCACAAATATTATGGCCATTGATTCTGCAATTCTATTCCTTCAATCACGAATGCACAAAATCAAAGAAGTTGTGTTAACCTTAGGGGTGGACCAATTAAAAAGGGATTTGCATCAAAGTTTGGTCGAATTTCACTTCAAGACAATGATACAATCACAGCACAACATCGGAATTACTAAGTATCGTATACAGTTTTGATTTATTTCATCTATTTGCTATGTATGCTTATGTTATATTATTCCTATAATCTGAAGTGAAATTTCTTAAAAATTATACGTGCTACTGGGTATTCAAATTTCTTTTTTTCGGTGGTCTTCGATTGCACTTGATTTATTGATTGCGGTTTATTCAATTTAATGGTCGCTGGATTTTGTGATGTTGTCTCCTGATGTCTTGGTCTAATTCAGTTCTAAAATTTTAATCAAATATCAATTTCGAATTGAATCTTTTCTTTAGCTTCAGTGATTGCTTTGGGTTTGGCTGTCAGGCTCCAATTCCTTGTAATCGGTTATCAGAGGCCAGGCTTATCTGTTAATTGTTGAGCGTGTTGATATTGTTGCTACTATAAATGCGAGTGGTGTTGTGGTGTTGATATTGCCGCTACACTACCTAATTTTGGTCCTCTAGTTCCAGACATTGATATTGGTTGCATACTGTTTGTGTTCGATTGAAGTTCCAGTATTTCACAATATCAAATACTACCTCTGGGCTAAGGATAGTTGATCAAGTGCTATAATGTGTTTTCGGTGCCATAGTAAGTTGGTGCTACAGTGTTGTTTTGTTAGCATTCATATTAGTGCTTGTATTTCTGTTAGTGTCAAGTACTAGTATTCCATAATTTTATTATGGTTGCTATTGATATTCCGAGAGTTATTCCAAATATATCGAAGGTTGAGTCATTGGACGGTTCTAACTATCGTAGATGGTCTCAAAGGATAATGATATTTTTGGAGGCTCTGGAGGTCGATTATATATTATTGAGTGTTCCACCTACTCAGAAGGATACCGATGATGCATTTACCACTCCAACTACCACTTCCGTTCCTACTGCTGCTAAGAAAGATGATAAAACTGTTAAGGAAAAATACGAACGGAACAACAACACTGTCTGAGGTCATCTTCTGCAGTATATGAATAACAAATTATTTGATATGTTCTTCAGCATTGAGTCTTCAAAGGACATCTGGGACACTCTAAAGAACAAGAATGGCTCTGATAAAGACAAGAGAAAGTACGCTGTTGAAAATTTATTGAGATTTCAAATGGTTGATGACAAGCCGATGATGAATCAGGTCCATGATTGTGAGCACTTAGTTGCTGAAGTATTGGGTGAAGGGATGAAGATATGTGAGACATTCCAAGAAAACATGCTAATATAGAAATTTTCTCCATCCTAGAGTAATTTCAGAAACCATTTGAAGTATAAAAAGAGGTATTTGATGCTGCTAGAATTGATCAGTCACATGAGGACAGAGGAGGCAAACCATTTGAAGGATAACAGAGTGCCTTATGCTTATGGATCCATGAGTGCTAATATCATTGAGTCTGCTACTAGAAATGACAAATTCAAGGGAAAAGGCAAAAGGATTTAGAAAAAGGGTCAATTGAAAGGTCAACCTAACTTCAAAAAGGGTGGCACTAGGATTCAGAAAAAGCAAATGACTTGTTATGTGTGTGGTAAGAAGGATCACAAGGCTTATCAATGTTTTAAGAGAAGGGGCCTACAGACTCAGAATCAACAAGGTAGTGTCCCTCCTTCTCCACAGGCTAATGTTGCTAAGACAAAGGAAGTTATTGCTACTTTGGTTGTAGAAGCAAACCTAGTTGAAAATAAGGTTGATTAGATTCTGGATACCGAGGCTTCTAAGCACGTGTGTGCCAACAGAGGACTCTTCTACCAGTTCCAGGATAAAGGCTAATGTTGCTAAGACAGAGGAAGTTATTGCTACTTTGGTTGTAGAAGCAAACCTAGTTGTAAATAAGGCTGATTAGATTCTTGATACCGGGGCTTCTAAGCACGTGTGTGACAACAGAGGACTCTTCTACCAGTTCCAGGATGCTACTGATGGAGAGCACGTCTTTATGGAAAACTCATCCACTACTAGAGTTCTGGGCAAATGAAAGGTTCTTCTAAAACTTACCTCCGAAAAATCTTTGTTATTGAGTGATGTCTTATATGTCCCCTCCCTCCATAGGAACTTAGTTTCGGGTAGCTTACTTAATAGGGCCAAAATGAAACTAGTTTTTGAGGCTAATAAGGTCGTGTTAATCAGAAATGGGGACTTTGCAGGTAAGGGATACTTGTCTGATGGACTCTTTGTTTTGAATGTTGTTTCTACTCCTATTGATGAAATCAGTTCTACTTCTACTTATATTGATGAGTCTGTATCTTTGTGGCATGGTAGGCTAGGGCACGTGAATGTGGCTTCCATAAACAAACTGAAACAAATGAACTTGATTAATGTGTTGGACACTAATGATTATGAGAAGTGTCATGTTTATGTGGAAGCTAAGTATGCTAAAAAAAACCTTTTAAACCAATCACAGTGAGATCAACATAATTGTTTGAATTAATACATATTGACTTAGCAAATTTTAAGAACACCGAGAGTAAAAGAGGAAAACGATATTATGTGACATTTATTGATGATTATTCGAGATATACTAAAGTTTACCTCCTCTGGTCTAAAAATGAGATTGAATGTATGTTCTTAAAATATAAGGCAGAAATAGAAAACCAATTAGACCGAAAGATTAAGAGGCTTAGGTCTGATAGGGGTGGTGAATATGGAACTAGTTTTCTAAAGAATTTTTGTGATTATCATGGTATCATACATGAAACTAATGCCCCTTATTCTCCTCAACAAAATGGTGTAGCTGAAAGAAATAATAGAACTCTGAAGGAAATGATGTATGCTATGCTATTGAGTTATGGTATGTCTGACCATATGTGGGGGGAGGCAATTATATCTACATGCTATGTTTTGAATCGGGTTCCCCATAAGAAACTAAACAAGATTCCCTATGAATTATGGAAAGGTTTTGAACCTAACCTAAAAATTTTAAAAGTGTGGGGGTGTTTAGCTAAGGTTAGTTTGTCAGACTTTAAAAGAACCATCATGGGAATAAAGACTTTTGACTGTGCATTTATTGGATATGTTCAAAATAGTGTTGCATATAGATTTTTGTGTTTGAATGATTATTCTAATTGTGAATCTAGAAATGCATAATTTTTTTAGAATGTATTTTCCATGAAAAGGAATGTATGTGACTTTGCCAGCTCTTCTAATGATTCTTCGGTGCCCTTGTCTTTACCACCCTCTCTTACTATTAAAAATGAAAATATTATAGGAGAAGTAAAAGATGAAGGATTGAAACTAGATTTGGATCTGATTTTGTTACTGCTTTCCTAGTTGAAAATGATGATAATGATGATATTGATATGATAAATATGGACTTTGTGTCTACATATCTAATTGAGGAGGATTCTAAAGCGTATAAGGAAGCGGTAACTTCTATGGATGCTAGTTTTTAGAAAGAAGCAATTAAAAATGAGTTAGAATACATTATGTCCAATCACAATTGGGATTTAGTTGATTAGCCTAAAGGTTGTAAACCAATTAGATGCAAATGAGACTTTAGAAAAAAATTGAGAACTGATGGGATCATAGATAAGTTTAAGGCTCGATTAGTGGTTGTAGGCTACAAGAAAAAGAAAGACGTTGACTTTTCGATACTTACTCTCCCGTGATTAAGATTGCTACTATCCATTCCTTGGTTGCCTTAGCTACTATCCATGGACTTATAGTTCATCAAATGGATGTGAAAACAACTTTTCTAAATAGTGATCTGAAAGAGGAGATCTATGTGGAGCAGTCCGAGGGCTGTGAGGTTTAAGGTCAGGAGAATAAAATGTGTAGATTGAAAAAATCATTTTATGGCCTTAAACAAGCTCTTAAATAATGGTATGAAAAGTTTGAATGTAGTAAATGCATCTAATTCATGTGTTTATTCTAAATTGATTGGACATGAATGTGTGATAATCTACTTGTATGCAGATGACATGTTGATTCTTGGCACAAGTGTAACTATGGTCGATGAGACCAAATTATTTTTATCTTCTCATTTTGCAATGAAGAATATAGGAGAAACTGATGTAATTCTTGGTATTAAAATGAGAAAAAATGAGAATGGATTTTCATTAAGTCAATCACATTATGTTGATAAGATACTAGAAAATTTTGATTGTTAAGATGAAATGCCTGTGAAAATTTCCTATGATCCTAACATACATTTGAAAAAGAACCTAGGTGCTAGTGTTTCTCAAGCTGAATATGCTAACATCATAGGTAGTGTGATGTTCCTCATGAACTATACTAAACCTGACATAGCCTATGATGTGAGTAGACTGAGTAGGTATACTCACAACCCAGGTAGTGATCACTAGACTGCACTTCATCATTTGCTTAGATACCTTAAGGTACTAATGATTGGGGTTTGCATTTTTATAAATTTTCTACTGTGTTAGAGGGATGTACATATGCAAACTAGATTATTGATAATGATGAGGTCAGTTCCACCAGTGGTTATGAGTTTACCTTGAACGGAGGAGCTGTATCTTGGAAGTCTGCCAAGAAGACTTGTATAGCTCACTCCACCATAAAGTCAAAGTTTATTACTCTTAAATTAGTTGGTCGTTGGCCGATGTGCCTTTGTGGAGGAAACATTGTGTACCAGTTTCCTTACATTGTGATTCACAGGCAGCTATATATGTTGCCAAGAACACTGTGTATAATGGTAAGAGGAGAGACATTTGTGTTAGACACAGTGCAGTGAGACAACTATTAAAGAACGGTTTAATCTCTTTAGAGTTCGTTAGATCTGAGAGAAACTTGGCAGATCCTCTCATGAAGGGTCTAAAAAGAAGAGTCATTATTGAGTCGTCGAGGGGAATGGGACTTAAGCCTTTGAGTTGAGGAAAGTATAGTAGATACCAAATGTGGTCAAACAAAGCCATATAATTACTTTTTTACACTACATTCTCATTCCTATAGTGCGTAGTAGTGCATTGTAGACAGGTTGAGCTTTGTACTCTTAATGATTTCATAACCCTATGTTTTGAGTGGTCCTTGTGAGATGGACTTGATAAACTCACCGCTTGAAATTTATGAGGTTAAGCATGCTTATGCTCTTAATGGATCCAAAACCAGGTTTGGTGGTGCTTATGAGACGCATTTGATGGATTCACCAAGGTGAATGTGAAAGTTGGTCACCTTCTATGAAAGACTTAGGCTGTCTTTCTAGAGCACTCATGAGTACCCAAGGTGTGCGCATGGACATTAAAAGCGCTTTTGTTACAATTGCAGAATTTGCATAATTTAAGGTAAGACATATGTTGTTAGGGTCTCAATCGAAGTCTGGATAGTTCAAGACTAATTCACTTCCTAGGTACAGTTGTTGCCTCACTTCACTATGTATCAATTCAATCCTCGTAATTTTGATGCTTAAGTGGTATTCCTTCTTTACCTAGATCTTTTGTGAATTACTTTCTATTTACCATTGGTGGGGGTTGTTGAGCAATGGAAGAACAGTAAACTCATTGATGCAACTATTGTTTGCTGAATTTTTTATGTCCCACATTGGTGAGCAACATTGGTTTTAACCAGTTTTTATATCCCGTCATCCATTGGTATATTTGAGTTAAAAGCTTGGGTTGTTTGGCGTGGGCAGTGGGTTGGACTATATACCACGCGCGCGCGCCGCTGCCCGCCCGTCTTGGCCGGGCTTGATTGTAGGTGGGTCATAGATCCAGACAAGCCCAACTTTTTTTTTAATGAAATCTCAAACAGTTTTAATTCTTTTAATTGGTCTTCAACAGTTGTGATTTTCACACCAGATTTGAACGTTACTTCCATCATGTGAGGAGTGGAAGGCGTTCCACTCTTCCACATTTTTTCTATTTAACCGGGTATTCTTCCATTCATTTTATATATATGTAAAAACTAAGCACTTCCAATTTTTTTAGATTTTTGAGCATATTTTCTTTTTGTTTTTTACAAATATTCTTGGCATTGATTCTACAATTCTATTCCTTCAATTACGAGTGCACAAGATCAAAAGAATTGTATTTAACCTTGAGGGTAGACTAACCGAGAACGGATTTGCACCAAAGTCCAGTCGAATTTCACTTCAAAGTAGTAATACGATCACGACACAACATCGGAAATTAATAAGCATTGTTTACAATTTTGATTTATTTCATCTATTTGTTGTGTATGCTTGTGTTATATTATTCCTACAACTCATACTTCAAAAGTTAATTTCAACAAGGCAAGCATTTGAATCCAATTGGGTAAAGACTTGTGTGGATACTGATATATTACAAAAGGCATGATAAAGTCTCAGAACAACGACATTCACGTGACACAGTTGTCATTTCATATTTTAGGACCCATCGCATAGGGTCACATCACAAACAAATGTGAAATGTGCACAAAACAAGGACCGAAACCCTACACAGCATATATGCCGCTACACCTCAGAGCTAAAGAAGATGGATAGAGGATTTGGCAAAAGCTTAAAGTTACTGTTTACATGACATCGGTCTTTACGGTTTCAAGTAATCCTCGGGAACATAGAACTTCAATCCAATGGCCTACAAGCGTCAAGCAAAAAAAAATATTGTTATGCAATGCCACTATGACCTACTTGAATATAAGAAGATAGTGAGAGACCAGAATTTATAAGAACGAGGAAGGAGGCTGTATGAACCAAGCGGCCTTGTTCCGGCAATAAAATATTTGTGGTAGCAATAACATCATCAGGAAAATTATTAACTATATGACAATAGAAAACGATGATAAGCAAGTTAGATTGAAAAAGATTATCGCTAAATTGAGAAATTATATAGAAAATGCATGCGATCTGAACGATCCCCAATGTTCAAGTTGAAGGAGGTTTACTTCATTGAACAAGGATTTGTCTTTTTACTTGCTTAATACATAAATTTCCGGAGCAACTCCTCACTTTCACGATAAGGAGATACCAATATGTAACCCGAACGACAGACAGTTAGAAGATTGTTTACTAATGTATCTGGACAGTCATGACTTGTCAGTCGTAAAAGCCCTTTACCCTTTTATTTGATTGTGTACTCCATTTTATATACCGGTGCTACTAGTACAGGCGTTATTAATGCTGTTATGTATATACTTTCGCATCACATATTTTTACCTCTACGTTTTCTATTAAACAAAATACACATTTTATTACGGGTCACTTTGGAGGCAGTCACTCACCAACCCGCAAGTTTTAGGAAGTGTAAGCTGTGCGCACCACAACCCTACTGTAGTGGGATTCCTGGCGTTGTGAAGTCAGTTTGAGGACAATTTCTTGGGCAGTGACCGCTAACTTGCCGATGGAAAGGGCATGAAGACAGGAAGAAAAAACTCGGCCCAAAAAGACCTCTAAACCAATTTGCATCTACAGGGTTAACCCAAATATCAAGATTTACAAACTTTTACTCAAATCAGTCCCCATCTGGATGGAACGAAGATTTCCAAACGTGCAGCCAAAGGCCCAGGCTGTATAGAGGAGTAACTTAATCCATAAAAAGGTTCCTAGCTCAAAAGATTGCTGTGCAACAGGATATTCACTAGTACACTTTTGGTGCAATATTACAGCACTGATGGCTGACAACATAGAAAATGGAACCTTAAAATGCATTGAGACGGATAATTTCAAAGGAATAATATGTCCATATAACTTCGAAGTACCTGTGCAAATTTGATATCAGCATCACTGTGATCATTCTCTCTCCCTGCTGCATCACCAACATAAAAGGATCTGCCGCACAGGAAAGTTCTCATCAATGGCACATACTTGGAGTGTTTCATGTCATCTTTGCATAAAATACAGAGATGAAAGAGCGGGCTGAGGTAGATTCAGCCATTTCCAGGTTGGAATTAGCAACAATTTACGCAAAATGGCATGTTAGGGGCCAACAAACGAGATAGAATATAAAGATTGGATAAAAATTACTGATCCATATCAATTTGAATTCCCGAATTGAAGTAATTTTCCATTATGTGCCACATTCCAGGTTTTGGTTTCCGGAATGGGTCTGTTTCACCACCAGATTTATCATATCCGCATGCAATAAACACCTGCATAGAAGAATAAAGTCATCTAAGATCTTGCTCTTTCAGAAAAAAAAATAAGGATAAAAAGCAGCTTCGTTCCTTTCAAAATGTGGCAGTTGAGAACGAAAACCACTGACAAGTTATAAGGCTATCATATTTTACAAAATAGCCTATTTAGAATTGACAAACTCATCATGTGTAAAGGTAAACGAGCTTGCCCCTCATTCTCCCAAAAGTCTTAAACCATGAGCCAAAGGTCTTATGACACTGCCACTCTGTTTCCCATGGCTCTAACCTTCCTCCACTTTCCAATTAGAAAATTTCACCAAAATGAAAGCAAACCATCAAATTAGAAAACTTGATCTCACTGAAGAAATAAGCAAATAATGCATTGACACATACTAGCACTATAATTTATTAGTCCAACAGTATCAATCTCGCAAACAGCATGTTTCTTTGCAACAACAAAACAAAAATGCCTCGATTCTAGAAGCATCATCTAGTAAGGTCAGAAGTATTTCTAGAGTCAGAAAATTTCCAAGTTATACACCTGCATTGGGACTTTGACACGCTGAATAAATTGGTCCAGGCGTCCAATTTTGGATTCCACAGCCACTTGTCTCTTGTTCTTCCAGCGTTCAATGTTAGATTCATTGGTAAAGATGACCTGCAAAGGTGGCAAACCCAATAACAAACTAATAGCCAAGTTATAACCTTTTGACGGTGTGAAAATTTTAAGGCAATGATAATAAACTTTGAGAAGTGAAATAGACCAGCTTGAAGCCATCATTATACAATTTCTGCAGCTTGCCCGGAATGGAAGGAAACATAAGGGACCAAGCATTTGCACCTATCCTGACAGAGAGTCAAATGGAGATGGATAACATTAATCAGATTTCCATCACAATACAATAAACTCAGCAAATCAACAGTACATACAGGGCAAAATTATGAGAACTTCCGAAAAAAGGAATCCTTCAGAAAGAATAATTTCAAGGCACTTGCAGTAGTGTTAGTGGCCCAGACCCAACTAGTTAATCTAAAACTCATTTAACCCTTCACAATCATGCTATCCTTCAGCCTTAGACAGGATGCATTTTTCTCTACCCCCATCTGCATCATCTCCCCCACTCTCTAACATTTTCTTTGTTGATTTTGTTAATGTTTTGTTTGTTTGTTATAGTTCCTCCGGTTCAAAATATATGCTACCCAGTATTTCAAGACAAATTTTGATCATTAATATTTTTCAATATATTTTGATAAAAATTATAAAAAATAATATTATAAAGTGTTTTACAATACGAATATAACAATTATATTTTTACATTATAATTTAATAAAAATTAATAAATAAAGTTTGTCCTCGAAATATATTTTGAGTCGGAGGGAATAATTATCTTGATCTTGTTACTAGTGCTTGACGTTGTTGTCACTTTATTTATTTGTTTTTATTTATAACTGTTTGTATTATTTTATAACTATTACTGCAGATACTAACACTACTACAACTAAAACCACTTTCTACATACACAATTTTTTTCTCTTTCGCCATACCTTTTGCAAGAACTTTTTCGGGGTCTTTCGCTAGCCCCCAAACTAGTAGAAGAGAGGTTGTGTGTCCTTGAAATCCCCAGGCCCCGCTAGTGGCAGAGTTTGGGGTATTTCTCATGCCGAAGCACACCATGACTTGAATTTTCTTTGTCAGAACAGTAGTTGAGAGTACTCAGAAAACCAACATTCCTCTCAATGTCAATCATGCTAAACAGCCTAGACTTTTTGACAAGATTAGCCTTTGGCTAAAAGAACCCTATAATCAGTACATGCAATTGATTGTGTATGTTATTGACTAGATAATTAGTATCATTAGGCAAAAGTGAGTGAATTATACCTTTTCACTGATGTTTTTGCAAGGCATCCATCAAAGTCAAACGCTGCAATTTTATTTGAATCTTTGAGGCCATCATCCTGCAAAAAGATATTTCATGAAGGTATCTAGAATATGGATTTGAGTAGAAGACGTAATAGCCATTCTTATAGCATATAGTGCTATAGATAAGCAGCTTTTGAATACATATCCACCCAGACATGAACACAAAAGAGTCAAACATGAGCAGCTTCTATATGGTGACAAAAATTCCCTGGCTGTAATTCATATGCTATATATTTCCTGACCTCTTGTTCCACACCTAATTTTCAAGTACACACCCTTATACCCCCCCCCAAAAAAAAATTTCCAAACTTCCAAAACTACCCTCCTCTCTCTCCCGCTCTACTCTTGCTTGCTGTTCTCCTCTCTCGTGTATGTGTTGCAGGCAGATGTTCATCCTTTCTTCCTTTATGCTCTTCCAAACGTAGCTTAGTTTTTAATCTGCTTCCCTTTGCCTGTTCTCCCTTCTCTCTTCTTCTCCTCTTTGCCTATTCCCCTGAAATTTTGATCGCCTATTGTCCCTTCTCATTTACTAATGTAAGTAATTTTCTTTTTTATTTTTTTATTTTTTTATATCTAAATACATTGTCTGAGATGTGTGTTTGATTTTATGAATGAATCGGATGTGTATTAGATTTTAGGAATTAATCCGTATGAGATTTGTGTGTTTGATTATTCTGCAAATGAAATGGGGTAGGGGAATGGGTGAGAAGCACAAAGGGGAGGGGAACCTATGGGCAAGCCACCCATTGAGACCGCAACGCTCCAGGGAAGGACCTCATAATCCTCCCCACCCATACGCAACAACAGCCCAGAGACCTCTCCAACCCTACAAAGCAACTGCCTAGATGCTCCCCCCTCGTATGCAGCAACGGCCCATAGCCAACCCCCTCCTACATAGCAACGGGTCGTATGCCTCCCCCCTATACGCAGCAACAGCCTGTAGAGCCTCTCCCTCACCCAAACCCCGAACCCTTAACCCTAACATTAAACCCCAAACCCTACATCCTCAACCCCACAACCCAAACCCCAAACCCTTAACACTAAACCCCAAACCCTCAACCACAAACTAAAAACCCTCAACCCCAAATCCTTAAGCATAGTCTGTAAACGTGACCCTTATACTTTGGTTTAATTTAGTACAATATTCAATTATTATTTAGTATAATATATATTAATGATATCTTTATTATAAATGGAAGATGGCGGGTAACAAAGGAAAGGGTAAAGAGATTAGGCAAGACACTCCTACTAACAGCATGTCTAAGAGAGTCGTAAACATGAGTGCTAGAACATTATCTGCAGCAGAATGCAATACTGATGCAATGCCACATAATTCTGACGCCGACTATATGCCATATGAGCATGACTACGATGTCCATGGACATGGAGGTGATGTTGGCACGAGCACCTCGAGTCAGGCAATAGGATCATCTTCATCATCAGCAGTCGATAACGATTGGCGGTTAACTAGACCTACAAGCGGTGGTCTAGAAATTCCTAATCTTCTTACTAGCTGTAAAGGCCATTTGGCATACGCCATATAAAATTGTGTTCAAGTAATTTTTACTATTTTATTTATCAATTAAAATTGTTTAAAAAAAAATCATGTTATTTTATGTTTTCCTGATTTTTTTTGTAGGAACCACGTGAGCTGCTAAGGGTGCAGTTGAGGGTAAGGTGCTTTTAAGGCTACATCGGCTCATTCCTGAGGATGGGAATGTTTATAATCTCATCGACCGCGGAGGTTTGAAAGCTTTTTGTGACAGTTACTTCCGCTGCCATAGCTGCCCACTGATATCTGCTTTTGTTGAATGGCAGCATCCGGAGATTAATAGTTTCCATCTTCCGTTCGGTGAGATGATTATTACCCTCCATGATGTATTTTCATTATGTACCTAAATTGTCATGCGTATGTGTGTACAAGCGAGTTGTTTGTATGCGACAACGATGTTGTGAGTTTACTTGTGCATATTTGAATCTGAGACAGTGGTTAGGGGGACATATTTGAAGGGCAACTCGGTTGCATTAGATGCCATTATGGATAAGCTTACAACTGAGTGGGTTAATGACGGTGAGTCTTATGCTAGACTCTATTTGTGGTACTTCCTTTCCTGCACGCTTTTTGTTGACAAGTTCAGCAATCATGCCTTATTGCCGATGTTACAATTAGTTGCCGATTTGGATAATTTATACTATCAGTCGATTGGAGCTGCTAGCCTACTACATTAGCATATATCTACAGGCGGCTTGGAGTAGCATCCAGAGTTGGGTGCAGGCAAATAAGTGGTTGCATAACTTTATTGGAGGTAATAATTTATGTTTACTTGTTAAATATAAGAGCTTTTATCTTTTAATGTGTATGATTTATATATTTTCTCTTTTATTGCTCTAAATATGCAAAAGTGTGGATATACGAATATTTTCCTTTATTCCGTCGGCCTTATTCCCGCGCATTTGTAAACTCACAAGATGTTGAAGCGATGAGATGGGAGACTTCCCCTCAAACTTGTCCTCCAAAGTCAGTAGATGACCTTGTTCGGTATAGGAAGCATCTCAATATAGCAAGGGCAGGGCAGGTGATTGACTTCCTTTCTCTTTTATTGTTCAATTATTGTTAATTATTGCTAAAAATATTTTTCATATATTTGTAGGTTGATTTTTTACCCTTCAAAACTGATCCTGTATTGATGCAAGAGATGTTAACGTACTAAGGCGGCATTGTCTATATTGATATTATGGAGTCGTACATGCCAGATCACATTGTGCGGCAGTTTGGCAACACCCAGCTCATCCCTATGCCTCCTATTAGACCAGCTATTGAATTCTACCACGGTGAAAAGGTACAGAAGTATAAGGCAAATTACTCTAGTTGCGGATCGTTGTAGAACAACTGGCCAGATCATACATTGAACTTCAGTCACCGAGCTAGCCGATGTGTGTATCAGCATGATGCTTCTAATGGCTACCTTACGTGGTTTCGATCTCAATCCCACCCAAGAGTCCATCGCATAGGAGATGAAGGATAGTCTAATCAAAAGTAAATCGCCACAGAGGGGGAAATCCATAATGCGCTGATAGGTACGTACCAGTACTGGTTCAAACAAGAAAGGAAGGGACTTATCAATAAAGACACTCTATGTGAAAAATTAAAAGAGGTGTACTTAGAGTTTGGCAGACTTGCAATTACCACTAGTGAAGAGGATACCGACAAACCTGCTGATAGTGATGATCATGACTAGTAGGACATTTTGTAGTGTATTTAGTTATTTTTCTTTATTTATTTGCTTTTAATAAATAAAAAAATCTGAACGTTGATAAAATGTTTGCTGCAATGGTCGTGTATCATACGTCAAAGTTACTACTATGACATAACACCGTCAACACAATACAGATTCATCAACCAAAGTCACTACTTTGGTCATGTCTCATACCCATCACACTTCAGTACAACTAAATATGATTGAGATATGGCACATCCCATCCAGCAACGCTTGGATCGACATTATGGTACCACCTATTAGATATAGGTGGTAACATTGCATCTTTCATTAAGGTTATCTACATAAATTTACAAAGAAACATAACATTTATATGAATAATATAGTATAATGAAGACTTTATTCAAATGAGAAACATCACATACCGATACAGTGTGTAAAATCGTTACAATTCAATATGCTAATAATGTGATTAGGCTATCAGCCGTTAGGTGGAGCTCTGTGTGGCAAACATGTAACCAATTCCGATCGACTCAAGCAGACAAATACCACATTGTACACTATCACAAATAAAAATCCAAAGTTAGGTTGTTGCCACCATTTCTTCATTGGAGCTAGTCCATAAAAATGGGTAAGACGCTCCCTATTTTGAGCATTCAAATCTACAAAGGCATGCTCAAAAATTCTCGAATGTGTCAGCAATTCCCTAAACATCACCCCCCTAATATTGGGTCAGAGCTCCTCGTTCCCAAAGAGGTGTAGTGCAACAACTCTAAATCCACAATTTCCATCTCCCACAACATTATACCATGATTCAACCCACAGAAGCATCACTGCCTCAATATCCAATGGCCATGGAAAATCATGTAACAATCATCGTGTCCTCCCGGTACTATGCCCCTCACTACTACTACTCCTCCGTCCTAGACCCATTCCCGATCGACCGGGAGAATCCCATCCTCTACTATGTCCTCGATCAGATTGACCATTGGAATAAGCATGCACTATATGCTCTCACTCTGACGATTCCCTCCTTGTACTATTACTAGGACGACCCCTATTTTGTCGAACATCTAGCACGACCATACTTGTTATAGCGGATTCAAAGATCTCGTCTATGATAATAGAATATTGCTCTAGAAAGCTAGGAGAATTGGAATGGTCCAACATCATTTGTACCTGAGATATAATGTTAGAATTAGAATATTAGAATCTTAGATATAATACTTAGTCGCATTGGAATGGTTGTATTAGATTTGTACCTTTGATATAATATTAGAGGCAAAGGGACGTGCAGTTTGAGGAACGGCCGAACCGTTGAATTGAAATATTTCCTCAGCTTGTCTAACAAAAGTAAAAGTCTTCCAGAATTGATGAACTGCCATTTCTGGGATAGGTTGATTATCTCATTTGTACTGAAATATTTTGTGTGCACATGGTAGATCGTGTCAAGTAACACCTATACCCTAAAGGATCATAACCAACCAAATCAGATCTCTTGTTCTTTTCCTCAATCAGATCCAGTGCTCTACGACATACAGCAGATGTGATCTCCTTGAACAACATGTTATGTATAGAGTAATAAGGAATAATGACCCAAGACTACTCCAACTCTTTCTTCGACTCATTCACTTAGAGTCGAATCAATGTATCGATCTTTGGCCATAACGTGTCAAAACTCATATGAAAAGATGTTATATATTTCTTCAGCTTCGAATGCTCACTTTCCACCCTAAAATTAATATTTAAAATATAAGTGTTGGTTAATTAATTACAATTTAAATGACAAAAAATATCCACACTAATAGAATTATATATGTTGATCGTATAAGTACCAAAGTGGAGCTCCTGATTAACCCACACAAAAACAATCCTCTCCTTATAAGAATTCAACCAAGTCTCATAGACATATTGTATCAGATGAGGAAATCTACCCCATCTATCATGCATCAATAAAAGCTCATTCTCATATGTCTGCAATGTGTTTGCTTTTACAATCTTCCTCCATTGGATTATGAAATGTTCTCCGGATGCTGCAGTTCCTAATTTATTTGTAGCATGTGAGAAAACATTCTTACTAATATGCCATCTACATAAGAGGGGGTTGCATTAGGAAAAACCTTAGACACTATTTCTGTCACACCCAATTCTTTGTCTGTGATGACAACATTTGGTTCATAGGGCTCCATCATTTCACCTTATCAAGCACCCATTCATAATTATCTTCCTTTTCCATTTCCATGAATGCCAAAACAGTGGTAAAATTCCTACCACTAGACACAAAACCAACAACTTCCAAAAAAGAAAGGTTGTACCTATTGGTTTTGTATATGCAATTCAAGCAAATGACATATGGAAATGCACGCAATAGAGCAACGGAATCAGGATGTGCAAATATAATATCATTGACCATATCGGAGTCCGGATACCTACGATACCAATATCGATAGTCATTGGTTTCCATCAAATGCAATAGTTGCTGCATAACTGTACGTCTGGCCAAGTTCTGCACCCTAAACTTGTGTCTTGCATTGTAGATGGTCCTAAGTGATGCAGCGATATCACTATTAGCCTATTGCAGTTTGTCGATAATCTCGATCGGTTTCACATTTATTGCGGTTAATTCCTCTATCAGCCTTCGTTCTTATGGCGATAACCGTTGCCTAAAAGAATGCCTTTGTCTGAACTTTTCCAAACTATGGTTGTGTATGCCACATTCAGCCTTTAATTCCCAACCACTGTAAAGAATTTTCTTTCCGAATATTCTAAATTTACAGTCACATTTTTTCGACCTGGAAGATCATGCACTTTCTGAATTCGCTGAAAGTTGTCTTCTGTATTTACCACCTCTCTCGCAAAGAAGTCAAACCTTACCCAATTTTGATCATTCTATAGTGAAAATCATATTATGTGGCCTTCCGATGTCATTGACATGCTTAATTAGGGACTCACGATCACTAAAAATACAATCCGTAGATAATAAACTCGTCCAATCAATATCAATTAGGTATTCATCTGAAATTAACAAAAATAAATATTAAATTATTAAATATATAAGCAAATAAATTTAAATAAACCGACTGAGTGGCTCGGCATGGGCTACAAGTGAACCGCCCGTTGTCGAGGCCAGGCGACGAGTGGACTGCCCGTGGCTTGGCTTTGGCTACAGGTGAATTGCCTGTTGGGCCTCACCTCACAACGGGTCGTTCGCCCGTGCCTTAGCCAAAGCTTCAGGTAGATCGCTCATCACTGACTCCTGGTGACGGGTCGATCGCCCGTTGCTACCTCCTCAGTCGGGGTGGTTCACCCGTAGCCTTCAAATTCGAGAAAAAAAAAATTAATTACTATGATTTCGTCTATTTCATTTTCGGTGAAATTAACTGATAGAAGAAGATGGAGAAGATCTAGAAAAGGGAGAAAAGGTTGTTCGTATGAAAGAGTGAAAGAAAAGGGCAGAACTGTCAAAAAAAGAGTTTTATGAGGTGTGAAATAAGTAAAAGGGGTGTGTATTTAACAACCCCCCCTATATATTTTTATGCCAAGATGGAAAAAATACTTCTTTCTTGTTTAGTAATGATACAAATCCATGGAACTTAGTATGGATGAACAAGAAAGGACCAACGTGTAAGGGGCACATGAAAGTATATGAAGATGGGTTAAAACATGGTGTTTCAACTCAGAAAAGAGCCAAAATTGACACTTCATTTCTGCTCCTTTTTTGTGGACCTCCTAGAAATAATGATAATTCATGGAGGAAGGAATAACATAATTATGAAGGGAGTTTTCAGCACTTTTGAGAGAAATTCCAGCAAATTACCTTCGACGGTATTCTCTAAGTAACGAAGTCATACACTCAGAATTAAAGTTCGAATTCAGTGGCAATTAAAAGGTGAATTAAGAGATTCAAAGAGGTTACAAAAATATTTTACTTCAGCAGCTGCTAATAAAGAGATCCTTGATAGTAGAAAGAAAGACACATGTTGTAGCCATAAAAAAAAATAAAATAAAAATAAAATAAAAAAAAGGAAAAACTCTTTTTCTTTTCCATGGAGTAGTGCTTCACCACACAAGACAAAGAGGGCATGAGTGCAATAAATTGATATTAGTTCTAGGAGTATAAACTGTTGGCGGAGGGTAGGTCTTCTAGTCAAGAACCAAAGGAAGGATCATAAAGGTGTTGGGGTCTAGGTGTGAAGATCAGCAGTTACATTAGTCCCTCTCTAAAGTCTATTTCTCGTATTTCTTTAATCTTGTTGAATCACTATTTTCTTTGTAGACTTGAGAATTTCATGTGCTTTTATTTTTATTTTGTTGAATCTAAGATATGATGTTGGGTAACTTTGATTTAATATAAACGAACGTGATAATGTCATTTTCTATGTTCTTAATTCAGATTTGAATCTATATTTTGTGACCAGCACTTAACAAGATATAAAGATTAAATTTATTCACTATTAATCGATAAGGGCTAGGCTTAATTTGATTATGAGTAGCGTAAACTTTTCGAAGATAGAACTGTAATTTGACTAGTAATTTGGCTAGCGTTAATCCATATCTCAAGACTCTAGGATTTGATGAGGAAGATGGAAGAAGGGAAATCTTTGGTGGTAAAAACTTCAAATTAACATGTTATGAAATTGGCTATATTGAGTGTTTCATGAAATGGGATAATGAGTACATGAAAGAGTTGAGTACATTAGAAAAAACTACAAGGTTGTTGCTCATATTCATAGAAATTATTTGTAAGTATTAGTTTGTTATTTCTTCAGCTCACCTCCTCCAAAAATTGTATGAATATAATGTATATATTCTGTACTAAATTGTACATGTAAAAATTTTAGTTGTTTAGAGCGTAATGTAGAGTTTTTTTTTTCTGAAAAAAATTATTCAGGCCAGAGAACATGGGATATGCTCATAAGCACGGTCTAACCATATTCGGTCATTCTTTGTGCTTTTTCAGAATCAACCATATGAAGGGTCTAAATTTGCTTTAATAGACAACATGGATAATTCAAAATTTAGTTGCCCCTTATCCTTATGGGATCAACCCTTAATCATCCTATATTACTTGAATTTGCACTCAAATGTGGGATAAATAAGATTTTAAGTTTTAAATTATCAATTTGTTAGCATCTAACGACACGTTGCCATATACCAACTTTAAACAGATGGATGAATCAAACAAAGGGAATTCTTAACTAAGAAGAGTGTCTCACCCTCTCACGAAATATGATCGTTTGGAATGATTTCCATCTTGGTGGTAATATAACACCCTGAATCACAAAAATGTAGTAAGATCATGGGAACTGTAGAAAAAACACTGTTATGAATTAAACATGCCCAAGAACAACCTTAAAGGCACAAATGAAAATTTGAATAGCAGAAATGAGGATCTTAAAACATCCACACCTTATACTTATCCTCAATATCGGATATTGAAAGTGAAATCTTCACTTTGGCTTCCGCACTTGCTATAGAAACCTAACCAATGTAAAAAAAAAACAAAGACATGAGTGAATATGAGCCAAAAAGACACCATTTCTCTCAATCTCCACCTACTGGAGAAACCAACTTCATATTCCCCATCCCAACTCGATGAAAAATGGAGTCATGAAGAACCTTTATTAGAAATGCTAAAATTAGAACCTGCCCACCTTTTGTTTCTTTGCACTATATCCTTCAAATAAACATCTAGCGATTCAATGCAAGAGAGCAGGAAGAAAGGCCATTAGTTCCCAAATTATAAATTGCCTTCTTTGCACTATATGCCTCACCATGTATTCCGCTTCTTCATTTGTTATCAAGTCCTATCATGAGAGAACCATCATATCACAGCCAAAATTGATGAAGATGAACCTATGTCATAGTCAAGATCTCCTAATTTAGATGTAGCCAGTTACTAAATAGACAACAATAATCTCCACAACCCCATTTCCAATCCAAAACTCCTACTCCCCACCCAACCCCACTAAAATAAGAAAGGGGGAAAAAGGGAATACTCAACACAGACAGAGTGAATGTAAGGGCCAGGAAGAACGGGTCATTGGTGTACAGAATTAAACCTGCCTACCTTTTGTTCCTTTCTACTATGCTCCTCCAGCTGATTCTCTGTTTGCTCGTTTGTGAAAGAGACCTATTGAAAAAAATATATACAAAGAGTTAGCATCACAGTCTTACAAATATCATAATCCAAAGTCATAAGTAAAAAAATTGAATCCATTGCTAAGATCTCCATTAACACATGCAACTCACCAACTCAGACAGCCAACTATCATCTCTGCACAGAATCCGCCTCCTCACCTCCAAGGCACACACATACTCATGCACTCAGACAGAAAGAACCCTCCAACTATCATAACCAAATCAAAGATGCTCTGGAGCACCACCTACTACGGCACTATATATAGACCTTCACCACTTTTTCCCTCTTTCCATTACATTTGGCAGTCTTGTTCTCTTCTCCTTTTTTATCTATTACCAGTATCTGTTCAATAATGTTTCTGCTCAATACATTTTTCCAGCCATACTTGGTCAAAACATGCTATGTTAGATGTGCAATGCTACTAAAAAGAGATGGGATAAAGGATAAGATGATGAGTTAGAAGGTGGGGTGACAGCCATTGAAGGTAAATTGCAAGAGACAAGACTCCTGTGGTTTGAGCAATTCAAGAAAGGTCATCTAGATGCAAGATTTTGTCAAGAGACTGTAAGAAAAGAAGAGGTAAACCTAAAAAGAGTTGGAGAGGTGACCATGCAGGACTTCTACGTACTTACCAAGGGCATGTACATAGATAGACAATTATGGGATTCCAGTGCCAAACCTTAAGAGGATAATCGTCTTTCTAGCATAATGGTTTAGTTGTTGTGTGTTGAGGTGTTGCTTTTGAGGCTTGCAACTTGCAAGGTGCCATTATTCATTGTTTATGAGCTATTATCAATTGTGTATTTTGTTATCTTTGATTATGATTACTATTTATTTATTACTGCTATTATTTTAGTAGCATTTAGCATCTTCACTCGTACTCAACTTATTTTATCTCTAGTGAAAGTTTTTTAGTAATGGGTCCACTGATGTCACTTCATTGATGTGAAGTTGTGTACACTTGGAACTCGTCAGACCTTGCATGAGACATGATTCACATAGGACAATAATTGCAGACAATAATAGAACAAGTGTTATCTTCTAATCTCTTATGCCAATTAAGTCTATAGTGACTTTAACTTATTTGTATTTGTATGCACATGCAATTTAATAAGTTATAAAACATGAATAATACCAAGACTCTACAAAAGCAACTATTAACCAAATCCCTACACTCTCTTCAATGTTTGCATAGTTCCAAAAAGGGACAAATGAGGACATGAAAAAATTAGTGGCACTTGAGAATTTTTATATCCAAACATAAATAAGAGACTAAGAGACCTTATAGCATCTTAGCCTAGTGTTAGCCTGTGATACTCCCCCTTTCCCCTTGTCAATGCTTTACTAACCTAGTTTATTGGGTTTGTTGTTGTCATTATTAGTCAGTTAATTATAATTATCATCATTATTGGGATTCAAAAAGGGTTGTCATTGCTTCAGATATTGATGAAAAGGAAAAAACAGATTCACCCCTTACCTCTTTCTTAGCTTTATCATGTTGGTCCAGAAATTCCGTCAAAGCCTCCTGATCAGCAACCTGCATTTACAGAAGTTACTACTTTCAACCAATACCTCCAAAACTCAAAAAAAAAATATTATTTTGTAGGTAAGAGATAGAAAGAAAGGGTATCAATTGCCAGATTATAAATTGCATAATTTGCTCTCTTTGCACTATATCATTCACCATAGTTCTCTTTCTTCATTTCTTATCAAGTCCTATCATGAGAAAACAATCAAAACACAAAACCAAATTTGAGGGAGATGAACCTATATCATAGTTGAGATCTCCATATTCAATGTAGTCAGTCACTAAATAGACAATTAAATTCTCCACAGCAACCCATCGCCACTCCAAACCCCCGCCGACCCCCGAAAAAGGGTGCTCAACACAGAAATTAAATGTAAGGAGCCAGGGCCAGGAAGAACGGTCCATTGGTGTGCAAGAAAGAATGCCTACCTTTCGTTTCTTTCTGCTATATTCCTCCAACTGGTTCTCCGTTTGATTTTTTGTCATAGAGACCTATGAAAAAAATTACAAACAGTTAGTGTAACAATATCACCAATATCATAATGCAAGGTCACAGTTAAGTGAATTGAATCCATCACTAAGATTTCCTTGATCACATGCAACCCACCAACTCAGATGGCCAAGTATCATATCTACAGAAAACCCGACTCTCCACCCCTAAGGCAGCACTCAATCAAATAGAACTATCATAATTAAATGAAGGATATCTGAAGCATCATTACTACAGCACCATATGTAGAACCTGACTACCCTATTTCTATTTGCATTGCTCTTGGAAATATTGTGGTGCGTTTAGTTTGCGAAAATAGAAAATTGTTTATCACCTTCGGTTTTCCATGGAAAATAAGAAAACAGATCTCCATGAAAAATTAGAAAAACGTGTTCATTTGTTTATATTATAAGACTATCTTTTAATTTAAAAAAATTAAAAACATGTTCATCTTCTTCTAGATTGGATGATAATGACGACTTTGATGATGATGATGATGACTAATAATATTATTATTAATTTAATAATAATAGTATTTTTAATAATAATATTGATAACAAAAATAATAATAATAATAATAATACTTGTAATAATCATGAAAAAATAATATTAAAATTAAAATTCATATTATTATTATTATTGTCACCAATGACAATGATAATAATAATAATAATAACAATATTATTAATATGTTAATCTTGAGAATAGTTATGATAATAATAAGATTAATTAAAATAAGTATGATAATATCAATTATTATAATAATGATATTGATATTGATGTTATTATTAATATTAATAATAATAATTATTATTATTATTATGAAAAATTATTATAATATCATTGTTATATATAGTAGTAATAATATTATTATTTATGTAATTAATAATATTATTAATATTGTTACTAATATTATTATTATTCTTTTTACTTATATAAATAATAATATTATTCATAATATTATTATAATTTTCTTAAAAATAATATAGTGAATACATTACTATTATTATAAATATTAATGGATATAAAATATTAACAATACTAATAATATTAATATCCATGATGATAATATTATTAACTTTATTAGTAATATTATTACTAACTAATATTAATAATAATGTTATTATTAATGTTAGTATTAATAATTGGCATATTATTATTTTATGAATATGAATATAAATAAATAACAATATTAATATTAATTTTAATAATAATAATAATATAAACAATATTACTAAGGATGTTAAGAATAATAATGATAATAATAATAATAGCATTAGTATTATTCTATTAATATTAGTATTGATAAATATTAATAAAATTAATAAATAATTATTATGATGATTATGATTAAAAATAATAGGCATATTAATGTTATTATTAATTTTTCAATTGGAAAACATGAAGAAAAAAAGGACATACATTTATATGAATAACTCAGAAAATATAATACAGGTTGTTTTTCAGATTTCTTTACAAAGTCAAAAATCCAGATTTTCTAGTTCTTCAATCAGAAAAATAAAAAATTGGAAAACGTTTTCAGAAAACTAAACGCACCCTTGGTTTCTTCTCCTCTTACATTTATTATTGGTATATGTACATAAAGGTTTGTACCCGACATATTATACCTATAAAAATCAGTGTTGGCGTCTGATCTCTTGCACTGTTTAAAGTCCATTCGTATCAATATAATTTGTACACACGTGCAATCTAATGAGTTATACAACATAAATAACACCAAGACTCTTCAAAAGCAACTATTAGCCAATTCACCGCATCCACTTCAATTTTTCCCTGGTTTCAAAGAGGGATGAATTAAGACATGACAAAATTTGTGGCACATGAGGATTCGTGTACAGTGTATCTGAACTTAAACAGATAACCATATTATAGCATCTTACCATAGTATTAGGCCGGCACATTTCCCACTTGCTGCTTATAATTTGTGACAAATTGTTGGTTATTGTTATTACTATTATCACATAGATGTTTTCAATTATGTTAATTGTATTATTTAGTTCTTATGTTTGTTGTTATGGTACCACTACAGCAGTTACTAATATATTTACTTTTACATACATTAATCCTCATGGTTCTATTGGATATTTCGTTCGAAAACTCGAAAATGGGTACGTCTGAAAGAATATGGAACTTGTCAGGATTCAAAGATGGATTGTTTCCGGATATTGATGTAAGACAAGACCTGTTCGCGGCTTACCTCTTTCTTAGCTTCGTCGTGTTTTTCCAAAATATTTGTCAAAGCATCCTGATCAGCAGCCTACATTCACAGAAATTAACTAACTCCTTTCAGCCAATACCTCCATATAAATAAATAAAAAAAGGAAAAAAAAAGCTCAAATTATGCTGCTAAAAGCAAACCTTCAAAGAATCAAACCCTTGAATTGACCCCGCAGACTTCACAGATTTTGAATCAAGACCAAAACACTCCACATGGTGCCATTTCGTCATATCGAAACCTCTTTCATCTCTGCTGACCGAGCCAAGCCTCAATGTATTTGCAGTAATTGTTTTGGAGCAACTTTTGCAATGGGAACGATTTGATTTGGCATACTCGACGACAAATCTTAACGCTTTCGGCGGCATCAGAAAGTTCGACCGGCAGCGAATTCGCAAAGACGGAGCAGAATTTGGGACTAGTGGTCTGAGTTCGATCCTAGGGCTCTTCAATAAAACTGACCACCGAGGGAAAATGCGCAGGCAAGCGGAAGGGAGCAGAGAGGAAAGGACGACAGTAGCAATTGGCATATGCTACAACCGACCCGTTGGTGTTAGAGGATGGCTACGTTAATTTTGGGTGTCGTTTCGTTCCGTTTCGTTTCTCCCGCCATATTGATACTCCGGAATCTGGACCTAACTAGTTACATTTCCCCGTGCAATGCACGGGTGGTGTATTAATTATTTATATATTATTATATAAGTGATGAATAGTTTAACAATTTAATTAATATGTAGGAGATGAATAGTTGTTTGTATATGTTCAAGTAATTAATTAATAAAATACTTAATTAATATGTATTGTTCGACATACGAGCACAGATGAATAGTTATATGTATTTGTTGCATGTAGGATATGAATAGTTGTGTTGTATTAGTGACAGAAGATGAATAGTTATATGAATTTGCTGTTCGCATGAGATGAATAGTTGTATTCATATGTTCATTAGTTTGACAATTCAATTAATATGCAGGAGATGAATAGTTGACTGCATATGTTCAAGTAATTAATTAAGAAAATACTTGATCAATATGTGTTAGACATATGTGCAGTAGATGAATAGTTACATTCATATATTCAGTAGTTTTGCAACTCAATTAATATGCAGGAGATGAATAGTTGGCTATATATTTTTAGATAATTAATTAAGAAAATTATTGATTAATATGTGTTGCTTGACATATGTGCAATAGATGAATATCTCAATTAATATGTAGGAAATGAATATCATTTTGTTGTTATGCAGCGTAGGAGATGAATAGTTTGACAAATCAATTAATATATAGGATTATTTCATCATTTATTTAACCTTATTAATTAGTAATAATATATGGCAGTGTTAATATATGATTAGTAATAATAGGTTTAATTTAGGCAGAAAAATCTGTCGGTATATTGTCTGTCAAACAACTCTATTTTTATATAATAACCAATTTTTTAGTTTTGTTATTAGTTTTTTTTAATAATAATTATATTATTAATTAATTATAATATTCATAATAGTAATAATCAATTATATTAATACTAATTATTATCATAATAATAATTATCATTATTATATTATAAATTATGATAATAGTAATTATCAAAATTATATAAATAATTATATTAGTATTAATTATATTAATAGTTATAATTATTATAGTTATATTAATAATAATAGTCATATTATTAATAATAAATAATAAAATTATTATTATAAAAAATTATTATTATTATTATTATTATTATTATTATTATTATTATGTATTTGCTTAAAAAATTAGTTTGACAATTATTTATATATTAATATGTAGGATATGAATAGTTTGACAATTCAACTAATACACAGGAAATTAATAGTTGACTGCATATGTTGTAATTAATTAAAAAAAATATTTGATTAGAAAATATTTTATTAATACTTTATTAAAATTAGTTGTTCGACATATGTGCGACAAATGAATAGTTATATGCATTTACTGCACATATGAGATAAATAGTCGCATTGTATTAATGGATATATGCATGTGAAACAAATGAATATGCACTTTGGTGTATTAATTATTTATATATTAATATGCAAGAGATGAATAGTCTAACAATTCAATTAATACGCAGGAAATGGATAGTTTTTTGCATATGTTCGAATAATTAATTAAGAAAATATTTGATTAGAAAATATATAGTTAATACTTTATTAAAATTAATTGTTTGACATATGTGTAGTAAATGAATAGTTATATACATTTAATGCACATAGGAGATGAATAGTCGCATTATATTAATAAATAGTTATATTAATTATTCCATCTTATTAATTAGCAATAACAATAATTAGCAGTAATTTATGATTAATAATAATGGATATAGTTTAGGCGGGAAAATTTGTCTTTATATTGTCTGCTAGACAACTCTGTTTTTATATATATATAGATGGGTGGACGACAGGACTCGTTTGGTTTTCACGGATTTTATTAAACATGAGAGAAAATATACAATAGATACTAAAGTTCAGATTGGTGCCCAATTTGACTTAATAAAATTTAGATTTCATGTGTTTCAATAACTTTATTGAAGCATTATATGCTTCAAAATTATTTTCTATTGCTATAGTATTATTCTTCAAAGTTGACTATAAGTATACTAAAAGTAAGTATGGACCTGGAATTCCCAAAATATAGAACATCAAATTTTATAAATATGCATATGTTATATAATAAATCAATGAACTAGATGTAAGACTAATGAGTGTAGCTTGAAAATTTCTTAGATTTCATGTGTTTCGACAATTTTATTGAAGTATTGTTTGTTTCTAAATTATTTCTACTGCTATATTATTATTATTATTACACAACGTTGATTATAATTATATTAAATTATGGACCTATGATCCCCAAATCATAGAATCTCAAATTTTATAAATGTGCATGTATTATATAAATAAATAAATCGACTAGATATATAACTAATGAATGTAGCTTGAAAAAAAAATTAGATGGGTATAGCTCACACTTACATGAGTATATAAAGTGTATTTATTATTATACTTTTACGTGAGATAATTAATAATGAGTCATGTTCACCTAAAATTTTCCGGTAGAGCTTAATTGATACAGCGATGAATAAATATTATGGGAGTATTACTACAACCGCAACCAAATATTTACAACTTCCTCACAAAGTATTTGTCTTATATGCATAACTTCTATATATGTCATCCACAATTCACTAGATAGTTGTAAACAAGTTGAAAGGACCTTGGATGTAAATTTGACATTTTTGACAATGTAGAGGTCATGAGTTTACTCCCCATTACTCATTAGCACCCACACATATTAGGCCACATTCTTGTATAAGACATATTACTAAAATGCCCCTATGACTCACAATAATATTATTCATGCATTAATGGTCACAATAACACAATACATCATGGATAAGTACTTAATATTTTCATTAATAACCAAACTCTTTCCTTAAGCAATATTTCCACACATAGCATATAAACTAATATACTTTCCTTTTTACTAATCAGTATAAGCAACTACATATAATATATTAAACAATATATATCATGTGAAATAACATATTAAAATCCTAATGTGCTAGCATACGTTTATCCATGCGTTTAAATGGGGTTTAACGATTACCTTAATTCCCGCAAAAATCAAACATTTTCGGTATTCCGGTTAAAGATTCAAGCTTTAATTAGCAAAAGTAATACCTAAAAATAATATAAATACTTATCATATTAGGAATAAGAAAACCAAAAGCATAAGACTTTATAAAACTTAATTAATGAAATACTTAACTTAAATATTATTATACCTTAAAATTCCATTAACCAAATTAAACCAAGAAATGCAGCAACTCACACTACTCATGCAACATGAGTTGCACGCAAAACAAAGGGTGAAAGGGTCGAAGATGGCATGACAAGAAGGAATGGTGCTAATTTCGGGTTAGGGTTTTGGGGCTAGGAAAGAGGGCAGGTAGGGAAGGATTTAGAGCAAGGGAAGGGTGAAAGGGTGGAGAGGGGGTATAGGTGGTTGGGGATATACTGACGGTGGCTAAGGACGGCAGTGGCGGTGACAGTGAGGCTGCGAAAGTGGCTGCTAAGGTGGAGGGGGCTGAGAAGGAAGGAAAAGGGAGGAGGAAAATGAAGGGGTGGTAGGGGAGATTGCAGGGCGGGGTTTGGTGGCTCGGGTGGCGGTGGAGACATCAGGACGGCGGCGGAAGGAGGAGGTGTAGGGTGGTTGCGAATAAGGGAGAAAAAGAAGAGAAAAAGAAGAGGGGAGGAGGAAGGGGGTTGCAGGGTGGCTCGGGGGGTGTTGTGGTGGTGCAGGGCGGGGGTTGAAGGATGCAGAAGTTGGTGCAGGCGGTTGGTGAGGCGGAGTAAGCGGTGGAGGGGGCAGTGGTGCAAAAACAGGGAGGGAAATGGAAGGAGAAGAAAGGGAGAGAAAGAAATCGAGGGAGGGTGGTAGGGGTGTGGGAGTGGCAGGGTGAGGGAAGGGAAAGGTGGGAAGGGCGGGGGCATGCGTAAGGACATAGAAGATTTGTTGGGTCGAGAAGGGACAGGAAGATAGCGGGGGGAGAGAGGGATGTAAGGAGAGAAATAGGGAGGTAGGAGGGTTGCAGGTAGGGTGGGCGGACATGGCGGAGGTGATCGGGTATGGCGTCGAGGAAAGGAAGAAGAAGGAGAGGGAAGTACAGGGGGCGAAGGGAAAAAAAGAAGAAAGAAGTGGGACGGCCTGGTCGGGGAGAAAAGGAAAGAAAAGAAAGGGGACCGGGTAGGGCGACGCACACGAGAGAGAGAGAGGAGGGGAGGAATCGGGTCGGCAGCCCAGGCGTGCAGGTGGGGGGAGAAAGGCTGGCCTGGTAGCCCAAAGAGAGAAAAAAAATGAAAAAGAAACAAAGGATAAAAGGAGAAAAAGGAGAAAGAAAATAAAAGGGAAAAGGAAAAATAGGGGAAATTTAAAATTTTTAATTTATAAAATAATAAAATGTAATATTTTTGATAGATAGTTTAATTTAATAATTTAATTTAATATATTGGTTTAAAAAGGATAATTTTAGTAAAATATTGTTTTGGAAAATTATTTAAATAAAAAAGAGTATAATAAAATAAAAAAATATTTATTTTGATTTATTAAATATTCCTATCCAAATTTATATACTCAAAATCCATAAAATAATTAAATTAAATAATTTTAAAAGTTAATTTATCCCAAATAAAAGTTATTTATTAAATTATATTTTTTTTATATTTTGGGAGATTACATTAATTATAACACATCAAATGCACACAAATCACACACCAAAAACCCTAATGTGGTATCATATGATAATCCAAGTATTTTAGTGGGGTATAATAATTACCTTATTTTAAGTAAAACTAACCTTAACTGGTATTCTAATTTAAAATGCTTAATCTCCGTTTAATAAAACTTTATACCTAAAATAATGTCAAAACTGAAATGTTAATATTAGATAAATAAAAGAATGAATTCTATTAAAAATATGTATTAAATGTATAATATTACTAACTATCTTATACCTTAATATGGGCTAAAATATATCAAAATTGCATGGCATAACTCATGCTGCTATGCAACATGAGCCGTGAAAATAGAAGAGGGGAGGAGAAAATGAAAGAGGGGAGGAGGCTCAGACAAGGCTCAAGGGAGGGTGTTGGTGAGATGTAGGTGGTGGTTGTTGGGTGTGTAGGTGAGGGAGGGTGTGGTGTAGGCAACTTGAAGGCAGCGGAGGTGGCAATGCAAACTGTAGGAAGGGTAGTGCCAGGAAGGGAGGGGAGAGGAAGAAAGGAGAATAAGAGAAAGATAAAGGGGAGAGGCAGGTGGTTCGGGTAAAGGGTGTAGGGGGATGTTAGGGTGGTGTTAGGCAATTGAGGGGAGGTTGCGGTGGCAATAGAAGGGAGGGGAAGAGGTGGCTAAGAGTAGCAGGTGTAGGGGAGTTGAAGGGGAGAAGGAGAAAAAGGGAGGCGATAGGCTGTAGGGTGGCCGACGCTGGCTGCTCGGGACGGTGTAGGGAGGAGGTAAGGTGTAGGAGGGGTGGTGTGGTGGTTGGTTGGGTGAGGGAGATGGGGGAGAGGGGCTATAGGGGTGTCAAACGAAAAACAGGGGGAAGGAGAAAAAAGAGAAGAGAGGATCGTACAGGGGGAAGAAGGGAAGAATAAGAAGAAGAATAATAAAAGGGATAGGAGGAGAGAGGGTTGTGTGAGGTAGGTGGTGTAGAGGACATGCACTCGAGCACATCAGGGGTAGGGAAGGGCATGCGGGGGAGGGGACTAGAGCTACCAAGCTAAAAATGGAAAGAAAGGATAGTAGGGGAGGAGGGTTGTGTAAGGCATCTAGTCGACGAAAGGGCAATGCAGGCTAACAAGGGTGCAGGGTTGTAGGGGGAGGCGTGTAAGGGGGTGTTTGGTTTGGACAAAGCTGGTGAGGAAGAATGAGGGGGAACGGGCCTCATGGGGAAGGGGAAAAAAGGAGAAGGGGAGGTGGGTCGATCCAAGGGAAGAAGGAGAGAAAAGAAAAGGAAAGAAAGGCTTGGGTTGGCCTAGGCGGAAGATGAAGAGAGGGAGAAGGAAGGGATGGGTTGGCCTGGGGGAAAAGAATGGGGGATTCGGGTTGGCCCAAGGAAGAAGGAAGAAGAAAAGAAAGAAAGAAAATGAAGAAAAAAAAGGGAAATATTTTAAGATTTAGGATTGTAACTTAGGCTAAAATTAGTTTTTAGAAAAATTATTAAATTAATTTATCACAAAATTTGGTGTTAATTTAAGAAAGTATTTTTGGTAAAATTATGGGTTTGTGATTTATTTAAATAAAAGAGTACAATAAAATGATAAAAAATAATTATATTAATTTATTAAATAATTCTAATTATTTTGTAAATCAAAGATCCCTAAGATAATTAGATTAATAACTTAATATTAAATTATCTCAAATAAATAGTTAAATATTTAAATTTTTGGTTTTAAAAATTTGGGTATTATAATTCTATTGTGGAAAAACCATTTTATGTGATTCTCTAACTTTTGATGTTTTTAAATGTTCAAAGGGTTTTATTAGTGTGACTTCTCAAGGGAGGTTCAGTACTCTGATTGTATGTCATATACAACACATTGAGTTGATGATAGTTTGATGTCATTAATGTTGTCATTGTGTCTCTTTGTCTTCTTTAAAAGTTTAATTACACTTATACTTTTCTAAATAAGATGTATATTTGTTATTATAAGATATGCATTCATACTTAAAAGATGATTATTTGTTGATAAATTATGTGTATTATATTATGATTAACATTAAAAGCAATGATTCTACATTTTTATATAAAATATTTGGATTTATTTCAAATGATGTGCAACTGTCATTAAAATATGCGCATTTTTACATAAAAGATCTATATTTTTTCTTGCCTTTATATTCAGTGCATTGATTGTGCAATCACTCCTATAAGATGTGAAAGTTGTCTTAAAAGTTGTGTATTTAATTACTATTCACATAAGATGTGCAGTATGACGCACTAGAAGTTATAAGATGTACATTTATTTATAGAAGATGTACCATCATATAAAATGTGTATTTATCCATAAAATATGTGCATAAGCCTTATTTTTTAAAGCTTATTTTTATAGTTTATTATATTAGATTAGACCAATACCTATATGATCATGTTAGATTAGTATACTAAATAATAATTTTAATTTTAATTCATTTTTTAAAATAATAATGCAAATATTATTGATATTAATAACAATAATATATAGTTTTAAATTTTATAAGAAATATTAATAATAATCAATTTAATAATATAATAAGTAATAGTGTTAATAGTTTGTTGTAAGTAATGTATATTTTTACTACCAAACGGGAAATAAGAACATAACCCCAAATTCTAGAGACACGAGACGACCTATCCTACTAAATCGAGATAATAAACTAGCTTAGTATAGGATGCACGGGTTTACATGGTTTCAACCTTTGAGACCACATCTCCCATAAACTCTCTTATAATTGTCCTTTTAGTACACACCTTGTTCTATTAAATCCACGGGTTTCTCTCGTATCAAATGTCACATGTAGTATAAGATGCTCTTAAGGCATCTTTACGTATTTATGGACCATCGCCTTTTACATAACCACTATACATGTTGTTGCCATATTGAAGGGACTTGTCAAACTCTAAATCCTATCATCATCAATGTCAAAATACACATCATAAATGCACAAAAAATGAAAATACAATGGTGATGTTCATCCTCTTGGTTGCACATGACACACCGTGGAATCATATTATAACCAAATCAATGCAATCTATTTTTGGTTGTCATAATTTTTTGCATTATAAGCCACAAATACAACTGGTGTCTATGAATCGAAAGTTTATACCACACAACATTATACCATGCTACTCTCGAAGCTCTGTTGCATAAATGGTCATAGACTTTGATCCTCGCTTGACAAACCTTATTTCAACTCGTGGGTCTTTAAGCAAAGCATTGACATATATACGAATATGTAACAATTTTCACATCAACCAAAAAGCCAAGGACGAAACTGGTACTTCTCACACACTTCTCCCCTTCAAATAATAGGCATGCACCCAACACACCCAAATGATATAATTTTTAGTGGCAATCCACCAAATTAAGTCACCCTACGCAACAATGTTCCATGGATAAATTTTGATCCTACCCAATCCACCTTCCTCATAGGGTAAACAAACCGTATCTCATGCCATTGGAGTATTTCTTGCTTTCTCTATACCCAACCATAAGTATGATATGTAAAGGGACATAAGATCATGAATAATCCCTTGCAGGAACAATATTATCTAGCTCTAGTAAGCCTAAATTCCATATAGAACTGATCTAATAATTTGTAACTGTCCTGCTTAACTTAGAAGTTGTGAATTCCATCCTCTAATATTTGTTGTGACCTTCTCAATCAATGGTAGAAAATCATTTGTTGTGAGACTATTATGGGATAGTGGGATTTCAAGGTATTTTACTAGTAACCAAACCATAGGGAAACGATACCGAAATACCCCAAAACCTAATTTTAAGAGTTTTAGTTAAATAAGGATTTGTTATGGAAATTAATAAAATAAATTATTTTTATTAAAATAAAAGGGAATTAATTAGGAAAAATAAAGAAGAAAATAATAAATATTTTTATTAGAAAATTTTGGGTATTTTACCAATTAAAATAGAATTTATGAAAAATCTTCCAAAAATCCTAAATTAACCTAAAAAAAGAAATTAAATATTATTTTATTTAAATATTATTACTTTTAAATATTCAAAGTATCCTAATTAATCTAATTAACCCCGCTCACCTATTTTTTTCTTTTTCCCTTTTTCCATTTCCCTTTTATTTCTTCTTTTTCTTTTCTTTTTCTTCTTTTCTCTTTCTTTCTTCTTCTTTTCTTTTTCTTTCTCCTTCCCGATTTGGGCTTGTCCGCAGCCCAAATCTCTCTTTTTCTTCCTTCTTCTTTGGCAGCCCGGCACGCCGCATTTCTCCCTCTCCCCCGACTCGAGCCTGCCTTCCCATGGCCTGCTTCTCCCCTTCCTTCTTTTCCTTCTGTCGCGGCCCGTCTCCCTTCTTTTTCTTCCTTTGGCGCGACCCAGGATGACACGCCGCGTTTTGGCATTTTTTTTAACTTCCGCCGGCCCGATCCGCCTTTCTTTTCTTCCCCGGACCATTGGTCCAACCCTTCTTCTTCCTCCTCCTTCTTCTTTCTTCCCCCCCCCCCCAACATCGACCTGCAACTACGCCGCCCTAGCTCCCTGCTTTTTCAACGCCGATCACGCCGTTGACCAGCTGTTTTGCTTTTCCCTCTTCCCTGTTGACTCACCTTCCATTTTCTCGTGCACGATCCCCTTTTTCCTAACCAATCACCCCTACCTCGTTTTGAATATCCGCCGGTGAATCCTAACCAACCCTCCCTATTCCCTCGTCGTTCCCTTGACTCTATCCTCTACTTTAAGCCCAATAAATACCCCTACTCAGCCTAGAATTGAACCTTTTCCCGAAACCTAGGAAGCTTCCCCTTGTGTGCCGCTGCCCTCGGCCAATGCCGCCGCCATCTCTGCCCACCCAACAAATCCTTGCACCGCCCTCTAGGCTTTAACTAACTACACCTCTCTTGCCCATTGATTTGCCCTACACAATCCACTCCGGTTGTGCAAAGTTTCCTCCTCGATCATCCCTTTCTTCCACCTCTACCACCCTTTGCGACGCCGTCCACCACCGCTACTGCCACTGCCGCTACCCCTTTCACCTTCCAAAAACCCCTGCAAACCCTCCTCTATCTCTCCCTACCTTTCTTTTCCTCTTCCTCCCTCTCCTCCTCTCTTTCTCTTCTTCTTCCCTATTCGGCCACCGCCACCGCCGTGCGCCGCCACCCTTATTCTGTTCCTTTCCTTCTAGACAACCATAACCACCCCTACTTCCACCATCTTTCTCCCTCTCTTTTTTCCAACTCTCAACTTTTCCCCTTTTCTTCTCTTTTTCCGGCCATCGTCGCCACTGGCGTCGCTTGTCACCACTAGCCTAAGGTGGAACACTAAACCCTCTCAACCCTTTTACCCTATTTTTACAAGCTTTATTTATTTTATTTCCATTATTTCGAGTATACTACTACTACTACTACTATTACCACTACTACCACTACTACCACTACTATTATTATTATTATTATTAATGTTACTACTATTATTGTTATTGAGGGTTGAATCCCTATTCTATTTATTTCAATTTTATTACTATTACTATTACTATTACTATTACTATTATTATTATTATTATTATTATTTTCAATGTTAGTATTATTATTCTATATAGGGCTGAAACCCTATTATGCCTATTTTGAATTTTAGTAGTATTATAAATATATTATCTTATTATTATTAATATTATTAATATTTTTTTATTATCATTAGCATTTATTATTATTATTAGATTATTATTATTATTATTATTATTATTTATTAAGTTTATTATTATTCAATGTAGGGTCAAAACCCTACTTCATTTTATCTTCGATTATTATCATTATTATTATTACCATTATGATTATTATTATTTTTGCAATATTATTATGATTTTTATCATTATTATTATTACTATTTCATTATTATTATTATTACTAAATTTTATTATTAATGTTACTAATATTATTATCAGTATTATTTTTGTAAAGGGGCCGAAGCCCTTACTTCACTTTGTTTTCAAATTATGCCCTTATTATTAATATTAATAATATTATTATTATTATGGTTATTGTTATTATTATCATTATTGTTATTATTTTTAGTATTATTTATAATGTCATTATTATTATTATTAGAATTAAATCTTCAAATCCTTATATTATCAACTTTTACAATATTACTATTATTTCTATATTTTTAGCCAAATTTAGTAATTAGTTAATGATTATTATTATTAATATTTTATTATTTTATCAAAAACATAGTCTTAGAATGACCTGGTAAATAATAGTATTTTTAGTAAGAGGGAATCTACTTTTTAGTTTTTCCTCATATAGGTGAGACCAGTCAAAGCCTTAAGGAGGTGTAGGAGTGTGCTACAAGACCGGTGTCATTTTAGGTAAGGGTATAACTAAGGCCTTATGTGTGTTGATGCGCATTATATGCATTGTATGCTATGTATTCTATGTTTATCATTATAATTATTTCGTGCGTGGTATGGTGTGGAGTTGAAGTATGTTCATGTGTTATTATATGGCATGTGTATTATATATATGTGATGAAATATTGTGGTATATGATGATTGAGTTGTGACCCTTTAGACATGCATGTAAGGATGTATAAAAGTGGTATTGTGTGGGGAAAATATTGAAAAAGAAATTGGGAAATAAGTTGACCAAAGGGGAGTAAGTTAACCAAAGGGAAATGAGTTGACCACGGGATGTGAGTTGACCTAAAATATGTTAATGATCCATCAGTGGAAAAATAATAGGGGGTGAAAGTAAAATGAAGGAATGGGATAATCTAAACTAGGGTTTTCTATGGATGGACTTAGGGTTTTGCATGGTAGATTCAATGGTGTTGCATCTAATATAGGGTTTTGTATGGATTAAATCTAGGGTTTTGCATGGATGGATATAGGGTTTACATGGAGGAATCTAGGGTTTTACATGGATGGATCTAGGGTTTGCATGGTTGAATCTAGGGTTTCGCGTGGGGGTTTAAGGGTTTCATATGAAAAGTTTGAAAGGTTGCATGAGATGTGTAAAGTCTTCATGGGAGTGAAGTTTATGTTTGGAAAGTTGATTTGGGGGTGTGAGGAAGGTAATGTAAGTGTTGTTTGGGTGTTTGAACACCTTGGATGAAAAATAGTACGTGGAGCAATATAAGGGTACGTAGGAGACCGAGCTAGGGTTTGGTGTGACTATTTAGAGTTTTTGTGGTAACACGTGTACTTGGTGATCAAAGTGTGATAATGAGGGGTGGAATCTATGGGTTATGATGTGTGGAGTGTTAAAATAATTTGGGTTGTGTGAGGTGGAGTAGGATGGGCCACTTAGGCCTAAATTAGGGTTTTATGGGGAAAAACCCTAGAGTAAGGAAATAAGTGGACCTGGAGGTGTGTATTAGTGGGCCTTGACCCACATACATTGGAGATGGAGTTCTAGTGTGAGTTAGAGTATAGAGGAAAGGTAGCTAGGGCAAGTTTAGGAGGTACAGGATTCTCATGATATGGTACGGGTCATTTGGAGGATAAGCGCAAAGGGAGTGAGTTATGCATGTCTAGGGTAAAGTTTATGAATAAGACATGATAATATGTTAATCATTTAAAGTGGAAGATTGTTGAGCTGGGCCCAGACCGGCTCACTGGCGAATAATAGTGGTTAGGGTGTCTTACCCTATATGTGACCGGTCCACCGATGAATAATAGTAGTCAGGCATTGTACCTGTGTGTTTTCGGTCTACCGGCTATAATAGTGGGGGATTCCGTGCTCAACAAAACTGAACAAATTTGTGCTAAGACACGAGAAAGATACTAAGTACTTATAGTAAAACACCATGAGAGTCGGGGCCAAACCGGTTCACCGGCAAATAATAGCGGTCAGGAGCTTTATGCCTTGTACGAGACCGATCCATCGGCAAATAATAGTGGTCAGGTGCATTGTGCCCTGTGCATTTTCAATCCACTGGCTATAATAGTGGGGTTCCCATACTTGCATGGATTTGATAAGAAAACATGGTGTGAAATGACTTCCAATATGATATTAATTAAGTAATTAATCCGGATTATAAATGGGCCTTTGTATTTACCTGAATGATTGCATGCCATTATGTTAGCATGCTGGACTTTATGCTCTTTTTATTATTTTGTATGGTTTATGTGAATTTTGTGTGTTGGCCTTAATGTATGGTTAGTGCATAGTTACCTTACTTGGTACGTAGCGTACTGATCACCCTTTTCATGGGTGTTGCTCATTCCCACGAGCAGAAGTCCCTTTTGACTTTGTGTAGGTGGGTGAGACATCAGGCGGGGCTGAGTGTTGAACATGTTTTGGCTCCAAGTTCGAGAGCAGCGTGACCAGATTCACTCTTTATGTGATTTTATTTCCTTATGTTATTTCTTTTGTATCAGATTTACCCTTTTATGATTCATTACTTGTATTGAGTAATATAAATGAACATTTTATCGGTTGTAAGCTTATTTCTCTTTTGGATATGAATTATAATTCTTTACGTGCACTCTGATTTTTTATGTTATGATCTTTCTAGTTCTTTTATGAACTCTTAGTTTGAGTTTAATGTCAATTTTTTCTTAGCCTTAGCACTTGATACTAAAATGGTCGAAGATAACCGGTTTGGTACTAATTGTGGCGGTAACATCTCCAGAATTCATAGGTTTTTAAATTTTAAATTCTTCCATTTAAAAAAAATAGTAAATTTTGGGGTGTTATAGATATTTCCTATTAATATTCTCATTGACACGAACTGGTACCCATATACTATAATAGATCATGCTTTTTGAGGTATTTAAGGTTAAACAATATACATTAGAAAAAATCTTAAAAGACTCTACACACGATATCCATGGAAGCAAGATTTCCAAAACTAAAGAAGAGTGTGTTGTCTACAAACATCAGGTTACTTAGCTTTACATTATTATACTTTGGGCAAGGCTTAATGTAACGCCCCTTAATTTAGTTAAACCTAATCCCTACCGTTTTACTTTGTAACATAATCCTAATATCAGAAAATTAATATTTCTACCTTACCCTAACTCTCTAACCCTTGAATTTTGAGATTTGTCTGGGTATTTAACTAGGTATTTGGCGTACAATATAACATTGTGTTGGTTCGTGCGCATGGTGGAGAAGTTTAGGGTCAATATTTGGGATCCGTGAGCAATACGGGGGTCCCGTGTTTATTAACATGGACCATGTCTTCTCACATATTATTTTGATGTATTTTGGGGCAAAAAGCTGAGAGTAAGGAAATTACTATGAGGGTCTCGTGTTCCCTAAACACATATCGTGTTTATCCTTTATTTTCGAAACACATTGTTTTGTCCCATAGGATTTTTTCTAGTATAAAAGTGATATGAGATAACCCCAGCTGTCAAGTCATGCGACCTAATTTCTTCTTCTTATCCATATAATTCTTCATTGATTAGGGAATTGTAAAGCTATGTAATTTATTGATTAATGGATTATTTTAATTATATTGTAATTATGCAAGAGCATGAATAAATATCTATATTATTCCCTCAATTGTTATGTTTTGTGATTGAATCCTTAATTCTTCATAATCTTGTTAATTCCAATTTTTAGTTTGGATCCTTTCAATCCACGATATTCCACAACAATTTGGTATCAAAGATGTGGTTGTTAAAGATCTGGTAATCAGAATGGGTATAAGATTCGATATTGAGAAGTTCAATTAGTCTGTCAATTTTAGATTATGAAAATTGAAGACGTGGGTGATTCTAATTCAGAAATGATTGGAAAAGGTGTTACCCGGTCATTCAAAGAAGCCATAATAGATGACGGATGAGAGATTTGAAGAAGTAGATCTGAATGTTTTATCTACCATACAACTGCACTTGGTAAATGAGGTATTGTGGGAAGTGACAAAGGAATCAATGGAGGCTTCCTTATGGTTTAAGCTTTAGTCATTGTATATGACAAAATTAGTAGCAAATCAACTACTATTGAAGAGTTGGATTTATGACCTAAAATTAGGTGAGGGTCCAATCTTTTAAAATTCATTTGGATGAATTTGACTCTATAGTTATTGATTTGCATAAAATAGATATTAAATTAGATGATGAAGATCTGTCCATTATGTTGTTATGGTCTTTTCCTACTAGCTTTAAGCATTTTCGTGAGACTATATTGTATGGGAATGATGAGTTAGTCCTTCAGGATGTAAAATTTGCCCTACTACAATGTGATTTGATTGATAGTCAGTTGAATGGTGATGGTACTTCTAAAGACTCACATAGTAAGGGATTGGTAGTCAAGGGGAGGACATGTGAGTGGGGTTTGGTGACAAGAAGATGTCTAGATTGAAGTTGAAGAGTTAGCAAAAGAATGTGACATGTCATAGATGTCACATGAAAGGCCGTATTAGGAGATTCCATCCTAATATAAAATCAACAGATATTGTTGATGGTGTATCTAATAAAGGTGATGGTACCATAGCTGATGGTGATGGTGATGTACCGATTGCCATAGATGGACATAATATATTAGTGGATTATGGATTTTGGGCGCTCCTACCATGTTTATCCCAATAGAAGATGGTTTCTGACGTATGGCACCGTTTGAGTTGGAGTTGTTGCCTTAGGAAATAGTGATTCACACAGAGTTGCTAAGATCTGGACTGTGAGGGTGAGGATGTATGATAGTGTGGTCAGGACACTGTCTAGTGTTCGTCATATTCTTGAAATGACCAAGAGTTTGATTTTACCGTGTTCTTTAGATATCAAAGGTTATAAGTGTGTAATTGAGAATGGTACATTAAAAGTTGCTTAAGGGGTTATGGCAGCAATTGTTAGCAGGCAATTCGGGTCATTGTATGAGCTTGTTGGTACAATTATTGAATGTGTAGCTGGGGTGATACTTAGAGTGTCTAATTTAGATGTTGTTGGCCTTGGTTTGATGCAATTGAAACATGGGAGTGTCGTTGGCACGACTAGGGGGTCCTTATCTTGTGACTTGGTGACATCTAGATTTATTACCTTTTGAGAGTTTAAATTCCTTCCTAACAAGGAGATGGAGTAGGATAGTCTACTACGTGGCTTAGAGAAGGTGGATGTTGTTGTTCATCTAGCTGGTACAGATTCTTCTGGTGAGGAGGAATCTGGGAAATAGGCAGAGGAAGTGGGCGTTGCTCTAGGTAAAGACAGCTATGTGATGTTTGGTGTGCATGGGCCAATGTTAGACTCAAAGGTTATTTTGGATGTTGATTCTGCCCTATGGTATTTTGCTGGTGTTGCCGAAGAGATGTGGTCTCTTTAACGGACTCAGACATCGTTATGTAATGTTTCACAGGTTATTATGTTGTTATGTGTCTATGTTTTGCTTGTTATATCAAAAGAAATTCCCGAGGTGAACAAGCTAAAGACTTTGGATGTGCCTAATCCAAAGCGGTTTGTGGTGGCTTACCTAGTCACTGGTTCATACTTTGTAGTTGTGAGATGCTAAGTGTAAAACGTGATTAGTACCAACTGTTGTATTGCTTGTATTGTGAACATGTATATGGTAAGTCTCTTGAAGACACCTTAGTTAGGCATAGTGCAGATTCTAAGGTACTTGGTGCGTTCAGTATCGAACAGTATTGAGTATGTGTTGTCGATTATTCTGTTGACAGGTTACTCTGATATTGGTTGTGGTCCTAATGATAAGAGGTACATTAGTTTGCTAGTGTTTGACCTTAGATGTTATAAGGTTGTGTGTTTAGCTACGATAGAGGTATTTTAGTAAGTAGTGTGGCTTGGTGGCTTAGTACGAGAGTTGAGGTTTGGTCATGGTGCTTCGGTCATTCATAGTGATAGTTAGAGTGCTATCTATTTAGCAAAGAATCATAATTCTTTTCATCATAGAATGAAGCACATTGACATCACGTATTACTTTATTTAAGGTATTATTGCTGCTAGAAAAGCTATATTAGAGAAAGTTGGTACTTTGGATAATTCGGTTGATATGCTAATGAAGCCACTAACCGTGGGTAAGTTCGAGTGTTTATCGGAATTATGTGGTGTTCATAGGCCATGAGGCCTTTTGTAGGGCCAAGGGTTTTTCGTAGAGGTTTTTACATGTTATGCGTCACAAATACTACGTCAAGGTGGTGAACTATGGGCTTTGAATAGGTATTTAATACACAACATAACATTGTGTTGGTTCGTACAGGTGTGGAGAAGTTTGGGGTTAATATTTGGTATCTATGAGAAACACGGGGGTCCCGTGTTTTCTCATAGATTATTTTGATGCGTTTTTGGGTAAAAAGTCAAGAGTATGGAAATTAACACGAAGGTTTCGTGTTTCCTAAACATGGACCATGCTTGTTCTTTCTTTTTGAAACATTGTTTTACCTCATAGGGATTTTTTTCTAGTGTAAAAGATATATGAGAGAACCATAGCAGTCAAGTCATGCAAACCAACTTCTTATTCTTCTCCATAGAATTTTCCATTTATTAGAGAATTGTAAATTTATGTAATTGATTGATTGATTAGTTTAATCATCTTGTTATTACACAAGAGTAGGAATAAATATATCTATTTTTTCTTCAATTCTTTTATTTTGTGATTGAATCCTCAATTGTTCATAATCTTGTTAATTCCATTTTGGTTTGGATCATTTCAATCCACACTATTCCACAACACTATCCTAACATAAATTATAGTATTCTTATCCTAATAAAAAAAATAAAACCTATTATTCTCCTTTCTTCCCTCTCTTTTCCTTTTTCTCTTCCTTCTCTCTTTCTTCCGTTATCCAACCTTCTCTTTCCTTTTCCTTTTTCGCCTTATTCCTACGTGAAACATAATCCTTAGACAATGACCGCCATCACCCCTATTACTTCCCCAGCACCTGTTGAGCCATTCCTCAACTCCTACGGAGGTGAGTTTAGGGTTGAAAAATCTCACTCAATCGTGATCCTTCTCCCTATCTACTTGCATGTACATATATATATATGCCCAACAATAAATTCTCCATCCATCTCTTTTCTCTCCCTTTTGATTTTTATAGAACCGCCAAAGCATCAACTTCACCCTCCTTCTCCTCCCCCTCATTGTATCCTAAACAACCCTAAAAAACACCAATGCCAACTCTCATTGAAGCATCCTCACCCTCGTCGGTCACTTTTATCGTTCCTACCCCTGACCAATGACCATTTCCACCAGTGCATCACCCTTCCATTATGCCAAAAACCCCCGTAACCCCCTCATTCCTTCCTTTTCTTAGCCTCAACAACAACAACCGAACACCGCCTCCAACTCGACAACTTTCACCATAGCCTACACTCCACCTTCGTCCCTTCCAACCGCACCACACCCTCTTGCTTTGGCCAAACCAAACTGTGCACACCAATCTCCTTTGGCCACTTCCACCATTTCTTCCCTCCACCCTTCAGCTCCTTTGGTCGTTGCTTACCACCTAGCAATGGTAGCTTGTGATGTTGCCACTTCCTTGACACGACACTTCTTGTTGTACCTCTCCATTTGGTTGCGTAAAAATTTCCTAAACACTCACCTTAGTTGGTTTGGTTTTCCTCTATTCTTTCACCCTTCCATTTCCTTAACATTTTCTTAATTATGTGGTTTAATTTTAATGGTGTTTTATTATGATTTTTAGGTGAATTTCTTGAGGTTCCGGAATATGTTAAATAGAACTTACGTGCTTAGAGGTTGGAATAGTTTTCGTGATGATAATTATCGTAGTATAGGGTTTTTTCTTGCTAAGTATTATGCATGCTTTTGTGTTATACCATGATATTGTTATCATGTGATTTAATGTATGATTGTTAATACTATAATATGCAGTTGATATTATATGATATAGAATAAATGGAGGTTATATGGTATCATTATTCTTTGTGGAAACCTTTGGTGTGATATATGGCTGTAGAATAGGTTTATGAAGGCATGATGAGTGTGAAATGAGTTTAATAAGGCATATGGAGATAAATAATGGATTTGGGAATAATGTTACCAATATGTGTAATATTTGCATGACATAAGGGTTTTTTATCAGTAAGGGCATTTCAGTTAATATGGGTTTAATATGAGAATTATGGTATTTTAATGTTTTATATCCTCCAAAACATGCTAATAAATTTATATGAAGTGTTTAGAGTAGCTGTGAATGACCTAAATTTAATAAAGTATGAAAATGGTTTGAATTGGGAATAGTAACCCTAAAATGAGAAGACTATTATCACATGTGATGAACAATAGAGTTAGACCACGAAATTATAATATGTTGTTTATATTAGTATTTTGGGAATGCATATTGAATATAGTAATTATTTGAGCACTATAAGAAAAGTTATGATGTACTCGTGAAATTAGGGTTTATATGCAGCAAGAATAGTAACTTTTGAGATAGGGTTATTATTGCATGTGCAAGACTTTAGATTTAAGTATTGAAATTTGAGTATATTGATAATACTAATATTTGAGGAAGATGTTCTAAGCTTGGTGGGTAAAAGAGTAACAAAAGAGGAGTTATGATAAAAGTGTGAAATTAGGGTTTTTAGGGAATAAAAGGGTCTTAACCCTATAGAGAATGCCCTTGTGATTTTTGTGATGTGCATTACTTGCCTTGAATGTGTTATTTACCTTTCAAATCAATCATGAATAAGACGTTAATCATTTAAAGTGAAATATCGCATGAGTTGGACCAAGGTGTTTTATGGGTTCGTTCCACCAAACAATAATAATGCCTCAGGTGTATTGTCCATAAGAGGCTTTTTAGATTATTCCACCAATTTAAGAACAGTGGCTTAAGCGTGTTGTTCCTTAGAAGTACTTAAAACTATTCTTTCGGTTTAAGAATAGTATTTCAGGAATGTTTTTCCCTAATAGGTGTTAGGTCCATTCTATCGGACAATAATAGTGGCTTAAGTGTGTTGTTGTCCCTGATAAGTGTTTCAAACTATTTCACTATTTTAAGAATAGTAGGGTTATGAACTCAATGTAAATAAATAATAAAAACGGTTATATTTGTAATACCTTAAAGTCTTATAAAAAAATTAAATTTGATTTATCGGACATGTTAATCTAATTTAATCTGGAATTATCTTATTTAACTTTAACCTAACCCCAACCCCAAAAAATTTACAGATAAATTTTTTATATCTACATATCCAAAATTTAACCCTAAACCTAAATTCTACACTCAAAAATTATCCTTTTCTTTTTTTTCCTTTACTTCTTATTTTTCTTTCTTTATTTTCTCCTTCCTTTCCTTCATCTTCTTTCTTTCTTCTCTTTCTCGGACTGCACCAACCCATTCTAACTACCTCTTATTTTCCCCCCTTTTCTCTCTTTCTCGGGCTGCACCACCCTTGCCCAATTCCCTCTCCTTCTTTTTTTCTTGTCTATCCTCCCAAGGTAAGGATGGTAATGGATCATGGACTTACCCAGACTCGCTATATCCATTACATTTTTAGTAGGTCTGTGTCCATGATATTTTGACCCAACAGGTCTAGGTCAGTTTTAGATCAGGTCTAGGTCTATTTATATCTACATGGGTCTAGTAGTCTTAGACTCATACCCATTTAGTATATGCGTGCACATGTGTATGTGTACTAATATTATGTTTGTCATCTTTTTTATAATCGTATTTGAGATCCTTATTCATCTTTTTTAACTTTATTTCTACTTATTTATTATATAAAAATTATGTATAATATTTTATTCCAAAAGCATTACAATACTATTTACAAAGTTAAAATAACTATTTTAAAATGTTTATATTTTCACTCAAATAAATTTTTTTAACAAAAAATACATATTAAGATATATAAAGCATAAATGTATTTATATTTACGTAAACTATTTTTTAAAAATTCAAAAATGGTTGGACTCATTTACTCACTAGACCCGATTGATATGGGTCTGGGTCTGTATAACACCTTAAAAAATCACCATTGAAAATTTTCGTTTTAAACATAAAAACATATACCATAAGAGGGAGTGTTATTGCCATAATTAGTATAAGTTTGGCCTTAGGCCATCTTTGTACCAAATACAAGGTAAAGTAGAAACAAGTGCAACCATGATAAACATAGTATGAAAAGAATTTCATAACATAATAAGGGTTTAATGTTTGTTACCAAAAAAAAATTACAAAAATACATAAAAATTGTTCAACTGAAATAAAACATTAAGTTAGAAAGCTAAAATGGTTAATAGCCGGATGTCCCTCTCTCCGAGCGCCAACCTGGATTACTACAACACCACTCTCTGAGCCCCGACCCTGGATTACTACAACATCACTCTGCCTCAATAATATCATTATAAGTGATAAAGTCATCTAGGGTATCATCAGTCACCTGCATAGACTTAAGAGGGCACAATGCTCGTGAGAATAAGTATCACCCATAAAAGTAGTGATAGGTATGATATGTACTGAGTAAGGTAATAATACAGTCAAGCAGGAATAAAGTCATCAATGATACTACAATAAGATATAAAGGTGCTTAAGCAAATTATAATAGTTCATTTATTACTATCTGGACTCGAGACATTAGTATAATAATTAGTCATCTCTCAAATTATATCCATGTGGGTTTAGGGACCCTACTATTCTCACTGGTGGACCGATAAATACAACATAACCTAGGGCAGCATCCTCTTGGCTACTATTCTCACCAATGGATTGGTAAATACAATGAAAATCCAGGGTAACACGTTCCTAACCACTATTCTCACCGGTGGACCGATAAATAAGGCATAACGGGTCTCGACCCACGTAGTATTCCACTCTAAGTAATTATTATCTTTCCACAAGTTATTATTGTCCAAGGGTTTTATTACCTAAGCTCAAGACCTCACTATTCTCATTGGTGGACCGATAAATATAATACAAACCTAGTGCATCACTCTCTTGGCCACTATTATCACTAGTACACTGGTAAATAAGGTATAACTAATATCGACTCAAGTGATCTTCCACTTTACATGATTAGTGTCTTATTATTCATATATCACACACAACTATGCACAACCCATGTATGACTTCTACCATACTACCACCCCAGCCAACCCTAGCCCCTTAGAAACCCTAGTTTCCTAAGCCTTGTAGATCCTCATCCCCTAATGATCCTTTGAGTCCCTAATCTATCCAACAACCCAAACGTGCCATTAGAAACCCTTTTATTCATGAGTCATAGCCCATTTCCTACATTCCTCACATAGGATAACCCTTGGCCCCTAGGGTTTCTCCTCGAAACCATAATTTACCCAAATTAGCCTAGACCCTTCTCTACTATTCATTTAGCCCTAAACTTCCACAACCAAGCATATATTACTATGATTATCTATTATCTAAAGTTTTATAGTATAAATTCTTCATTTTGCACATGTGATAACAACTTCCCCAATTGAATCCTCTCAAAACCCTAATTTCCCCTTAGTGGTTGTATCCACTCCTACTTAACCCATCTAACCATCAAACTTAACACACAATCCCCACAAAGGACATTCACCATAATTGTTCAGAGACACAACTTAAATCCCCCATTTCCTACATGTGATAATGACCTATTCCTAGGGTTTTGTACTGCCAAAACCCTAGCTCCACCTTCTTAGTACTCTCCCACCCCTTAGCATCTAAGGACTACCGAATTTGTTGCCAAGCTACCCAACAATACCATCATCATCTCCCTGACATCCATCCTTAGTAACCACCCCACACTTAGTCACCCCCAAACATAACCCATATTAAGTTTAACTCACCCTATGCACGATCAACCCTCTCCATGCAATACCTGCCATAATCCATTTTTATAATTACCCTAATTATTATTTAATAACTTTTAGAGGATATTTGACTAATTTTTTTCCTTAAGGATTCTCCATATGCCATTTTCCACTATATTGACCAAGATGCCCATGGATCTCCAAAACCTTACCTAAGCCTCGTGACTTAAAATATAAGTTCTCAACAAACTCAAAACATGCAGTACCACAAAATAGAATTACACTTCAACACATGAACCAACGCAATCATGTTCGCACATATTCTTACCTTAGATCCTTACAAGGCAAGCTACACAACAACCCTTGAAAACATAACATTTCATGCAGGTGAACACTTAACACATAATAAAATCACATAAGCACAATACCCTGGCTATGACTATATCCTTACGAAAACGACTCTAGTCTTGAAGCAAGAATAATCTATGCCTCATCTCCCGTGGTCACCAGAATAGTGGCTAAAAATAGGAATACTTGAACTTAGGCTATCTTATATTTTTTCTTCTTTTTCCCCTTTTTTTCTTAATAATAATAATAATAATAAATTTAATTAAATGGGATTCAGAATGGAGTAAAGGGAAATGGTGGTGACCAAAATAAAGAAGAGAAATGAAGGGCGGCGTGGTGGCAATCACGGTGGTGATGCAAGGTAAGGAGTGGTTTTTGGTTGGGAAAAAAGAGTGGGGGTAAGCCTTTTGAGGGTGGAGGGTGACGTTGGCATCAGGTAGGCTAGTGGGTCATGAAGACAGTTACAAAGGCCTATGGTGGCGCAATTGAGAGGAGAAAAATAGGGGAAATGGTGGGGAGAAGGTGGTGGAAAGAGTTAGCTGCACAGGTTGCGCACCTGTGTAGGGTCGAGGTGTGGCAACTATGTAGAGGAGGGAGAGTGGGTCAGTGGTGGTGGTGGTGTAGGGTGGTGAAGGGTGGCACAGAGTGGTGCGACTTGCCCACTTTGTAGGATCAGGGAGGGGAAAGGAAAGGGAGAAGGAAAGGAATGAGTGGCTTAGTAGGTGCAAGGAGGTACAGGGAAGGGAGATAGGAGGAGTTTGGAGGGTGGCATGGCTTAGCTACGACGGTGGAGTGGCAGAAGGTTGGAATAAGGGAGGAGAGGTGGTGTAGGTTGACGAGGGAGAAGAGAGGAGATAGCAGTGATGAGGGGGTATTTATAGGCTATAGGGGATGATGAGGATAAAACAGGAAGGAGATATGGTGGCTTGTGGCAGGGCAGCACAGCGGTGGCAGGCAAGACGGTGTAGGGTAGGTGCATGGGTTGTGCAGTGCAATTGTGCAAGTGCATGAGGATGTACAGGGTCGTATAAGGGAGAACGTGCAAGTTTATGCCAACGTGAATGCCCTACATGGCCGAGAAAGGAAAGAGGGAGGGGGAGGTTGGATGGATTGTAGGCCTATAGAGGTAAAAATGGAAGGAGGGATCATGTAGGGTTTGCAAGCGAAAGGTAGAAGACGGGGAGACAAAGGGAAAAGAGGAAAGAAGGGAGGGAGAAAAAAGGAAAAGAATAAAAGATGGGAGGGGTTGGGTCATCGCCCCAGGGAAAAAGAAAAAGGGGAGAGGGGAAAGGAGGCAGGTCGTTTGGGGGAGAAAGGAAAAAAAAGGAGAAAGAGGTTGCTTGGGCCATCTATTGAGCAACCAAGATGGGGGAGGAAGAAGAAAAAAAGAAGAATAAGGGAAAAGAAAAGAAAAAGAGAAAATAAAAATAATAGAAAGGAAAAGGGAAAGGGGAAAAAAATAAAAAGGTTGTGGGAGTTTTAGGTTAGGTTTTTGGGAAATTTATTGGAAACTATAAAAAAAAATTAAAAATTTTTATAATTTATTTTAAGCTAAATAATTAAAACAATGTCTTGGAATAAGGCTAGATAATATTTTTTAAATCTCTTATTATTATTATTATTATTATTATATGTACATATATTTTATTTTATTTATTATTTATTCTTATAAATTTTTTTAGGGTATTACGGTCTGAACTTTTGATACCAAATGTATCAAGGTCGGATCTGGGTATAGGTAGTATAAAATAGTCTAGGTCTAGGTCTGGCTGGACGTAACCGAAACTCGACCCATTGTCATCCCTATCCCCGGGTGAGCCTAAGCCGTTTTTTTTTCTTTCTTTTCCTTTTCTTTTCTTTCTCTCATTCTTCCCCCACATATCGCCTTCCTCGCCAACCTTATCCTTCCCTCTTTTGTCCAAAACAAGGACTTACCATCCCTGCACATAGCCCCCTCATTTACCCTACACCCCTATGCCTCCCTATAATCCCCACACTTTGCACCTACACTTTGCTCTCTTGCCATTCCTCCCTGTACGCCATGCACTCTGAAAGCTTCCCTTTCTCATCTTCCCTCCCCACAACCCTCACCTATTTATACCCCTCAACCACCCTTCTCTCTTCTTTTCCCTCATCGACGAGCCAACTGAGCCCCTGCTCCTCTTCCTCTATTTTTCTTCTTTCTCCTTTCTTGGACCTAATTCTCCAGCATCGCCACTAGCTCCACTAACCAAACCCCCTTTTTGCCTGTCATCCCCTAGCTAAACTCCTTGTCGCCTCCCTTCCCTGCCTATACCATGCCAACACCTCTCCCTATACCGGCCTCCTTCCTTCTCCCACTCCTACCACTGGAATCACAATTAGCCTCACCATCACCACCAAACCCCTATTTTCCCCCTATTTTCCACCACCATATCGACAACACCCCATTGCAGGCACCTCAACTAGCATCACCACCACATTAAGCCCTCTTTTCCCCCTCCTTCCTTCCCTCTCTTTACCACCCTTTTTCCTACACCGTCGTTGGCTACCAGCACCACCATTACTATTCGCTTCCAACTCCCTCCATTCCCAACACCACCATCACATCAACCCTAGCTACTAACCCTCACCCATCCTCTAAACGCCACCATCGGCACCGCCACTACTGCCATCGTGCACCACCTACATAAGCTTTCCCACTTCGGTTACCTCCATTTCCTTCCATTTCTTTTACTTTAATCTTCTTTTAGGTTGACATTTTTAAAAGTCTAAAACTTTGTATATTCTTATTTCTAGGTGATATTCCTGTGGTAGTGGAGGAATAAGCGTAGGTTTTGCATGCTTAGACACTAGAGTCGCTTTGGTAGGATACCTATCATAGATAGGGTTTGTTGTGTTATAATGTATATCCCTATTTGTGTTGATATAGTGATGGCATGGTATGAAATTTTACTTGACTTTAGTGTTATATATCTATAATGCAGTTTTGCATGGTGGTAAAAGAAGGTAAGAAAGTTGTGTAAATATAACTATGCTGAATAAGAAGTGTCTATGTATAATCATGGCCATAAATTTCATGTTATGGTATGTGTGGGAGGTTGAAAAGTCTTTCATGTTAAGCGTCCTATGTTTCAAGGAAGGGGAGAATGGGCATTTTAGTAGCCTAGGGGCATTTTGGTTAATATATTTAAAAAGTGGCATGTTGAGTAACTTAGGGTATTAGCTAACTTAAAATAGGTTAAGGGTACTATATGAAATAATTAGAGTGAAATGAAATGTTTATGGATAATAAAGGAGGGGAAAGGTCTTAAATGTATATAGTAAAATCTAGAGATGGAGTCACGGGGAATACGAGGTTAATGATTGGCGTTAAGAATTGACTACGAGGTTAATGATGGTATCTTGGGTAAGACTACAAATTTGGAGAGTCATATGAGCTCTAGGGAACTAGTTATGACTAAAATATGAAATTAGGGTTTTGGGAGAAGCCTAAATGATAACCTTAGGTGTAGGTTATTATCGTATGAGTAATACAGGAGTTGGACATCAATCTTGGGATATGATGTCAATAATAGCATGTTGGGAATTCATATTAGATTTGATAGCCATATAGGGTCTAAGGAGATAGTTAAAACCAAATGGTGAAATTATGGTTTTATAGGAGATATAAATAATAACCCTATGGGTAGGTTATTATCACATGTGTAAGATGTGGGATTTAGACCACAATTTTTGATTTAATGGTTAATAACAATATTCCATGCCTTGGAATGGAATTTGGGGACTAAACGAGTACAAGAGAAGGAGATATGCTAGGTATGGGAAATTAGGGTTTTGAAGGAGGTTCAAATAGTAACCTTAGAGGTAGGTTATTATTGCATATGTAAGACGTGAGTGTTAGACCATGATTTTTGAGTAAGTGGTCCATAACAATATTTTAAGATTGGGTATGGAATTTGGGGACTAAATGAGTACTAGAAGAGAGTGTGATAGGGTTGTGAGATTAGGGTTTCTAAGGGAAACATGATTTGTTATGGGGTATGTGTTGGTATGGTGCTTTGCATGAGTGTGTGTATATGATTGTGTGATGGACTTGAAATAAATAAAGTACAAATAATATGCACTTAAAGTGAAATATCTTATGAGTCGCGACCAATTGTACATGTTCATTCTATCAAATGATAATAGTGGACAAGAGCATTTTACCTTAGGGTTGTACTTACCGTTCCATTGGTTGAAAATAGTGGAGTCTCCGAGCTCAAGTTAAATAAACCATTAAATGATCATAACCCTTGATAAGATATTAATTACTTAAAGCTAAACACCACAAATGCCATGATTAGCTATACTTTATTACCGTTCAACCGATTGAGAATAGTGGCCAAGAGTGTCTTATTCTAGGGTTGTGCATTAATTATTGTTCCATCAGTTGAGAATAATGGGCATGAGCGTCTTGGCCCAAGGTTGTACTTTGATTACCATTCCATCAATCGAGAGTAGTATCTAAGAGCATCCTGCCCTAGGGTTGTACTTCGACCATCATTCCACTGGTTGAAAATAGCGGGGTTCTTGAACCCAACACGAATAAAATAATATATAATTATCATGACACTATTATTGCATAATTTGGAAAGGAATAAGTGAATCAGTAAGATGATCCCATGTGCATGTCACCTCTTATTATGATCTTATGAACTTATGTGACCCTCATTGACTGCATTGTTACCTTACTCAGTACATAGTGTACTTATAAGTGATCATTCTTCTTATGGATGTTACTCATACAAGTGAGTCGAGACCCCTTTTGAGCCTGTGCAGACAAATGAGGACCCATTGACTATGCTGCTTACAATGCTCTAATCAGGGCATAGTGATTTCATCTTATGCGTGGGGTTGGGAGTTAGAGAGTTATGTTATCCGGTTATTGTTTTAAACTAATTTTCCTTATTTGTCATTTTTTCTTAGAATATTTACTTTATGTATTTTGAATTTTATTTTTGAAGTAGACTCTAACACTCTTACGTATATTATGGAGTCCCCTCATTTTGTATTTATTATATCCTGCATCCTAATTTACTTTTACCTCGTAATTGGTATAAGGATGGTTCAAAAGCCAAACTTATATCAATTACGAGTAATGTCCATTCATGGTTGAATTGATTTTCCTGCTTAAACGAATTTTTTTAGTTGTAATTTTTGGGGTGTTACAATATCTAATAAAGAGGTATATATTAGTACTCGTGATATTTTGTCTGTTTTGACTATGTACTTATTCTCTACTATGAATGCCTTTATTTAACTGTATCCCTGATTAGACATTATTATTACCTTACTCAATATATAGCGTACTAACCATTATTTTCATGGGGGTTGCCAATTCCCATGAGCAGACAACCCTAGTACTTTTGTATAGGCTATTGAAGACCAGATGAATGATTTTGCTATCTATGGTGAATTTTATGGGGTGAAGTGATTATTCTGTACTAGGGTTTTGGACAAAGAGTCGTGTTATCTAGATGATGGGTTATCCATATGCCTTTTTGGACCATTAGATCCACAGTATCCCCTTTGTTTGTATTTGTTCAAATCATAAGGGTTTTAGCCTTGTGATTGATGTAATGATGGTAGGCTAAATTAGACTTACATCAATTATGACGGTAACATCTGATATTTTTATTATAAGCTTTTGCTGTAAAATAAAATTTTTCAGTAGTAAAATTTAGGGTGTTATGATTTAGTATCAGAGCTTTGGTTTTGATTACCGTGTCTTATTTCTAGAATTTGGTTTTCCAACAATTCCTTATTTGATTTCATCAATCTATTTAATATTTTTTTTTTGAAAACCTAGATTAACTTGTGAGGAATCGAGAATGGGTAGCCTTGGTTGCCTTTGAATGTGATCGTGTGTATTATGTGTTAGTAAGATAGAAAATTTGTTCCTAACGCGTTTCCTATTTTGTAGCTAAATCAGCATGACACTTAACGAGAATGTGATGGTGTTGGTCTTTTAGAGGATACCTTCAAGGCATTCATTGAGTTCGTCCAATGCCCACCACCACCTTGGTCTCAGCTGCTACCACCTCCGCATTGCCCACAGGAGGGTATCAAAAAACACTAAATTCAAAGAGTTACGAGACATCACCCCCAATCTATACTCATGACGAGAACCTAGTCATCCTAGAAAGATAAATTCGGAACATGGATAGGACGTATGAGGTAGTTGATTGCCCACCCCCTTGGAAGGTCAGCATTGCAGCTTTCTTCTTACCATTAGTTGCTGACGTCTAGTGGGTAGGTTGTTGTGCGCTGAGAGGACCACTAATGTCTTGAGGGGACTTCAAAGGCGTAATTCACACTAAATTTTACCCCAAGATTCTTAAGAGGGACAAGCTGAAGGAGTTCATGCAGTCATCACAGGGAAGCATGACTGTGAGGTAGTACCACACCCGATTCACCAAGTTATTGATGTTTATACTAAGGATAGTAGCTAGTTAGTTGATGGCGGTCTATTAGTTTGAGTAGGAGCTCTATTTTAGCATATAGAGGATGATGAGTGCCATGGCTTTCTAGGATTTAGCCACACTATACAAGCGGGCGTGTGTTTCTGCCACTTTAGTTCAAGAGTAAGCTTCCATTTTGGGTAAGAGGAAGCCAATTACATAGGGTTCTAGAGGCATAATCCAGTTCCAAGAAGGCGGACCTCCAAGGTTTTAGTAGGGGAGTTAAATGCAGCCTTAATGAGGTTAGTTTTGACATCAGGTTCGGATGAACAGTCATAGTAGATTTATGAGTCAGCTGAGGTGCTTCATGTGTCATTTTTGTGGTTGGAATGATCCAGAGCGAGGATATTAGGGCACCCCTATGCATTAAAGAATGTGTAGTTAACTTGGCCACTAGTTACATGAGTGTCAGTGTCAAGAGGGTTAGTACCAACAACAGGGACCATTGATTATTACCTCAGCAACAGTAGCAAAGGGCACCTACCCCAACTAGTGGTCAGTCTAGGGAGTCTAAGGGAAGATCGAAAGGGCCTAACCCATTTCCTTAAGGGGGAGGACAGTCAGACGAGCGACTAAATATCATCGGCTAGATAGAGGCCGATCAACAGATGGATATGGCCATTGGTACATTCTCAATACTTTCACTACAAACTTATGTATTGTTTGATTCGTGAGCATCTATGTCATTTGTATCTTATGTGTTTATTGCTAGAGCTGATTTATCTCCGTCTTCTACTATATCTATTTTTGTGATGTTACTTTTTGGGGATAGATTGGATTGCACTGCGATCTACTCGAACGTGGACTTAGAGATAGATAGGGTAGACTTCCTAATAGACTTGGTTGAGATGGACTTTTGGGGCTTTCACATTATTTTTGGATGGATATGCTGGGGATGCATAAGGTAATGATAGAGTGTCCATAGAAGCGAACAGTGTTACGGGGACCACAGGGTGTCAGGGTCTCCTATCAGAGATGCAAGCTTAGGCCTATGACAAAGATTATATCTGTCCATATATTATATTCATTGGCATAGAGAGGTTATCCTATGTATTTGATATTTCTATGAAGTTCAGGAGTTGAATAATGACATGTCAGCATTGTAGGGCATTTTAGTTGCCCAAGAATTTCCTACCGTGTTTTTAGAGGAGATCCTAGGTATATCATTGGTACGTAAGATAGATTTCATGTAATACCCCAAAACTTTATTTTATGATTTAAAAATAAAATAAGGAATAAATAAACAAGGTTTAATTAAATATGCCATTCTTAATAAAATAATGATATAATAATAATAATAATAATAATAATAATAATAATTATTATTATTATTATTATTATTATGGCCATAAAAGGAGGAAAATGATGTAGGGATCTAATTAGTGGAGGCTAGAATTATTTACTAAACTAAAATAAATTTTAAGTAAATCATAATAATAATTTATAAATTAATAAAAGTTATTTTATTTTCATCACTAATTTTTATTATTTCTAAAATTCAAAAAAAATCCCAAACTACCCAACCACCTAACTTTTCTTTTTTCTCTTTTTTCCTTTCTTTCTTCCCCTTTACTTCCTTTTACTTCTCATTTTCTTCCTCTTTTTTTTCTTTTTTGCCCTTCCTCGCCTAACTAGGCCACACCCAAACTTGGCCCAATCCCTTTCCCCCTTCTCGCTTCCTTTCTTTCTCGGGCCCACTCTCCATTTCTTTTTCTTTTCCTCTGCGTGGCCAAGCATGGGTGCCCATGCCCATCCCCCTCCTATTTTCCCTTTTTCTCCCTTCTTTCTTTCCCTTCTTCCCTTTTTGCCCCGTGTCTTCAACCTCCCCTTGATCAGAGTTGCAAGCATGGCTGCTTTACAACTCCATCCCACTCTCTCCCCTCACCTTCTCTTTATCCAGACCTACAGGGCGTGCATCTGGCACTGTCCTACATTGGTCCCTCTCTCCTGCAACCCCAGCACCACCACCTAACCCTTTCTAATCTCCCTACCTTGTCCCCTTATCCTACAGCTGCGTCGACCTACACATCGGCTAAAGCTAACCAACCCCTCCCCATGTCTTCTTCCCTCATTTTTCCACTTCCCCAACTATCTTCCCCTATATATACCCCCTGTGCCCTCCATTACCTATTTTTTTATCGTCCAAAAACTACCTCTGAACCCTATTTGCACAGCCTCTTCAGCCGCTGCCATTGCGCCGCACCACCATCGCTACACCCTCCCTTTCTCTTCCCTGCATCACCCTCCACCCAACAATACCTTACCTTGCCCCTAACTCCCCTTCCTTTTCTCTCCCCACCTATGCAAAGTGGGTAACTTGAGATGCCCTTTTACACCCTTCTTAGTTGCCCTGCACCACCACCGCCGCAACAATTACCACCTTCAATACCTCCCTTTTTGCCCAAAAAACCTTCCCCTACCTTCTCACACCACCATTTCCCCTTTCCTTCCCCTCATTCCTCCTCCTTTTCTCACATTTCCTCTCAACCACCATCATAGCCGCTACCTGCGTCGATTCCATGAGACACCACCACAACCCCCTTTGACCCAGAAACCCTACTACTAAAGAAAACCTAGCTCCTCTCCTCTTTTCTAACCCCATAACCTCTTCTTTTCCATCACCCCCACTACCGCAGTGCGCCGCTGTCATTGCCACTTGCCCGTTGTCCCTTCTAGTTGTGCCCTTATCCCTTTTACTCATTTAGTATATTTTATTTTAAATATTTTATTATTATTAACATTACTACTACTACTACTTAATTAGGGAAATCAAGAAAAAAAAGAGAGGAAAAATCAGTAGTAAAAAGGCTAAATGACTAGTATTCCATTTTTTATAGGTTGTGAACAAAACCCTTCCCCTGAGGAGGCATAGGATTTGTGCTCCAAGCCCAATGTCCTATTAGGTAAGGATATAGTTAAGGCCTATGTGCTTATGAGTGCAACGCTATGTGTTGTATACTTGTATGTGAATGTGAACTAAATATATGTATAGTGCAGCTTGGCTTACAATGAGCTAAGGTATCTCGTGTGAGATTCATATTATGTATAATACGGGTGCTATGACTTGTTATGTATGACATGCTCTTGTGTATGGTTGTTATGGTATAACATGCATGCTTACAGGTTTTAGGTGGATTTGAGTGGTTGTGGGAATTTAAAAGAAATAAAAAGGGTAGAGCGAGTAAGAAGAAGTGGGGAAAAGCTTAAGTGTTAATAAGTTCATATTTTGACATATTTTATACCCTTATAATCTTAGTTTTTGGTATTTTATTTAAGTGATATATGTGAATGATTATGATTTCATGCTTAAGCGATAATAATTGTATAAAATTTACTATTTAAGTTAAAATGATATAAATTAAATACATTTAGAGTATAAAATTATTTATTAATTATTTCTAATCTTATTTTATAGGTAAAGTTTTAAATAAAAGAAAAGAAAAAAAAAGATTGGACCTTTGGACCAACGACCCAATGACCAAAGGCCTAAAGGCCCGAAAACAAAAGAAAGGCCACATGAAAGGAGCAACAAGCAAAACAAAGAAAAAAGGGTAGGTGGAGCCAAACAAGAAAGTCAGGGCCAGTGAGGACTGACGTGAGGGAAGCGATTAAAAGAAGGATGTGTGACAAAAATCAAGCCAGGATAAGAGAAGAGCCAGCGAAGGAAATTAAGGAAGAGGAGGATGGCAGAAAAAATGAAGCCTTTAGGTAGAGATGTAAACAGGGCGGATTTTACTTGAAACTCGATTGATTTTATCCGACGGATACTTAAACGTATATGGATAAACAGATACGGATATAGAGGATGGGAAAAAAACCTATTGAATTCGGGTACAGATATAGGTATGGGATACCCATACCCGTACTCTTACCCATAACCATACCCATATCCATATCCGTACCCATTTACTCGATATATAATTACCCTTTTACCCTTAATTTTAAAATAAATATAATATAAGTAAAGGTTAAAATTGTCATTTGGCTTAACCATAAATGGGTTTATCCGTCGGGTAATGGATTTATCCGTTAGATAATATCCATTAACGGGTAAATGGATAATCTGTCGGGTAATGGATATCCAACGGATATGGATATGGATATGTTAGCGGATACTTGTTCAGGTACGGATATAGATTTTCTTATTGGGTACGGATACGGGTATGGGTGTACCCACCCCGTTTACATCCCTGCCTCTAGGTGGGGCATGGAATATGAGCCGTTAGGGAGAGACGACTGAATTAAAGAAGGGCTAACATGGGAGGCAGAAAAAGAAACACAGAAGGAAGAGAGGCTAATGAAGCAGGCAGCTAGCGTAGACGAGCCGCACGAAAAAAGAAAAACTACGGTGTGAGCAAAGAGTCAGCTGCACAAAGAGAAGACACATAAACCGAAGGAAATGATGACCTGTGCACACATCAATAAAGAATAAAGAAAAAAAGAAAAAATATTACGCAAAAATCAAGGTTGCCGAGAAAGGAGAAGAAATATATAGAGAAAATTTACCCGGTAGAATTTATTTACAATTTTTCATCTGAATAAATTTTGATCTTTCATCCATAATTTACTTTAGTCATTTCCTTCTCTATTTTTTATTTATATTTTTGATATATATTTTGTGTAATTAATTCGATAATTATGACTTGTTGATTATTTATTGCACAGGAATAGACCGAAACCCTATATTAAGGTTTGAGGTATGATTTTATTTTTCTTTGTTTCGTGGGATTATTCTTTGACTCTATTTTAATCGTTATTATATATATTTCTGTTAAGTATAAATTATATAGTGTATTCCTTATTATGGTTTCCTCATAGTGACAGCATGTAGGATTATTTATATGTATAAATTATAGCTAGGTTAGATAACAAGTCACCTAATAGTTTTGTGATTCTAAATAAAGTAGTAAAACATTTAGATACGTGTGGGTCAAAGAAAGAAAATACAACTACACATGCTTAGTGTACTACTTTGAGTACTTAGATTGGCATCCTTCTAATTATACTTAATGCATTAAATCTAATTACATATAGGAGCCACTTGTTGCTACTATACTGATAGTATTTAATATGATTGATATTAGCGCTTTGTCATATTAATTATTTTAGGGAAGTAGTATAAGGTGTATGGACCTACTTTTGGTGTACAACTTTGTTGATCTCTTTCTCGTGATTAAATAACGACTTAGAAAATAATATTATATTTTGACCTCGTATAGTGGTGGATTTCGATTTCCCTAACATATTTATTATAGTTGCGGTGATCCATTATTTCTACTTTTATTATTTTATTTTATTTATTTATTTTTCTTATTTTCTAATTTTATAACCCCATTAGTGTTTTTTCTTATTTATTTATTTTGTGTGATTTAAGGTTTTTATTATTTTTGAGTTAGTGAAATAGAGGTGAGCCCTCTTAATCCCCGGCATAGAACGATACCCTTATTTACCAATACTACAATTGTCGAAAAGAGGGTTTAAATTACGTGTCGGCTACAGCCACACTAGTATTGTGACATATGGGTGGTGAAATAAAGGAAGAAGGTAATAAAATGAAGGATTAAGGTAGAATCTTGCATGGTGAGTGTGAGGCTTGCATGGGGTGTTTAGTCTTTACACGGGGGAAAAGATTACATGGGAAAAATTTGTTTGAGGGTTAAACATGGGGAGAAAATAGTAGTTTGGGTGATTGGAGTGTTTGGGGAAGAAATAGTACATAGGTTGATGGAAGTATGCATGGGAGCCTAACTAGGGTTTTTGGGTGAAAAGCCTAAGTATAGGGGTGTTATAAGAGAGTTTATAGAGGTTGGATGGATTTTGAGTTGTGACTAGGCGTGTACTATATGAAGGGTGCGAGTCAATTGAAAAGGAGGGTGGAGTTTGTGTGTGAAGGAAATGTGTAAAAGAAAAGAGGTGTATTAGGGTTTCGTGGTGACCAACTAAGATTTTAAGGTGACCAACTAGGGTTCTTTATCACATGTGGAAGTTAGAGATTAAGGTTGTGATGTTTGGAGTGAGATGAGTTAGGCGATGGTGTTGGAATCAAGGGGAGTATGGGCTATATAGGAAAATGAGAGGGTAGGGTCACATAGACCGGATTAGGGTTTCAAAGGGAAACCCTAGTAGGCGATTGTGAGTTTAGGTGGGGAAATGGGAAAGTGGGCATTGACCCACGTGTGTGGGGGCTTTTGGATTCATGGTGAGTAGGGAGGAAGGAGAAAAAAGGGGTCTTAGAGTCATGGGGAGTGTAGAGGTCCCAAACTATGGGATAGGGTTATTTAAGAAGTCTCAGGTGGAAGTGTGATAATGAGTCAGGAAGTTCATTAGGGGCATGCATGTCTGGTTGGAAGTTACTTGTGGAATAAGATACGAATAAAATATTAATTACTTAAAGTAAAATATTATTGAGTCAGGCCCAGGCTTAGGATGATTTCTGTTCCACCGGCTATAATAGTGGCCATGAGCATTATTGCCCTAGTGACTAGTCCACCAGCTATAATAGTGGTCAGGTGCGTTCTTCATTGAAGTAGTATTTCCATTCCGTCAGCTATAATAGTGGGGGTTTCAAGTTCAATAAACCAAATCTTGGATGGTAATAAATCATGAAAATGATACTAATTACTTACAGTGGAACATCACGTAGGTTGGGGCTAGGTTAGGATGATCTCCGGTCCACCGGCTATAATAGTGGCCTAGAGCATTTTACCCTTAAGACCATTCCACTGGCTATAATAATGGCTAGGTGTGTTCTGCCTTAGAGTAATTATTTTCATTTTACCGATCATAATAGTGGGGTTCTCGTACTCATGTAGAGATAATTCGAGAGATGTGTAAAGGTGGAATTAATGGCCTTAATTCTAATACTGGTGACTATTCTGATTGCATTACTTCTTGTATTATCTGCCTTTTATATGTTATGCTCTATCTTATCTATATGGTTACCTTACTTAGTACATAGCGAACTGATTACTCCTTTCATCGGTGTTGCTCATTCCCACAAGTAGTGATCCCTCATGAGTCTGTGCAGGTAGAAGATTATGCCCTTGATGATTTTGATGCGTATGATGCCTTGGGTGGGGCAAAGTGACAAATTGATGTACTTAGTGAGGGGTCCAAGAGGGTGTTCTCTAGACTACTGATTTTTTGTTATTTCTACCCTTTTTATTTCCCCGTAGTGGGAGTTGTTGCGTACTCTGGTTTTATTTATGAGTGTTGAGCTATTATGGTTTTATTGATCATTTTTGTTAATAATTTTTATACCTTTAGCCTTGTGGCTAGTATAAGATTGACCAGAGATCAATCTTGTACTGATCATGATGGTAGCATCCCTTATTTTTAGTGCACGTAGGGATGTAAACGGGGCGGGTATACTATACCCGTATCCGTACCCGATAAGAAAATCCGTACCCGAATCCGTACCCGTACCCGAACGGGTATCCGCTAATACATCCATATTCGTATCCGTTGGATATCCATTACCCGACGGATTATCCGTTTACCCGTTAATGAATATTATCCAACGGATAAATCCATTACCCGATGGATAAACCCATTTATAGTTAAGTCAAATGACAATTTTAACATTATTTTATACTATATTTATTTTAAAATTAAGGGTAAAAGAGTAACTATATATCGGGTAAACGGATACAGATATAGATACGGGTATAGTTACAGGTACGGATATGGATATCCCATACCCGTATCCGTACCCGAACCTAACGGGTATTTTAGTCCATCATCCATATCCGTATCCGTACCCGTTTAAGTATCCGTCGGATAAAATCCGTCGGATTTTGGGTAAAACCCGCCCCGTTTACATCCCTAAGTGCACGGTTCTTCATAACAAACAAAAAAATTCAGCTGTAAAATTTGGGGGTGTTACACTTCACTATTGAGTTGGTATCGGGGACCGAGCCTTTTGTGAAGGTGCCTTATCTGATAACACTGGTAGAGTTGTGAGAGTTAAAGGCTTAGTTGGATGAATTATTGGCTCACACATACATCTGCCCTAGTGTGTATCCATATACAACACCAATTTTGTTTGCAAAAAGGAAGGATGAGAGCCTTTGTCTGTGCTTAGAGTCTAAATTAGTTAATGGTAAAGAACCGCTATTTTGGGTTTTCGATCTTCTAAGAGACTAACTTGAGATTAGGATATCATCAGTTGTGCATCACTGAGGTAGACATCATGAAGACGACCTTTAGGACATAGTGCAGGCACTGCGAGTTCATGGTGATGCCTTTTGGGCTCACCAATACGCCTGTCGTCTTTATAGATTTGATGATGAGGATTTTTGAGGTGTTCCTTGATTAGCTTATGGTGGTTTTCATAGATGATATTTTGGCATACTCTCAAGGTGGAGAGGAGCATGAGTAGCACCTTCGTATAATATTCTCCCTCTTTAGAGAGCATAAGTTATATACCAAATTCTCTAAGTACAAGTTTGGCTTTTGAAGGTTACATTTTTAGGACATGTGGTGTTAGTAAGATGAGTCTCCGTGGATCCCGAGAAGTTTTTGGTAGTGAGTGAGTGGAAGGCACCCACTAGCGTCCCTAAGGTTCGAAGTTTTTTGGGTTTGGTAGGGTACTACAAATGCTTTTTTAGGTATTTCTCAAAGATAGCTCGCCCTTTGATGAACCTTTTAAAGAAGATGACCAGATTTCGACAGGATGCAGCAAGTGTGGGAGCATTTCAAGAGTTGAAGAGACGGTTGACTACATTGCCAATTTTGACTATGCCATTGAGATCATATGGGTTTGAGGTCTGCAATGACTAGTTGAAGCACGAGCTAGGTTGTGTATTGATTTCACATGGGAATGTGGTAGCTTATGCTTCTTGCTAGTTGAAGCAACGTGAGCATAACTATCTGACACGTGATTTGAAGTTGGCAATCGTTGGTTTCATGCTGAAAATTTGGAGGCATTGTCTATTTGGAATTCAATGCATATTCTTGACTGACTATAAAAGCCTCAAGTAGACATTCACTCATAACGAGTTGAATATGAGGCAAAGGATGGCTAGAGTTGCTGAAAGAGTATGATATTAAATTAACCTACCACGAGGATAAGACCAACATCATTGAAAATGCCTTGAGTAGAAATACGTCAAACTCTTTGAGTACTTTTGTGGTGGCTAATCGGTTGCTGGAGGAGCTCGATGAAATAGGGATAGAGGTGATTCGGCATGGTGACCTTGAGGTCCAGATGTATGTTTTAATGATTATGTTGATTGTTTTTTATGATAACTGAGTGGGATAGCCTGAGGATGTCAAGCTCGAGAAGATTCGACAAAAGATTGACGATAGTCCAGCTAAGGGCTTTCAGAATGCACGAATAACCAACTAACTGTGTCATATGCTTTTTGCATATCCAATTTAAGCATGGCACGAGGAGATAAATTATTTGTGCCATAGCCTTGAACCAATTCAAATGCTAAAAGAATGTTATCCTCTATTTTTCGAACTTTTACAAACGCTGATTGACTTTCTCTTACTAATAAAGGCAATAAAGACTGAAACTGGGTTGTAATTACATTAGCTATAAATTTGTAAAGTACATTGCAACATGTTATTAGTTGGTAGCCCCCTGCATTAAAAGTATGCGGAACCTTAGGATAAGATTCAAAATAGCCACATTTAAAGCTTTAGGGATATAACCTGTGATAAACACCTCAATTGTAGCATTATTTCATGCTCATTTATTAAATAAACCAAGCCTAAGCTCGGGAAGTGTTTAGCTCAATTTAGCTCATTTAAAATCCTATATAAGAGTGATTTTTTTATTATTATCAACCAATTTAATCTAGTTAATTCTAATATTTTGACAATTGTAACTTTCCTCACACAAGGTATACTAATTTAATTTTACCGCACACTCTTTTTTCTCTAATTATAAGCATAACATCAAAGGGACACTCATTTAACTGCTTACGCACTTCAGTGGGATTAGTTCTAGCCTGTAGAAAATTTTATGAGATGATACCAAGGTGTCTCTTATTTAAGCTCCACAAAGGCTTCTTTAATTTTTTCAACAAATTCATCATTGTATTCACTAAATTATGAGCGCATTCTTTATCCCATATTTGACATAGAGTGGGGAGAAAAATTGGGTGAGTTGTCTATATGTTGAAGAAATAGAAGGTATCGCACCTGTAGAAACTTGTTGTCCCAAATTCAATATCGATGCTTCATGATCGGAGACAAAGGGTACGGAAAAGTTGGCATGTGAGGAAGGAAAGTTATCAAACATGGTCATATTATCCAAAACTCTGTCCAACTTGCTCCAAATTCTACCAACAATGTCACTTCTATTACACCATGTGAGAAAAACACCAGAATACCCAATGTCCTCCATCTAGACCCGCAATAAGCATTATTATAAATCATTAATATCATCTTGATTATAACCTCCCATGGGTTGTGTATCTTTTGAATTGGAAATACCATTAAAATCCCCTAATAGCACATATGCCCATTAAGATGAGCAACTTGAGCCATTCCCATAACCTTCTTCTATTTTTCCCATCATCTGTTGCACGGACGATGGGAATGTCGAATGATATGGGGCCTGCAACTTGTATAGCAAGACATTGCATTGCTTGATCACATTTAACATCTTTGTTCACATTCCAAACTTCTAGATCAAAACCAACCCATACTTTGCCGTTACAATGAGAATTGTAATTATCAAACCATACCCATTCGGGCATGCCTCTTCTTATTTTTAATGCATTACTGAATTTTAACCATTGTTTCTATTAAACTAATAAAAGAAAATCTCTTATTTATTATCCAATAAAACACCTCCAATAATGTTAATAATTATTAATATTAAAAAATAATTTAATAATGTCAAATAATAATAAGTAACAATGATAACATGAATAAATATTAATATTACTTATGTAATACTAATATTAATAATGAGTATTTAATCATTAATAATAATTAATAGTAATTCTAATAATAGTAAAACTTAATTTAATAATGTAACTAATAATAATAATAATAATAATAATAATAATAAATAATTTGTAGATTACTTTAAAATGTAAATAATATAATTAATAATTCTAATAATGATATTAATAATAATAATAACAGTAATAATACTCCTAAATAATCATACTCTTAATTAGTTTGATGATAATAATAATATTATTATTCCGAATAATATGAAATGATGATATTATTATGAAATAATGATTATTAAGCAAGATTATTTATTCATTAATAATTATGACTAATATAATTTTAATAGTATTTTCATTATCATCGTCATCATTATTATTATTAATTATGACTAATTAAATTTTAATACATTTTTAAAAATATCACTATTTAATAATAGTATTAGTAATTTTTATAAATAATAATAATAATTATTATTATCTTAATAATAATCAAGAATATTATTACTTATTTAATAATAAAAAATCAAAATGATTAATAATGTTATTAGTGTTTAATAATGATATTGATATTGATAATTAAATGAAATTATTAGCAATAGTAATTGCTAATATTATTGTTTATTTAGTTATAATAATAATAATAATAATCAATAATCAATAGTAATATTAATTATATCAATACTATTAATGTTAATAATATTTATGTTTAATTGTAATTAATAATATTCTTAATAATAATAATAATCATAATTAGCATAAAAAAGATCAACACCAAAATGATCAATATCATTAATATTGTATTAGATCAACACAATAAGTTTATATTATATCAACACCAATAAAAATAAGTTCAAAAGCTCACAATCTTAGTTATAATAGACATGCATTAATTCATGAAAGATGTGCATCAAGTACCGAATAAAATTTTAAGAGATCAATACCGATGTGATCAATACTACTAACATTAGATCAAATTAGTACCAATAAATTCAGATTAGATCAACAATATAAACTTAAGAAAATATGATCTTAATTATAAAAATCATGTATTAATTCATAAAAGATGTGCATCAAATAAGAAAAAGAAAGAAGAAAAAATACGATCACTTGTTTTATTTGAAGTCTCATTTATACCACATATAATTAATAATAGGAACATAAACAATGCTACCAATAACAACATGATATTAGTGTATTTGTTTATTTTATCTTTCTCTAATTGAATATGATTAGAACTCGAAAATATGCCTGAAAATTGTAACCATTTTTTATAGTCATTATCAGCATCAATATTTATAATTTAATCTTATTTATATGAACTCACGTCATTATGATAAGTGTCCAGTGACCACGTCCCTTTAATTAAACTTAAACCCTAGCGATTGTTACACTGTTCGGGCACTTACCCCTGCACTTTCAACGCTCGAGTCCGGACGTCTATCTCGTCTTCCCATAATCCGATCATCACCGAGGATCTTGGAAATTATTTTTTTCTGCCGTTGCTATGTTGACGGTGCTGAAACCATGTTAGAGTTTTTACAGTTAGAATGCATTCAGGTCTTAAGCTTTTACTGTTCCGCGGCAAATCTATATCCTATCTTTTCCAAAGAAGGAATTCAAGCGCCAAATATTATTTGATCCGTCTTCTGAAGTATCCTTTAGCTAATCGTGCAGTAGTCAGTCCGAGGTTGAGTTATTTATCAAGTGATTCTAGTCCCTTCATACGGAATCATCGGACTCTCTGTAGTCACGCCGTTGAGCAGTTTTCAGACGATGAATATGATTGTGACTTTGAAAATAATTCGGTACCGTTTCCATTCTCTCAGTAGTTCAGTGTCGTTTTGTTTTGTCAAACATGGTTACAGTTTATTCGTTTGCTTCCCTAGAGTGATTAATCGAGAACGGAGCTACTAAGAAATTGAAATAGATCAGCATGTAATTATATCGACTTAGAAAAAAGTATCCACATCTATGACGACTAAAGTATGCCTCAATTTGGTTGTCTCTTGTTTAATAAATCAGGTTTTGTTCGAGAACAAAAAATATGTAGTTAGAAGCTACTTCGAAGCATTTCATGTGCAAGTGTTTCTTTTCATAGGATGTTATTACTTTGTGAGGGAGGTGATTATGCCATAGGCTTTCTCAGTACGAGCTTTAATGCACATATTTCGAATATTTTGTTCCAGCTCCAGCGAATGTTGTAGCTCTTGTAAATTGTAGCTTGGAATTTTGAAACTGATGTCAGTGTTCACGATAGGCATCATCTTCGGTGGCCAACATTGACGAGTGGAAATGGAAACTCAGCATGCTTTTACGAAATGAACATGAGCAAGAGATTGTCTCAAGAGATAAAAGAGATAGAAGAGATTATGAACAGATTTCTAACCTCGCCAAAAGAATGGGACTTTACTGGTACTAAAAGAAGTTATGTTATGGGAAATGCCTCCCTTTTGAGGTTATTAGTTTAGGTTACACGCTTCATCTCAAACATTTTTTCTTACTGTACAGCGAGCTGTATGGCAAGGTTTTTGTGGCAAGTAAGGTTCCTCTTCCAAATTATCGACCGGATCTTGATGATAAGCGACCTCAAAGGGAGGTAACTAGTGCTATTCTGCCGTATACTTTATCACATTACACATTTCCTGTTCCTGTTTCTGGACTTATGATGCACTTTGAAGAACACTTATTTGTTTTGCAGGTGGTTATCTCACTAGGCTTGCAGCGGAGAGTGGAAGGTTTGCTCCAAGAACACCTTGATCGAATCGAGTTGAGTTTGGGGAAGCAGGATGTTGGTATAGTTGAAGATAAGACTATCGATCAAACGGTGGATCCGGATGAGCATCCTGATTCTTTCTTAGATAGGTCTGTAATGGAGAAGATTCTTCAAAGGAGGAGCTTGCGACTGCGGAATATGCAGAGAGCATGGCAGGTATAATACATTTTGAATCTTGGCTGGAATTACTACTATGCTTCAGACTCTCATAATCGATCATAATAGTCCCAGGGAGGTTAGCTGTGCAAGAATACCTCTCTCAATTATAATTTTGACATTACCTTTTAGAGGGGAGTAAAGGGACACTCTTGATATAAGAAGGTATTAGTTAAAAAAAAAAAAGAAGAAAGAAGAAGAAGAAGAAGAAGCAAACATTGTTGTCCTCTATGCTACCAGGGAATTAGAAATTTCCTTTACCTGTGAAAAAGATATTTTGAGCAAGCATCCAAATTTTTATACATTTCCTTCACCAGGGATCTGTTGTGTCATTAAAAGATAGAAACTTCTAAGTTATAGATTGCCAAGATGTATGAAGAGTGCACTAAGGATAAAAAGTTTTGAGGACATTGCCTTTCCTTTTTTTCTTTTTTATTATTTTTCATTTTATGGAAAGCTTATTCAATTATGCATGTTAAGGTTCCAACTTTATGTTCCCTACCCGTTTTGTGTTTTGGAATATTCTAGCCAACTTGGCTTGTTTTTTCTTCCTCTGTGATCAAGCTTCTTATCTCTGTGCCTTGCCTTTCAGTTTGATCTTCATGTAACTGTCTTTCATCTACAGGAATCGCCTGAAGGTAGGAAGTTGTTTGAGTTCAGAAAGTCTCTCCCTGCATTTAATGAGAAGGAAAGGCTGCTGCAAGCAATTGCAAAAAATCAGGTTTGATATTTGTACATGGCTAAATTGTCAATCTTGAAATGAATTGAAATCAAATTAGTATAAAATTTAAGGGTTGCTTTATGTCACCAACTTAGCTATTATGTTCTGAGATCTGTTTTACAGTAATGGGAATTTTCATACACTTTAGGAGGCACTGATTCAAAACATGGGCAGCATGGTAAAAAAGAAAAAGAAAAAGAAAATGTTTGAGGACATTCATCATGGACTATATAATATGGGAATCTATATGAACTTGTAATGGTGACTCTATTGTAGGATTTTTTCAAAATAGCTCATTTATGCTTAGAAATTTAAGGAATAGGTTCTTTCTGATTATAATTCCAAAAAACAGCACTTTTGGTAAAAATTCATATATTGATCCATTACAAACAACGCCATTTGAGTGTGGGCATGTCTAGAGAAAAAATTCTTTCATTTATCTTTTTCTGAATTAAATTGAGATTGGGCATGAGTTTCTTCTGCTCCATCTGATAACACAGAGAACTCAAGACAATCATTGGTAAACGATCTTGGCAATGGTGAAGGAAGCCTTTCCTTCTGCTGGTCTTGGATTCTGACAATTGGCTACCTGGATGTTGAACCCCATTTTTTCGAAATAGCCCATTTATGCCCATTTATTTTATTCTATTTTAATTTTTTGTGTTTGAGTTAGCTGGGCACAGTTTTATTTTATTTTATTTATGTATTTTTTTCTTTTGTGGGGTGAAATATTAACTTGTATGAAACTTAGTTAGTTTTCTTATGACTATTGTCTTTTCCATAACTTAATTTAGAAATTATGTATTAGCTGTATTTATAGTTATTAACTTATTGATAACTTTAAATATAGGATGTCGAGGAGAAAGTTATGCTCCCTTCCCTATCCTCTATTTATATAAAAAATATGAATTAAAATTCCCCCCCTCCCCCAAACAGTCAGGCCTTTCTCTTTTAGCCTTCATTTGACATGCACTATCCCACTATCCTAGTCTACACTCATGATAATTTTATTTTGATATACTAGTCACTTCTTAATCCTATCCAATTAGTTTGATTCATGATCTTTTCCCTTTGACTTGTGTCTAATGAGCCAAGACTTGCACCTGATCACTATGGACCTCCCCAGACCCTATTGATGTTGGGATTCAGACTGGCTTATTGTTCTTTTGCATCCAATCAGTTTAACTGAGTCTTCTGATAGGTGTCTGAGTAGTTTTAACCCCTGCGCAATTAGCTTTTTTACATGCACGATTAATTTTGCTTGTGTCTGGTTGGCTTTGGTTAATCGTAGATGAATCTGCTGATAGGTCTTGAAGTGAATCTAACTGCACATATGATTTGAAACTAATTGACATGAGTCAGAAGTATTTAAAACTAGTTCAGTATGAGTTGTAACTAATTGGGTGTGAGTCAAAGCTATTGGCACAAGTCAAACTTGTTTGGGTACAGGTCTTTTGTCTTGAAACCTGGCGTAATTCAGATATACTTGGTATGAGTCACAAGTCACAACCAGGCAGGCATGAAATAAAAGTGGCTGATTGTGAGTTTTGATTATTGGCCATTAGAGTCAGCCACTGACTAATCTGAAGCCTCGTTGGCATATGGTGATATATGAATATCATTTCTTCTTATAATTTTGTTGTTATAGCTTGGAATTTTATTTGGTGCATTTTTTTTCATGGATAAATTATTTTATTCAAGTGATTGAGATGCGTATTATACAATATTTTTTACCTCTTTTTATTTTATTTTTATTTTATTTTTATTTTTTATCTCTCAATGGTACCCTGATTTCATTTAAGTAATTCAGTTTTAATTGTAGGAATGGATGCTCCTTCTGGAAGTATACCAGCTTAATCCAAAGCCCTTCGGTGTATATAGTTTATCTTTGAAATCAGTGAAACGAAAGTTGACAAATCCAATTTGGTAATGATAGCTAAAATTTGACAGGAAAAAATATGATTGGAAAGCTAAGAAGTTCTGGCCATATTTATAGAAATAGAATCTAGCAACGTGCTTGATGGCTTAATATTCTTGCATTTCTGAAATACTTAAACTTACAGGTCATTGTGATATCTGGAGAAACTGGATGTGGTAAGACTACCCAGCTTCCGCAATACATTTTAGAGTCTGAGATTGAATCTGGCCGTGGAGCATTCTGCAACATAATCTGTACACAGCCTCGAAGAATATCAGCTATGGCTGTTGCAGAGAGAGTCTCTGCAGAGAGAGGGGAGCCGCTTGGTGAATCAGTAAGCTCTCTTAATCTGATTAGGAGATTTTTTTTCCCTTATTCTCCTCCTTCGATTTGTTTCCTGGGATTAGCAAGAGTGGAAGCAAACCCGTGTTTAAAGATCTTTTTTTGATGAATGCGCTTTTATTTCCTATTAGAAGTACCTTCTTTTCGATTTCCATACAACATCAGAGATTTTTTGTTAGGTTGGCTATAAAGTTCGATTAGAGGGAATGAAAGGAAAAAATACCCATCTGCTTTTTTGTACCAGTGGTATTCTGCTTCGGAGGCTCTTGAGTGATCGCAGCTTGAATGGTGTAACTCATGTATTTGTTGATGAAATCCATGAACGAGGCATGAATGAAGGTGATTTTCTTAGAATATTTCTTTCATTCTTGTTATCGACCTTGTGGTTACTATCTTAATCTTTCTCATTGACTTGGCTTGTGTAGACTTCCTCTTGATTGTGTTAAAGGATCTGCTTCCTCGACGTCGGGATTTAAGGTTAATTTTGATGAGTGCAACTCTGAATGCCGAATTATTCTCAAGTTATTTTGGGGGAGCACCGATGATTCACATCCCGGTAAGGCAGTACTTAGTGTTTGACATTGATGTTCTTCTATGACAAACTTTTAAGCTATTTATATAATGATACACAATGTAATGCATTGTAAAGTTTTGTTAGTAGGATCTTAATTTCTTGAATTTTTAACTGCAATTACAAGGTTGTTACATGTTTGTCACTGGTGCCCAATTCTCATATGCCTATCTAAAAATCCATCCTCACACTTAACATTATGCCGACATTTGTCTGGGCTAGGATACTGAATAGGCTGAATTATTCCACATGTTTTGCATGGCCTCCGTTATGGGTGCCTTTCCGTGATTGGTTGTTTTTGAGCCTCTTAAAGTGCTGCTTGGTTAGAGAAGCTTCTTTATGGGGTTAGCCAATTCCTACTTTGTTTATTTAAATTCTATTGGGATAAACATGAGGCCATAGGGTCATTCAACAACCGTCAGTGCTTCTTTTTCAGCAGTGCAGAGCTTATGTTGGAACTTGGGAGTGCGAAAACATGATTGTTTTTCCAGTAGTAATGCTGCAAGACATTATGGCTGCTGGTGGAAGGTCAATTAGCACATCTTGTTAGATCATTGATATAAGAATTTGCATAGCTTTATGTCCAATTAAGGCGATCAACTGCATGTGTATTTTTAACAATATTAAGTATTGAATAACTTCTTGGATTGAAATTTTGACCAATTAATTTGTGCCATTTGTGTAATTTATTCACTTGAATTTGATGCTCAATAGTGTATGTATTACATATAACTATGGGTGCTGCTTTTTCACCCTTGTTTTAATTTATTTGTCTATTTCTCAAGCACATGACAGATGAAACCCATAATTCTGATTGCTGTACTCTTAGGGGTTTACCTATCCTGTGAGGGCTCAATTTCTAGAAGATGTAGTAGAGATGACTGGATATAAGTTGTCTTCATTCAACCAAATTGATGATTATGGCCAAGACAAAGTTTGGAAAACTCAGAGGCAATTAGCTCCGAGGAAGAAGAAGAATCAGATAACTACTCTGGTTGAGGTATTTCTTTACTTGAAGCTTACTTTATGGCTTTCGGTGTTTATTGCAGCCTTTGTAGCTTTTCTAGTGCAACTGCATTTATGAGCTATGCTCCTTGTCTGTTCTAATGTGATACCATTTAAGACTTGATACTCATCCCTTGCACTTGTTTCCCTTTTATGCTGATTCTCTAAGTACCATAATTCATTTTTTTCCTATAGTAGAGTAATGCGATGACAAGGAGCTCTTCATGAGTTAACAATAGCACGTGCCCATGCTTTCTTTTGTGTCTCAATAAGGCTATGTTATGTTTCACTTATTTTCTGGAATTTTCAAATCAGATAAATTTTTATAATAATAAAATAAAATGATCATAATGATAGTATTGACAACAGTAGTGATACTAGTAATGAAAAAAATTGTTAAATATGACATTAACAATAGTAAAATAATAATAACACATTGATTTTTTATTTTAATTTTTAAATCAGATCAGAATTAGGAGGGGGGGGGACATAGCCTAAGTCTTCTGCCTTGGTTTTAATTATTTCACGCGTTTACTCTGGCTCACTGTTATTATGTGACAATCCTGCTCGCAATGGTCAGTGGTTTGCTGGCTCCTCATTGGTTCAATCTAGCAGTAATAGGTAGGGTTTTGATAGCAGGTAAGGAGAGAGCCCTGTTTGGAACAATTGTGATACTCTTTTGCTGAACATAATTGTTGTATGTTTCAAATTCAGAGAAGAAAGGCAACTTATCTTCCATTTAGTGCTATTATGATTGTTCTATTTAGGAAAAGAGTAGGGTCTCTTTTTTTATCCTAGGTACACCTACATTTATGTTTGACATTGATGCAATATATACTCTACCCCATTGTAGGGTCTGTAGCTTGAGCTCATTAGCTTATATACCTGTGTATATGTCTGTTTCCTAAGGTCTCATAGGTGTAATAATGTGTGTAATTGGATATTATTTATTGTTATCTTTTTAATCTTAGTTGTTAAGTATTATATTATTGTTATTTTTTATTGTTTAGCTAAGTCAGTGTTTGAAAAGGCTTAAGGTGCACCTAGGTGATATGGCTTTTGAAGCTTGGGCACTAGGTGTAAGGCGAAGGTGCATGCCAAGGTGAAGTGAGGCGCCGATATTATCTACTATAATACCGGTTTTAATCTTTCTGAAAATATGTGATTTTTCTTTGATTCTCTAGAATAAATAATTTCCTTTCTTTTTCCACTCAAAGGTATTCCCCCCCTTTCCCAACATGAGATTTAGTTAATGTATTCATGAAAATAAAGTCTATAAATAACTAATAAGAGTTTTCTTCAATGTAGCAAATATCATACTTTCTTTTCCATTCAAAATTTTGTGCATTGGTCTTCCTATGACCTTTTTGGCCCACCCTTTCCTTTCCCACATGATTAATTACCATATTGATTACAATTTTTTTTGAATAAAATTAAAACCCAAAAATAGCTAGTTGGTGTTTAACTTAGAGCCTTGTGCGCCTTGTCGATAATAAAGAAAGCCCTAGGGCCTTGCGACTTGGGAGTGCCTTTTCAAGCACTGAGCTAAGTGTATCATTTTTGATATTTAGTTTATAAACAGGGGTATATAGTTTATTATTTTTCAGAGTCCTTTGATAAAAGTTGTGAGGTTTGTGAGAAAATGGAGGCTAAGAGTAGCCTTACATCAATTTGGTATCAAAGTGCAAACTCGAACCCAGCCAGTGACTTGGCATTACCAATATCTTATCCTTTCATTGCCAAAGACTACGCAAACAACCATCAACACAGAGCAACACACAAACCTAACCCTAGCTATTACACCATGACCCTTCAACACTGATCATTGTCACCCTTTCACCACTGTCAAACAACCATGCTGTCCATCGTGCCCCTGTTGTGCTACATTTCACATCCTCGTTGCCTCCTCATCTTTACATAGAAACACCGAGTTAAAGCCTTGCTTCAATGTGGATCATTTGACCTATCACTGTTGATCAAAACCAATATATAGCCTCGATGCTAATTGATGATTGTCAAAAACCAGTGATTGTTGTGTCTGCTTTGACCACTGTCAAGCCTATCGGTCGACCCATTGATGCCACCGTCACCGATGCTTGAAATTTGTATCACTTTCTTTAGTCGAGGTGCCCTTTCATTTGTTCTCCTTGCCTCCCTTGCAGTTGTTGCTTGTTAGTTTATTACCATTGACCAAGCAATAAAACCGCGGTTACGGTCGCGATTGCGGTTGCAGCGTCGCGGTATCGAGGTGTTGCGAATGATATTTATATGTCGCTGTTGTCATGACGTGCTTATTTTAGTTCTTTTCACAACAAATATTGGCAAATATTGGTAAACATCGGCCAATACCCAATATCGGTAAACATCGGCTAATATCGGCAAAATATCGGCCGATATCCGAAATTTCGCCAATATTGCGGCAATAAATATGTGATTTTCTGAAATGGCTGCAATTTCGGAATTTCGGGTCACGGATGACCCAAAAACGGCAAAATTGCGGCTGATACGCAATTGCGGTACCGATATTTTATTGTATGCCATTGACCATGGTTCACCATTGACATCGGTGAAATTTTTAGTCATAGTGCACCAAATTAGGAGAATTAGGCTCCAGATATGGTTCTGCATATGCACTTTCCTTAGTCTTTCAAAATTGTATTTTTCTATTATATGTCTTGTTATTCAAATGGTCAGGATTTTCAAGCTTTGGAATCAAGGTAGATAAATTAAGTTGATAGAGTGAAGACTATATTTATTTAGATTGTGAAACTTGTTTGTTATTGGCTAAGCAAAAATTGGTCCGCTTGTCACATCCGGTTCTACCCTGTCTGCCATAGTCCGATTCTAACTGCACCTATTCATCAACCACACTTCCTTCCTAATTATGGTGGAAAGATTGTTCTTCTCGATTATGATTTTAATGAGGAAGACCTGGATAAGCTTTTTGAATGGTTCAATATGGTCGAAATTATCTTTGTATATCAAAAAGTTTGGGATGAAGAAAAGGCTCCAATGGTCGCTACATGTTTCACCTGTATGTGGTGGACCAAATTGAATTATGAGCGCAGGTTAAACAAGCTTGATCTTGTTGCTGAATGGATTGCAAATTCACAAGTCTCAACTACGGGTAGGAATTATAATTGAGCTTTTGCAAGCTGTTTACGGTGAGTCAGGATGTGAGGCGTACACTCAGGAATTTTAGAAGCTTGGTGTGATATGTGATTTTGAGGAAAATTCAGTCTAGCAAGTTGTCAATACATTGGAGGCCTTCATGAGGATATTCAAACAAGGGTAAGAGCCTATGCTCATACTTCGTTTGCTAGAAAAGAAGGATAACTATTGACGGCAATCCTTCACAAGGTCTATGGTTGAATCGCTAATCCGCCTAAGTCCTCCCCCAAGCCCAATAGTTCCAAGTCCATGAGATGTTCTTTTTGCAATGAGCTTGGTTATACTCATTGATATTGTTTCACCCAACATGAAGCTGCCAATAAGGTTGGGATGGTTTAGTTTGGGTCCACAAAGGATGGAGCATAAGGAGAATCTCATGAGAAGATTGAAGATGAAATTGTGGATCCTTGTGAGTATTTCGATGATGATGAAGGTGTTGAAGTTGATATGGGTCCACATTGTGTTCTCTTGCTTCATAATTTGAGTTTAACTTTACTCAAGTGAGGGAGAATGATGCAATCCATACACGATCCCATCGTAAGGCCTGTAGCTTGAGTTCATTAGCTTATTGAAATGCAGGTTGTTAGTTAGTAATTGGATATTATTTATTGTTCTCTTTTTAGTCTTAGTTAGTTATCACATAACTGTTATCTTTTATTGCTTAGCTAAGTTTATCTTTTCTGTAAATAGAGACCTATGTTAGTTAATTAATAAAAGTTATGATGTTTTTGAGAAACCGAAGGCTAAGAGTAGCCTTACAGACATGTACTGATGTACCACAGCTATATAAATCACTTACTTTCCCTTGTCCCCTCCGAAGAAAGGTTGATATTATTGAATGCTTCTGTTTTCATTGCTTTTCTGGGCGGGCAGTTGAAAAAATCTGAGGATGAACTTTAAGGGTAGTATCCTTATTCAAAAATGAACGGTGTGAGGATGAAGAAATCTTCAAGTGTCTTATGTTATGATGTTTGTACAGGACGCTCTCAGACATTCTAGCTTTGAGAACTATAGTCCTCGTACACGAGATTCTCTGTCATGTTGGTCACCTGATTGCATGGGTTTCAACTTAATTGAAGCTGTTTTATGCCATATATGCCGTAAAGAACGACCAGGTGCTGTGTTAGTATTCATGACTGGATGGGAGGATATAAGTTGCTTGAGGGATCAACTTAAAGCTCATCCATTGCTTGGCGACCCAAATAGGGTTTTGTTGCTTACATGCCATGGTTCAATGGCTACCTCTGAACAGGTAAGAAATCTACATGTTCTGAAGTCTTCTTTCTCTATATTTGAAGTTATGTTTCCCCAGCCTGGTTACGTTGTTCGGTTCATTTTTTGTTTGGTTTGTCCTCCATTGCTGCTTGAATTGATATTGGATTCAAGTTTTAATTAGTTAAATGCAATGCAAATACATTACATCATATCATCAACCATTTTAGTGGGTGCAGTGATATGATGGCCGATGAAATTGATTCTTTGATCAGTGTTCTGGATGTTTTAGAAGATATGACTCCTAAAACAGCAGGAAAGGGATTGGTGAATCATGATACAGTGTTATGATCTTTTTCAGGGGAATAGTTGAAGTAACCATTTCTTTCATAATCTGACAAATAAAAGATGCTTTGCACTCTTCTTGACTACTTAGCATGACTTTCAAGCAGATGCTCTGCTACTCGTTGTTGATGTTTTGTCAGCAGTTTTATGAAGAGAAGGATATTTAGTATGAGAAATCCTTCAAGATGAAAACAAGGAAGAAGGAAAACTGGAACTGAACCAAGATGAAGTGATATGCTTTCGGCATTAGTGTCTTTGGCTTCTTCCATTTATGTGCCATTCTTGCAGTGACTGTCATTAATGCAAGGATCTTTGTAAAATAATCTAGTGTGTCATCTGACCTACAGTAATATCTTGAATATATCTTATATATCTGAATACTTTTAGGACATGCATAATAGCTTCCGGCTGAATCGATCACTGAATATGCAGTCATGAGATATTATCTTCTATCTTTACTCCTCTCTCTCTCTTTCTCCCTCTCCTTGCACACCCACACATACTGACCAATATGATCAGTAATATGGCTGCACTTTGGTTTCCTTGCTGTTCTGCCTTTTCTACTTTTGTCGTGTTTCATCCACCTTTTCACTGCCTTATGCTTTCCTCATGTTGACCAAATATATTGTTGTTTTATCGGTGCTTTTTCATTTCTCCAATTTTATGCAAGAGGGTCGATGCAAGTTATGTTCATAAGTTTAGATTGTTGTTTGTTCTGCTGATGTTTGCAGAGACTCATATTTGAGAGGCCACCTCCTAATGTGCGCAAAATAGTGTTAGCCACAAATATGGCAGAGGCCAGTATCACAATCAATGATGTAGTTTTTGTGGTTGACTGTGGAAAAGCAAAAGAGACCACTTATGATGCTTTAAATAACACCCCATGTTTGCTGCCGTCTTGGATATCAAAAGCTTCTGCTCGACAAGTGAGTTATCGAATTTTATTGTTACATATAGACTTAATTAATATTTCACGCTTTTTCAACCAGTTTTAATAATAGTTTAAAAGAATGCCAGCCACATATATGAATAACATAAAGATTGAGTTGAAGTGGTAAGGAGGGAATAGTTTAACCAAAGGGTCCAAGTTCGATACCCTTTAATTTTTTTTAAAGGCCAAACAAGTTCATAAGTGGTCAAACAGGGTCAAACACCATTTCAAAGATCAATTTTTCATGTTTCTGGTCAGTACACTTGAGAGGCCCTGGTTGAACCACTCCATATAACAGCATTGTTGAAGTGTATGAAAGTTAGTGGATAGCTCTTTAAACGTGCTCATTTGGTTATAAATGAAGTTATTTATTATTTTCTTGATCCCAACAAAGGGAATATGGATAGAGAAAGAAAGCTTGGATAACTTGTGTCATCTTCTTATGGCTCAATATTTGATTTGTATTTTTGTTGCAGAGAAGGGGCAGAGCTGGTCGTGTGCAGCCAGGCGAGTGCTATCATCTTTACCCAAGATGTGTCTATGAAGCTTTTGCTGAATATCAACTTCCCGAACTGCTGAGGACTCCTTTAAATTCTCTATGTTTACAGATAAAGAGTTTGCAGATTGGAAGCATAGGAGAATTCTTGTCTGCTGCTCTGCAGCCACCTGAACCTTTAACAGTATGTTATATTTGATGTGCATGAGGCTCAATTTGATGTTATATCTCCTCCATATGTTTCTAGTCACATATTTTCTTTGCATTTCCCTTGTGCACTTCATCTGATTTGTTTGAGCAAATTTGTTATTCAGGCACCAGATTAGTGTGAAATATAATTGGCACGGACATGATCACTGATTAGTAGTGTGAAACTTCGTCTTCCTGATATTTCTTACTCGTCGTAAAGAAAATTCATTTTACTGTGCACAATCAGTTTGAGTATTTGTAAAATATTGCAGAGCAGTGTAATCATGAGTATTGCTGTGGTACTTCATGTATGAAGTCTGCCTAATTCTCGTTTCTTTCCTCCCATTTTGTTTGTACATTATGCATGTGCACTCTTCTTACTGAGACTGCAGATTACACTTGTATATTTGACAGAAAAGGTTGCATCCTATCATAAATGATACTCCTTTTAATTTTTCGTTTTATATCTCATGTAGATATATGATGGTCGATGAAATTGATTTCTTGTGTATTGCAGAGCAGTGTAATCATGTGTATTGCTGTGGTACTTCATATATGAAGTCTGCCTAATTCTCGTTTTGTTTCTTCCCATTTTGTTTGTACATTATGCATGTGCACTCTTCTTACTGAGACTGCAGATTACACTTGTATATTTGACAGAAAAGGTTGCATCCTATCATAAATGATACTCCTTTTAATTTTTCGTTTTCTCTCTCATGTAGATATATGAGCATAACTTTTATCCAACTAAAAGAAAAAGAACACACAACCACATTACCTCCCCTCTTTCCACCGCCATACACGGAAATGGTGCCATACTGTAAGCTGTTTACCACTAGCTAAACAGCTTGCGGTATGTTAGATGATGTTATTCTATTGCTTTATTCAAGCTTGTTGTTTGAATGCAGGTTCAAAATGCTATTGATTTCCTGAAGATGATTGGGGCATTGGATGAAGATGAAAATCTCACCGACCTTGGTGAGTATGTTTCTTTATGTGACTCATATCATTTTTTTGATTCTGGACTTACAATCTGTCTCTGAAACCATCAGGAAAGTACTTGTCGATGCTCCCAGTAGATCCAAAGCTTGGGAAGATGTTGATCATGGGAGCAATTTTCTGTTGCTTTGATCCTATTCTGACAATAGTGGCAGGACTGAGTGTCAGGGATCCTTTTCTTTTGCCTCAAGACAAAAAAGATGTAAGTATGTGTGTTATAATTTCTTCCAATTTTTTTGTCCTGATTTTGAGGCTCCATTTTTTGATTGACATCATGTATCTCTTCGCCTGATTTTGAACTTTTTATAGAGAAGTCCAATAGCACCTGTTTTGCAGCCTGCCATAGAAATGTTTAATGGAAATTACAGCTGGATCAAGTGATATTGAATGAGGACTAGTATTCCTGCTAGAGCTTTATATGTACTGTTATGGTCCTCTGGTCATGAAAGGAGTTGATCATTATTAATTCCTCCCTTGGTGTATCCACATGTAAGAGATAGTCTAGGAGTCTCTGGTAAACAGATTGATTTGTGAAGTCTTTCTGATTGTAAGGATATCACGAGAAGCAGATCATAGAAGTCTGTCAAGTCAAATCTTACCTACATTTACCATTGTGGATACATTCAGAACAACAGTTACTAAATGGATTGTCTTTGGTTCAGTTAGCAGGAATTGCGAAGTCCAGATTTTCTGCAAAGGATTACAGTGATCATATGGCTCTTGTGCGTGCATATGAAGGATGGAAGGATGCTGAAAGAGAAGGATCAGCATACGAGTACTGCTGGAGGAATTTCCTATCTGCCCAAACTCTTCAAGCTATCCATTCCATCAGGAAACAGTTTAGTTCTATCTTAAAAGAGGCTGGCTTAGTTGATGCAGATTCAAGTGCAAACAATAAGTTAAGTCATAACCAGTCAATGGTCCGTGCAGTCATATGCTCAGGTCTTTTTCCCGGTATAGCATCTGTGGTGGTGAGTTATCTCTATCCAATAACAATTGGTGTCTATTCACTAAGAGAAGAAACTCCCAGTAAAGTTTACTCAGGATCGCCAGTGATTGCTTGTATTACCTTCTTGTGTGCAGCACAGGGAGACATCCATGTCATTCAAAACAATGGATGATGGACAAGTTTTACTTTATGCGGTATGTATGTGGGAAATCATTTTTTATAATTGTGGAAGTGCAAATTTATATCATGCCTCATGTAACCACATCTATTGTGATATAAATATCAACCTGAATTGTATTGTAAAAGTGTGAAATTCTGTTGGATCTGATACAAATGCATCTCATAATCTTCCAACGGTATCTTTTCTTTCCTCTTTTTTTAGTCCTCTGATTTTTTTATTGTTAACTACTTTTCCCTAGTCATTTGCTCTTTGTTACTTGGACAAAAGCATTAGTGTTGAGGCAACATCTAATAAAAACTAACCTTGTCTATCTGTTGTGAATCATGGAGCTTTTGATTGGATAGAGTTTGTAGTATTAAATAAATTAATAGGATGGAAAAAGATTGTTAAATTTAATTTGTTCCTTTTCAGTGCAAGTTGTGAAATTTGTCTTTGCTTTTATGGCAATAGTATCAGTGGTGGATGCTCTTCACCACCTTCTTTCGGTATGTATCTGATTAATACTTGTATCTTTCTTCAGAACTCCGTGAATGCACGCTACCAGACAATTCCATTTCCATGGTTGGTCTTTGGAGAGAAAGTGAAGGTTAATAGTGTTTCTATCCGTGATTCAACAGGCATATCAGATTCCATACTTATCTTGTTTGGTGGTGCTCTTAGCCAAGGGGTACAGGTAACAGTTTTTGTGACTCACACGTTGTTTCTCCATCTAAAAATTGATATTTACATACTTGATGATAACTTGTATTCTGCAGGCTGGGCATTTGAAGATGTTGGATGGCTATATTGACTTGTTCATGGATCCTAACATGGCTGAATGCTATGGGAAACTCAAGCAGGAGATAGACAAGCTCCTCCAGAAGAAGGTGAGAAAGGATCTTTTGTTAAATCAATGAACACACTTGTGATTGATTTTACTTTCCATTTCCTAGAAATGAGGACTTGGTGTGTTAAACTATTTCAGCTCTTCTAATACTTTATTCATTCTTTTAGTAGTAACAATACTGAAGTAGACAAACTTGTGTGTTGTATATTCACTTTATAACTAGATTGTTGGAGTGTGGACAACACAATTGTTTGTCTGCACAATTCCAGGCGATTATCCTTCTAGCTGGAAGTTGCACTAGTTAGAACTACTTTTGGGTATAATCTGCCTTGTCTGATAGCTATTGATGTGCGTCAATGTTAATCTCTGATGAATTTAGTTACAAATTTAGCTTTTTGTATGGTTTGTTTAGCTATACCCCGTCTATGTGTATGCATCATTGTCGTCCATCTTTCATTATTTTTTCTCATTTTACTAAGGCGGACTTTACCTTGTCTTAAGCTTTGACATTTTGACTTTTGATATTGGTTAGCTGCTTTAAATTGCTAAGTTTGTATGTGCATGTTTCTCTTGGATATTTCTGAACTAATGAGTGATGCATTATGATTCTATGTTCCCCTTGCATTAGACAGGACACCAGTGGCTCTTGTAAATTCAGTATAACCTCAATCCAAGTGGGGTGTGAGTGGTTTTAATGATGTTTGATGAATATTGGCTTTCCCAATATCACAGAAAAACTTGGAGTGATATTTTATAATTTTTATTTTTTTATTTTTGTGTTAAGTAATGTACTGATTTTATCACTTCAAATATCAATGAGCAATTCAGCGAAGGATTCACTCTTATGTAAATTTTGCATCCTAAAAGCCAAATCCAAAACCAACAGCCTGCCAAGTTGTGATGTTTTCATCTCTTTTTGGTTGAAAATTATGTTGTTTCTTTCATTCTAAATTCAATATAGCAGCAAAGATAGATCTTAGTGCATGTCTTCACATTTGACCGCCTGTCTGAATCCACTGAACCATCATGCCGCTGTCTTCAATTGATTGATGCCTACCAAAGTTCTTAGTAAGCATATTCCATAGTTCTTTCAAAAAAGAAGAGGTAAAGAAAAGGTGGTGAAAGGATTCATCAGTTTGCTTACAAAGTACACACTTAGGATTAGTTGGCATCTCCCAATCATTCATCCTGCCTTTTGTCAGCAGTCCTTTATGCATTGCAAGTCATATGATAAAAACTGTCTTGGTAAGGTGAGATTTTTGATATCGTGCCACTCTTGGCCCTTGAGGTCTCATTTTGTGATACACTTTCAATATGCTATAAGAATGATCATGACTGCATATCTGAACCTTCTGGATTGAGTAAAATAGAGTATAAAATTGGTGTCTTCGATCAAGGATTCTCTTAAAGAGACTAGATACATTTGCAATGATCGACATGGTCCACTAGTCCTTACCTTTAACATAATATGCATGAATCCAACTAAACTCAGAGGCCATCCTTCTTCTCATTAACAGCCCAAAGAATCTTCCCTACTGCAGCCAACTTCCACCACTAAAGATTCAGTAATCCCATTACTTATTTAGGGGAGCATACTTTAGACCATGCAACAGGTGATTTCCTAGATAGTGACCGAACCACTCCATAGAAATGACCTAAAAATGCAGTTTAGAGTATGCAATACCTCGAGAGCAACTGTAATTTGTAATCGACCTGCCAAGCCCCTGTTCCTGCACTGATTTTCTCAATTGAAGGAAGGAATTGATATAAGTCAGAGATTTCCCTAGCAAAGGCACTCCTAGATATTTCACTGGGAGGGAGCCATCACGGAATTGAAGCTTGTCATACACTGCATTTAAGCATGGAGTCCACTGAACATATTGTATAATTTTGTTCGTAGCTTACTTGAAATAGGTGCTGGAGGCAACCTTGCTTTGACTTTTCACAGACAGGCAGTTTGTTAATATTAATCAGTATTCATTATGTATGCAGCTTCAAGATCCTGGCCTAGACATACTTAAGGAAGGCAAATACCTTATGCATGCAGTTCAAGAACTAGTATCAGGAGACCAGTGTGCAGGGAGATTTGTGTTTGGGCGTGAAAGCAAGAAACCCAAGGAGTCTGTGGATGGCAGTAAGTTTACGAAAGATGGAACAAACCCAAAGAACCTGTTGCAAACTCTTCTGATGAGAGCGGGGCACTCCCCTCCAAAATACAAGGCAAAGCACCTCAAGAGCAATGAGTTCAGAGCATTGGTAGAGTTCAAGGGAATGCAATTTGTGGGGAAGCCTAAGAGGAGCAAGCAACTAGCAGAGAGGGATGCTGCTATAGAGGCTTTGGCATGGTTGACCCATACCTCGGACAAGAATCAGGATGAAGATGATGAATCTGTGCCTGACGTGACAGACAATATGCTGAAGCTTTTAGGGAAACGCAGAAAATCGAAGAGGCGTTCGGGATGATGATTACTTGATACATCAGTTCTGTTAGGCAGTTTCAGGATGGAGTGCTAAGACGGAAGCTTTGACACATCTCGTGCCTTGTTTTGTGACATTCTGCTTCCGGTAGTCAATGCAATTTATAGTGCACTGCACTAGTCCTTCCAAGTACAAGGAAATGCTACGAAGGGGGAAAGCATGGGCTTTTAGTCGCTATTCATAAAGGGGGGATGCTCCCAGTCAGATCCCTTTGAATTACAGCAGCGTGGTTGATGTTTGTGTACAAGAGTTGGCTCTATATAGTACACGGAGAGGCACAGATGATAAATTATTGGGGAAGTCAATTGGCATAAAATTTTGTTACTATGAAAAGCCATCCTGTGCGGTGTTGACCATGTTTTCCCGTCGCGCACTAAAATTGAGTACGTATTTACGGCGATTATTTGTCTGTACTTTGTATTGGTAACTTCAATCGATTGGACGTTGAGCACCCATATTAGCTATAATATTGTATGGATCACAGTAATTCAGTAATTTTTTTAGATAAATTCTATTTAGGTGTCTTGACATTTGGTATAATATTTTTTTTAGATATTTTGTGATTTCAATAATTTATTTGAGTGCATTTATATTTCAATTTAATTCATTAGGGTATCTAAATGAAATTTTAAATGTGATTATTTATATTATTTAGGTATTTAAGTAAAATTAAATTAATATGTAAAAGTATTTAGGTGAAATTATTAAAAATATGGGATATTCGAAAAGTGTTAGGATAAATGTTAAGGTAGTTGAATAAAATTTATCCTAAAATTTTCATATCAAAACATTTATAGCTAGTTTTTGTTATTGGTTTGCTTTGTAACTATATGCTCCGTTTCAGTGGGGATCTGCCTGCTCCATGAAATTTATTTTGGAATGTGGCTGCAGCTTTTGTTGTATCATGTTAGAGTTTGCCTAATTAGGTCGATCTGATTGGCTTTAATGTCTAAGCTCGGAGATCATGCATAGAGGTAAGCTGAAGGCCACAAATGTTGATTTGCTCGAACTCGGAGTTTGGTCTCTAGTTAGAGCCCCATTTAGGTTTCAAGACTTATTCTAGTTAGAGCTCCATTTAGATTTTAAAACTTACCTTTTTTTAAGTGGGTCTAAGTCTATAGTTTTTAGACCCGATGGATTTGGGTTAGATTTAAATATATATCTACATAAAATTAGATTTGAATATAGTAGTATTGGATCTATACCTGACTAGCCATATCCATTTAGTATATATGTATTTGATACACACACACACACACACACACACACACACACACACACAAATACATAATCATATTATGTTTGCCATCTTTGTCTTAAATTTGTTCAAACTCCTTATTTATTTTTTTCAATTTTATTTTTTGTATTTATTTTATAAACAATATGTATAATATTATATTTCAAAAGCATTAAAATACAATTTAAAAAGTTAAAGTAACTATTTAAAATGTTTATATTTCACTTTGAGAATCTTTTTTAACAAAAAAATACATATTAAGCTATACAAAATATAAATATATTTGTATTTACATATATTATTAATTATTTTTTAAAAATTAACCGGACTAGTTTAGGATCTATTTATCCATTAGACTTAGTGAGCTTGAACTTTTGAGACCCAAATGATCAGGGTCGGGTCTGAATCTAGGTAGTATAAAAAGGTCTGGGTCTGGATGTAACTGAACCCTACCCAAAGTCGATCCATTGTGATCCACTCATCCCTAGATGGCATAGTGTAATGGTTAGAGTATGACCAGTGACCACGCCTCAGCTTCCAGACAATATCAACAACACTACCTCTTCTAATCCGTTATTTTCAGATGATACACATCCTATGATACACAATAATGTAGTAGCATAGAAGGTAACCCATTAGAACTATGGCTCTCCTCTCTTTTCTTTTGAATGACTCCATGTGTATAAAAAAGACAGTCATTCTATCATTCAATTTTTGTATAAAAGAGAAAGTCATTTTACAAAAGTCAAAATCTACTTTTCATTTGTACACTTACTTTTTTTTTTAATTATATATGCATTAAATGTTTTTTTTTCAATGAAAGGTTACTTCCTTAAAAAGTATATAACTTGTTAGTTAGACTTCATTTTTGATACAGATAGAGTATTTATTTGTAGCCTAATATATTATTTTGATTAATTCCTTTTCAAGCATATATTACTATCAAATTCAGGTTGCACGTTAACTTTTTTTTTTCTACTTTGAATTTTTATGTTTCTTTTTTTTTTCATAATTAATTTTTTTAGACATGGAATTTGAATCTCAAGAGTTTTGGACGATATCCATTTACTTTAATTTCTAGGGTTTATATTATCAATATTTCTGCCTTTGATTGTCTCTATTTCTTAACATATTTATCACACAATTTAAAAATTTTTGGAAGAAAAAAATATTATTGATAATATTCTTTCTCATGTATTATACATTGATTCCCCATAACCCTTTGAATTATCTCTTTTGGTTTACGGGAGAAAGATCATCCATGACCTCATCATAACAATTTTGCATTATAAACTTCATCAATTGCACTATATATCAAAATCTCATAACAAAGGTAGATAATTGTTTGACGATGGAAAAAACTGTGCTTGTTTTTTGCTATTGTTGGGAGTTTTCCCCCCCATATTATTAGGAAGGAGGAACTTTTTCTCAATTTTTATATTCCTTTCTACTCCGTCTTGTTTGAGTTAATTGATATAAGTTATTTTGTGGAGAAGATGGACTATAACTAATAAGCACACATGCTTATCCGCCACCATCTATTGGGGGCCGAGCTTAATTACGTGGGTGGGCTATTAGTTACTTTTTCAACAGACCTAAACCTAATATTTTATTTTTTTTGAAAATCTATTTATCTTTTCCTTTTCTCTTCTTTACTTAGTATTACTATTTCAATTTTTTCTTTAATTATGATGTTTTCAAATGTTACGCACAACATGTGTTATTAGTGGACCGATTCTTATGAGAATAATAATTATTTTTGTACAGTTTTCTCTTTATAATTAGACTTGGCATTAGCGTTTTACACATCGAACACCTAACACACTCTTCATTCTCTTTATTTACATTTTTAACACTTATTGGGCAAAAATTTACAATTCCATATTCTTCAATCTTGAGTGTACAAAATTGAAGAGTTGTTGTCTTAATATTTGGGGTGAACCGGTGTAAGAGATTACACCAAAGGTCTGGCTGTAATTCGTTTTAGAGTAAAGATTATATTCATAGCACAAAAATAATTTTTGATAAGTATTTTTGTAGCTTCATTTGATTTCATTAATTTGCTTGATTAAATTTTATAGCTATGCATATTGTTCTTACAATTTGAAGCGAATTATTCATACAAAGTTGTATCAATCTTGTTAATTTTGGTCGATTTGGCTCTGCTGCTCTATTTTTCAATTTAACGTTATCGGTTCAAATATCTATGTTTATGCTCTAATTATTTGCAAAAACTGAATTACAATATTTGATAATTGTAATCATTAGAATTTTTCATTCACCTTGTGTTGCACCTCGTTCTAATCATGATACTGTTTGGATATTATAGTCAGTGATATCTTTGGTGTGTTCCATTTATTGGATACTATAGTTACTATTTGTTCAATTTATTGGCGTGATTATTTGTTGCTTGGCTTTTGATTTCAGTTGTTTGAATATTTAGATTTTTACCGCTATTATTTTTGATATGACTAAGGCGAAACCTCTTGATGGTACTAATTACCGCTAATGGTTACAAAGGCTCATAATTTTATTCGAAGCTCCTGGGGTTGATTATGTTCTTGTCACTGATCCACCAATTGAAAAAGTTATTGCAACCTCCCACTATTACTCCAATCAATCCTGCAACAATGAAATTAGATAAGGATAAGTATGATAGGGATACCAAGATGATATGGATCCACTTGTTGTATCATATGACGAACAAATTGTTTAATACATACTTTGATGTGGGTTTTGCTAAGGATATTTGGGATTTGTTGAAGAAACATTATGGGTCCGATAAAGTCGGTATGAAGAGATATGTGGTTGGTGACTTATTGAGACTTCAAATGGTTGATAACATGCCCATCATGGAGCAAGTGCATGGGTTCGAAAACTTAATTATTGATGTGGTAGATGAGGAGAAATTCCTATGAGACATTAAGGGCCAACATTTTGCTAGAGAAATTTATAAATTCCTAGAAAGACTATTAGAGCCACCTGCAGCATAAAAAAAGATATCTGACTTCACTAGGGCTAATTAGCCATATGAGAATTTAAGAGGCCAACTTGTTGAAAGATAAGCGACCTTATTATGTTATTGATTTTGTTAATGATAACTAGATTGTGCCTGGTGCTGATAAAGATATGTTCAAGTGAAAGGGGAAGATACCCTAGAAGAAAGGCCAACAAAAGTATCAATCAAACTTAAAAAAGGGAGATTAGATTTAGAAGAAGAAAGTGACCTTCTAAATCTATGGAAAGACATGTCATAAAGATTACTAGTGATACAAAAATCAAGGTTAAGGAAGTTAGACTTAAAATGCTTTTACACCTCTATCTCCAAAGGTAAATGTTGCTAAGACTGAGATGTGATTGTTGTTGTGGTCAAAGTTAACATGGTGAACAACAAAACATATTGGATTCTTGGTATAGACTCTTTAAAGCATCTATGTGCCAATAGAAAGATGTTTAGCTAGTTCAAAGATCATGATGAGGGTGAGCTTGTCTACATTGGGAATCAAACCACAAATTAAGTTCTTACCAAGGGAAAAGTTCTTTTAGAAAGAAAATATCTTTAAGTGATGCCTACTTTATACCTTCTTTGTGACTTGGTTTTTGGTATTGTGTTGATTAGAGTTGGTATGAAACTCGCGTTTGATGCTGATAAGGTAGTAATAAACAAAAATGAAGTATTTGTGGGTAAGTGGTATTTAATTGATGGTTTTTGTACTGAACACCGTTTCTGTTGATTTTTATGAAATGGCTTCTGTTGGTTTTTCTTAGTTATGTGAGTCTGTTAATATTTCCCATGGTAGGATAGGGCATGTGAACATAACTTCCTTGAACAAAATTAAAATTTTAAAATTAATTAATGCGGAGGATACTAATAATTATGAGAAGTGTCCTATTTGCATGAAGATAAGTTTTTTTAAGGAAACATTTTTAACATGTCACTAACATAACAAATTAGCTACCTGAATTGGTACATATGGACCTAGAGGATTTCAAGAACATTGTACGTAGAGGTGGTAAATGGTATTACGTGACTTTTATTGATGGTTATTCGAGATATATCAAAGTTTACCTCCTTAAGTTTAAGGATGATACTGAACACATGTTCTTAAAATATAAAGAATAAGTTGATAATTAGTTAGATTGTGAGATAAAGAGGCTTAGATATCATATGAGTGGTGAATATGAAACTATCTTCTTAAATGAATTTTGTGATAATCATAGTATTATATATGAGACTAGTGCCCCTTATACCAAAACTAAAAATAATAATGGTATAGTTGAAAGAAAAAATAGGACTCTAAAGTAAATAAAAAATGTTATGCTTTTGAGTTATGGTATGTCTGACCATATGTGGGGGAAGCTATTTTTTATGCTTGTTATATTTTGAACAATATTCCTTATAAAAGATTAAGTATGAAAAAGTTTCACACCTAACTTGAAAAATTTTGAAAATGTGGGGGTGTCTAGATAAGGTTAGATTAACTGATTTTAGAAGGACTAATGTAGGAACTAAAATATTTGATTGTACATTTATTGGTTATGCTCGTAATAGTGTTGCTTACAGATTCCTATACTTAAGTGATCATTCTATTTGTGAATCAAGAAATGCAAACTTATGCATTTCCCATGAAAACAAATGTATATTATGTTGTTAATTCTATGTTAATACCCTAGAAATATTAAAGGAAATAAATAATAAAATAATGAATAAAATAAAATATATGTATATATACTCATAATAATAACTATAATAATTGTATAAGATTTAAAAACAATTATAGGTATTATAATGTGCATACTAATATAAATTAAATTTAAAAAAAATATTGTGCCTTATAAACCTTACTTGATATTGGAAATTAACCTAGATCGATACTCGGTAGACTAGGATTAAAGGTGTTATGTATTTATTTTTCTTCGGATTTGGAATCTGACTTAAAGTTTTGTAAGGAATAGGTTGTGATTAGGAAAAATAAATTAGGATCAAAAGTGACTTTTACATACACGTAGGTCGCTTACTCTAGGGTATGTGTGTATATATAGACTAGTATAAGGGGGTGGAGTTGAAAAATTTTCCTCCAGTGTAAACTTCTCTCCTAAGATTAGCATATTAGTTAACTTTCTCTACAAATATATACATGTGGTTAGCTAACTAAATAAAAAAACCTAAAAAAAAGAAAAAGAAAAAAATTGTAGATCGCAACTAGCATGTGCAGGTACATCAACACCATTGTAAGTTACTATTTCTACGCCTACTACTTTGTCGGATAAGTCAATAGACTCGTCCTTGGCTCCAGTAAGTTACCTTTTTTTTAATTTTTATTTTTCAAGTTTACATTAGGCACCAATGATGCAAGGGGACAGGGATAGGGACGAGGGGACAGAGACGGAGAGAAACGCAGAAACACCAAATTTTGAAAAATTAGGAAACGAGGACCGGAGGAAACGACAAATATATATATATATATATAGATTTAAGCTCACGTACAAACCACTATTTAAAATACAAATATACAAACCCTTAATTGTCGTTAGATCTAGAAGATTTAAGGGCCGAGATTAAAATAAATTTAGGTTAGGTATTTACTAAATCTTGACTACTGATCAAATACTATGTATGTGACCTTCACCCTATATATGTATCTTAGAAGGGGTTTATATGGGACCTTCACCCTACATATATATATATATATATATGTATGTATGTATGTATCACTAAGTTAGTCATAAATTAAAATTCAAAGTTTATATAACCAAACCAAGCTAGTCATAAATAGAGATTTAAAGTTTACATAACTAAATCAAAATAGTTATACAAAGATATTCAAAGTTTACATAACCAAAACATGTCTTAATTTCATACTAAGTTACTAATAACCATAAACTCAAAATAACCAGATGCAATATTTATCAATTTTACTCTCCTTCATGAGTGGCATCAACTACTTCCACTTCATCCTCATCAACATTTGTTTCATCAAATATTACCGCCTCCAACTCGAGTTCATTAAGAGAAAAGAAAGTGATATCAAGCAATCCAATGTCTTTATAAGAACTACAATCATCACCATAGATGTTCCAAATCATTTATTTATGTATTTGTTTTTTGTATTATGGAAGTTTTCTTGATAGAAGACGGTGATTGTTACAAACAAACACCAAATCTTCGGCATGTGTAGGAAGTAGGGCTGTTCATATTATCCGATATTTACTTATCCGATCCGATATCCGAAGCGATCCGATCCGAAAAAACAAATATCCGATCCGATTTTTTTTTTCAAATCAAATATCCGATCCGGTCAACGAAAAGTCAAACAAATCAAATATCCGATCCGACAAATACAAATAATATCCGATCCGAAGAAAAAATATTTATATATTTTTTATAATTTTTATTTTATATATAGTTGTATATAAATAAATATATAAATTTTACTTAATTTATTAGTTGGACCAAAATTTAATTTACTCTAAATTATATTTTTAATATAATTATTTTTTAAAATATTTGTAAAAAAAAACTAGTCGGGACTGTAGTCTGTAGCAGTGTAGCACCACTACTTACTCACTACTCACTACTCAGTATCAAACTAGCAGGTAGCACCGTAGCAGCAATATGCGTAGGTGCACGCACGCGGTACTGTATTTTAAAAAAAAAATAAAAAACAAAACAACAACAACTAGTCGGGAGGGACCCCGACTCTCCCTTCTCTAATTTTTTTCCCCCGACTCCCTGCTCCAGTGCTCTCGTCCTACAAGTCGGCAACCCTAACCGCCGCCCTCTCCCCAGCTCCTCGCCGGCCTCCAACCAGTCGCCACCGTAGCCACTAGCCAGCCACAACTAGCAGCAGCAGCCAGCAGCAGCAACCGAAGCTGCAGTAGCAGCAGTGGCAGCACAGCCGCAGCAAAGCGCAGGTCGTGCCGCCGCCGCCGGTCACCGTAGAGGCCTGCTGACCACCGGCGAGCCATCCTCAACCTCCGGCACATCTTTCCCGGCCTTCACCTGCCTTGATTTGTTAGTTTCGTTTGGTATAATTTCTGAAAAACCCTAACCCTTGTTTTGATTAATTGGGTATGAATTAGCTTATAAAAAGCTAAATTGATTATTTGATTATGTATATATATGCTGTAAGATTAATTTGGATATGTCAATTGTATGGTTATGTTGGAATTTTGGAAAAATTAAATTTTTGGATAGGCTGGGAAAAATTATTTGACTATTCGGATAATATCGGTTTTATTTGATATCCGAAATTTCGGATATCCGGTAATCGGATATCCGAAAAATCGGATATTTGATCCGTGAACAGCCCTAGTAGGAAGCAATCTATTTCTCTTTATAGAATGAATGAAATCATATGTACTCCAATTGCATTCACTACATGAAGAAGAAGATACTTGACCAAGAAATTTAAGAGCAATATTTTGAAGCAATGGTGCACTTGAGCCATGAATTCTCCACCAAGCCTTTGGATCAAGAACATCTCTATCATAAAGAGAAAAACTAGCGAACTCCAAATTAACTTTTGAACGATCTTCTTGGATAGGAAAAAGTCTTCTAAAACATTTATTTCTTTCGATACAACTATCTTTATCTCTAGAAGGAGCGACTCTAGTTGACTTAGCATGTAACCAATAATCACCATAATACCTTCATTGAAATGAGAAAATCAACAAAATAATATATACTATTATTAATTGTCAAATTGAAGAAACAAAGGAATATTTTAAAAAGATTATTGAATTAGAGAGTTAAGGTTACCTTGTATTCAATGAGTATTCCAAGCAATGAAGAGGTATATTAATTTTGGTCCAACGAGCTGTGAGTATGGTATATATCACTTGAAAAAAAGAAGACACTTCTCCAAGTTCCTTACCTTCATGTTTATAAATATCATTTCTCACTTCATTAATCATTGTAACCCACATTTCATAAACACGGTAAAGGGTTGGTTTATCAATATCACACTTTCTAATCATATGATACATAGGTCGTATGAACTCAAGAATATAATCAACTTGATCCCACCATAAATCATCAAGGAGTTTTTCTTTCACAAACCTTGCTTTTTCTAACGTTATCAGCTTTATAACACAACCATTCTTCATTGATCACCATTGCTTGAAAACTAGATCTTATAAGCTTCATTCTCTTTAAGGTAACAACAACTTGAATGAAACAAGTATCAGTAATTGCAAGCAACTTTAATGCAAAAAATCTATTGAAGATAGATAGTGTTATGGAATGCATCATTATAAAATTCTTGATTTGCATAGCATCTCCTTAAATTTCAGTTATCCAATGGAACTCCTCATATGTATTAATATTGTTCTCTACATTTTTTGTAGCACAAATATTTTTCAATGTAAGGTTAAGAGTATGAACAACACAAGGAGTCCAATAGATATTATGATAGATCTGTTCAATGATCTCACTAGCCGCTTTACAATTCGATGCATTATCGGTGATTTGTACAACATTCTGATAGCCCATATCCTCAATGACTTCTTTTAGCAATCTAGAAATAAAGTATCTATCTTTGATCTCACCTGAAGCATCAATGGCCTTTAAAAACATAGGACCTGTATCACAAATTGCAATAAAATTTATCAATGGTCTTCTTTATGGATCACTCCAACCATCAGACACAATAGTAACACTTTTTTACTTCCATGTCTTCTTGATTTGTTATACTAACCTCTCTATGTTTACCTTCTCTTCTTGAAGTAAAATTGTTCTCAAATGATTATAACCCGATGCAATATAACCAGGTAAATTATGGTTACCAACAAAGGTAAAGGCTGAAAAAAAAAGATTGTGTGCCAAATTAAATGGAACATTACCAGTGTAAAACATTCTAGCAATTAATGCATCTAATTCATAGCATGCTTGACTATTGAATGCTTTCTCTATGGGATTGTTCTTAGTTACCCTTCTCTTCTTACAAAAAGACATATCTATTGTTGAATTAGAACTACTTGAACGAGGTAAATGCACATTCTTTGGAAGCATATCATCAACTCTTTTCACATCTTCTTTTTCTAACTTTTGCATATCAATCTTATCCTCCATCCTCACTTTCTTACAAGTTACAATACCTTTCTCGGGAATATTCAATAAATGAGCCCTTACTCTTGTGTAACTTCCTTGATTTATTTGATTACAAAAGTTACAAGTCCACAAAATAGTCCCACCTCCACTAGTTTTTTCCCCTCTAGTAACATATTTCCAAAGAGGATTATCACTTTCATCCTTAGAAGATACACTAACGCCAACACTGCCACTACCACTGGCACTAGCACTAGAAGCCATGAGATGACCGTCATAGAAAAACAACACCACAATTCTAATAATCAAAATAGCACCACAATTCCAATAATCAAAACAACACCAGATCATAGCACAATTCCAATAATCCGGATCACAGCACCAAATCACAACACAATTCCAATTATCAAAACAACACCACAACACTAGATCACAACACAATTCTAATAATCAATACCAACTGTGCCAATATTCAAACCAAAGCAGCAATGAACAATCAGAATCAACACAGAAACACAACAATGGATCTCAGCAACACAACACCACAACAAGAACAAAAAGCAACAACAAGTTAGCAATATAGCACCGGATCACAACAACACAACAACATACTAACTCGGCAATACAACAACACAACATACAACAACAATGAAGCAGCAACACATACTACAGAATTACCAAGAAGCAAAATCCGAACAACCAACACTTGAACATAATTAATGGATTCATAGCTTAAATTCCAAACAGAATACAACAACAATAATTATTCATTTATAAATCAAACAAAGGAAGATTCAATTATCAAATTTCTTACCGGGATTAATTAAAATGGTGCCCTCAAGTTGAGATGTAAGTAGCTTGGAATATGGACGACTAGCACTGGCAGCGATCAGTGAGTGAAGGAATTGGTGGTGGTTACTTAGGCTGACAGACGACGTGGAACGACGGATGAAGCAGACAACAACCAATGCTCTACAACCACCTTGTACATGTGCCCAACTTGTGAAATCGACCCAAAACCACCCTTTATCCACTCCATTTCCCTCTCCTTTCTCCTCCCTCCTCTCAGCTGTGCCACCACTGGTCGCTAACCCGACCGCCACAACTTGCCTTTCCCCTTACTGGCCTACCTAGTGCCAACACCACCCTCAACCTCAAAGTTGTTATCCCCCACTAATTTTTACAACAAAATCAACCTCCACCCTTGTTTCATCGTGTTTGTTGTGACCACTGTTTCACCGTTGCCGTGACCAATGCCGCGCCACCACTCCACTTCTCTTACCCATTTTGGTTACCACCACTCCCCTTCCTCCCTTTTTAGTTCTATTTGATTAGATTTCTTCTTCTTCTTCTTCTTCTTATTATTATTATTATTATTATTATTTTATTTAACGAAAAAAAGAAAGAAAAGAAAGGAAAAGGATAAGATAGCCTTAGTTCAGATACTTTCATTTTTAGGTATTGTTCCGGTGACAATAGGAGAGGAGGCGTAGGTTATTCTTGCTTAAAGACTGAAGCTGTTTCGGTAAGAATACAGTCATATCTAGGACCTTTTTTTTTTGATAAAATATGACTTTATTATTTGCTAAGTGAATACCTACATGAAATATTAAATGGTTTAGGGTTGTATGTGCAGCTTGACTTCAAGGACTAGAGGTAAGAATATGTGTGGACATGATTATGTTGGTTCATGAGTTAATGTGTAATTCTATTATATGGTACTGCATGTTTTGGAATATTGGGAATTTCTTATATTTGAGGTCATGAGACTTAGGTAGGGTTTTGAGACCCAAAGGCATTTTGGTCGACATTGTAAAAATAGGCATATAGGGAAACCTTAGGGTAAAAGTTAGTCAAATATCATTTTGAAGGTGCTAAACAAATAATTATGGTAAATGTAAAAGTGGATTAGGAAAAATATTACATGGAGAGGGTTGACCATGCATGGGGTGAGTCAAACATAATACGAGCTATATCTAGAGGTGGTTAAGTGAGGGATGGTTGCTAAGAGTGGATATGGGGGAAATGATGATTGTTGGGTAGCTTGGCATAATTGGGGGAGCCCTTGGATGCTAAGGGATGTGAGTTTACTAAGTAGGTGTAACTAGGGTTTTGGTAGTATGAAACCTTAGGAATAAGTTAGTATCACATATAGGAAGTGGGGGAGTTGGGCTGTACCCCTAAACTATGATGTTAATCATGCTATCTAGGGTTTGGGTACTAAATCTAATGGTTAGGTGGAGTAAGTGGGAACAGTTATAACTACCATGGGAAAATTAGGGATTCGGAATGGTCCATTTTGGGAGGTTATTATCACATGTATGAAATAGAGGAGTTAGGCTTCAAAACTTTAGGGGATGGATAATCATAGTAATATATGCTTGATTGTGGAAAATTGGGGCTAAATAAGTAGTAGAGAAGGGGATGGATCAACTCAGAAAAAACTAGGGTTTTGAGGGGTAACCCTAGAGGCTAATTGTTATCACATGTGAGAAATGGGGAATATAGGCTATAAATCATGAATAAAGGGGTTTCTTGTAATACCCTAAAATTTTGCTAAACCTAATCCTATATCATTAATACCTTAACGTAATTCTAATATTAAAAAAAATTCTTATTTTAACCTCCAAAAATCTTAACATAATCTGAATCTTTGACCCAGATAAATTATTTTTTGAAATCCGATCTTAATTTTGATAAAATTATATCACTAATTCTACTTATTTTAGTTAATCAAAAATTAATCTAAAAACTAACCCCACCTTTTTCTTTTTTTTTCTCCTTTATCCTTTATCCTTTCTTTTGTATCTTCCTATGCCGTAATACTTGACTTATTATTCTTACTCATTTGCAGCACACAACCATCACCCTCACCATCACCATCTCGTGCTATTGCTACCATCGACTGCACACACCCCCTACCCTTTTCTTTTCCATGCAACACATACATAACCATCACCATCTCATGTTGCATACCTGTAACACCCCCAAAATTCACTACTGAAAATTTTTGTTAATTAAAAGGAAATTAGCGGAAGCAAATTAATAAATCGTGAACTTTGGGGATATTACCGCCACACTTAGTACCAGACCGGTTCACTCCTACCGTTCTAGTACCAAGTGCTAAGGCTCAAAGAGTAACCCACAATTTACGAGAAACTCAAGTATATATAAATTAGAGTAGCACGGTAAACAATTTACCAGAGTAAAATACACCAGCGGTGGTTACAAAACAATAAATACATTGAATTTATGAATTTTAAAGAGACATATTAAAATCCTAACAATTCCGGATAGTTCCTTACACTCTTTCCTGAGGCCCACTTGAAAGCACTGAACACGATCTGCAAGGGGCACTGCCCATTGAATTGGTAGGGGCCCCACGAAGGGAACCCTTCAGTACTACGACACTGAGTAACCCTTTAAAAATGCACTTAAAAGTAGGCACGCAATGTAACACATGAAATAACACTATATTCGTACATAACCATAAGTATAAACATGATATTCGGATCCATCTACTCACACATCCAACAAGTCAATCAGATATTAATAGTGTATGCGTCACATTCACTTTTGTACACCCACATACTTAACAAGTCAACCAAATATTAATAGGCCATAATGAATAATCGATACTTTTCGGGCCTTAAGGCCATTAGTCCATCATTAATCAATCATTTCAATGATTAGTATTTTTCCATAATTTATTCACATCCAAATCAAATTTATTGAGCTCGGGACCCCCACTATTCTGGCCGGTGGATCTGAATACAAATATACATCATCCAGGGTAAAACATCCTGGGCCACTATTATATGCGGTGGATCGGTACTCATAAACATCATCAAGGGAAAAACCTCCTGGGCCACTATTATATCCGGTGGATCGGTACTCATAATATATAATTCAACTGGGCTTGGCTCATTAATCTTTCACTTTAACGATTAGTGTTTTCCCTTTTTAATCAGCACAGCAATTCCATTTATTTGCCTCGATAGGGAGATTAAGATCCTGGGACACAAAGGTACACCAGTCACACTGGTGTATAAAAGCTGCTCAGTACCCTTCACCTATCAACCCAGGGACGCAAACGTATCCTGGTCATACTGGTGCATAAAGCTAACTCAGTACCCTTCTGACAAGGACACCTAATCCTTAAGTATGCATACCCTCTAACTAGGTCCGTAGAGCTAGATAGAGTAGATATAGGGCCTGGCTGGGGCACAAAGGCACACCAGCAAATACCAAATAATCGTGGGCTAAACCACGTCTTTAGGGTAGTGACCCATAAAGAGCCACCATTCCCGATCTCGAGGTCTTTCACTTTAAGTATTAGTGTCTTAATTAAGGGTGATCACAAAAGCACAACAATTAGATAATTATTCACTTGTAATCGTTTAGATATCATCAGACATTTTTTATTCAAATGGTTGATCAAAGTAACATAGAAGAATCATTAAGGCCATCCTAAACTCATCTAATTCCGAATTAGAATTCGTTCTCGTGATACCTATTAATCATCAAATACTCTTACCTCGCTAATCAGCGTTATTTGAGTCATATTACGAAATTTCACAATCACAACGACATATTAGGTACAAACTACTCATTTGCCCCTTACTTATATAATTGCTAAGTCATCCCTTCCTTACTTGACAAATTATCATGTTACCCTCCTTGTTACATAATTACCAAATTGCCCCTTACTCGATTTAGGTTACTAAGTTATTTCTCATACTTATTGGGTCACTAATCCCCCTTCATAATTATTACCCTTAATATACTTTCCATTTAGTTGGTTAGATTACCACTTTGCCCTTTCTCCTTTATTATAATTAATAAATTATCCTTGAGTTGGTCAAATTACCAAATTACCCTTTCTCATTATCCTAATTACCAAATTACCCTTCCTCATTATCCCAATTACCAAATTAACCCTTTATTTAGTTAATTACCAAATTACCGTCCTCTATTATCAATTACCAAACTACCCTTCTTCATTGTCAAAATTACCAAATTACCCTTTGGTTGGTTAAATTATCAAATTACCCTTTTATATGATCATAATTACCATTTTAACCTTCTCCATTATTAAATTTACCAAATTACCCTTTGGTTATCTAAATTACCAAATTGCCCTTCTTAATTGTCATAATTACCAAACAACCCTACTCCATTATCAAAATTACAAAAATACCCTCTAGTCGGTTAAATTACCAACTTACCCCTCACATTTATCATATTTACCATTTTACCCTTCTCCATTATTACATTATCAAATTACCCTTTAGTTATTTAAATTATTATTTGACCCTTCTCAATTATTATAATTACCAAGTTACTCCTTTCTAATTTTCACTTTTACCCCTTTTATTTACAAAATTACCATTTTACCCCTTTACTTTCAAATTTACCATTTTACCCCTTAATTTCCAAAAATTACCATTTTATCCTTTTTATTAACAAGTTTACTATTTTACCCTTACCTCCAAAATTACCATAATACCCTTTTTAATTAAGAATTACCTGTTTGCCCTTAGTACGTCACTTATATTAAGTTATTATTATTACAACATAAATATTAATATTAACTCTTCATCCACCACTCTTATAATTAATATAACATTATTAGCACACATATATATATTAGGCCATATTCTTGTACAAGATACCTTAATAAAATCCCCTAAGGCTTCCAAAATATTAATCATGCATTAAGAATCACAATAGCATAATATAACATGGTTAATACTTAACATTTTCATTAACAACCAAACTCTTATCCTAAATAATATTTCCATACATAGCAATAATCTATCATGCTTCCTTTTTGTCAATCAACACAAGAACCACATATATCATATTAAACAAAATAAACCAAGCATAATAATATATTAAAAATCCTAATGTGCTAACATACGTTAATCCATGCGTTTAAGTGAGATTTAACGATTACCTCGATTCCCTAAAAAATGAACCTTATCGGTGTTCCGGTTAAAGGTTCAAGCTTTGATTATCAAAACCAATACCTAAAAAATAATATCAAGACTTATTACATTAGAAATAATAAAAATCAAATTATAAGGCTTTATAACACTTAATTAAATTAAAATATTATTATTCCTTAAAAATTAATATTCAAATGAATCAAAGAAGGCAACAGCTCATACTGCTCATGCAACATGAGCTGCATGCAAAGAAAGAAAAAGGAGGGGCTCGAAGGTGGTGGAAATAAGGAAAAATGGGCAATTTTGGGTTAGGGTTTTTAGGCTAGGAAAAGAGGCATGTGGGGGAGGATTTAAGGCAAGGGGAGGATGCAGAGGTGGAGAGGGGGTGTAAGTGGTGGTCGGGGATGCATTGGAGGTGGCTAAGGGTGGCGGAGATGGCGGCAGCGAGGCTGCAAAGGTGGCGGTCGAGGAGGGAGGTTGAGATGGAGGCTGGTGAGGAAGGAAAATGGGGAGGGAAAACGAGGGCCTGTGGTTGGTGGTTTCGGCCAAATGAGGATTGGGGGTAGTAGAGGGGGTTGCAGGGATTATTGTGGTGACTCAGGTGGTAGCATAGGTGGCGGAATATGGCTGTGCAGGGTGGCTATCGAGAAGGGAGAAGAAGAAGAGAAAAAGAAGAGGGGAGGAGGAATGGGGCTGCGGGGTGGCTTGATGGGGGCTATGATTGGTCGGGGGTGAGGTAGAGGGTGGCAGGAGGTGGTTCAGGTGGCGTTTAAGGTGGCAGCAGCGGCGGAGCTAGGTGGCGAAACAAAAACAGGGGGAGAGAGGGGAGGAGAATAAAGGAAAGAAAAGAGAGGGTCGGGCAAGGCATAAGGCTCGAAAAATTGTAGAATGAGGCAGGGAAGGGAGAAGAAAAAGAAGAGGGAGAGAGAGGAGGGGATAGGGCGGCTCGAGGGGTGGTGGTAGGTTGGTAGAGGAATGGCCATGGCAGGGAGAGGGAGAAGGGAATGACAATGACAGGGAGTGGGGAAGGATAATGGTGGGGCCGGTATGGGGCAGAGAATGGCAGAAGAGAGAGAGATCAATAGGGGAGAGGGAGTTGCAGGTGGAGTGGCAGTGATGGCAGTTTGGTCGTGATTCTCACCGGTGATAGAGGAAGAAGAAAGAAGAAAGAAAGAAGAAGGAGAAGGGGAGGGGTTGTTGGGTGCGAGCGGGCGGCCGAAGGGGAAAGAAATGGGCCGGCCCGATCGGGGAAGAGAGAAAAGAAAAGGAGGAGGGGGTGGCTGGGCTCGACGCAGGAGAAGGAGGGGGAAAAAGGAAGATGGGCCATGGCCCAAAGCGTAGGAGAGGAAGGCAGAAGCACGCCGACGGCGACTCAAAGAAAAGAAAAAAAAAGAAAAGAGAAAAAGAAGAAAAAGGAGAAGGTAAAGGGAAAAAGGAAAAAGAAAAGGGAAGATGGAATAAATAATTTAATTGATAAAATAATAAAATAGAATAATTTTGGGTAATAAATTGATTTAATAATTTAATTTAAGACAATTAAAATATAAGGGTTAAAAAGGATAATTTTAGTAAAATAAGGGTTTAAAAATTTATTTAAATAATAAGAGTATAATAAAATAACAAAATATTTATTTTAATTTATTAAATATTTATACCCAATTTTATATACTCAAAAATCCATAAAATAATTAAAATAAATAGATTTAAAGGTTAATTTATCCCAAATAAAATTTATTAATTAAAATATAGGCTTTTAAAAATTCAGGGGATTACAATACCCCTACCATTTTTCACTCAACAATCCACCATCCTCTTCTTTAAATTTTTTATCCACCCCTCATGCTCCTATCGTAATCCTCTGCACCACCTCCTGCACCCTCTCCTTTTGCACACCACCCTACTGGTGTGACCGTAGCCGTCACGTAATTTAAACCCTCTTGTTGTCAATTGTAGCACTGGTAAGTAAGGGTATCGTTCTAGGCCGGGGATTGAGAGGGCTCACCTCTATCTAACTAGCTTAAAAATAATTAAAACTAAAAACAATAAATAACACACAAAATAAATAAACAAGAGAAAATACTAATGGGGGTTATAAAAATAATAATAAAAGAGTAAATAAAATAAAATAAACTAATAATAAAAATAATGAAAATAATGGGAAACCCGCAGATATGAGTAATATAATATTTACTTCTAAGTCAATATTTAATCGTGAGAATGAGATCGACCAAGTTGCACACCAAAAGCAGGTCTATACACCTTATATTACTTCCCTTAATTAATTAATACGACAAAGCGCCAATATTAACCCTATTAAATACTAGCAATATAGCAGCAACAAGCGGCTCCTATATTTAACTAGATTTAATGCATTAAGTGTAAGTGAAAGGCTGTCAATCTAAGTACCCATACTAGTACAAAAAGCATGTCTAGCTGTATTTCCTTTCCTTGACCCACACGTATCGAAACGTTTTACAACTTCGGTTAGAATCACAAAACGATTAGGTGAATTGTTATCTAATCTAGCTGCAATTTATACATATAAATTCTAGTATATTTAGATGGCCACCTAGCAGGCAAATAATCCTACATACTGTCACTTATGAGGAACCAGAACAAGGCATGCACCAAATAAACTATACTTGACAGAATTATACATATAAACGATAGCAATTAACATAGAGTCAAGAAACAATCTCACGAAACAAAGAAAATAAAATTATAATTCAAATCCTAATCCAGGGTTTCAAATTATTCCCTAACAATAAACAATCAGCCAGCCATAATTAAAGAATTAATTACACAGAAATATATATCTAAAATATAAATTAAAAATAAGAGAAATAAATAACCGGAATTAATTTTGAATTAAAGATCAAGAATTTATTCAGATAAAAATTAATTTTATCTGAAATAAATTCTACCGGTATAAAATTTCTTCTTATTCTCTCTTCCTTTTCGGTTTTGATTTCTGCGCAACAATTCTTTTTTTTTCTTTATTCGATGATGACAGGGCTGACGGAGCTGACGGAGGCTGCTGTGGACGACCTGTGCTGCCTCGACTTCCGTGCTGCTGCGTCAGGCCTGCTTGTTCGGCCGAGCCTCCTCTCTGCGCTTCGCCTTTCTCCCGAGCCTATAAAGGCTCTCTTCTTTTTGGCATGCGGCTCTGCCGCCTCCCTCTGCTGTCGTTCCATAGAGCCTCGGAAGGCTCTGCCTTCTACCGTCCTCTCCCTACTCCCCTGAGCCTGTGAAGGAAGGCTCTCGCCTTTCTCCTCTCTTTGGCCTGCGACCCTACCGCCTACTCTGCGTCCCCCTTTCACGCTCCGTTTTCAATTAATGCCGCACGCCCCTTTTTATTCTTTTATCTTCTTTGCCACGCCAGCCCTGACGACTGACTTTTCTTCTTATGCGCAGGGTCTCGTTTGGCTTCGTTTGTTCCAGGCTTTTGGGCCTTCGGCCTTTGGCCGTTGGTCCAAAGGTCAAATTTCTTTCTTTTTTATTTTCTTTTATTTAAAAACAAAACCTGCAAAATAAAATTTAATAAATATTAATAAATAATCTTTTATTCTAAATAATAATATTTATAAAATTTTTACCACTTAAGCATAAAACAATACTTATTCCCCTATATTAATAAAATAAACTATCAACAACTAAGATTATAAGGGTATAAAATGTGTCAAAATATGAACTCATCACCTACACCACACACACACACACACAGACACACCACTCACCACTCACCACTCTCTTTCTCCCTCATTTGTTTATCCCATTGTAGTCCATATTTTTTTTGATTGATCAAGCCTACTTGAGCCTCCCTCTCTTCATTCTTCTTCTTTCTCCTTCTTTCTTCTTCTTCCTTTATTTTCGTGCTCTATTTCGCACGCTCGACCACCACCTTCACCACCGTGCACTACCACCACTGCCAAGCACTGTGCAAAGACTGGTGGATCAACCATTAAGGCCACCCCATCACCCCCTTGTCATCGCCGACCATCGCATTGAACCACCACCATTTTCCCTCTTTTCCTTATGTTTGTTGTGTTTTTGTGAGACGCACAGCTTGCGCAAGGTTGTGTACCTCTAATTTTTCTTATCGCATGTCTGTGCAAACCAACATGGTTTACCCATGCACCCTCACACTACTAGCGTACAGCCTCCGCATGCCCGCGAACACTTGTTTGTTATTTTTGAGAAATTCATTGCATGAGCACGATCGTGCCTCTTCGCATAGCCTGCCCATGCAAGATCCCATCTCATGGCTTGGGTGTGCACCGTCTACCACACGCCTATAAAACCCCCTCTTCTTGGTCGTGTACTCTCTTTTTCTCCCCAAAACCTTACCTAAAAACCACTACAATTTCACCATAGCACCACCATGCATTCCACCACACTTCCAAACAACTCAAGCCTCCCTTTGACTCCGGTTATTTCCATTTTTATCCTCCTTTATCTTAGCTTTTCCCTCAATTATAATTAGGGCTGTAAACGAGCTGAGCCGAGCCGAATACCCCCAGGTTTGGGTTAAGCTCATTTAACTAAACGAGCCTAAAATGCTGTTTGGGCTCGGCTCGTTTAACTAAACGAACGAGCCGAACTGAGCTTTTAACGAGCCGAACCGAGCCGAGCTCACGAGCCAAAGCCAAAAAATGAACCGAGTCGAGCTTTTTCCTGTTTGAGCTCAGCTCGTTTAATAAACGAGCCGAGCCCGAGCCTCATTTCGAGGCTCGTTTAATTAAACGAACGAGCCGAGCCGAGCTTTTAACGAGCCGAGCTGAGCCGAATACCGAACTGGCTCAGCTCATTTACAGCCCTAATTATAATCTTCAAGCCTAATCATGTATTAGATTATTTTTTGTAGGTAATTTTCTTATGACCTTGGAGGAGGATCTATAAGATTACTTTTATAGAGCCCGGTGTCTTTATTGTTAAGGATCCATATCGTAGTTAGGCCTTTATGCATATGTGTATGTACTTTTATTTGACATATAATATGGTTAATGTTATTTTATGATATTATATCTTGATAAATAAGACTTTGGAAGTTTGATTTTGGTATAATGTTAGATATGGTATTGATGTAAATAATTGAGGATTTATGTTCCGAATGGAAATTGGAGATTTAAATGTATTGGTATTGAGATTCATAAAGCCTTGGGAGACTATGAGCATTTTTAATTACCTAAGGGTACTATGGCCATTTGAGAATAACTATATGGTCCTAATTATGTTGTTAAATTTATGTCTTGTATATTTACATGGTTTTCGCATGATAATCTTGAATACACAATCAACTGTAATAGGATATTAATCATTTAAAGTGAAAGATCATACGAGTCGGGCCAATGTGTTTATATGGGTTCGTTCCATTGGATAGTGATAGTGGGTCAGATGCTTTGTCCCTAATATATACATCAGTCCATTCCACTAGATTAAGAATAGTGGGGCCCTATAATCTACATGAATAAATATATATTTAAGAGATAAGGTATTAATGGAGAATATACTAATCATTTTAAGTGAAAGACTACATGAGTCAAGATAGAGGTGCTGAGTCCGTTTTGTCGGATAAATAATAGTGGCTCAGGTGTCCTGTCTCTAAAAGGTATTTCAGACCATTTCATCTGTTTAAGAATAGTGTCTCATGAGCATTTTTCTCTTAGAGGTGTTGAGTCCGTCCCATCGAATAATAACAATGGCTCATATGTTTTGTCCTTGAGATGTGTTTCATACCGTTCCACCAGTTTAGGAATAATGGTGTCCCTGAATTCAACGTAAATAAAATATTGGAATATGATGTATTTATTTAGCAAAACTTGAAATCATTATATACTCGGCACTGTTTTATATTACCTTATGTATGCTTATTCTCTGATGTGAATTCATGTATTATGTGTAATCTTACTCGACTATATTATTACCTTACTCAGTACGTAGTGTACTGATCATCTGTTTTATGGGTGCTACTCATTCCTATGAGTATACGACCTATATGTATTTGTTCTGGTTGAGGCGGACCCGTTGGATGAGTTTGCAACCTTTGATGAGTTATATGTAAATGAGTGACTTTGGTATTAGGGTTATGGGAGTAGAGTCATGTTATTTGGTTGATGCATTTACCTGTATACCTTTTTTTGGACTCGTTGATCCATGGTATCCCTTAGTTTGTATTTTTTTCTTGTAATTCAGAGTTAACCTCCAAACTCTTATTGTATTTGTAAAAGTTCTCCCATTTATAATTTCTTTATTTTACTATGAATGGTTTTAGCCTTGCGATTGATGTATGGTTGGTTGGGCAAACCAGACTTATGTTAATTATGGTGGTAACATCCAATATTTTGCTTATATACTTCCACTGTAAAATAAATTTTTTCAGTAGTAAAAATTAGGATGTTACATTTCTAATGACAGTTATGGGTTATTGGGAATCGAAGGATCATTAGGGGGTAAGGATGTACCCGGGGTGGTAGTAGGGCCGAAGTCATACTTGAGTTGTGCATGGTTTTGTGTGGCATTTAAATAAATAAGATACGAATAAGACACTAGTCACTTAAAGTGGTAGATCACTTGAGTTGGGGCTGATTGTACTTATTTATCGGTCCTTGCCTTGGGGTTTTACTTTATTTACCGTTCCACTAGTGAGAATAGTGGGATCTCGAACTCCAATAATAAAACCCTTGGACGATAATAACCTATGTAAAGACACTAATTACTTATAGTGGAACACTACGTAAGTTAGGATCGTTTATACCTTATTTATCGGTCCATCGGTGAGAATAGTGGCCAGGAGCGTGCTGTCTTGAGTTTGTATTTTATTTATCAGTCCACCTGTGAGAATAGTGGCTAGGAGCATGCTGCCTTGAGTTTGCATTGTATTTACCAGTCCACTGGTAAGAATAGTGGAGTCCCTAAACCCACATAGATATAATTCATGAGTTGACTATTTATAACACTATTATTTTGAGTCTAGATAATAATGAATGATTTGTTATGACTTGCTTATGCACATTTTATTTCTTGTTGTGGTGTCATTAACTGCTTTAAACTGCCTGCCTGTATTATTACCTTACTTAGTACGTAGCGTACTAATCACCCCTATTATGGGTGCTATTCATTCCCACAAGCAGTGTCTCCTCCTGAGCCTGTGCAGGTGAAAGAGGCTTCTGTAGATGAATTTTTTGCCTATGATGATATGATTGGGATAGAGTGATGCAGTAGTGGTCCAAGGTTGGGGTCTGGAGAGAGTGACATCAAGTTTTCATCCTTTGCAGCTTTCTAGTTTTAATGTTTTATTTTCACAGAACAATATTTGTGTATTTTAGTATTTCTTTGGTAACAAACATTTAACCTTCATTATATTATGAAATGATACTTTGCTATGTTTATTATAGGTTACACCTATTTTTAATTTCCTTGTAGTTGGTACAAGGATGGCCTGGGGCCATCCTTGTACCAATTACGGTGGTAACACCCTTTTTTATGGTTGGATGATTTTATGATAAGAACAAAAAATTTCAATGGTAATTTTTGGGGGTGTTACATCTTTGGACACTACTTCTTTGATTCTATCTTTGCCTTCTTACTCTGATACTATGAATGATGATATTGTTGAGCTTGGAGAAGTCAAAGGTGTAGGAAATAAACTAGTTTTAGACTTGATTTTGTGGCTGCTTTTATTATTAAGAATTATGATTTGGGTATGATCAATGAGGAATTTGTTTCTACTTTTGATTTAAGAAGGTCCTAACTCTTATAGTGAAACAGTAACATCAATTGATGCTAGTTTTTGGAAAGAGACGACGAAAAATGAGGTAGAGTCATTTATGTATAATTACACTTGAGATTTAGTTTATTTACCTAGAGGATGTAAACTGATTAGATGTAAATTAATTTTTAGAAAGAAATTGAGAAATGATGGAACCATTGATAAGTTTAAGGCTTGATTGGTATCTGTGGGCTATAAGCAAAATAGTGATGTTGCCTTTTTCGATACTTATTCTCCTATAACTAAGATTGCCACTATTTGTTCTTTATTTGCCTTGGTTACTATCCATGAACTTATAGTTCATCAAATGGATGTTAAAATTGCTTTTTTGAATGGTTCCCTTAAAGAATAAATTTATGTGGAACAAACAGAGGGTTATGTGGTTGAGGATTAGGAGAACAAACTGTGTAGATTGAGAAAGTCTTTATATGGCCTTAAAAAAACTCCTAAACAATAGTATGATAATTTTAAAGAAAATTTTATAAGCAATGGTTATAATGTAAATGCATCTGATTCTTATATTTACTCTAAGATATTTGGACGTGATTGTGTGATTATATGTTTGTATGTTGATGACATGCTGATTCTTAGTACTAATGAGATAGTGGTTAATGAGAACAAATCATTTTTGTCTTCACACTTTTATATGAAATATTTAGGGGAAGCTGATTGAATTCTTGGTATGAACATGAGAAAAAATGAGAATTTATTTTATTTGGGTCAATGCCACTATGTTGATAAGATATTGAAAAAGTTTGATTGTTATGATAAAATTCCTATGAAAACTCCCTATGACCCTTGAATTTAAAAAATAACCAAGGTTCTAGTGTTTCACAAGAAGAAATATGCTAAAATTATAGGTAGTATAATGTTTCTCATGAACTGTACTAGACCGGATATAGCATATCTATGAGTAAACTAAGAAGGTATACTCATAATTTAGATAGAGATAATTAGATTGCACTTCGTCATTTACTTAGATACCTTAAGGGTATTAAATATTGGTGTTTGAATTTTTATATATTTCTTGTCGTGTTAGAAGGATTTACTGATGCTAATTATATTTTTAATAATGATGATGTCACTTCCACCAGTGGATATGTTTTCACGTTGGGAGGAGGAGCTGTGCTGTGGAAGTCTACTAAGCAAATTTGTATTGCTAGGTCTATGATGGAGTATGCATTTATTTCCCTTGAGTTAGCCTGTCAAGAGGTAGAATGATTGAAGAACTTGTTCGTCGATGTGCCATTATTGAGGAAACCAAATGTGGCGGTTTTATTACATCATGACTTGCAGGAAACTATCCATGTTTCCAAGAATAGTGTGTATAATGGTAAGAGGAGACACATTTGTATGAGACTTAGTTCTATAAGACAATTGTTGAGGAACAGTGTGATCTCCTTATTATTTGTTAGATCAAAGAGAAATCTAGCATATCCTCTTGCGAAAGGTTTGACGAGGATAGTTACCCTCAAATTATTGAAGGGGATGGGGATTATGTCTTGATTTGAGGAAAGTATAGTGGATATCACCTGTGGTCAAATGAAGCCATGCGATTACTCTATCGCACTACAAATCCATCCCTATAGCATGTGGTAGAATTTTGATTATAGGTTGAGCTTGGTCTCTTAATGAGTTAATTGTCCTACTCTTGGGTGGTCCTAGTAATATAGACTTGATAAACTTACCACTTGATGTATTGAGGTTGAGCATCATTATGCTCTTAATGAATCCATAACCTTTTATGGTTGTACTTATGAGACACATTTAATGGATTTACTTAGGTGAGTGTGAAGGTGGGATTCCTTCCATGAAGGACTAATGCTATCTTTCTAGAGTGCTAATGAGAATCCAAGGTAAGTGCATGAGTATTAAAAATGCTTAATTTTTTTATTGTGAGAATTGAAGAATTCTAGGTAAAACATGTATTATGGAGGTCTCAATCAAAGCCAAGGTAGTTTAAGACTCATTCAATCTCAAGACACGATTGTTGCGTCATTTCACTACATATCAATTCAATCCTCATGATACAGATATTTAAGTGTTACACCTTCTTTGTCTAGTTTTTATTTTTATGGTTACTTTTGCCTTTGGTGAGACGCTATTAGCAAATGGAAAAACTCATGTTGGTTTTTTTGTTATTGTTGGGAGTTTTCCTTTGTCCCACATTAGTGGGAAGGAATAACTTTTCTCAACTTTTATATTCCTCTCTACTCCATCTTGTCTGAATTAATTGATATAGGTTATTTTGTGGAGGATAGGGCCACACATAATAACCACACACGTGTGCCTAACTTGGTATTACTGTATCTATTTTTTTCTCCAATTTTGAATTTTTTTAAACATTCTGCACAATGTACATTGTTGGTAGACTAATTCTTATGTGATCGGTAGTTTTTTGTGTGGTATTTTCTGTTTATAATTATAATTGGCATCAACATTTTACACACCATTCTATTTGATCTCTCCATTTATATTTTGACACTTACTGGGCAAAGTTATTCAATTTTATACTCTTCAATCTTGAGTGTACAATATCAGAGAGTTGTTGTATTAAACTTGAAGGCTAATCGATATACGAGATTACACCAAAGGTCCATCCGTAATTTTTTTTAGGGTAACAATTTTGTTCACGGCACAACAAAAAATTTTGATAAGTATTTTTGTAGCTTTATTTGATTTTTTAATCTGCTTGATTAAATCTTATAGTGATGTATATTGTTCTTACAACAATCACAACTAGAGGATAAATAAGACAAGTCTAAGTCTAGCACTTACTTCTCATTATACTTGGATTTGCTCCATCCCTTCTAAAAATAATATTTTAAACTTTCTTAGATAAATTTTGAATAATAACATATTTTAATATATATTAAAAAAATATACAAAAAATTATATTATAAAAATATTTTTCAATATAAGTATACTAATTATATTTTTATATTAGAAAATATTATGTTTTAAAAGAAATTAATGGTTATTTTTTTAAAAAATGAATATATATATTTTTAATTTGAGACGTATGGAGCATTAATTATTGATTAACTTGTGAGGACCCATAAAGTATTGCAACTATAAACAAGGCACAATAGATGGATCAAGTGGGTGAGTTTCTTTTAGATAATGAATTATATGAACTTAGTTTAGAGGTAATTTATAATCTAACCATGAATGTTTGGAGAAAAAAAAACACCATATAATGTTCATTTTAGGGCTAATAAATAATATAACTCTAAATTTATACTATTATTCATTATATGACTTTTTGTTTGAACATTCAAGATTATAAAGTGTTAGTTTCTAAAGTGTATGGAGTATTCTATAGTGTGTAACTGTCAAAAATTAGGATTATTTTGCCAATATTTAAGATTATATGATATGTTTATATAAATTTATAGTTATATTATACATTATGCCTTAATTCATGTTATACGGAGGATAAACTTATATGGTGTATTTTTTTCTTCTATTTTTAGGTGGGGCGGGCGGGAGGATTTAGAACTGGGAGCAATCGGGAATTTGGGCTGAGCTAAATATCGGCCCATATGTGGCCCTTTAATCTAGTCCAATAAATCCCGCAAGTATGTACTCTCGCACAAATCATCAAAGCTCACACTCCCACATTACAAACATGGGGAGCTTCGACTCCGGTATGCTCTCTCCTCCTCATTCTTTGGCTGATGGCTGAGATCTAAGCACTCTACCGCTAGTTTCAACCTTCTCTCTTCTTTCTTTTGCAGGTTTATCATCTTTTTCTGACAAATCTGCAAAGATCTTCGTCGCCGGCCACCGTGGTCTTGTCGGATCTGCCATAGTTCGGAAGCTACAATCCCAAGGTTTCACCAATCTCGTCCTTCGAACTCACGCCGAGCTTGACCTCACTATTCAATCCGATGTGGACGCCTTCTTCGCTGCTGAGAAACCTAAGTTCGTCATCCTCGCCGCGGCTAAAGTCGGCGGCATTCACGCCAACAACACTTACCCTGCCGATTTCATCGCCATCAACCTCCAAATCCAGACAAATGTCATACATTCTTCTTTTGCCCACGGAGTCCAGAAGCTTCTCTTTTTAGGTTCCTCTTGTATTTACCCTAAGTTCGCTCCTCAGCCTATTCCTGAATCAGCTCTATTGACTGCACCGTTAGAGCCGACTAATGAATGGTATGCTATTGCTAAGATTGCTGGAATCAAAATGTGTCAGGCTTATAGGATACAGCATAATTGGGACGCAATCTCAGGTATGCCTACGAATTTGTACGGTCCTAATGATAATTTTCACCCAGAGAATTCACATGTTTTGCCTGCATTGATTCGTCGGTTTCATGAAGCTAAAGTTAGAGGGGATCAGGAGGTGGTTGTCTGGGGTTCGGGTTCACCATTAAGGGAGTTCTTGCACGTCGATGATCTGGCTGATGCTGTGCTGTTTTTGATGGATAGGTATAGTGATTTGAGCCATTTGAATGTTGGGAGTGGAAAGGAAGTTAGTATTAAAGAATTGGCTGAGTTGGTGAAGGAAGTTGTTGGGTTTGATGGGGAACTTGTATGGGATAAGACCAAACCAGATGGTACACCTCGTAAACTTATGGATAGTTCGAAGCTGATGGAGCTCGGTTGGCAGCCGAAAATCTCGTTGAAGGAAGGACTTGTGAATACTTATAAATGGTACCTGGAAAATGTGAAGTAATAGCTTTTTGGTTTTTGTCGGTCTTCTGATCAAGTTGATATATATATATACATATATATATATATATATATATATATATGTATGTATGTCTCAGTGTACCAATTACTTGAGCTTTGCATCTTCCTTTATTGTAACTTCCGTTTATTCTTACAAGAAAGAATTTGGAGAGCTTGATTGCATTTCCATGTCTATAAACCTTATTTTCATATTGAAGAATAAAGTTGCTGCCACATTTGTGCGCATTTCGATTCAGAAGTCTCCATATAAGAAAATTGTTTCAAATCCAGTCCATACCCCTCTGTCAAAATATAAGGAAATCATAGTGTTCCTGGTAGTGGTAGCTGTTCCATGGAATTAGTTACCATGGTGGACTCGAAGCTAAAAAGAATGATATCCTAGTACTGAGAAATATGTTACTCTAAATGGTGCTGGAATTGTACTCCAGATCCATGATCTATCTCTTCTAATCTGGCCACTGTCTATAAGTTTAAGTTAGGAATCTGGTTGGGTGTTTGTGTACAATTGTGTCACAGTGTCAGCGTTTATGATTTGATCATCATTGGATAAAAGTTTAGAATCCAGTGAAATGTTGCGTTTGTTGCAGGGTGGTTGGGGATATGATACTGAGAGAAATTTAAGGTGTAGGGAGATCATGATGGGAGTAAGTTGCAATATTGACACTGTAAAACCAACTGAATAGCTTTGTGGCATATTATGCAGATTCATAATGAGGTGATCTTCAGCCCTGTGTGATAATTCTCTTCATGTCGGCAACAATCTGACAATGAACAATATGTAAACACACATCATCACCGATGGTCAGATGAAGTTGTTTAACTACAACTTCTTTCTTTCCGAGCTTCACATCGACCCTATTCTACTCATATTTCCACAATGGTGTTCATGCATAACTACTCCCTTTCGTATGAGAGCGCTCTCCACCTAGCTTTAGGGTTTCATCATTTCCCCTACTCTAGGGTTTCTGTATTACCATCTCTTTCACTCCCTTAATATCCATAACTCTTCACGTTCTTCCTTTTGATACTTTTTATGCTTTGTGATCGCTGAGATTGAATCGCAGTTTTCTTCTTTACGCGATATTTCTTTGTTTTTCTACTCATGGCACAAGACCTTGCAAAAGAGTTTGAACTATTGGTGCTAACACATTGTATCTCCTCATTTTCACTAAATATGATCTTAGTTTAAAAGTAATTTTGTGGAAACTAAATGCGAAAAATAAGGTGTTCTTGCCATATCTAACATTTCTAATATTCAAATTATGTCAAATATAAGGCTAAAAAGTAATTTATATCTAATAATCAAGTGTTGAAGATATCTTATCCCAATGCGATACAAAATTAAAAATGCTACTGAAGAGAATAATAATATCAAACAAAATAGATACAAGTAACATAAAGAGATATTTATTTATATACATAAATATAATTAGACTATTTTTGTCAGAAGATACTAAATGACCAAATTAACCCCAATATGCCCTTATTTTATAAAATAAGAATAAAATACTACACAGGCTCCTAAAATCATAAAATTGAATACTAAGAATCCATAATCAATAGTTATGATATTATAACATTCAAATTTAAATAATAAAATCATATTTCATGTAAATTAACTATTACACCCTTAAACACGGGAATTTACCCATTGGGGATGAGAATATGTTGAACTCGGATGAGATTGGTTTTGAATTTAAGACCCTGCCGGTGCAGTTCAACTACCGCGATGCCTTTATAGGGCGAGTCGTAAAAATCAAATACTCTACGGAAGACAAAGAAGAGTTTAAGGGTTTCGATGCATCTTTTTATGAAGACTGCATGGATGGCATTCCAATCCATAATGTAAAATGGCCCTAGATTTTCCTAACTGGTGGAGAAAAAGCATGCTCTGAGGAGGCTATTTTGGCGTTGCTTGATTGTTAAATTACTTGGATGCAATATCCGTTATGAAACCCAATTTTTTAAGCTTCAATCGCTTTGGTTGATGGAAGGAAATTTTGAATTGGCTGAATTGGGGAAGGGCTTTTTCTTGGTGAAATTTCAAAAGAGAAATGCCTATGATTTTGCTTTGAGTGGGGGTCCCTGGCTCATTGCCCAGCAATACCTTACGTTTTGTTGTTGGATGTCAGATTTTAGTGCGGAGACAACCAAAATTACGGCAACTAAGGCTTGGGTTTGTATTCCAAGTCTCTCTATTGAATTGTATGGGAGTACAAAAAGAATCCAACAGATTGGGCATGCTATTGGCCATTTTGTTCGGATTGATAATAACACCATTGATGCTTGTAAAGGATGTTTCTCCAGGATAGTAGTGGAAGTGGACTTTAGCAAGCCTCTTCTACTGAAACTTTATGTTGGCTCTATGCTTTTTAACATCGAATACGAAGGAATCTACATAATTGGTTTCCACTATGGTCATCTTGGACATATGCAGCATGGGTGCTCCTTGAACCTAAAAGTAGTCCAACAAAAGGAAAGCCAACCTTGGGGTTTCTACTAATCAGGGGAAGCTTGCACCTACTAAGCCTCTACAAAATGGAGATAATTCTCTTACTTATGGGCCATGGATGATAGCTGTGAGGAGAGGCAGGAAACTTTAGCAACCTTAGAGACATAACTCTATCCCCATTAGGGAAGATGGTCGTGGTGGGGTTTTGCATTCATATGGTAATTCAAATACTAGCACTGAGATTAGTTCTCTATCTACTTTTTCACTATCATAGGAGCTAGAGAAAGGTGAAGGAAATGATTTGGAACCACCCTAAGAGGTTAATAACTCCATGTTGGATATTGAAAGTTGAAACTCAGGCGGATATCGAGGTCAAACCTGAGCTAGGGACTCGTGCGGTTACTACTCCCTCCCTTGATAAGAACAAGGAGATAACACCGAGACTTACACATGTGGTGCAAATAAAATCTGTATTTTTTGTGGAGACCTCAAGTAGTGGGGTTACTAAAGCATCAAGTAATACTGCAGGATGCCATAAAAGAGGAGATAATGGGTGTAGACAGACTGGGAAAGGGGGGGATCTTTTAAAGATGCCTTCTTCTCATGGTCAGAATGCCTCATCTCAACCCAAGTCTATTTTGGTTAGGAACTTAGTTGCTGGAATGAATACACAAACTCCTAGTGGGGGTGGAATTGGTCTACCTTGGGCTAATAACAAATCCTAACTTGTTCCTTGGGTTTAACTCCCCATCATCTGGATATGAATATGGATGACTATTTTGTTTTCTTAGAATGTCAAAAGTGCAGGTAATGCATCTTTTTTTCGTAGTTTTAAAGATTTGTGTAGGCAATTTAAGCCTTCCCTTATTGTACTTGTGGAAACCCGTATTAATGGTGAGGGGGCTGAAGATACTATTCGATAGTTAGGCTTTCAAGGGAATACAAGAGTTGAGGTAGTTGGCTTTGTAGGAGGCATTTAACTCCTATGGGATGATGATCGTATTCAAGTCCAAGTGTTAGCTGCCTCTAGGTAACTTATCCATACCATTATTCAACTTAGGAATGGTATATGCTTCCTATTTACAGTATTATATGTTTAACCCCTTATATCCTTACATGAGTTTTTATGGGAGGATATGAAACGTATTGCTGAGTCTGTTCATATGCCGTGGCTTATGGGTGGTGCTTTTAATGATGTTAGCTCCTTAGATGAAAGGCGTGGAGGTAATAATAGGCATCTTAGTAGATGTATTTGTTTAATGAGAATTTACATCATTGTCAACTCCAAGACTTGGGGTTTATTAGTCCTAAATTCACTTCGCATGGAACGGTTGGTGGACGACGTATTAGCCCTCGAATAGATAGAGTAGTGGCTTCCAAAGATTGGCATAAGTTGTTCCCCTCCGTTAATTGTCTCTCACTTGGTACGTACTCATGGTGATCACCCCCTATTCTTTTAAGTCTTAAATATTGCATTCCCTGTCCACAAATTAAAAGTTTTAGATTCGAAGCAACATGGCTCACGGATACTAACATTCACCCCACTTTTGCTTCACTTTGGGATTGCAAAGATGATGTGGTAACCAAATTGAATATATGAGCTACATGCTTACATAAATGGAATCAAGAGTCCTTTGGGAATATTTTTCTTCATTAACAAAGATTAAGAAATAGGTTGCTAGGAATCCATAAATCACTTAAAGGGAGCATTCACCTGAATTATTAAAGCTTGAAAGTTGTCTCATCATTGAATATAATGATACACTATTACAGGAACATATTTTTCGGTTCCAAAATACAAATATGGATGTTGCTACATTGTAAGATAGAAATACGAGATTTTTTCACATAATGAGTTTGAACAAGTGGCATAAGGTCATTGTACATGAACTTAAGAATGAGACAGGGGAGCGCATTTAAGACCCTTATGCTTTGAAAACCATGGCTATTGGGGTTTTTAAGCAACTTTATACAACTGAGGGGGAGGTAAAAGTTTTGGATTAGACTACTACTACTTTCCAACATCCTACTGAGGAGGAGATACAAGGCCTTGTTGCTAGAGTAAGTGTTGAGGAAGTGAAATCGGCCGTTTTCTCTATGGATGTCTTTAAAATTCTCGATTTGGATGGGTTTCAACCTATTTTCTTCCAAAAGTTTTGGAAGGTAGTGGGGGGTGATGTCCATTATTTTGTGGAATTAACCTTCCATAATAGAATTTGTCCCTTGATTATTAATGAAACTCTATTGTGCCTTATCCCCAAGGTTAAGCATCCGGAGTCCTTGCATCAATTTTGGCCAATCGCACTTTGCAATATGATGTATAAGATCGTGACTAAGGTCATTGTCCAATGCCTTAAGCCTATTTTGGAGCGTGTTATTGGTCCTATCTAAAGTAGTTTCCTTCCACGTTGCTATACTCGCGACAATATTATTATTGCCCAAGAAGTCATGTTTGCTATGAGAAGGGGGAGGGGTAGCAAGGGTTTTATGGCTCTCAAGATTGACCTTGAGAAGGCATATGATCGCCTTTCATGGTATGTTATTCAAGATGCTCTTAATTGTTTTGGTCTACCTGAGTTTGTAAGGAGATTGATTATGTGATGCATTACATCCCCCTCTATTTGGGTTATTTGGAATAATGAAGTTAGTGAACTGTTTACTTCCTAGTGGGGCATTAGTCAAGGCGATCCCATATCTTCTCATATTTTTATTATATGCATGGAGAGGCTGTCTCATCTAATATAAGACCAAGTAGCACTGGGTGCTTGGAAGCTCTTGCCTTTGATCCAAGGTGGAGTGAGGTTGTCTCACTTATTTTTTACTGATGATTTATTGTTATTTGCTCAAGCGTCGATGGAGCAAATCCATACTACTATAGAGGTTCTGGAAAATTTTATTATAGCTTTGGGTCTTAGAGTCAATTTGGATAAATCCATGATTACTTTCTTGGCTATTGTCAACATTCAGGCAGCGAGATGTATTACAGGTACTGCATCCATTTCTATGAATTCTTCTTTGGGTAGGTATCTTGGGGTTGAGATTTGCAACGGGTGTATCACTAAGGGTCTTTTCTCAAGGGTTGTGGAGAGGGTCCAGGAAAATTGTTTTTGTTGGAGACCTCATTGCTTCTCTTTGGCAGGACGTTGCACTCTCATTCACTCACTTTTGTATTCTATTCCTTCTTATACAATGCAAATGTATATCCTTCCTTATGTAGTGATTGGTATTCTAGATAGGCTTAACCGTAGCTTTCTTTGGGGTAGCTCAATTAATAAATGAATACCTCACCTTCTCTGTTGGGATACGGTTGTTCTAGAAAAAGAAAGGGGTAGATTTGGCCTTAAGGAGGCGTTAAAGATGAATCATGCAGCTTTTGTCAAGCTAGCATGGGAGATCTTGCAAGGCTCTGATAGTCTTTAGGCAAAAATTTTATCTGAAAAACATTTGAAGAATTCAATTTCCATTCTTCATGCTTGCCAACCCTCCTCTTGCTCCCCTATATGGAGTCAAATTCTAAAATCTACTGACATACTTCGTTAGGGAGTTAAATGGGTTGTCTATAATGGGAGTATGGTGAAGTTTTAGATGGATTGGTGAGTCAGTGATAGGCCTTTGATTTATTTTCTTCCTTCGATAGTACATAACATTAATCTGGAGAGTTTTGTTGTTGATTTTATCTTACCAGAAGGCGGTTGGAATTGGTTTTTGTTTCAACATCTACTACTAGCAAGGATTATTGCAGAAAGGGCAAGTGTGTTTATTTCCAGGAGGGTTACTAATCTTGATGACTTGATTTGGGGTCTCTCAAATAATGGAATTTTTTTGGTCTCATTAGCTTACTCCTTGGATGATCATATTGGACATCGACATGACTCAAAAAGGAAAAGTATATGGAAATTAAAGGTGCGGCAAAGCGTAAAAACTTTTGGCTGGCTGGCATTGCATGATGCTCTTCTTACAAATGTTAAGCACAAGCATAGGCATATTGTCGAGGATGCTGGTTATGGTTTTTGTGGAGAGGATGAAAACCTTCTCCATGTGCTTTTTTGTTGTACATTTAGTCGTGAGTTCTGGTCTCATGTCCTTGTCGATTGGGCCTCCATAAGTTTCTTTCACATGGACTTGCATTATTGGCTTATGTCTAACTTTGCTTAGGGTAAGGTTATTCAACCTGGTCATCTCCCTTGGGCCACAACTTTTTCTCTTTGTATTTAGAAGCTCTGGCAAGTAAGGATTCAACGCATCTTTTGTCAGTTTCGTTTTCTAGTGGCTAGTTTGGCAACTGTTATCAAGAGGATGGCTAATGATGAATATGAGGCGTGGCAACAACTTCAGTCCCTCGCATCCCCACCTCGATGTAAGCTGTTTACTAATGTTGGCTGGACACCACCCCAACCTCATTTTGTGTAGATTAATGTTGATGGTAGTGTGATTGGTAACCCGAGTATGATTGCCTCAGGTGGACCTGCCCGTGATTAGTACAAGAATTGACTTTTTGGCTTCTTAACGAATGTTGGGTATGGAAGTATTTTGGTGGTAGAGATCTAGGCTATTTATTATGGTCTTTCTCAAGCTAGAGAAAGAGGCATTCCATGTGTGTGCATCTCCAGCTATTCTTTGACTATTATTTATTTAATCAATGGTGGAGACTTACGTTTTCACCCCCAACTACACCTTTTACATGACTGTTGAAGACTTATGGAGAGTTTCTCTATTGGTTATATTACTTATGCCTTTGGAGAAAGTAACTTGGTGGCCAAAAAAATGGCTTATTTGGGACTTAGTCAACCCTTTGGTTTGCTTGTGTATCCCTCTCCCTACTTAGTTGTCAATTCTGATATGTTCTTTGATAGAATAGGTGGTACTGCTCCTAGGCTCTATGTCAAGCCATTGTGACTTTACTATAACTTGGATTCCTATCCTCCTTTTTTATCTAAAAAAATCATAAAGGATGTAATAAATCTAACTTTAAACTATTTTTCTTATATTTATAGCATTATATTAGATTTTAGAAAAGTGAGTTATTACAAATAGGGGATAGGATCTATAATGCCCCCAACTGTTATTTGCAATATAGAAGATGATGAAGTTACTGAATGTCTCAAGGGAAAAGTATTGATGGATAGGAATTTCCATATCAAGGGGTCATCATAACACGATGATTATGGCTTGCTTTGGCCGTGAATGAATCGGAGACAAACATGATTATTTTTGAGTTTGCTAAGAATAGAGAAGCACGTTGGGTCTTTGATAATGAACCATGGAGTTTTGATAGCCAACTTATCTTGCTAGAATTGATGGAGGATGATAAGAAGTTATCAAATATTGACTTCTCTGCGACTCTCTTTTGCAGTCGCATATATATATATATATATATATATATGTACGTATGTATGTATGTATGTATGATGTCCTCTTTAATAGAAGCTTAAGGAAATATGGTGAATTCATTGGCAACTAGATCGAACAATTTTTAGACTACGATGAAGAGATGGTTGTGGGTTGAAAAAGGTTGATGGGGTTTAGGGTTCACATCAATGTTGATAGACACTTAACCTTTGAAAATAACATCCATTCATCACATTGACGCCTATGGTGGTGAGACTCAATTACAATAAATTATCTAGATTTTGCTATTTGTGTGGAAGGATGGAACACGAGGAAAAGGAGTGTGGAATCTTTGAGTCTATAGCCATGCATGAATGTACCTCCTTTGGTTCATGGATAAGGGCCTTGCTCCTATGCCATAGACATGGAACTTCATGGCTTGAGGAGGGGAGTTCACATAGAAAGAGTGGTATAATGAACCCTGAACATTCTAAACCTAAGGTAAAATAGACTCGACGCTTTGAGGATAATGTAGTTTTTGAGAAGAGTTCATTAGATGTTTCTAGTAGCGTATACAAGAAACAAAAGGAAGTCACCACTCTAGAATCCAACTAAAACAAATTGATCCACCCCTACGAAGGGTTTGGAGTTTTTGAAGCATAATGTGGTAGGGAAAGGACTGCGTATGCTTTCTCCCACTGTTAAAGATTTGGAGCAATTTAATAGGGTTAAATTTTGTCTTGGGACCGAGACACATGGAAAAGAGAATAAAAAGGGTGGAAGTTGGAAGAGGAAAGCAAGAAACAATGATGGATAATTTGGGGACATGATGCTACTTGAGATTAGAAAGAGGAAACTAGAGGCACAAGAAGGTACTTCGAATGCAGAAGATATTATTGAGAAGGGGGGAAAGGTTGATAGTGACACTAAAGAACAAGTGGGGTAAGATGAGCAAGTGCCCTAGCGTATAATGCTATCAATTGTTGGAATTGTAGGGATTGGGTAGTCCCAATTTGATTATGTATTTTTGAAACTTTATTTGGAATAAACAACCCAATTTATTTTTTGTAATGGAAACTAAGCTTTCTACTTTTGAATTCGATAAAGTAAAAGTTTGCCTTTCTGATTGTGATGGAATAGATTTTGATAATGTAGGACGTAGTAGAGGACGTGCATGATTATGGGAAAAAGATATTTTATCCATGCTAGTTCATCACATGGATGTCAAGCCATAAAGCATCGAAAAGTGGACCATGTGACCCTTTTTTTCTTTTCAAAAATGTCTCCTTATTATTTACCGTTCTATAAATTTTTTATGTCGGAATTGGTATCGAAATTGTCTAATTAATTTTTATTTATTTATTTTTTGAAATTTTTTATTATTGGTTTACATCAACTAAATTAAATAGTACTTTTAGATTTTTTAATTATTATTTTTCTCTCTTAATTTTAGTAGATTTAGTCTATTTTAAAAAAATGTATATAATGTGTGTGTGTGTATTTATCATTTTTTGTCATTTTTGTTTCCTAAATTTTTTAAAAATGACGTTTCCATGTTTCTTATTGTCCCCGTTTCCCTGTCCCCGTACAACACTAATGTCAAGGTAACAAATACAACAAATGTCACACATTGGCATTTCGCCAACTTCTATGCCTAACCTAAAGCACACATGCGATATATATTATGGCAACTTCTTCATTTTCTTTTACAAAAAAAAAACATCCTTACCATGGCTAGTGGGTGGGGATTTCAATAAGTTATTGCATAGTTTTGAGAAGCAAGGAGACTCTCTTTTGAATAATAGACAAACAGAAATGTTCAAATCCACACTTGATGATTGTAGTCTCATGGATTAGGGTTTTGTTGGAATAATATACGTAGTGATAAAAATTATGAGGTAAATATATTGAAGAAATTGAAATTGCAAAAATACTTATAAAAAATGTTGCTGTGTCGCAAATAGAAATTGCTACCCTAAAGTGAATCATAGCCAGACCTCTGGTGTAATTTTGTATGCTGGTTCACCCACAATGTTAACACAACGATACTTCAATCTAGCACACTCAATATTAAAGAATATATAATTTTAGAACTTTGCTTAATAAGAGTTGAAAATGGATGTTTTTGAGAATGAAAGAGTGCTTGAGCTTTTAGTATAAAACATCAATATAAAATTCAAAATATAAAGAAATAACCACACCTAGCAACAATTACCAATCCCTTAAGAATCGGTCCATCAACAATGCATGATGTGCATGTGTAACATTTGAAATGTTCTCAGTGGAGAAGAATATGGAAATGGAAAAAATCGAGTAAAAGAAAATAAGGAAAAGAAAAAAAAATAGTAAAAAGAATGCTGGGCTTAGGTCTACTGAAACCTTAACCCACCAATGCAAATAAGCCTAGCTTAACCTAGATGGATGACAATGTGGGTGTTTGTGTGTGTCGTATTAGGTCCAGCCAATTAACACTAAAAAATAGCCCATATCTATTGACTCAAATAATAAGGTGAGTATGAGGATATTTATGTTGTGAAAATTTATTTGTTCCCACCAATGTGGGGCAAGGAAAAATTCTAACAATAACATGGAAGATTACTTACATGTGTGGTATGAGGAAGACATTTTATTATGGGAAAAAGCTCCATCTTGAACTCCAACAAAGATTAAATATGGGGATAGGAATACTAGATATTTCCATAAAAAATCCACTAAGAGGATGAAATAGATTTAGAGTCTAGGAGGATGGCGATGTGAGAATGTGGTCGAAGGATGAAGATGTGGCTCATGTAATATATGCTCTTCTTGCTTTGTAGGGATTGGTGATTTTCTTATGGGTATTGAGCCAAGGGTCTCGTAGGATATGAGTGACTTATTTTTGGAGTAGTTCACAAGTGGCGAGGTGTGTAGGGTGTTTAAATATATGCATCCCACAACAACGTTAGGATCATATAGTATGTGTTGGGAAAAAATCCCTTTGGCTGGTAAGCCATAACCCCTTCAGCCAACTAGATAATAACCCCATCAATCAACCAGAAAATAATGTCCTTGGTAAAGTGTACATTTATAAGAAAATATAAGAGTAAATTACAAGTATACAGAAATGAATATTTATGGAAGGAAAAATTAGAGACTTTTATTAAGTATGAATATTTTGAAGAAAATTGAGATCTTGCATATATTTTACAAAGGGTCAGTAGATGACCTTTTATATCCTCCCTTATCCTTGGCCAGAACATTCAATCGTCATTGGTTGCCTTACTTATACATCTTTCTATCTAACATTGATCATAGTTAGGGAAACATATAAGTTATAATTTTGCGATTGACTCCATGATTTGATCCCTGTCAATTTATAGATTACTATACCAATGAGTACAAAATCTCTTATATTAAGGGACTTCCTAACCACTATCCAGCATCCATTATTTGATCGTCTTTTCTTTTTCGGCCCTAGCCACTAAGTCATCTTTGCTAGCTAATATTAGTTGGCTTTTAGCCAGTGGCCTTGGATGACTCCCTTGGTTGACATGCCCTTGGTTATTGTGTCCTTGGCTGATGCCTCTTGGCTATTGGCTTTTGCTGACCCCTTACCTGAAGACATTGGTCCTCTTGTTGATGAACCCTAACAATTCTATTTAGTCTAAGACATGGTAATAATTACTTTCAACACCCAATATTCATAGTCAATAGCTAGAGTAGCTTAAATAGTAATAATAGGAACATGGACCTTCAATGTCCACCACCATTGAACATTTAAAGCTTAGGGGACTTGTACATGGATCTTCAACCTCCACCACACATATGATACCTAATGCCATGGTGGCTTAGGTCTTCAACATCCACTACCATGGTCTTCTTGCCATGGAAGTGTAGATAATGTAGATAAATGCAACATAACATACCCATAACAATTTTAGGAGAAATAACATGACCATCACAACTTAAGAAGACATAGCATGACCAACATGACTTAAGGAGACATAGCATGACCATCATAGCTTAAGGAGACATAACATGGCCATCACCACTTAAGGAGACACATCATGCATTTTATAACAATTACATGAAACATAAAGTCTATTGAGTATGATTTGTACAATTACAACAAATGTGTCCATGGCTATTTCATTAGCTAACACTAAACATAACATAATATTTATAGATAAAACCAAACTCATATCATATAGGTGTTTTTAGATAATATCAAACTAACACATAAAATTTAAGTGTTTGCAGATGAAACTAAATTTTCACGTAAGTGTTTTAGGCTCACACTAAACCTTAGGGTTGGTTCATTGATCACTTTACTCATATTCCACACATTCTCAATTTGAGAGACCTCATAAGAGTGAGTGGATGAATTTATTAGGTATATTAAGGTGAAAATCATAAAATAGGGTTATATACCATTTTCAAAAAATTTATTATTCATGGTTAATGATCAAAGGCAATGGAAATAGTTAAAGTCAAAGTCAAATTTAATGGTTAATAGCTAGCCAAGTTAAATGTGGACTTCTAATACCAACATGTTAAGTCTTTAATCTTTAAATGGTAATATTAACCATTTTATGCAATAAACCATGAGTAATTCTTAAAATCCCTACCTATTCCATTAGTGTGTGATTAAGTTATGATTAGTACACAAACATGGAGAACACCTTATAATTCAACCAAATACTAATGTTATGGAAAATTTACTCCTATATAACTTATGTCATACTAATCCAAATGATATCATAGAGTTTATGAATTTGCATCTAAAGATTTTAATGAATAGCATGGAAAAAATCAAAACTAATAAAAACTCAACTCTTGATCATAATCATACAAAATATTAATCTACACATTAACACTTAGAACATTCATCCAAAATACCTACACATCTTCAAACTTTAACTTTAACTTTAATTTAAACATAGTAAACATGCTTGAATCATGGTAAGTTAGTATCAAAATGCATATGGAAACTCAATGTATTAACATGGTAAGCGTGAAATAAATTAAAAATCTCAACAACCCTAAAAATTTGCCAAAATAGACAACCGTAGATGGAGCATGCCAAAATTTACCTTAAAAATTCTCAAAATTTAATTCAATCCATTAAAGTCTAACCATGCTCATTAGCTAACATGTTATGTATCAAATTTCATGGAAAACATATAATGAATTGATTGGAAGCTTAAACAAATAATCGAAAGCAACCATAATATACCAAATTTCCTATGGGCTAAAATGTCAAATATATTTTCCAAACATGATTTAACTTCAATATATAGCACGATTCACATGCTAGCATAAAGATCATTGTAACACCACAAAATTCAGTACTTTTTTTTGAAAGCGGAAACAATTACAATAGAAATATTTAAATTAAAACCCGTGAATTCTGGGGATGTTACTGCCACACTTAGTACCAGACCGGTTCAATCCGACCATTTCAGTACCAAGTGCTAAGGCTAGAGAAAATATTAACATTAAATTCAAGCCAAGAGTTCATAAAAGAACTAGAAAGAATCATTCATAAAAAATCAGAGTATGCGTAAAATTTTATAAACAATAATAAGATAGACATCAGAGCGCGAAATCAAAATTTCTCAGAGGGAATAATCTTACAATCAATAAAAGGTTTATTTGAAATACTCAATACAAGGTAATAAATCATCAAATAATAAATGTGATACAAAAGAAATAACATAGTGAAATAAAGTCACGTGAAGAGAAAATACGGCCACGTCACTCTCGAACTTTGAGCCAAAACACAAGCTCAACACTCAACCTCGACTGATGTCTCGCCCACCTACACAAAGTCAGAAGGGCATACTACTCGTGGGAATGAGCAGCACCCATGAAACGGGTGATCAGTACGCTACGTACTGAGTAAGGTAACCGAGCACTAAGGCCAACACATAAACACAGAAAATCATATAAATAATGTAGAAGAAATAAAATAACATAATCCATCATGATAACATAATGTCATACAATCATTCGGGTAAAAGTATAAAGGCCCATATATAATCCAATTCAATTACTTAGTTAATCTTTGATCAGAAGTCGATTCATACCATGCTTTTTATCAAATCCATGCGAGTACGGGAACCCCACTATTATGGCCGGTGGACTGGAAACACATAGGACATCATGCCCTAACCACTATTATTCGCCGGTGGACCGGTTTGGCCCCTGCTCGCATGGTGTTCCACTGTAAGTAATTAGTGTCTTTCCCATGTCTTGGCACAAATATGTTCGGTTTTGTTGAGCACGAAATCCCCCACTATTATAGTCGGTGGACCGAAAATGCACAGGTACAAAGCCTGACCACTATTATTACCGATGGACCGGTTACACATAGGGCATCCTGTCCTAACCACTACTATTCGCCGGTGGATCGGTCTGGGCCCAGCTCAACATCTTCCACTTTATGTGATTAATATTTTAAATATCTTATTTAGAAGCTTTCATCATGGACATGCATGAATCATTCCCTTTACACTTCACACATCACAAATTATAAAATTGCACAATCATAATTACACTTTAATCACCAAATACACATTATAACACAAAAACTCTGAGCAGCCACAACAAACCCTAATTGTCCACACAAACCCTAGCTTGGTCTCCTATGCATCCTTATATTGTCCAACGTACTATTTTTCACCCAAAGTGTTTAAACACCCAAAAAACACTTACATTACCTTCCTCACATCCCAATTTAACTTTTCATACGTAAATTTTACTCCCATGCATACTTTATACATCCCATGCAACCTTTCAAATTTTTTATGCAGAACCCTAAGTTCATCCATACGAAATCCTAGATTCTTTCATGCAACACCCAAGATTCCGTCATTCAAAACCCTAGGTTCAATCCACACAAAACCAAAGAGTCATCCATACCAAACCCTAGATTCAAACTATATAAAACCCAAAGATTCATCCATACCAAACCCTAAATTCAATCCATACCAAACCAAAGATTCATCCTTACCAAACCCTAAATTCAAACCATAAAGATTCATCCGTACCATACCCTACAATCAATCTATACCAAATCAAAGATTCATCCTTACCAAACCTCAAATTCAAACCATATAAAACCATAGATTCATCCATACAAAACCCTACATTAGATCCTCCCATGCAAAACCATAAATTAGATTCTCCCATACAAAACCATAAATTAAATTCTCCCATACAAAACCATAGATTAAATTCTCACACACAAAACCATATATTAGATTCTCCCATACAAGACCATAAATTAGATTCTCCCTCACGAAACCATAAATTAGATTCTCCCATAAGAAACCATAAATTATATTCTCCCACACAAAACCATGAATTATATTCTCTCACACGAAACCCTAAATTTCCCATTTTATTCTTCCACTCATGGATCATTAAAATATTTAGGTCAACTCACATCCCTTAGTCAACTTCTTTCCCCCATTCTCCTTTTTCATCCTTTCTCCCACACAAACCACATCAACATCCTCACATGCATGTCTTATAGGGTCACAACACATATCATCACATATACAATACTTCATCACATATAGTACACATGCCATACAAAAACATACTTCAACTCCACGTTATACCACATACAAAATAATTAATAATGATAAACATAGGATACATAGCATGCGAAGCACATAATGCATATAAGCACACAAAAGGCCTTAGCACCCCTTACCTAAAATGACACCGGTCTTGGAGCACGCTCCTACGCCTCCTTAGGGCTTTGACTAGTCTCACCTATTATGAGGGAAAAGTTAAAATTAGATTCCCTCCTACCAAAAATACTATTAAATACTAACTTATTCTAAGACTAGGCTTTTGATAAAATACTAAAATAATAATAACAAAAAATACCAAAAATAATATCAATATTAATATTAACAAGAATAATAAAAATAGTAACAATAATAATAAAAAGGGCATTATTCAAAAACAAAGTAAAATAAAGGCTTCAGCCCCTTTACCAAAATAATACTAATAATAATATTAGTAAAATAGATAAAAAATTTTAGTAACAATAATAATAATGATAGAATAATAACAATAATAATAATGATGAATTAATAATAATAATAATATTAATAATAATGATAAAAACTATAATAATATTACAATATAATAATAATACTAACAATAACAATAATACTAATAATAGTAACACTAATGGTAAAATAGTTGTAATATTAATAATGGCATAATAATAATAGTAATTCAAAATAGTAAAATAGTAATAATAATAATAAAATCGAATTAAAAATACAATAGGGCTTCAACCCTCAACATAAATAATAATAAAAACATTAATACTAATAATAGTTATAATAATAATAATACATAATATTAATAGAAATAATAATAATAATAATAATAATAGTATTTATATTTAAATAGATAAAATAAAATAAATTAAGGCTTGTAAAAATAGGGAAAAGGGTTGAGAGGGTCTAGGGTTCAACCTTAGGCTGGTGGTGATAGGCGGCGTCGGCGTTGGTCCACAGCAGTGGCCGAAAAAAGGGAAGAAAGGGGGAAAAGTTGAGGGCTGGGAATAAAGTAGGGAGAATTAAGGTGGGAGTTGGGGTGTTTAGAGTTGCCCAAAAGGAGAGGGACAGAATAAGGGTGGCGGCGAAACCAAAGGTGGCGGTGCACGGTGGCGGAGGTGGTGGCCGAATGGGAAAAAAGGAGAGAAAGAGAGGAGGAGAGGGAGAAAGAGGAAAAGAGAGGTAAGGGAAGGTAGAGAGGGTCTGCAGAAAAGAATGAGAGGTGAAAGAAGTGGTGGAAGAGGTGGCTAAGGGCGACGCAAAGGGTGGCAGAGGTTGAAGAGAGGGTTGATTGGGAAGACTACTTTGCACAGCCGGGGTGGCTTGTGCAGGAAGAATCGAGGGATATGGGACATTTGGTTAGCTAGAGGGCGGTTCAAGGAAGAGTTTGGTGGCCATAGATGGCGGCGAAGTTGGCCTGAGGCGGCAGACGAGGCCTCTAAAGGTGCGGCGGCGAAAAGGAAGGATTCCCTGGATTCGAAAAACAAAACTGAACTATAGGGTTGGTAAGGGGTATTTATAGGGTTTAAATGAAAGGTTAGGGTATGTGGAACGCCGAGGGATTAGGCAAGTAGGGTTAGGTTTCGCCGGCGGCGTTGTTTGGCCGGTGGCAGCAATTTTTGGGGCAGAGATTGTGCGCAGGAAAGAGAGGGAAACTACGCGAGAAATGGGAGGTGGATTGGTTCAAAATGGTCGGCGAGTCAGGGGGAAGAGAGAGGAAGGAAAATGGCCGGTCAAAAGGGCAAGATCGGCGGCGGGAATTTTGGCTGGTGGCTGCGTTGTAGGTCGGCATCTACGGGAAGGGAGGAAGGAAGAAGAAGAAAGAAAGGTGGGGCTGGACCGGGCGGTTCAGGGCAGAAAAGAAAGAAAGAAAAGAAGGGGAGCCGACTGGGCGACGAGGAAATGTTTAAATAAAACGATGCGTTCCGGGTAAATAAGGTAAGAGGCGCGGTGTTTCGAAGTCGGGCCGAAGAAAGAAAGAAACGGGCCGCAGGAAAGGACATAAAAAGGAGAGGGGTCTGGGCCGCGAGACAGGCCTAGTTCGGGGGAGGGGAAAAAGAAAAAGAAAAGGAGAAGAAGGAAAAAGAAAGAAAAAGGAAGAAAGAAAAAGGAAAAAGGAAAAAGGGAAAAAGGAAAAAATACTGGTTTAGGTTAATTAAATTAATTAGGATATTTGGGATATTTAAAAATAATAATATTTAAATATAATAATATTTAAATCCCTTTGTAAGCTAACTTAAGATTTTTAAAAGATTTTTCATAAATTGCATTTTAATTAGCAAATCACTCTAATTTTTTTCAATTAAATTATTTATAAAATTAATATTAATTTGGAAGTGTTTTATCCTTCTTATTTTAAATAAAATAATTTATTTAATTAATTTCCAAAATAAAATTCTTAATTAGCTAAAATGTCAAATTCCTCCTAATTAAAATACTTATAAGTTTCTTCTTAATTTGCCCTAATTAATTTCCTCTTATTTTAATAAAAATAATTTATTTAAATAATTTTCCTAATAAAATCTCATTTAAATATAATTTATAAAATTAGAAATTTTCGGGGTATTTCAATCATGCTATAGTGAGAGTTAGCAATAGCTTACCTTGATCCTAAGATCCTAAAAATAAGCACGAATCAACTAGAGGCCATACACCTATAGCCACTCACAAAACCTCCTTGATCACTTTGAAGAAAGCATAATAACAAAAATTTTAAAACTCACCTTTATACAACGTAAAACACGGATAGAGATAACTTCACAAAAAACTAGGATCTAACTAATTTATGTTTAATTAAGAAGAAAAGAGCTATGTTTAAGATTTTAGAAGTTGAATATGCTTCAACAATGGTGGGATTATCTAGGGAAGGCCACAAAATGGAGGAGGGAGGAAGAATAAAAGAAACACACTACCAAGCATGGAGGAGAAGAGGCAAGAAAGAAAATATAACAAGTGCTGAAGAGGATAATAATGCACCGAGGACTTAAGGACTAAGTATTAGATATTTAAAATAAGTTATGTGTAAGTACCTTAAAAGGGGGGGGGGGAGGTGTTTTGAATTTAAGTTGAAAAACTACAAAAATTGAACACATAATTTATAATGGGTCAAAGTAAAACCCCAATATATCCACTACTAAAAAAATTTCCTTATTAGATTATGAACCTCATGTGTGTTTGTATCAATGATCTCTCTCTAGGTTTATGAGATTACTAACTCAATGACCTCTTTTGAGAAAATTTAAAATATTTACCTCATTATATTCTCTAAATTATTCTCATAAGAACCTTTACAATAATGTTAGGCAACACACAAACTCTAAATCGAGTTTAAGTAAGAATTGTGGTTGATTACAAATAATTCCTCACAATTTACAATATATAAAGTTATGAATGATTGTGAGGAAGTAATATCGCTAGTGTGTTATGGATTTTAAAGTGAACTACTCCTAGTTTTGATGTTTAGAATAATGATCACAAATGAATTATCAAAGAAAATAAAAATTATGAAATTGAGAAAGAGTAGATTCCTTGAGATTTAATGATAGTAGGTGTAACACCTCAATATTTATAAATAATTTTTTTTGTTTGATTGGAATCATAAAACAAACGTAATTAGGTGTTATTGCTGTACTTAACATAAGTCTATATTAACATACCATCCTTACATTAAATGCAAGGTAAAACAATCAAATATTTAAACATAATAAAAAAGAAGAAGAAAGAGATAGGTTTCATAAACTTAAAACAAATATTTGGAGAATTACTTTAAGTACAAAAGACAAAATATATAAAGAGTTACATTAGGACCTAAGAGTCGTAAGAGGTATCGGGCCAAAGGTGTCAACCATATAACTCAACTCTATGACCCAAGTCCCAGATATAGAATCAACACTCTTCCCCAAGTAGTGAATCATATACAACATAGTCATCTAAGGGGTCCTCAAAGACCTACACAAACTCAATCGGGTCCTCTACTTATAGAAATGAGTAGCACCCATGAAAAGGATGATCTTGATGATTACTTCTAATGGAATTGATACTACACTACAAAGTACTACCCCCTTAAAAGAGAGACAAACCTAAAACCTAACACACATGTGCTAAAGAGCTCGGGATCTATGTTGTGCATGCCTTTCTCCATCTCTTAAGCTGCCTTCTCTACTCGATGGAAGATTAGATAATCTTCATGAGTGGAACATAGGGTTAAGGGGTTATAAACATTAAAGAAGTGATCAATGATGTAAAGGTCGGACAGGGTAAAGGCAAAGTGAGTAGAACTAGAGGTGGTCTATAAGGTTATAAGGTAAACAATTTAAGGGATCAAGGTCTACAAGTTAAGATCTACAAGTTGGGGTACTACCCCTTTAAAAGAGGTCTCTAATAAGGTAAAAACTTCACAAAAACCATGAAGGTGAGGGTAATGGAGACAACAATGGATAGGGAAAATATGCAAAATAGAAAGAAAAAACACAAAAAAAACCTCAAACAAGTAACTCTAGTTCAAAGTGTGTCTAAGCCAAAGATAAAAAAATGGATAAGTGAAAAGCCCATGACTAATGCATAAGCAAAAAGAAGAAGGGACAATTGAAGTATCCTGAGCTTGATGCATCACATGTGTTAGGTTTTGGAGTTCTCCATCTCTTGAGGGGGTAGTACTAAGTAGTGTAGTTTAAATTATATTAGAACTAACCACCGATATTATCCTTTTCATGGGTGCTACTTATTTCCATAAGTATATGACCTAGTTGAGTTTGTGCAAGTCTTTGAGGACCCCTTGGATGAATATGTTGTATATGATGCATTACTTGAAAAAGAGTGTTGATTCTATCTTTGGAACTTGGGTCATAGAGTTGAGTTATCTGATTGACACTTTTGGCTGTATACCTTTTGAGACTCTTAGTTCTCAATGTATCTCTTTATATATTTTATCTTTTATGCTCGAAGTAATTCTCTAAATATTTTTTTTAAGTTTATATTTTTTTTAAGTTTATATTTTTTTTAAGTTTATGAAACCTATTTATTTCTATATTTTATTATGTTTAAATGTTTGAATGCTTTTCCTTGTATTCAATGTAAGGATGATATAGTAAGATAGACTTATGTTGAGTGTAGTAGAAACACCCAATTATGTTTATTTTACACTTTCGCTTAAGTGGATTTTTTTTTCACTTGTAAAATTTGGGGTATTATAAGTTGGTATTAGAGATTTTGTTTTGATTACCATATTTTTCTTTCATAATTTGGTTTTCAAACGATCCCATACCTGATTTTATCGATCGATTTTGTATTTCAAAGATATCAAATTTTCAAAAAGCTAAATTAACTTGTGAGGAGTCGAGAATGGTTTGCCTTGGTGGCATTTAAATGTGTTTACATGAAATATATGTTAGTAAGTTATAAATTTTTTATCCTAAAACATTTTCTGTCTTACACCTAGCTTGCTATGACCCTTAATGGTCTTGCCAGTCGTTTGGAGGAGACCTTTAAGGCCTTCAGCGAATTCAACATGCATCCATTGCTGACACTTCAGCCTCAACTGCTGCCACCAACTCTACATTACCCATGAGAGGGTATCAAAGAATATTGGATTCAAAGGGTTACCAAACATCACCTATTGATCTATGCCTGTGATGATGATCTAGTCATCTAGGAGGAATGGATCTAGGCCATGGACAGGACTTACAAGCTAGTTAATCATCCACCTGCTCGAAAGGTGAACATATCACCTTTCTTTCTTCAAGGAGTTGCATATGTCTGATGGGTAGGTTATCATAGGTAGGGAGGAATACTGATTTACTAGGAGCACTTTAAGATGATGGTTTGCACCAAGTTTTAGCTGGATCACCTCAAGAAGGTCAATCTAAATGAGTTCATGTAGTTGACCTAGGGGAGCATAATAATATGACAATACCATGCTAGGTTGATGGAGCTTCTGATGTTCACACCGAGTATAACGACCAATGAGTCAATAATGGCCTACCAGTTTGAGCAAGGGCTCCATTTTAACATCAGTAAGATGATGGATGTAGTGGCCTTTTAGGAATTAGACACCTTCTACGAGTGAGTCTATGTCGCCACTACAATGGTACATATCATTCTTCTATACATGGAAATCCGGAGCTAGAGATATAGGGATTTGGAGGTAGGATTTAGTTTTATAAAGGCGGACCTCTGAGTTTCTAGATGAGGGGCTAAGTAGGTGGTCGAGCCAGATACTTAGGACCATTGAGGTGCTTTGTTTATCGCTTTTGTGATAGAGATCATCCTTTTTATGAGTGTTTCTCATTCTTATGAGAAAATCCGCCTTATTTTTTAGGATATTGTTAACAACTACTTTTAATGTGTTTGCCTTTGGTGAGTGTATAATTAAACTGCTATAGTATATAGTTATCCATATATCTCTATCTGTCTATGGACTCTTAGTTATCTATTTTCACTACATGTTACCTTCTCTCTATTTCGTATCCTATACTGTGCTAGAATCAAGTGCTTTCCAAGCCTTAATCTTAGGAACAAGGTTACTTTTTCCTTAAATTCGACACCGACTAGGTATAGGGGATGCCTCTTCTACGTTAGATGTAGTGTGACACTCCTGTGTTTTATGTTTTTTCTTCTTCAATTAACTATTTAAAATCAAATTATTAAGTTCCAAATTTTAGGGGTGTTATAGTAGGTGAGTAGCAATTAATAGCTCAACAAAGTTGGTGGTAAAATCAATTCCAACTCTCTTTTATATGTTCTCAACTAAAAAAAATCATGCATTTAATGCGTGAAATAACAATGCAATAGACAAAATTTAACTAATTACTAGAACTAGTCAACTAGTTCTTCAAAACCAATATATCAGTGTCCTTATCCCTTGAGAGAAAAATGTTACCATTGGAAAAAAAACATATATATAGCCATTATAGGTAGGGATGTTTATAAATAGAGTAGGCTCAGTTTGGCTTGTTTGTTTAGCAAAATGAATCAAATCTAAGTCTTATTTTTAGGCTCGTTTATTAAACAAACCAAGCTCGAGCCAAGGGAGGTTTGGCTCATTTGTTCGCGAGTTGACTCAAATTTAGCTTAAGCTCGGTTTGACTCATTTATAAGATTGGCTCATTCATTAATAGAATGAAATTGTATAGAATTTACATAATAAATGAACTGAAGAGTTAAATGAGCCTTTAAATAATTCAAATAATCAAACGATTTGATTTGTTTTGTTTGACTTTCAAATGATCCGAATAGTTAAATCAGCCGAGTCAAGAATCAAATCATAATAAACAAGCCGGTTTGGTTCATTAATTTTTTTTATAAGTTAAATAAGCCGAGACGAGCTGGCTCATGAACTTTATTTAATCGAGCTTAAGTTGGGCTTGTTTGGCTTGTTTCAAACTTTAAATGAGTCAAGCTTAAGCTAGAAAGTATTCGGCTCGTTAGTAGCCCTAATTATAGGGGACCAATTGATTGGTACAGAAAAACTAGTTGAATGGTTAAGAAAAACTTAGCCAATTTGAGCATAGATAAATAATATGGAGTAATTTGGATAAATAAGCTAATTGGTTGGTAGGAAAAAAACTAATTTATTGGTTTGGACTAGTAGACATGTTTTAGCAACTAGTTGAGTTGTTGGCTGCCATGTTAAGGTAAGGACTTTTAGAGCATTTCAACTAATTGAGTGGTTATGAGAAACTAGTAAGCTAGTTAAGAAATTTATTAAGCTCAAAGATGAGGGAAACTAGGTTTTTATGGTATCTAACCAACTACCTAGTTTAGGATTTAATTCAGTTAATCCCAAATTTAAGAGCAAGCCTTGTAAATGAGCAATCAACTAGTTGACTAGTATTCTAGAGAATCATTTTACTTGTCCTCTAGTGCTCATTTGCATGTAGACCCTATTTTTTCCCATGAACCAATTAATTGGTATAGGCAACCAACATCAAGTCCAATACTTAGGAAAAGTTTTCCAAATTAAATTAACTGTGAAACCTTTTAAGATCTAAAAAATATGAAGGTTTATAAGTCATTTTTCAAGAGAACTCCTAAGTGTTCATTGGTTAAATGTGCATAAATCACAACCTAGAAAGGCTTAATGAAATCAACTATAAACTTAAAGTCTGTAGGTTTTGTATGTAGAATCATTCTTTGTTGCTTGAAACCTAATTGCTTTCTTAAATTAATAATTTAAAGGATTTGATCTATTGTGTGCACTTCATGTGAGATTTTGTAGTACATGCACACTTAGAAAACTAGTTAAACCTTTAATTAGAGTTATTATCATTAAAAAAAGGATTAGTGATCTATTAGGTCAAAATTCTCCCCTATTTTGATGATGACAAACAAAAAATTTGAAATAATGATAATTATAAAAATACGAAGCATTACAAGATTGAAAAATTATGATATTTGCATCTTTTATTCTACTTTCTTGATTTTCTCCCCCCTTTGTCATCAACAAAAGGTGGGGACTACAAAGGGTTTAACCTAAAAAACCCCTAGCATGGGATATAATAAGAAGAGGAATATACCCCTCAAGTTATGCGTTAGTGATATATGAAAGAGATTCAAAATTCTATCTTAGGGTTAGTGATTCAAAGATTATAATGAGAACTAACCCCCTAAAGGTATGCATATAGATTTGAAGTTCAATTCTTTATCACTTGAAAAGCTTAATACAAGTATTTGTGTAAGTTTGTGAATGTGATATAAAGTAAGAAACTTAAATGACATAAAGTATAAAATAATCAATAACCATATCTCATAATTGTAGGATAATGAATACATGATATATGAATTAAAATATATAAACCAACACTTAATATATGTAAAAAGTGAAGGGTTACAAATAATACATGCTAAAACACAATCAATATATGTACACATAACAAAAATAACTAAGGACAAGTTCACCAACCGGCTAAAGAAGATTAAGGAGGTGAGGACTATATCAAGAGCTTCGATCCTCACCAGTGAGATTGGAGTGGGATCCATAGGCTAGGCAGAACGGATTGTAGTAATCTCGTTTAGAAAGTCATCTAGATCTGGATATGGACTTCCATATGATAATATGCTCTTAGAGTCAGTATCTACACCAGTAATATCTGCACCCATATCTACATAATCTCCTCATCCATAAATGATCTTTGCCTCAGTAGATGGTAGTGCAATATCCTCATGTTTAGTAGCAATATCAAACATGATAGTATCACGATCACCCTAAAAAACTGCAAGTAGGGGTGAACATAATACAAATTAAACCGAGCCAAACTATAATTTTATGGTTTGTTTATTTTTTTTAAATGACTTGGTTATGGTTTGAAATATTAAATTTTGGTTTATAAATCACAATATATATATATATATATTACCATCAATTGCGTGTTATTTAGTGTAATTCTAGCTAATAGTTATGTTATAAGTTTATGTATTCATCATGAATTCTTTGTTATAAAAGTTATTCTCTTCATTATATCTATTAAAGTATTCATATTTTTACTTTATTTTTTCATTTACATATTTAAAGTATTCAAAAATTTGCTTAAAAATATTATATGATTTATGTATTACTTGAATTGTATTTCCGTTATATATACACACACATAATTTTGTAGTATGTTAGCTATTACTATAAAAATGAATTTTTAAAATTATAATTTAGTATATATTGTTCATTAGTTTTAATTTTTGTAAGAATATTAAAGTGATATTTATGTTGAGTAATTAATTTATGATATTTAAGATGCATGTAAACCAAACCAAATTATGATTTACTAATATGGTTTGGTTAAGATCCTTAAAAAAATGGTTTGTTTATACTTGAGATTTTTCCAAATAGAAAAATTATGATTTGATTTGGTTTGAGGTTGAAACCAAAATAACCAAATCATGTTCATCTTTACCTACAACCAACTTCAACAAGAATAAAAGAGAGGCCCATGATAAAATAGAGTAAGACAACTTTTTACAACACACCTAATGTCCCAAAATAGTGACGATAAGAAGAGGGAAACATAAGTATAAATTTTAGAAAAGGAGAAAAAAATACATTGGATAACATCAGCTTCTCTTGGACTCAAACCTAAAGATTTGAGCCATGCCAACACAACTTGCACACAACTTCGTTATCTACCATTCGAATTGGATAATGACCATGAAATGAACACATTAGTACTCATGTATTGGTAATATTATAGTATTACACCAAAGTAAAGATAGTGTGTAGCACAATATATGGTTGATATCACACATAACACACACAAAGGTGTAAAACCATGTATCAACATACAATAATATTATCCATATCAACCATTAACAAAAGGTAACAATCTTCAAAATACGAGATAAGTTCATAAAACTAATCTCAACATTCCAGGGTAGTGATCGCCAAGGAAATTATAACCATATACAAGTCTCAAATTATCTAGGGCAATAATGGCTAAGGTTGAACCAACAACCAAATTAATAATGTGTTTGTTATTTACACCAAACAATTCAACTTATGTTAAAGTAACTATTAACATGAGATGAGATGACCAACCAAGATAAGCAAGGAATCAACACCTCAATATCAACCCAAGTTTAGTTATGAATCCTTTATTATGGTGATCAAACCAGTGAATTCAAATCAAATTTGAGAGGAATACAGTCTCATAATTTAAGATAATGATCACCAGGGATAAACCAGCAACCAAATATCTAACTTCCTAGGTAGCAAATCTAGGAAGTCACAAGACATAAATCTATGCATACACAAACTTCAACACCCAAATCCTTAAGTATGCATACTGTAACACCCCCATTTTTGGCATTTAAAATTTTTAATTCAAAGAGTTAATTATAGAATCTCCCTTAGTATATCCTAACTAAGAGTTGTAACCCTACAAATCTTCCTCTACTCCTAGGACCAGAAGCTGGATCATCACAGTGACCACACAAGTATAGTATTAGTACTGTAAGGTATTAGTAAAAAATACTACCTAAAACGTGAAAGACTCATGCAACACATTGAAGTCACATAACAACATGTTGATATTACCATGATACAACTTAAGAATAACATAGTGTGCTCGCATGGAAGTCATGGAAGTATAGAAATATAATAATACATACGATGCGTAAAATGTAAACCATATTAGAAATCCTATTTTAGTGGTCACATAATTTTCGGTTAGTAAGATAGTTCATTTGATCACACCCAATTCTCCACTATGAACTAAAATCATAGCAAAACAAGATAATCACAATGAGATACAACACCCATATCACAAGGTTAGGATACATCGAAGGGGATTTCTTAGGGGATACCATATCCACCAAATATTGAGTGCACCTGCCATAAAATTAGGATACCACACCTACCACATGTAGTTGAAGTACACCAAGGGAGCTCGTATTGGGATACCTCACCCACCACACCTTGAATGTCTCTACTACGAGGTCTAAAAAGACCGGGATACCACACTCACCTAAGTAATGAACAATATAAAGTGCTAGGGGGCTAGTATCAGGATACCTCACCCACCCATACTGGACACCGATGCTATGCCAGCCTGCCACAATATAATCTTATACCTTAAAGATATGCTCATAACCTCTACCGATCGCAACCTGGTAGAGAAATAGTTGCTAAGTGAAAGATATAAACCAAGGGCGACCCACCTACTAACTCCCGCCAGCTACCTTGAGAGTTGGAGAAAAAAGCTCAAACAAAATCTTAAACTATTAATTTATGTATATGTGATATCACAAATCACAAGAAGTCCACACATAGCCAAATTGGGTGTTTTCAAGCGATAACACCAAATACCTCACAAGACATTAAAATTGCCAATTGCGTGTTTAGAGATAACACTAAACTCACATATTAATTGGGCGTTTGAGGATGACACCAATATCAACCAAAAGCATGTTCCATCACATTGGTTTATTTTAATTTTGGTCAATCATGTTGAAATAATAATTAAAATGTTGTAAATACATGGAATAATCAACACAAAAGGCCTAAGAGAAACACCACAAATCATAACAAGACAGGCGGCTTCCATTCGAACTAGTTGATCGATCCTCAGACCAATCGACTGGTCTGGTTATACCAGATTTGGACTAAAACCAAAAACCAGAGCACCACTTGACTGGTTGGCCTCATCGGTTGATTATTCATATGAATTGATTGACTTGTTTGGTTCAATCAGTTGATGGGTCTAAGTAGAGACGAACCATCTTGGCCTGTAGGGACACTAGTTGGTGGGTTTGACCAACCGATCTACTATTTATCAAAACCAATCAACTGGTTTATTAAATTAATTAACTATTCTCATGATTAAATAATCCAAAAATCCAAACCATACTGCTAGCAAAACCAGTCAACTGGTTTGATGAATCGATTGACTGGTCTGGGTAAAACACAACTTAAACTTGTAAAATACACACTAAATTTTACCACACTTTACCATATTAACCCTTGCATGCTTTTATGCCTAAACACACATAAAATACATGCTTTACATATAGAATCACATGGACACATGGTGATATACTCATTTAACCAAATCATGCTCAACAACCAAATTCATGCTTAAAATCAGGAATCACACAACACTTACTTAGAAAGGATCATACCACAAGCTCACACTATGGAACAATTAAATCACACTCATATAAACAATAACACATGGAACCCCAATATACCACATAAACCTAATTATATTAAAGATAAGAATACCTTATCTTGAAGCAATTCTTTTAGGATAAAACTCCTATTAGATGACCTATCTAGTAGAACTTCTATTCCTAAGAGAATTAAAGTAAAAATCATTAAAAATCCTCTTCCAAAACTTCATTAAAACCAAGAAAATTATAAGAACAAGAGAACATAAAACACCATATTTAGTCTCAAAATAGAGAGTTAAAAGAGGAGCTGAATTCTCCAACTTTTTTCAACCTTAATTCTTCCTTGCTTAAGGAAAGCAAGAACTAAAACCAAGATTGGAAGAAGAGGAATGAACATAATGCTTGCATGATTCAAAGGAGAAAGCCAAATAGGATCCTTGTTTTTTCTCAACAGAAGGAAGAAAAGAGGAAAAATGAGAAGTGTTCAACACTTAGTAAGATTCTCACAAGAAGAAGGGAGAAGAGAGCAAGAACACAAGTGTGGAATGAAGGTAGATCAGCAGAATAAGAGGTATAGGAGTAGCTGGTCAACATCCCCAAGGAAAAGGAGGGATGAGACAGGTGAGGTTGAGTGTGGGTAAGATGAGAAGTGAAGGATGACTTGATGGGGTTATAAGGGATTGAGTGCAGTTAGAGATGGGTATGGAAGTGGGTTGGCAAGTTAAGGGAGAGTCCCCAAAGTCAATAAACACTACCCTAGCTACAAGAAGAGAGAAGGAGGGGTGAGGAAAAAAGAAGAAGGGAGGCTTGCCTCCAAAAGTGGCTTTTTGGGAAAAATTGCTAATTAAAATCATGTAATGGTTCAATTAATATGAAATTAATACCAGAGCAGTAAAACATGTTTATTAGCATAACTAAACTCAAATTAGAATTTTTCATGATCATTGGAGAGAAATTCTAATCAAAACCATAAACAAATATAAAATTGCAAGCAAACCAGTCGATTGGTTTAGGCAAACCAATCGACTATCGATTATGTAAACCAATCGAATTGTATGCTTGAAATTCATATTTTTATTAGAATTTTAAGCCAATTTCAAAATCAAAACTCATTTATATTATATCAACATAATTATAAATATAATTTGAAGGATTTTGGGATGGAATATTAAAAAAATATTGGAAGTCACATGACATAAATTCATGTGTGCATAAATCTCTTACTAGTATGCATTTTTCATCTACTTTCTTCATAAATGTTTTAAAAATGTTATCAATATTTCTCCTTAGTTTTATTATGTTCCTGATCATAAATGTTTCCCTGGTATTACCAAATGTGAATATGCTTCCTCAATTTTGTTATGCTATATATATATATATATCATTAGAAGTTTTTTGGTATCATTCTTTTGGCCATCAAAATGAGGTTTTTATATTATGAAATTGGGGGAATGGAGGTTGTAAAAGGTAATATTATTTTTGAATACTATATTATCATATGTTTAATGAATTTTATACATGTTTCATTTTTTTTATGTTATATAGTTTATATTCTTTACATGCTTTGGTTTTGTTTGGTAATTTGTTGGAATTTTACAAGGGTTTGAGTAATTCTAGCTTAGGGTTTGTTGGAATTTAAAATTTAGATTATAAATAACCTTACGATGACACCATATTTTAAAACAAAGTTCCCTACACCTTATCTTCAACATTCCTAATCTAACATTGAGTTCCTTATCCTCTATTGATATTAGGGCTTAAAAAAATCCATTATTTTATCCATTTTTAAACTTGAATTTTTTTATTATTATTATCATAGTGTCTTGGGAGTGTGATAATTATGGAGCCATTGTTGGTCCATTAAAAAGTTGTTTGGGCAAACTATCTTGTTTCTATTGGAAATATGGATATAAAGAAAATATTAGTTAAGTTTTATTTAAAAACATATTTTCCATAGCAACATGATGGTTTAATTGCCATAAGAACTTTCTCAATGGCCCAACAATGGTTCTCTAGTTCTTACACTACCAAGGTAATATAATAATAATAATTAGGAAAATGAAGCTATAAAATTGGATGAAATAGTGCATTATTTTGAAGTTTTGATCTATAAAGTGGATAAAGAACTTAATGTTGGATTGAAAGTTTTGAAGAAAAGGTATAGGAAACTTCTTGTATTAATTGATGCGACATCGTCACAAGATTATTTTTAATCCATGTTTATGTGCGGGATGATCATGAAGAATGGCTTTATGTATGTAAATCAAACTTTGTGCACGAAAAAGTTAGACGCCACAAAGTAACATGGCATAGATGAATGTTTTACGTAGCTACTACGCCTTACTGAAAATGTATATTAAATTTGTAAATGGTATATAATGTGATTAATGCCTCATTAAAATGTATGCCTAATTATAGTTTAATGTAGCTATGACATTTGATGGTGATGATAAAGATGCCAAGTCCATGATTCCTCAAGAAAAGTCTTTGTTATCTTTCTTAATATCTTTGGTTCACATGATAAAGCTCTTGTTAGGCCCATGAGAAGTGGAGATACTAAAAATATAGCAATGACATTTATTTGTGATTAGTGCCTTATAATAAAATTTATGTCTAGCTATTTCTATTTTCTTTGAAAAATTTACTTGTTTACTTTATTTTTGTTACCAATGTTTTCATGCACACAGCGGTGGAGCTAGGGCTTCCGCATGGTGTCCCGGGACACCACGGAGCCCTGGCAGGAAGGAAGAATTTATGTATATTTTGGAAGCATTAAATATATATTATGTATAACGGACACTATATCAGTAAACTTAAATGGATCACTGGTTCGATTATTTGGGTCCCTATCTTATAAATACAAGGTCGTTGGATCGAATCCCTTCGGGCACCGTTTTTGGAATTAATTATGTAAGCAAAACGACGTCGTTTTGCTTACCCCTTACCTGTTACTCCCTGGTTCTCCCTAACTCCCTCCCTCCACTTATTCGACTTTTCCAACCCAGGTTTACCTCCTCGTCCGTCGACTTCTTTCGCCCCCTTCTTCCATGATTCCACCACTCGAAAATACTTCTTCCGGAGATCGCCACTGGATGTGCCGGGCTCCATCGATGGTGATGACGTTTCTTCCTTCACTTATTCCTTCTCCAGTTCTCCTGCTTCGTCCCTCAAAATCTCAGTCAGTCATTCGTCCTGCCCGTTCGGTGTTCACTGTTCACCATCGTCTCCCCACCTCCTGCCCCGCCAGCATGTGACTATTGTTGCCTGTTGTCGCCTATCAGCTGCGTTTTTCAAACGAAAACAAATGAGGGGAGTTGGGGAGGGGATTGAGTTGAGGAAGACTACACCAGGCTCCAGACTTCACTCCAGTGCAGCTTGCGCTTGATTGCAGGGATGAAGCAGCAGCCCGCAAGCCACATCACATCAGTAAGGAAGGTAAGATTTTGTTTAATTTTTGGTTAGTTAAATTGTTAGTGATAAATTGTGAGTAGTTAATGTATCTATTTGATTAATTGACTAGAATTTTTTCTTTTATAGAAATTGAAATGTAGAAACCCTAATTAATTTGGTAAACCCCAATTTACTAATTAGTTTGTTAACAGATTAACTTATTTAATTGTCTAGTTAATTTTATAGAAGGACACCATGACATTTTAATCCTGGCTCCGCCACTGATGCACATATGACATTTGACGATTCCAACTACGCAACTTCCTTCCACATAAGCTGATTTTTTTACCCATTATGTCAAACACTTTTTAGAGCTACTAAAGGTTTTCTTTTACATGCATCATATCTTTCATAATGTAGCCACACCTTTTCCCTTTTCAACTGCTTGATAGTAAAAACCATATTATATGGCCTTTTAATTTATTTAACCCACAACATCAATGAATCATGATTAATGAAAAATTTTTAATGTAGTAAACTATCCACACCAATCAAAATTGGGTGGATCATGATTCTATAATTAACAAAAAAATAATAATTATGGAGTAGGAGGTTTGAGTGAAATGCTTATTAGAAGAGCAATCTTGGTAAGTGGTCCATTTTTTGGTTGGTTTGGGGGGGGATTCAAGCGAGTGGATCATTAGGGTGGGGATACTCCACATCATTGGCCCATCGGGAGAGGGCGTCCTAGTGGTTTACCTATAGGAGGGGGTTCCAAATGGTGTGTTTGTAGGATCTAAAATTTACAATAAAAAAATGATATACTGTAATCTCTTCAAGTTCATCTCTGCTAAAATAAAAATTTTCTACCTTGTTTGTGATAGAAGTTGATTAGCGGACTTAATCTTAGATACTGTGTATTGAAGATTAAAGCTTGAAGGAGAGCGAAAAGAGTTGGAATTGTATGAAATGAAAGTGAAAAACATGTCAAACAAATAAAATACCACCTTTATAAGGTGTGAATTGAAGTAAAATGACGGCAAATAGCTAAATTTGGGTCATTTTTGTTGGATTATCTTATTCCATTATACAATTTTTTTTTTTAAAATGAACTATAAATGAACACACACTTGGACTATAATCTTATTATTTGACATTGTTGCGATATTAAAAGCTCAAATATAAATGATAAGAAAAGATAGAGGGAAGAGAGGAGATAATCACTTATTTATTTATATTAATAAGTTCTCTTCTCTATACAATTCACTATATCATATATTTATAATATTTATATTTATTACATTCATTATACCTATACTTATTACATCCATTACGAGAGAGTTAAAGAATATACAAGATGGTGGAAGAAATAAAAAGTTAGAGGTTGAAACTATAATCGAATTTTTTTTGTTATAATTGATGATAATAATATAAACATTAGGCCTACAATTTAATACAATATATATTTATAAATTATATATTTATAATTGATAAATATGATATTTACAGTAAACATCAGATAAAGTAATTTTTTTTTTCTTTTTTGGTCTGATGGTAACTCGTGATCGTTGCAGGTTATTCTTTCAAAGTTAGTAGTCACCAAGTCTATTGATGGGACGACCAGCTTCATATATCATGCTAGAATTGTGTGTTTCCGGACATTGGAAGTCTGAAATCTATTATAGAGCCGCCTTAAATACGCACTCCTCAAATTTGATACTTGAGAAAATCAAGTTTCGTCACGGGCGGAGCACTTTGAGGTTAGACCTTGTATTTCGGAGGCCAGACACACACCATTTGCCGCAAAAACCGCGGGAAACATCAAAGTCTATATGGCGGCGACAGTAACAGCCTCTTGTTCCACCCAACTTTTGCGAAGATCATTAGATGGGAAAATGAAGGGACCAAGAATTTGGAAACAAAATAAGATGTCACGATTCCCTGTTTACACATTTCATCGTACACTTGTAGCGCAATCGAGTTAGGATCAGTCTCTGATTAAGTTTTTTCCTTTCATCTGTGCCCTACTTTCATTTCTTTTCTGAAGTTCCATGCAATTTGTTACTATCTCGTCGGGGCAAAAGGTTTTTGTTTCTTCTTCTTCTATCAAACACATTTACAGCCTTTAATGAATAAATAATTGTTCTGGTTCTGGTTTTGACATGTTTCGATTTGTACAAACGGTTAACGCAGCCCCTATATTCTGCTAGATTTTGCACACATTCGGTTTATTTGTATTCGTTGTACGAAGAATTATTTGATTTCAAATTTAGGCAACACGACCCTCATGTAATTATTGTTTCCTAGGAATTATTCAGAAAAAAAATGGACATTTTCTTGAGGGAATTGAGCCTCTTGATTTGGCCATTACTATATGGAGGAGAGATAGTTTAGAAGATGGAGGTCAGGTGGAATCCTTATGAAATTCAGCTTTCTTGTTTCATGGTACTAGCTGTTCTTTCAGAAATCCGAGAATGTGATTCACTCAATTTAGAAGGTATATTTCCATTTTCATTATCGCGTGCATTTGTGCGTGATGATCACTACTACTTTTGTTCTATTTCTCAAATTGGAATGTCTTTTATAAAATTGGGTTTGCCCAAAATATAGGTCTAGCGTTGCTGGAATTCCGAGATAGAATAGAGGACGACCCTTATAGGGCTCTTCTAAATTGGAATTCAAATCATACTGAGCCATGTTTGTGGTTAGGAGTTCACTGCGTGGATGGTAAAGTGCAAATGCTGTAAGTTCTCATGTCAATGACACTCTATTGAGGGCTCACCTCGTTTTCCCTCATGGTGTAGCGGCCATTCTACTGCAAGCTTCAATGTTCACGTCGCTATCACACCTTTTTAACTAAAACCTCCAATGGGAGAATTCAAATCCGCTGACATTTGGATCGATTTTCACTTGTAGGGATCTCGGTGGCTTTTCTTTGCAAGGAACATTGGCACCAGGGCTTAGAAAACTTAGATATATGAAATCTATGTAAGTTTTGGTCATCTTCCAGAATGTGATATTGCTTTTTCATTGTTTGGTGCAAACATGATGTAGAGCTTCTTAATATCGTTGAATATTTATGTATTTTGTGATACTATTCTTTGCAATTATTGATGCTGCGTATCTGTTGCATCATATCTATGCTGATCCTGTTCCTGGATTTAAGTCGTTTTTTTTTTTTTTGCTTCTGTTAACAGTGTGCTCAGTAACAACAGTCTCTCAGGTGGCATTCCTAAGGAGATTGGAGAGCTTAAATTGCTGGAGTTGCTGGATTTGAGATATAACAATTTGACTGGAGATATCCCGTGTGAGATAGGTGGGATGCCATCACTAAAATGCCTGTGAGTTCCCGATTTTGGTCTGAACATGCTGTATCTTACCATGACATAATTGTACTCCAGTCCTGAATATATCTCTATGTTCTAGGCTGCTTTTTGGCAACAACTTCCAGGGAGGCTTTTCTCCTGAACTTGAGAAATTTGACCCACTTGGAAATGAATGCCGTTGGAACCATGAGTCTGATGTCATGGAACCTAAAGACTGCAAAATCAAGAAGTCTGGACAATGGTGAGAGTTCTTTTCTTGCCATGCTTATTGGACACTGTAGTAGAGTTCTTACTGATAATGTAAATTATTGTGTGCTTGGTGAGTTCCCCACTTGGCACATGCCAATTCCTTTCTCATTTTCCTAGCATACTAGACGATTTGATGAATGCTATTGTGCGACTGGTCCATGCTATGAATAATAAAGTATGATTAGTCCATGTTATTGTACAGATACTCTTGTTCCCGATGGATTCTGTTGCATACTGTTTGCTTCAATTTTGTTACTTTTTGACTTTTGTTGGGAGAGTAAACCTGCTTCCAGCCTGAAATGTAGGGTTCTCTTTGTAGTTATTGATTAGAGTTTCTACTTCAGTATCTAGTGTCTCCAGAGGATCAAAAGCTGTAATTTAGTTTCTTCATTCACTTTTTCCAAATAAGTTCCATTCCCTTTTTTCTTTTCTTTCTGCTTCTGGGTCAAGGTGGCAGGTATTGACTAGAGTTTCTCCTTCACTTTTTCTGAGATAGATCAGAAATTTCCTCTGTTAATATTCTTTGGCTGTAGGACAAGGTAAGCTGAAAGGAAATCAGGTTGGGGTTGTCTCAGGAAAGCGAATTGTAAAGTTTTTGGTTCACATATATTGTTTTTCGGTTCTTCATTTTGGGCATTAAAGAATGCTTTATCATTTACCATCTAGGAAGGTTTTTTTTTTTTTTTTTTTTTTCAGACTTCAGACTTCAGAGATATACATTAATAGTTGAGCTAATCAACGATGGCTTGTGAGAAGGATATCAGAGCTGAACTTCTCTCCTCCAAGAATCTTATTACATGTTTTCTGTCTTTTACGTCTACCAGAACCTGATATTCTGATAGTGGTCCTATATATGTCAAAATTGGGGCGGTGGACTATGTTTATGACAAGCCCGAACCTTAGTGTATGACCCTGCATTATCCTTTAAGTATCTATTGTCAACTGACAGTGGTAATCATTCTGGACAGCATCTGGCAAAGCATGTTGAATCAGATGAAGAGTTATATTAACAGCAGGTACCTGTTTTTATTTAATCCCTTGTGGCCGAGAATAACTTTCATAGTTGTTGTTGATTACACAATTAGTATTGTTCTTACTTCTTCAGTCAAAATTGTTATGCTTGAAGGAGCATAGTTGGCAGGGGCTGTTGGTATGCTGATGCAGAAAAATGCTCCCGCAACTTACGTAGTAAGTATATTTCAGCTCACCTATAATTTTTTATTTTATTTTTGTAGCTGATTTACTTACTCTTATCTTCTGTTAACACTTCATTCCCACAGGTTCACTTGATGATGAAACAAGCCGTCGACTGCTTGTAGAATCAAGTAATCTTTTTGCTGCACCTTCGCCAGCACATGTGAGTCCTCCAGAAAACATGCCTGTTGCCTTGAGCAGTGGAACTTTTCCTGCACACTTGAATTATACAACTTGGGCATCAAACGAGCCTCTTAGTAATCAGCGAGCATCTGCATATAACTCCTCTAAAAGAAATTGGATTGTTATCCTTTTTAGTGTAGTCTTGTTGTTCTCTCTCTTTACAATCTTCTTATATGTTCGCCAATATCGAAGTGTTGAACGTGTGCATGCTCAGGATACAAATCTTCTTCATAGGTTGAGCAAGGTCTTTGTAACAGGTATTCTTTCTCTAGTTGTTATAGTTTGTCTCTTTATATGCGTCTATTTAAATATTTACTCAGTGATTTTAATCTTAGTTCAAACTATATAATATTGCAGGGGTTCCCAAACTGAATTCATCTGAACTCCAAACTGCTTGTGAGGACTTTAGCAATATTATTGATACTTTCTCTGGCTGTTTAATGTACAAAGGAATATTGTCGAGTGGAGTTGAGATTGCGGTTTTGTCAACTTCCATAAGGTCTTCCAGACATTGGTCGAATCATGCAGAGAGAGAATTCAAGAAGAAGGTTCTTTATGCTTTTATGCTACTTGTGGTCTTGGTTCATGCACAATATAAAGGATAAATTCTATTTAGATACCTTAACATTTGTCGTAATATTTTTTAGACACATTGTGTTCTCAATAATTCTATTTAATTACATTCACATTTTAATTTAGTTTCACTTATTAGGCATCCAAATGGTGAAAATAAACCACATTTTTAGTTCTATGATCTAGGTACTAAAGTAAAATGAAATTGAAATTTAAAGAGACCTAAATAAAATTATTGAAAATACAGGGAACTTGATTTTTTTATTATCAAATGTCAATGTACCAGACAGAATATATTTTAATATGAAAGCTCCTTTTTTTTTTTGCCATCTTATTACTGCAACTGTGCAAAGGAAAGTATATGGATGTGTTGACTATCTTAATACCAGCAAGTTTTTAGAGGCTAGATGAATTGTTTCTTGGCCACTTTAATTTTAATTTGGAAGATGACTTCGATTCCCTGTTTGAATAAACTAGAGTTGAATAATGGTTAATATAATAATGTTGGAAAAGGAAAATAGCTAAGATATGGAAACAGTCCTTCGTACATAAGCTAGTTGATGTGAGGTTGCACATGTATATATCGTACATACACACACACAGACACACACACACACATATATATATATATCTGTGTGTGTGGTGCAGGAGCATGCTTGACATATGAGAAGTTAGCCTATTTGATAATAGAGTCCATCACCATTGACATATTTGGAGTGGATTAAAATAGCTTAAATGGGCTTAACAAGGGTGTGACAGTGTGACTAGTATGCTCATGTGCCATGCACATGGATCATTAGCACGCCACACTTAAGGGCTGTTCATTAGTGGCTTTAGATGTCATTAGTTTATTTGTTTGCTTAGTGGTTAAGAAGGTTGCTAGATTAGTTAGATGGTCTTTTAAGGGTGTTTTTATCTTCTAATTGCTGTGTGACTTATTATTATTTTGTGGTTTTGTCTTAAGTTTTGGCTTATCTTATTCGTGAGAAGGTTAGGCCTGAGGAGTTGCAGACATGGTTATAAAAACCATTGTAATTTACGTTGGATCATACATGACTTAAGTTTAGTCTTCTTCAACCTTTAATTTCTTTGTGAGTTCTACCATGTTTGTGCTTTCTTTTTGAATCATAATCAAACAATTCTCTTCCAATTCTGTATGAGTTAAACTAGAGTGAATTTGTATCTTAAATCAAGACAAATGTATCCCCAAATTCATCCCTAATTCACCCCATTCTACATAAAATCATAAACCCTATTTGTTGTTCATCATTAAACCCTAACCGAGTTCTCCATTAATTAGTCCCATTCATTTCGGTTTTCTCTTAACACCGAACCCTAATCACACTTTTTTCATCCTTTCTAGCCCACATAGGCATCAATGTATAGACCTTCCTAGACCCTTTAGGTAGATCCATCATATTGGGATAGTAGTTGTTGTAGTAGCATTGCAGACAGTTCTTTTAGTTAGTTAAGAAATTTGCTTGTCAGGTTATTGCTTGATACCTGTTAATCTGCATAAATATGAAGCAAACATACTCATTATATTATATTTGATTTATTATGATCGTTAACTTATTCACTGAATCTTGGACAGATAGATAGCTTCTCTAGAATAAACCACAAAAATTTTGTAAATCTTCTTGGATTTTGTGAGGAAGAAGATCCATTTGTCCGGATGATGGTGTTTGAGTATGCTCCCAATGGAAATGTTTATGAGCACCTGCATGGTAAATAGTATTCTACTTTTCTATCATTTTTTGGATAATTTTACTTCCACGATCAGTAATAGACCTGGAGTGTGTCATTTACTTGTACTTTCTTTTTCAATATCGTTTCAGTCCCAGACTCTGAACATCTTGACTGGAACGCCAGGTTGAGAATTATAATGGGAACTTGTTACTGTCTTGAATACATGCACCATGAGCTCCAGCCACCTGTTGTTCTTCCAAGTATTCAGTCAGACTCGATTCTTTTGACTGATGATTATGCTGCGAAGGTACCACTTATCCAATCGTATGTGTGTGTGTGCATAGGTTACACACACACACACACACACACACACTGCAGCAATTTCTTTTAAGTATATTGTTATCACGAGGCTGCTAGTTATCTTTGGTATACTTCCTTAGTTGGAGCTACTCCATTGATACCTATAGTGTGCTAACTCTACTTGAGAATCTAGTACACGCACACACACACACACTGCAGCAATTTCTTTGAAGTGTATTGTTATCACGAGGCTGCTGGTTATCTTTGGTATACTCCCTTGGCTGGAGCTTCTTCATTGATACCCCATAGTGTGCTAACTCTGTGTGAAACTTTATTCTTAATTGCTACTTTAAAATGTATATTTTTATCTTTCCAATCAATTGCTTTTTGTTCAGATTGCAGACGTCAGTTTCTGGGCAGATATTGCAGCAAAATCGGAGATTCCTGATGAACAACAATATGAGGATTTGGCTTCAAGTCCTGTTAGCACCATTGAAGACAATATATGCAGTTTTGGCATCCTGTTGCTAGAGATCATTTCAGCGAAATCTCCCAGCATAGAAGAAGTATCTCTTGTAAATTGGGCAAGTTTGAATTTGAATACATACACATGCATGCGCACAAACATATCTGACTGGCGTATTTCAACTAATTAATCCATTATGTCTCCTTTTTCTTTCTCGATTATGTTTCAGGCCTCGCGATACCTATGTGACGAGAAGCAGCAATACAAGTCCTTGGTGGATCCAAGTCTCAAGTTTTTCAGAGAACATGAGCTAGAAGTAATATGTGATGTGATACGGGATTGCATAAATGAAGATCCAAAGCGGAGGCCGACCATGAGAACAATAACTTCGAAGCTCAGATCAGTGATTAATATCTCACCAGAAGCGGCTACCTCCAGATTCTCACCCCTCTGGTGGGCCGAACTTGAGATTCTTTCAGAATGTACCTAGTAATTTTGACTAGGAGCCTTTTTTCTAGCTTCCAGGAAGTTTATACATACGTATTTGTTCCTTCAACAGTAGCTGTAGCTCCGCTGAATGGAAATAGACATCCTTTTCCCACGACTTCATATTCTAACTCCCAATCAGTCAGTTGATTATTTGCACTAACATCTTATTCAGTGCAAAGTTTGTTGCTCTACCGGGCCGATATAAAAATACAATGGGGCCAGAGTTGCACATTGACCGTTCCATCAGTGGAAAAGAGACGGCAGGCAGGTCGGTGTCTGCTGAGCATTTTGCATTCAAGAATCTTTTTGGCATCTCCACCCTCAAATCACTGCACCTATCACCATGGCTTCTGTGCTTAAACTTGGCATGACCATATCTTCTAGGCTGATTCTTTCTAGATGGGGTTGCCCAATATTTTATTTTTGGCCGAAGTCACCCACTAGCTAGACACAAATTATACGGGATGCCCGATTGTATAGTATAGAACCTTGTGACTGGTGCACCTTGTGAAAAATTAGAGCAAAAATTTTCATTGTCATCATCATCCTTGTGCCTCTTTGCCCATCCAGTTCTTTATCTTCTTGCACTAGTTTTTCTTCTTTTTCCTCCATTGGGTTCTTTATTTTATTCTCGCCACCCACTAAATGTTTGTTAAATTTCTTGAAGAATGAGGTTTCGCTTTTCTCTTCTTCCTAGTATTCTTAAGGTATGAAAAGATCGATGTTGAAAATTTTAGAAAATGATGGTGAAAGATATGTTAAATATTTGTAAACTTTAATGTATATAGTGGTGAAATATACTGAGAGTAATGATGAGAAATCAGATTTTATAAAAGAATTATTAAATTTAAGTAGTTGAGGTACAAAATAAATGAACTTTGGAAAAATGTGTGTAGTTGTAGGAAACAAATTACACAAGATTAGTGAAATATGATCAGGTCAAAGTTAAAAAAATATATCGGTGAAAGGTATGTTAAACATTGGTAAAATTTTAGGCAATTATGAAAAGTTATGGTAAAGGATTGAATTTTGTGCAATATAGGTCGAACTTTGATGTAAAAGATACTGACAATGGTAAAAATCAAATAGTTGTGGTAAAAGATATGAGTTGTAATAGTAAAATATACTTATAGATGTGTTGAAATATACATTTAAATTTATTTAGAAGCTAAATAGACAATAAAATGAAACAAAAATGATGAAATGAGTTTTTAGTAAAATAAGTATACACAATAATGGTGAAAGATCAAAACAATATTGTTGAATCATATATTATTTATGAACAATGAAATATGAACTGTATTTCTATGATGAAACAATGACTCAAAGTTGATGAAGTATTAGTTTAGTATTGGTAAAAGATGATTTAGATATTGGTAAAAAAATTATTAATCGATTAATGATACATTGTGAGAAAAAGAAAGTGTCAACCCATTATTCTTTAATTTCACCGACTTGACGATTGCATAATATATGAATTGACTAGGAAGATGGTAATTTTTTATAGAGATCTAGCCATTCTAGTAAATACATTGGAATAACTCAAATTGTTGTAATTAAATTAAACATGAACTATATTAAGTTGTATTATCAATATGCTTACATGAAATATGTAAGGAGCAATGGAAAATACAATATTTTCTACCTTTATATATTATCCCACATTGGTAGAAAATATGGTTTTTACAGTTTTTAAATACTCCTCTTCTCAATGTTATGTTTGAGTTGAGTAGTATGGATGGTTTTGTGGTCGGACTTGGTGTTGGGTCATCCCACACACGCTCGCCCTTGCCGTTGTCCGTTCGTTCGTCCGGCCGACCAGTCTATTTGAAAACTCTTCTCTACTGTAGTGTTTGACTCGTTCTTCTGGAACTTTTCCCACTATTTATGAACTGGTTATGTGGAATTAATGGGGCAACAATTATCTCTTTTTTATTCTATAAAAATTAAAAAACCAAGCTTCATATACATACATACATACATACCTACATACATACATATTGTGATCAGTTTTTTCAATATATGATATAGCTTTTCTCTCCTTGTTCTTCTGCTACAAAGTCAGGGTAAAGATCTTTGTTTTTCCACATCTTCGATCTTTATTGTATATGATAGAAGATTGTTGTGTTAACCTTGGGGGTGAACGACGTCGGAATTGCACCACTGAAAGTTTGGCCAATTTTTTGCTTCAAGGCAGCGATCCTTTCGTGGCACAATGAAAACCATTTGATAAGTTTTTCTTCATTATTTTCGTACACTGCACTTAATTTTACTACATTTTGAAGAAAAAGATATTTGTAGTATATGTTGTTCTGCACTGCATTTTTTCTATTGCTGTTTGATATTGCTGCTATTTGATTCTGATTACATTAATTTGTTGTTGTTGGGATATGCCTCTGTTATTGTTTTGTTCCATACTATTGTTATTTGCGAGATTGCATTTTTTGTTGCTACACTACAACATTCATGTGTTTTGATAGTCTCAGTTTGATCAGTTTAGTTGGGTGTTCATTTAGTTGATTTTTGTGCTCGACTTTGGGTTAGAATTTGTGATTAAAAGTGATCAGCTGCATCTAATTCTTGGTGCTACAGAGTGCTATTTTGTTTGTTGTTACTATTGGTATTCTGCAATTTTGTTAAGGCTGTAAGTATTCAAAGGATGATCTCGGACATGTCTAAGGTTGAGCCATCGAATGGATCTAATTACCGTAGATGGTCTCAAAGGTTGTTAATATTATTTGAGACTCTAGAGATTGACTATGTGCTATTCAACGATCCACCTATACAGAAGGGTACTGATACATCTCCTACAACACCTACCAAAACTCTTGCTCTTATGTTGGCTAAGAAAGTGGATGACGTTGCAAAAGAAAAATATAAAAGGGATAACAAGATTGTTCGAGGTCATCTCCTACAACATATGAACAACAAGTTATTTGATATGTTGTTTAGCATTGAGTCATCAAAGGAAATTTAGGATACTTTGAAGAACAAGTGTGGTTCGGATGAAGCAGGAAGAAAGAAGTATGTTGTAGGAAATCTGATAAAGTTCCAGATAGTTGATAATAAGCTGGTGATGGATCAGGTCCATAATTATAAGCTTCTGGTTACCCAAGTACTGGGTGAAGGAATGAAGATATGCAAAACTTTCTAGGCTAACATGCTGATAGAGAAATTTTCACTATCCTAGAGTGACTTTAGGAATCATCTAAAACACAAGAAAAGGAATTTAACTCTGCCGGAGCTAATCAGTTATATGAGGATAGAAGAGGAAAACCATCTGAAGGACAACCGCATCTCTTATGCGTCTGGGTTAGTCACTACAAATGTGGTAGAGTCTTTTACTGTTAAGGACAAGTCAAAGGATAAGGGGAAGATACTCCAAATGAAAGGTCAGAAGAAGAGTCAGTCAAATTTCAAGAAGGGTGACAAAATTTAGAAGAAGAAGTTGACCTGCTATGTTTGTGGGAAGATGGGTCACAAAGTGTATCAATGTTACAAGAGGAAAGGTCAGCAAAACCAAAACCAGACTCAGAAGGCTACTGGATAAGAAAATGTTGCTAAGGCCGAGGAGGTCATAGCTGATGTGGTGGTGGAAGTAAATATGATTGCCAACAAGACATATTGGGTTTTGGAAACAAGCGCTTTTCAAGAATCTGTGTGCCAACAGAGAGCTTTTCCACTAGTTTAAGGACGACGTTGATAGAGATCATGTCTTTATGGGCAACTCTGCCACTTTTGGAGTTTTGGAAAAATCAAAGGTTCTTCTGAAACTAATTTGATTGAGATCATATCTTTGAGTGATGTTCTGTATGTGCCCTCTTTATGTGGGAACCTTATCTCGGGTAGCTTGCTTAATAAGGCTGGACGAAAATTAGTTTTTAAGGCTAATAAGGTCATGTTGACCAAGAATGGGGTATTTGTGGGAAAGGGGTACTTAGTCGATGGTTTCTTTATTTTGAACACTATTTCAGTTAATGAAAATGCATATAATTTTGCTTATATTGCCGAGTCTCTTACTTTGTGGTATATTAGGCTGGGGCATGTGAATATAGCTTCCATCGATAAACTAAAACATATGAACTTGATTAATGTGATAAACAATAACGATTATGAGAAGTGTCTTGTGTGCATAGAAGCCAAATTTATTAAGAAGCCTTTTAAACCAATCACAACGAGATCAATAGAATTGCTTAAATTAATTCATATAGACTTAACATATTTTAAGAATACCTAGAGTAGAGGAGGTAAACGACATTATGTGACCTTTATTGATGATTACTTCAGATATACTAAGGTTTACCTTCTTAGGTCTAAAGATGGAACTGAAGGTATGTTCTTAAAATATAAAGTAGAAGCGAAGAACCATTTAGACCTTAAGATAAATAGGCTTAAGTATGATAGAGGTGGTGAATATGGAACTAGTTTCCTAAAAGAATTTTGTGATAGTAATGGTATCATTCACAAGACAAGTTCCCCTTGTACCCCTCAATAAAATGGCATAGCTGAAAGGAAAAATAGAACATTAAAAGAAATGATGAATACTATGCTGTTAAGTTTAGGTATGTGTGATCAAATGTGGGGGGAAGATGTATTGTCTGCCTATTATGTTTTGAACAGAGTCCCTCATAAGAAGCTAGATAAAATATCCTATGAATTGTGGAAAGGTTTTAAACTTAAATTGAAAATTTGAAAAATGTGGGGGTGTTTGGCTAAGGTTGGCTCACCTGATTTTCGAAGAACTAATGTGGGAACAAAAACCATTGATTGTCCATTTAGTGGATATGCTCAAAACATTGCTGCATATAGATTATTGTGTTTAAGTGATAACTCAATCTGTAAACCTAGAAATGTAGGATTTTTTGAGAATGTATTCCCAATGAAAAAGAATGTATGTGATATTGCTAGTTCTTCTAATGCTTCATTTGTTCCTTTGTCTATGCCTTCTTCATCTGATGATATGAATGATAATTTTTATGAACCTAGGAGAAGTAAAAGACGAAGGATAGAAACTAGCTTTGGGTTTGGTTTTTTTATTGTTTTCCTAGTTGAAAATGATGACCTTGATAAAATTAATTTGGACTTTGTGTCTACTTATTTGATTGAGGATGGCCCTAAACCGTATAGGGAAGCTATAACATCCATCGATGCTAGTTTATGGAAATATGCCATTATTAATTAATTGGATTCTATTAAAGAAAATCACACATGGAACTTAACAGCTTTACCTAAAGGATGTAAACCTATCGGATGCAAATGGGTTTTCAAAAATAAATTGAGAACTGATGGAATCATTGATAAGTTTAAGACTCGATTGGTATTTGTAGGCTACAAACAAAAGAAAGATATTTACTTTTTTGATAATTATTCTCCTGTGACTAAGATTGCCGCTATACTTATTCTTTGGTTGCCTTGGTTGCTATCCATAGACTTGTAGTCCATCAAATGGATGTTAAAACTATATTTTTAAATGGTGACCTTAACGAAAAAATTTATGTGGATCAACCTGAGGGCTGTGTGGCTGAGGGTTAGGAGAACAAAGTGTATAGATTGATAGATTCATTATATAGTCTTAAACAAGCTCCTAAAGAATGGTATAAAAAAATTGACCAAACGTTAGTGAGTGATGGTTATGTGGTGAATGCCTCTGATTCATGTGTTTACTCTAAGATATTTAGACAAGAGTGTGTGATTATTTGTCTATATGTTGATGGCATGTTGATTCTTGACACCAATATGCTGTGGTCAATGAGACTAATTTTTTTTATCTAGTCATTTTAATATGAACAATTTGGGAGAAGCTGATGTGATTTTTGGTATTAAAATGAGAAAAACTAAGAATGACTTTTTCCCGTGTCAGTCATATTACATTGAGAAAATTTTGAAAAAGTTTGATTGTTTTGATGATATGCCTCTGAAAACTCCCTATGACCCTAGCATGAATTTAAAAAAACCAAGGTTATAGTATATCTTAAGCTTAATATGCTAAAATCATAGGAAGTATGATGTTCCTCATGAACCATACTAGACTTGACATAGTTTATGCAGTGAGTAGACTAAGTATGTATACTCACAACCCAGGTAGTGACCATTAGACTGCACTTTGTTGTTTACTTAGATACCTTAAGGGTACTAAGGATTGGTATTTGCATTTTAGTAAATTTTATACTTTGTTAGAGGGATTTACAGATGCAAACTAGGTTTCTAATAATGATAAGGTATGTTCTACTAGTGGTTATGTATTTACTTTGGGTAGAAAAGCTATTTCGTGGAAGTTTGCTAAGTAGACTTCTATAGCTCGCTTTACTATGGAGTCATATTAGTTGAGGAACCTATTGGCAGATGTGTCTTTGTAGAGGCATATTAGTTGAGGAACCTATTGGCAGATGTGTCTTTGTAGAGGAAACCAAATGTGTTGGTTTCCTTGCATCATGATTTATAGGCAACTATTTGTATTGCTAATAACAGTGTATATTATGGTAAGAGGAGAAACGTTCGTGTTAGACATAATTCTATGAAACAAATGTTGAGGAATGATGTGATCTCTTTGGAATTTGTTAGATCATAAAGAAATCTGACAAACCCTCTTACAAAGGGTCTAACGAGGAGAGTTATCATCAAATCATCAAGGGGGATGGGGCTTAATCCTTTGAGTTGAGGAAAGTATGGTGGATATCATTCGTGGTCAAATGAAGCTGTATGATTACTCTTTTACACTACATTCCCATCCCTATGGCATGTGGTAATGCTATGTTGACAAGTTGAGCTTAGACTCTTAATGAGTTCATAGCCCTAGTCTTAGGTGGTCCTAGTGAGACGGACTTGATGAACTCACCGCTTGATATATTAGAGATTGAGCACACTTGTGCTCTTAATAAATCTATAGCCAAGTTTGATGGTGTTTGTGAGACGCACTTGATGGATTCACCTAAATAAGTGTGAAGGTAGGTCACCTTCTATGAAAGACTTATGCTTTCATTCTATAGTATTCATGAGTACCCAAGGTATTCACGTAACCATTAAAAGTGCTTGAGTTATTATTGTGAAATTTATAGATTTTAAGGTAAAACATGTATTGCGGGGATCTCAATAGAAGTCTAGGAAGTTCAAGATTTGTTTACTCCCTAAACACGCTTGTTGCCTCACATCACTATATGTCAATTCAATCATCATAATATTGATACTTAAGTGTCAAGCCGTTTTTTCCTAAATCTTTTATGGATTTTATGATTGTTTTTCTATTGGTGGGAGGTTGTAAGGAGCAATGAAAAATACAATCTTTTCTACCTTTATATACTATCCCATATTGGTAGAAAAATATGATTTTTGAAGTGTTTAAATACTCAAATTCTCAATGGTATGTTTGAGTTGAATAGTATGGACGTTTTTGTGGTTGGACTTGATGTTGGATTAGCCCACACACACACGCACCCACCGCCACCATTTGTCCATCCGACTGGCCGGTCCGGGCTGAGCATATTAGATTGGATCAGACGTTATTTTTTGCTAAAAAAATCATTTTTTTTTTTTTTTCCATTCGAAAATTCTTCCCTGCTATTGTATTTGACTCGTTCTTTTAGAATGTTTTACAGTATTCACAACTTGGTCGTGTGGAGTTAATGGGACAACAATTATCTCTTTTTTATTCTATAAAAATTTAAAAATAGAGCTCCATATATATATATAAATATATAGTGATAAGCTTTTTAAATATATGATATAGCTTTTTTCTTGTTGTTCTTCCTTTACAAAGTTTGGGTAAAAATCTGCATTTTTTCATATCTTTGATCTTGAATGTCTAGAATAAAAGATTATTGTGTTAACTTTGGAGACGAATGGGGTTGGAATTATACCACCAAAAGTCTGGCCGATTTTTTGCTTCAAGACAACAGTTTTTTTGCGGGACAATGAAAACATGATAAGCTTTTCTTCTTCATTATTTTTGTATACTGCACTTAATTTTACTACAAAATACACAAGGGCGTAACTTTTAAAAGAATCAGTTGACTCGATTCACTGATTTAGTTATAAGAGTGAAGCCTGAATTGGAGTAATTTAAACTTATTCACGAAAGTTTATTTACATGCGCATTTAAAATTTATTTACTAGTAGCATGTCATATATGAATGTAATTCATATACTCATTTATAACTATAAGATTTAATTATGTACTATCATATTCTTCGTATAAGAGTCTAATAAAATCCACTCATTCTTCCTGTTGTATTTGTATATCCCATACACAAACTTTATGCGAGTAAGAGTCGATAATCAAACTCATAATACATCAAGTCAAGTTGGGCGACACGGCTCGCTATAATTACTCAGAAGTGAGGGCCAACTCGTAAGCGGAGCTAACTTATTTAGTAATCTGATAGAGGCCCGCCATCGATATTAGGCTCAGAACTAAGCGGAGTCAAAACCAAAAAAATCAGTTCAATCCTATTAATCAAGACTAAATCTCGAATCCAAATCTAACAAGCAAATTAAGAAATTAACAAGGAGCATCGTTTCTGAATCTAATGACAGATTCAAACAATTCCCCAAACAATTTTTTTTCTTTTGATAGTTCCTCAATCAAATTATTGAAATACAAAACACAAAGTTCCTCTCGAGAACAAAAAGGGTAAAAGGAAGAGAGAGAGAGAGAGAGAGAGAGAGAGAGAGAGAGAGAGAAACTTGGAACAATCGAGAATCGCGTTTATTTCATTTGGTAGCTCCTTGAACAGCACTCGAATGTTGCTCGTCGGGAAAATGATGTTGATGGTGATTTTCTTGAATGTTGGATTTCCGTTCAAACTCTCTCCACCTATTGATCGCAACTGCACATACCACTAAATCCATACATAATATTTTTTAGCTAGCGTCATTATCACTCAGGTTTAATTTAATGCAGGAGTGCGAAAGGAAGATAGAGTGGGGCAATTAATACCTCCGGCGCCAACGAAAGAGAGCAGCCGTACCAGCTTTGGACCTGGCGGACCAACTATTTCTTCTCCGGTCATCTCTGATCTCTCCCACACTTTTCTCTCTTTGATATAGGGAGGGGCAATTGATATTTTGACGTTGGATCTTTTTATGGATCCTGATTATGTGGGCCTGGCTCTAGCTCAAATCCCTTCGGCCTTTCCCCCGATCGGTGGAGTCCACCGTACACCCTGGACCTGGAGCCATGGGCGATATCTCCTAGAGAGCTGAACAAATAAATTAGATTTAATCAAACTAGTGCCGATTAAAATTATCTTAACTTATTATTATTATTAATATTATTAATATTAATAATAATAATAATATTATTATTATTATAATATTTTAAAATTATTAGTATAATAATATTATTAATAAATATTATTATTGTTATTATTATAATTGAGTATAATAATAATAATCAAATTAATAATATTACAATTATTACTTAAATTTTTGTGAATATTTATATTATTATTAAATTTATGTACATATTAATTATTCTATGTAATTTACCATTTATCAAAATATTATTTTATTATTTATTATTATCAATATAAACATAAATACCATTATAATTATAATATTATAATAAAAGTAATAATTATTATTGTATTTTATTATTGTAATAAGTATTATTGTTCTAATTTTTTTTTATAATAAATAATAATAATTTTAATTATATTAATATTTAATACTCTAAATTTAATTATAATGCTTATTATTGTTATAAATACTTTATTATTATATTAAATAATAGTTAAAGTAACCATAATAATTAAAATCAATATTCATTATAGTAATTATTAAATTTATAATTAATAATAATTATATTAATAAAAATAATTATGATTATTATTATTTATAGTGATAATAATTATAATAATAAGAACTAACAATAATAGTAATATTCATGGGAATAATAATAATAATAAAATCATATTATTACTATTATTATTGATATCAATCATAATATAAAATACAATAATAACATAAATAAAAATAATATTAATTATATTAATATGATAACTAAATAATAGATATTAACTAATAATATTAAATAATATAATAATTACATAATAATAATAATAATAATAATAATCATATTTTTATTTTTATCAATATTAATCATAATATTAAATATAATAATAACATAAATAAAAATAATATTAATTATATTAATATGATAAATAAATACTAAATATTAACTAATAATATTAATTAATATAATAATTACATGATGATTATTATTATTATTATTATTATTATTATTATTATTATTATTCATGGTAAAGGCATCGTAAGTTTCTCTCTAAGAATTTCCATATGCCGCCCATGGCCAAGAAGAAGAACCAATCTCCATAGAGGCCGCTAGATCTGAACGCCATATCAACTCCTCCCTCCTCCTTGCATTAGGTATTTTTGTCTAGGGTTGTAAATGGGTCAAGTTAGCTCATGAGCTTTTTAGGCTTAGCTTGAATCATTTATTTAACTAAACAAGATACTCTTAAGCCTTACTTTTGGGATCGTTTAATAAACAAGTCAAGTTTGAACATGAAAATTTTGGGCTCGAGCTCATTTTCAATGTAAAATCTCTCAAGTTTGGCTTGTTTACCACGAAAGCTCATGACTTAGCTCGACTCGTTTATAAATGAGCCTAATCCAAGCCCACCTTAGTTCAGTGTGGCTCGACTCATTTATATCCCTACTTTTGTCACATGTGCATGTACGAGAATTTTCATTGACTGAGGATGATTAGTCGAACCCTAAAACGAAATTCAAACTCAGGCATGTGGATTTGTTGATCGAAGTGTTCCTCAAGTTTTGAATGAACACTTTAATGAATCATGATATACTATGCCCGTTTGTGAACCATCAATTTTAACTAAACATTTGAATGAACCTTCTAGGAAATGGAGTGATTTAGTTTAAATAATTCATAAACTAGATCATATTATCAAGCTTGAATATTCATCACATGTATTGGTCGATGGAAAAGCAATAACATAACTTAAGGAATAAGACTTGAATCATGAATCTCTAGCTTGGAAATTTTTTCTAATAGGAATGATATGTGGATTGAGAATCTCTTATGAGATCAAAAACTAATTGGTCCCATGTATCCACTCCTCGTATTAGGATGCATGATAATGGTTATGCCCGCTTTTCATTTGATAATGAAGAGGATTGTATGGCACTCCTTAAAGTGGGTTACTGGTCAATTAATGCAAAACTAATTGTGTTAAAGAGATGACATCCTACATTTAATTTTACTAAGGAAGAATTTCAATGCTTACCTTTGTGGGTTAAATTGCATAACCTCCCCTTGTTTATGTGGTCTGCAAACTCCCTCAGTTGAATTTGTAGTTGTATAGGCAAACTAGTAGGGATGAACCCTATTACTCTTTTCAGACAAAGAATTTCTTATTCAAGGGTATTGATGGAGGCCGGCACTCACCATCCATATCCTTCTTCTATCCCTATTAAGAGGTTAGATGGTGTGATTTTGGAGCAACATATTTTGTTTGAGTGGAAACCATCTTACTGCAAATATTGCCATAAGATAAATCATAATACAAAATCATGTCCCTTGAAGACTTAGAAATTTAATCCTAAATTATGTCAATCCCAATGGGTTATGGTTAATGAAAGAATAAATCTTTTGATTGCTTCCCAAGTGTTTGAGAATGCCGCTAAAACAAGTACTAAAGAAGTTATTACCCCAAATGTCACCTCTTTGTCCTCCATGTGTAATCCATAAAGCCATCTTCCAACATTTCCCTTTCACAGGTTAATCCAAATCCTATCTCCATGGGATTTGGTAGGCCTGTTATAAGAAGAGGATGATGAATTTAATGATCTACACATCACAAAGACTTCCATTGTGGATGAATTTCTAACTAGGATTGGTGGAAGTTAGTTAATAGGGATTCTAAAGGATATCACTACTTACCTGATTTCCATACCCAATTGTCATGGCTAGATATTAGAATATCAGGGTCTAAACAAACCCTAAAACAGGAAGAGATTTGAGTTGGGTGTGTGAATAATAATATTCATTTGGTTGGTATTATTGAAACTAGAATAAAAGAGAGTAATGTTGGGAAAGTTTATAAAAATCTCACGCATAATTGAAAGTGAATCCATAATTACTCTTGCCATTATAATGGCAGAGTTTGCGTAGGTTTGGGCACTAACCACTTCCATGTTGAGGAGATAAATTGGATTGATCAAGGCATTCTTAACAAGGTATATAATTCAAATGGGAACTTCAATTTTTTTTCTACTTTTGTTTACGCACATAATAATGGGTATGACATAGAATCCCTTTGGCAATGGCTTGTTAATTTTGCACCTTCATTCTCTTCTTGTGTGATTTTAGGGGATTTTAATGTTGTAATGAATAGCTAAGAGAAATTATAGGGTGGAAGTATAAATGAATAGGACGTTAAGGCTTTTGATGACTGTCTTTCTTATCTCTAACTAGTTGATTTAAGATTCATAGGTCAGTTCTTTACTTGGTGTAATAAACAATGAGGTTTTGAAAGAATTGTATGCAAATTAGATAGAGACTTAGGTAAATCTTGTTGGTTTGACAACTATGGAGGATTGAATGCAAATTTCCAAACTCCTTGTATTTCAAACCCCTCCCCCATGGTGGTTACCATTTCTGTTCTCCCCATAAAAGGTAACAAACCCTTTTGTTTTTACAATATGTAAGCAGAAGTCTCCAAGTTTGACCAAATTATTGGTAGAGTTTGGTCCTCCCCTATATTAGGTCCCCCACTCAATCATGTTTTGTAAAAATTGAAGCTCCTCAAAGGCCTTATGAATACAATGAATAAAATTCATTATAGAGGAATCAATGAGAATGTTATTAATGCAAGGGAATAATTGTTGCTTATTCAGGATCATCTAACACAATAACCTTTAGATAACAAATAAGCTCAATAAGAGGTGAAACTGACCCAATTTCTTGCACATTTATCTAAGTGTGAGGTATTCATCTTTAAGATAAATCAAGAATCAAATGGTTTAATTTGAGAGATGAAAATACGAAATATTTATATGCTATTGTAAAAGAGAGAAATGTAAATTGGATTCTTTCTACCACCGATGATAAATGAATAACTCATACAAATCAATAAGAAAATTTCATAGTCTTCTCAAATTTTTACAATCATATTATGGGAGAAAAATCTCCACACCATCAGTTGGATAGGCATATCGTTGATAATATCATTTCTAAGTGTCAAGTTGTTACTGAAGAACAGCACCAACTGCTTGCACCTATCACAAATAAAGAAGCACGTAAGGTAGTGTTCTCTATGGGAAATGATAAAGCCCCAGAATTGGATGGTTTTAATGTTTTTTTTTCTTCTTTAAAGGATGCTAGGAAATTATAGGTGATGATGTGTAGAAGGGAATATATTAAATCTTTAGAAAAAAAATTTCCCACACATCTTGAATGTCACTTCCCTAAATTTGATTCCAAAAATTCCAAATACCTAAATATCTAATTAGTATAAACCTACTGTTTGTTGCAATACCCTATAAGAAATCATTTCAAAGATCATTACGAATATAATTTATTCCATCTTACCAATAATAGTGGAAGATGTATAGTATGCTTTTGTGAAAGGTTGGAGTTTTAGAGATAACATTCTCTTAACCACCGAGCTAGTTAAAGGGTATTCCTAGAAAAATCTATCTCAAATATGTATGATCAAGATTGACATGAGGAAATCCTATGATACTATGAGATGAGACTTCCTTGAACATATATTGTGTGCCTTCAACTGATGTAAAAGATAATGGATGATTACTCTTTCATAATGCATGGCCTTTTATCTTGTATTTTGGTAGAAATTCTGGTTCTACGATATTGGATATGTCAAATATGATTGATGTGTTTCGGTGGCACCTTTATATGTTGATGTTGATATACTTCAAGATCAACTCAATTCAATAGATAAATCACCTAGTTTTCTCAAAAGAATAATCTTCAACTTCTTAAGACAACTCTCACTTAAAGAAGAAGAAAAGAGACTCCAAAGTTTCTCTCTCAATTTTGATTTTTATTATTTCCCTTATTGTTATGGATGTACAATGCACCATACACACACACACACACACACATGCAGACCTAGCTTACTCTTTATTAATCAAGCCTATCTAATTGGCCTAATTAACAAAGATTAACTAGTTCACGCCTATGTTACACATATAATGACTATAATTACAAATTACAAACATTACAAAGCATACATAAAAATAACAAAGATACCTAGAAGAATTTTTCCTCAAATTAGCATCACTATTGTAAGGAGACAAATTACTAATGTCCTATAAAATCCCCCATAGTGTTTAGGCAATTCTAATTCATAAACATTATGTCTAAATTTTCTTAAGATTTTAAATAGTCCATTAGATCTTGGCATAAGTTTGTTTTTTTTTTTGTTTTTTCTATTAAGTTTGAAAATCTTTCTTTTCTAAGTGTAACCAAGCAAAATCTCCTAGTGAAAATACTTGTTGAATTCGATTTTTGTTTGTTTGAGTTTGGTATTTAGAATTAGATTTCTTAATGTTGTTTTTAATTTGCTCATGAAGTTTCTTACCGAATTTAATTCTTTATTTAACATCATAATTTTTGATATAACCTTTTTTTAATGAAAACATATCAATAGGTAAATAAGGATTAACCCCAAAGACAGCTTCAAATGAACTTGAATGAGTTGAGCTAGAAGGACTCCTATTATAAGCAAATTCAGCGTGTGTAAGTTTTACATCCCCAATATTTAATTCTTTTATTGACTAATCCTTGTAGTAAAGTTCCTAAGGTTCTATTAGTCACTTCAATTTGACCATCTATTTATGGATGATGAGATGTACTAAACAGTAACTTAGCACTTAACATATGCCAAAGTGTCTTCCAAAAGTAGCTTAAAAATTTTACATTTCTATTCGACACTATACTTTAGGGAATACCATGTAACCTTACTATCTCTTTGAAATATATGTCTGCCACATGAGTTTTGTCATCTGTTTCATTACAAGATATAAAATGTGTCATTTTAGAAAACCCATCTACTATCACTAGAATAAAATCCTTTCCCCTTTGCTTCCTTGATAAACCTAAGATAAATTCCATACTAATACTCTCCCACTGTTGAATAGAAATCGGTAAAGGAGTATACAAACCTTTATGGAAGAAACTTTTACTCTTTTGACAAATCACACATCTCCCTATAATAGCTTGTACTAATTTTATCATTTGTGGCCAGTAGAAATTTTCTTGTAATATTTCCATGGTTTTATGAATGCCAACATGACTACCTATACGCCCCTCATGTACTTGATTAATAAGTAAATCATCAACATTAGAATGAGGCATACACAACTTATTAATTTTGAAAAGAAATTATCCAGTAGCACATAATTACCACAACTATTATTCTTTTTACTTGTACTACAAATTTTTTAAAAATATTCATCTTTTTGAAACCATGGAAATATTACATTTCAAAACCTAAATACATAGAATCCCATATGACAGGTATCATAGATCTCCTAAAGAAGGCATCTGCTACTATATTTTCCTTACCATCGAAATGTTTGACAGAAAACACGATTTCGCATGCCCAGGACTAATCTTCTTTTGGCCATGCAAATATTTTAAACTTTCATGGTCTGAATACAAAATAAATGAATTAGATCTCAAATAATAGCTCCATGTTTCTAAACTTCTAATAATGACATAGAATTCTTTATCATATGCAGAATAATTTAATTTGTCCCAATTTAATTTTTCACTAAAGAATGCAACAACATGTTTTTCTTCTATGAGCTCTTGTATTTGTTTCTCTAATTCCTTAGCTTCTTCTAGATTATATACATGTGCAGGTTGATTAGATAAAGATACACCAGGCATTAAGCCTATAGCATGTTCTATTCCTCTTTTAGGTGGTAATCTAGGTGGTAAGTCATTAGAAAATACATTATGATACTCATGAATAAGCTCATTTAATTAAGGATTATTTCTATTTTTATCCCCTTGTAGAGATTCCTTGATAATTATAGCATAACAAATACCTTCTTCTTTAATAAATTCTATCATAACCTTTTCATGTAAAAATAAACTCTTTTTATTTTTGACAATGTTCTCATTATCACACTTAAAAAGTTTAAGTTTATGCTTTCTCTTATCCTTTTCAACAAGATATTAATTATTAATCCCATTATGAATAAAACTTCTATCATATTTTCATGGTCTACCTAATAAGATTCGATATTCATCCATAGGTAAAACATTACATAGCACATCATTATGATAATTACCAGTTCGAAATGAGATTAGGGTTTGTTTGATTACCTTGACTCATTTTCCTTGTTTAACCATTGAAGAGAATAAGGCTTTGGATGCGGTGCTATCTCTAATCCCAAATCCTTGACCATCCTCTCATTAGCCACATTTGTACAAGACCTACTATCAATGACAACTCGACAAACCGTATCTCCCCTCTTTCTTTAGTTTTGAATATCTTTTCTTGTTGGTTGGGTTGTTCACTAGCTTGGACTTGAATTACTCTTTTCAATAAATAACAAGCATTTTCCTCATCCCCTAACTAACTAAAAATTTCTTCACTGGGCTTTAACTCAAGGTCTTCATCATAAGTCTCTATAGCTTCAATATCTTGTATGGACAACACTCTTTGATTGGGACATTCACAAGAAAAGTGTCCATATCCTCGACATTTAAAGCATGATTTTGTAGATACCTCATTAAACTTGGTCTTTCCTTTCTATTCTTGGGTAATTACTTGCTTCTTATCAACATTTGTAGAACATGAAGTACCCATTCCACAATTTGTAGCTTGAGCATTTGATTAGTACTTTGTAAAAGAAGTACTTTTCTTGACATGAGGCTTAGTGGACTTGATTTGAATTTTAAATCTCAAATATAGCTTAATCGTATCATCAAGAGAATCATATAGACAAGTTTAACTTTGTCTTGAATCATCATGTTAAGACTGGCTAGAAATCTAGCACATGTTTGTTTCTTTTTCTCATGGATGTCACATATAAGTGCTAATCTTTCAAACTCCTTAACATATTCCTCAATACTTATAAGTCCTTGTCTAAGAATATTCAATTTAATTTAATTATCTTTCTCATAATCGTTAGGGATAAATTTCTTCCTTAAATATTTCTTAAGTTTATCCCAAGATTTGATTTCTGATTTTCCTTCTCCTTCGCTAGTCCTTTTCAAGTTATCATATCATATCCTAACAAACTTCCTAAACTTTAGAGTAGCTAGTTTACATTTTTTTTCATCATGATAATCCTTGAACTCAAATATAGCCTCTACCTCATGTAACTACTCAAGAAATAAATCAGCATAAAATTTACCATCAAAATCAGGAAGATCGAGTTTAATACCTTTATCTTCTCTTTAATGATATTTTGGTTGATGGACATAGAACTTTCGGTTGCTTCCACTCGCATGTGACTATTCATCATGGTATACACATGAGTTTAGGTATCTCCCCCTTATTAGATTATTTGGTTTTACTTCCCTTCCCATTTGGTTTCCATAGAGCTCCCTTTGTTCTTATATATTTTGGGTTGACTCTTGCTCGAGAAATTGAGATTCCATTCTTTGTAATTGCATTTGCATTATAGGAAGTTGCCTAATTTGAGAATCGGTTGCATCTATATTGGTTGAGAGCTTTTGGATTTCCTCAAACATGGATTGAAAGTTTGGTTCCCCTTCCATTACTAAGACTCACTAACCCACTTAATCAAAAGTTAGGGTTTCGGTTTGGAAACTCGAATCAAACAATTGTCACCCCTCGATCCTTGGTCGGTTATTATAAGAAAATTTAATTTTAATGAATCAAACATACAGCCATAAATCACATATACCAAACACAGAAAGGAATTATCACACTTTAGACCTTTTTTGCTAAATTCTTGATGTATAGTTCAGCAAAGTTATATCTAATTCACGCGATGCACTATCAACAATCATGCATGCTTTCTATGTTTCTTTTGTGTAATATGATCAAGGTAAAAGCAATAAACTAATATAAACTCATCCTAAGAATATAGTCTGCAATTAAACTAAAAAAACCAAGGATTACAAATGACTCCATAGTTAAATAATCAGACACACACTCGACACACTACTACAATCAACTAAGTGGCACTATAAAAAACAATTGCACGGTTGGTTTCAATATAGATATTGATCACCACATGTTATTATTCAGCACACAATACTATTCTAATCATGTAAGAATTAATGCATAATGAGTGCTATCAAATCAAATAATACACACCTAACATACACACACGATTTTCTTCCTTATATCATAAAAAAAAATTACATGCAGCTAGTTTTCCTCTTCAATTCTTTTGCATGCAATTATTTAAGATTCCTTTCAAGATTCTTATGTCACATTATCTACCCCATGCATTTCTACTTGAGAGCACTCAAATTCGTTCAAGATACAAAGAAGATCAACCAAGATTCATAGAAAACAAATTGGAAAGATCAAGAAACTTACTAAAGAACCAATGGTGATATATTTGGTGATTTCAAACTTGATGATGAATTTTATCCCAAATGGTGTCAAACCAAGACCATATCTGATACCAACTTTGATGTGGAAGATGATGGATGATTACTCATTCATTATTTAAGACCTTTTACCTTGTGTTTTAGGTAGACATTCTAGTTTCAAGATATTAGAAATGTCGAATATGATTGATGTGTTTCAGTGGCACCTTGATATGTTGATGTTGATCTACTCCAAGATCAACTCAATTCAATAGAAAAATCGCCTACAATCTTTAGCTTCTCAAGACAACTCTCGCTTGAAGAAGAAAAAAAGAGGCTTGAAAGTTTCTCTCTCAATGTTGATTTTTATTATTTCCTTTGTTGTTATGAATGTATAAGGCACCATATATATATAGACACATTGATGTTTGTGGGAGGGTATAATCTTCAATAATGTGGAACTAATGGTTCAAATGGAGTTTGTATCATATTGAAGTGCCCCGAAAATTTTAATTTTATTATTTATTATTAAATAATATTTTATTATGAAAATTTAATTAAATGAACTATTTTTATTAAAATAAAAGGTAATTAATTAGGGCAAATCAAAAAGAAATTTATAGGAATTTTAATTAGGGTGAAATTTGGGTATTTTAGCTAATTAAGGATTTTATTTTGAAAATTAATTAAATAAATTGTTTTATTTAAAATAAGAAGGATAAAATATTTCCAAATTAATATGAATTTTATAAATAATTTAATTGAAGAAAATTAGGGTGTTTTGCTAATTAAAATATAATTTATAGAAAATCTTTTAAAAATCTTAATTTAGCCTAAAAAGAGATTTAAATACTATTTTATTTAAATATTATTATTTTTAAATATCCTAAATATTCAGATTAATTTAATTGGCCATAACCTAATTATTTTTCTCTTTTCTTTTTTCCCTTTTTCCTTTTTCTTTCTTCCTTTTCTTTCTTTTTCTTTCTCCTTCTTTTCTTTTTCTTTTTTCTCCTAGCCGAACTAGCCAGCCGACCGGCCTAGTCCCCCTTTCCTCTCCTTCCTTTTCCTTCAGCCCAGCCCGCGCGGCCGCTGCCCTTCTTCCTCCCCTCGATGCGCTGCGTTTCATCCCTTGATTAATAGAAACTCTGCGTTTCATTTAATGCACCTCAACCATCGTGCCCGGACCGCCCGGTCCAACTCCCCCCCCATCTTCTTCTTCCTCTTCTAGCCCTGACGCCGACCTTCGACCTGCACCTCCACCGCCGCCGTGTGCCGCCACCTTTGGCTGCGCCACCACCTCCATTCTGTCCCCCTCCTTTTGGGCAAACCTAAACACCCCAACTCCCACCTTAATTCTCCTTAGATTTTTTCCAGCATCCAACTTTTCCTCTTTTCTTCTCTTTTTCCAGCCACCGCTGCCGCCGCCGGTGCCGCCTATCCCCACCAGCCTAAGGTTGAACCCTAGACCCTCTTAACCATTTTCCCTATTTTTACAATCCTTAAATTATTTTATTTCAATTATTCTAATATAAATCCTATTATTATTATTATTATTATTATTATTTCCATTTTTAATATGTATTATTATTGTTATTAATATTAATGTTTTTATTATTATTCTGTTGAGGGCCAAATTCCTATTGTATTTTTAATTTGACTTTATTATTATTCTTTTTATTATTTCTATTATTACTATTATTAATATTAATATGTTATTATTATTATAATTATAATTATTTTATTTTTACTATTTGGAATTACTATTATTATTATTTCAATGTCATAACTACTTTACTATTAGTTTTGCTATTATTATTATTATTATTATTTTTTATTATTATTACTAAATTTGGTTATTTAATTTAATAATATTATTATTAGTATTATTTTGGTAAAGGGGCCGGAGCCCTTATTTCACTTTGTTTTTGAGTAAAGCCTTTTTATTTTTATTGTTACTATTTTTATTATTGTTGTTAATATTAATATTGATATTATTTTTGGTATTTTTGTTATTATTATTTTATCAAAAGCCTAGTCTTATATTAAGTTAGTGTTTAATAGTATTTTTGATAGGAGGGAGTCTAATTTTATCTTTTCTCTCATAATAGGTGAGACCAGTCAAAGCCCTATGGAGGCGTAGGAGCGTGCTCCAAGACCGGTGTCGTTTTAGGTAAGGGTGTTACTAAGGCCTTTTGTGTGCTTATATGCATTATGTGCTTCACATGCTATGTATCATATGTTTATCATTATTATTTATGTCGTATATGGTATGACGTGGAGTTTGAAGTATGTTTTTGTATGGCATGTGTACTATGTGTATGTGATGATATGTGTTGTGAACCTGTAAGACATGCATGTGAGGGTGTTGATGTGGTTTGTGTGGGAGAAAGGATGCAAAAGGAGGATGGGGAAAGAGGTTAACCAAGGGAGGTGAGTTGACCTAATTACTTTAATGATTCATGAGTGGAAGAATAAAATGGAGAATTTTAGGGCTTCGTGTAGGAGAATTTGATTTATGATTTTTATGGTTTTGTGTGGGAGAATATAATTTATGGTTTTATATGGGGGAATCTAATTTATGGTTTTGTATGGGAGAATCCAATTTATGATGTTATATGGGAGAATATAATTTATGGTTTTATAAGGAAGAATTTAATTTATGGTTTTGTGTGGGAGAATATAATTTATGGCTCTATTTGGAAGAATCTAATTTATGGTTTTGTGTGGGAGAATATAATTTATGGTTTTATATGGGAAAATCTAATTTATGGTTTTGTATGGAAGAATCTAATTGATGGTTTTGTATGAGAGGATCTATTCTAGGGTTTGGTATGGATGAATATTTGGTTTTGAGTGGATTGAATCTAGAGTTTTGTACGACGGAATCTTGGGTTTTGTATGGTGGTATTAATGGTTGCATGGTGGTATTAATGGTTGTATAGTGGTATTAGGGTTTGCATGGTGGAGTTAGGGTTTTTCATGGGAGTTAATGATTGCATGGGATTTAGGGTTTATATGAAAAGTTCAAGAGGTTGCATGAGATGTGTAAAGTTTGCATGGGAGTGAAATTTATGTATGAAAGGTGGATTTGGGATATAAGGAAGGTAATGCAAGTGTTATTTGGGTTTTTGAACATTTTAGATGGAAAATAGTACGTGGAGCATTATAAGGGTATGGAGGAGACTGAATTATGGTATGGAGTGATTAACTATGGGTTGTTGTGATTAACTAGGGTTGGAGTGGCTAATTGTGGTTTGTTGTGGTTAACTAAGGTGTGGAATGGCTAATTTTGGTTGTTGTGGTTAAATAGGGCTTGGAGTGGTTAACTATGGTTTGTTGTGGTTGATTAGGGTTTGGTGTGGCTGCTTAGGGTCTTTGTTGTATCATGTGTAATTAGCGATTAAAGTGTAATTATGATGGTAGAATTTATGATTTGTGATGTGTGATGATTCATGCATGTCCAGGGTGAAAGCTTTGAATAAGATACTTAAGACACTAATCATTTAAAGTGGAAGATTATTGAGCCGGGTCCAGCCGATCCACCGGTTAGGAATAGTGGTTAGGGTTTTTACTTTACAAGAGACCGATCCACAGGCGAAAAATAGTGGTGTGGACTTTTTCCCGCAAGTGACTGGCCCACCGACAATAATAATGGGGTGACTTGAGCTCAATAAACACAAACTAGAGTTGCTAAGACTTAAAAGATACTAATTACTTACAGTGGAACGCCATGTGAGCAGAAACCAACCAATCCACCAGTAAGGAATAGTGGTGTGGACTATTGTCCCACAAGTGACCGATCCACCGGCGAATAATAGTGGTGTGGACTTTGTCCCGCAAGTGACCGGCCCATTGGCAATAATAGTGGGGTGTTCCTGTACTTACATGGATTTGATAAAAGACATGGTGTGTATCGACTTCCGATAAAAGAAAGATTAAATAATTAATCTGGACCTTTTTGGGCCTTATGTATGGGTTTGTTGATGATAGGCTATGGATTCTCTATGCGATCTTATGTATCATATATGTGGTTTGAAATTGTATGTTGATTATTATCCTGTATGATTTGATGTGTTTATGTGTCGGCCTTAGTGTTCGGTTACCTTACTCAGTACATAGCGTACTGATCACTCTTTTCATGGGTGCTGCTCATTCCCACGAGCATAATGCCCTTTCTGACTTTGTGCAGGTGGGCGAGACATCAGTCGGGGCTGAGTGTTGAGTATGTTTGGCTCGAAGTTCGAGAGTATCGTGGCCCTATTCAATCTTTATGCGATTTCTATTGCTTCATGTTATTCCTTTTGTATTGGATTTTTCGGAATTAAATATTAATGTTTGTAGCTATTATTTCTTTTGAGGAATTTTTCTTTCGCACTCTGATTTCTATGTTATGAACTTTCTAATTCTTTTATGAACTGTTGGTTTGAGTTTAAATGTTAATCTTTTCTTCTAGCCTTAGCACTTGGTACTGAAACAGTCGGAGATAACTGTTTTGGTACTAAGCGTGGCGGTAACATCCCCATAATTTACAGGTTTTAATTTAATTACTTCCGCTTTTAAAAAAAATTAGTGAATTTTGGGGTGTTACATATATGATAAAGGCTTGGTGATGGTAAGTTTAAAGACTAAATCTTCTAAAGTAATGGAAATAAGATGAAGGTGATTCAATTTATGGTAGAAGAATGATGATGGTGAATCGTTGATGGTGGTTTGTTAATGATGATGATTCTAATGGTGTGTGCTAATTAATCTATACATTTGATGATGGATTGATGAAGATGCTTAGTGTCAAAATTTAGGTTTTGGATGTAGGTTGGAATCGTGGTTTACGGTTAGGGTTTGGTTCGAAAGAGGGGAAATAAGGTGGCTTTGGTTGGTATGGATGGTTAGGGTTTCAAATGAATGTTTTAGGGTTTCGGTGTTGTATACTGATTTAGAGTTTGGTTTAACCACAAATTAGAGTAGAATTTGATGGTAATTAGGGAAGGAAAATATGGATTGAGAATAGTAGAAAAGATATGGATTAATCTCTACTTTACATAGACGAAGAGATTAAAACTTTTAAGCCAAACCGTTCACACATATTCGATTTGCTTGAGCTTGAACTCACACAGAATTCATTCAATGTTGATCTTCAACTTCAATTCTTCATCATAATTATAATACCTTCAATATGCTCGACATCTATTCATAATATAACCTTTCTACCACTAGCTAAAGCATATTCCAAAAGATTCCAAGCTAAAAGATATTATGCTACCTTTATGCTAACTTTATTCTAACTTTATTCTCCTGCTTTATTACTTAATTAATAAATTAGCTAAATCAATTAATAATGCTTGAAAATCCTGCCAACATACTCCTTATGCACGTGGTTATTCCCTCCTTGCATGCCATGCACATGCACGTAGACATTTAATTGCTTGTTTGTTACGTTTCGAGCAACGTAACCATGTGTTAGTCTTTAAATTTATTGGAGACACTTTCCAAATGAAGAATAATTGGTTCCATAATTATAAAATTCAATTCTTGAGTGTTTTCTCCTACATCACACACATACATATACATGCCTAGCTTACTCTTTATTAACTAAGACCATCTAATCGGCCTAATTAACAATGATTAACTAGTGCACACCTATATTACACATATAATGGCTACACTTACAAATTACAAACGTTACAAAATATACATAAAAATAAAAAAGATACACAAAACCCTAAGTATGTAATACATTGAATAATCATATGTAATTAATCTTTGTGTCTTGTATCCTTGTCCTCCATATAGCTTTGTAATCCTTTTAATTCCATTTTCCTATACACTAGATATCTTTGGTGGATTGATCTTGCAAACATATGTAATACCTACCAGAGTTATTTAACAAAATATTAGAAGTATTAGTATCTTCAAGAACAATTAGTACCATATCTAAGTATTCTAACTCTTGATCTTCAGTATTAGATGAGTGAGATTGAGATGCTACTGTATCATCCACATTCCTATTTCCTTGGTGAAAATGATTATGAAGTGTTTCACCTCCATTAGCCTTGACATTATGTTTAATGGGGGTTATTCATCCTCCTTTTCAAGCTAAGCAAGGATTATGGAAAGGGTATCCTCTTTCCCCTCTCTCTCTTTATGTTTTTCATGGAGATATTGAGTATAGTTTTGCCTTCTCTATGGGCTAATGCTTAGTTCTCTCCTCATCCTAAATGCAAAAGAATTCAACTTTTGAACTTGATGTTTGTTGATAGTTTGTTTTTTTTCAAAGACAACCAGACATCTATTGCTTCCATTTTTGATATTTTTGGGTCCTTCTCCTCCCTTTCTGGCTTATGTATCAGTGCATCTAAAAGTTCAATTTACTATGTGGGATATATGGATGAAAAATTGAAGGAAATAATTTTTTATGCTCATCAAATTCCTTAACGATAACTCCTTTTCACCTACCATGGAGTCCCTCTAAGTGGTAAGTTCCTAGGAATTCATCACTATACACCTCTCATTGAGAAATATGCATAAAAAATTAGGGCTTGTCAAGCTTCCTTCCTTAGTTATGCAGGACAAATGCAACTTGTGAAATTTGTATAGCTTAGCCTTCAAACCTACCGGTGCCTTGTATTTTCTCTCCCTCAATAGGTTATAGATGAAATTAATACCATTTGTAGAAGCTATTTGTGGTTGGGTTCTTATGAGAAAACCAAAAAAGCTCATGTTTCTTGGTATGTAGTGTGTAAACTTGAAAAAAAGGAGGGATTGGGATTTTTTTTGACATCAAATGGTGGAATATATCAGCCATGGGAAGACTATTGTGGTCATTAGCTATGACAAGAGACATACTATAGGTATGATGGGTGCATACATACCATATAAAAGATAGAGACATGTGATTAATCGATCTCCCTATCACATGCTCTTAGATTTTGAGAAAAATCATGATGAAAAGATCTTTGTTTCATAATTTATTTACTATTGATGTATTCTATGAGACCGTGAGTAGTGAAAATAAATTTAATATTTCCATGACATTTGAGACTATTAGACCTAAAGCTAAGAAAGTTCCATAGTATTCTACTGTATGATGTCCTCTCACATTACCACGACACTAATTCATATTTTGCCTCATGGTTTTACAGTACATTCCAACTCAAGACAAGTTTGTGAAGTATGGACTATGGAGTCTTGCAATCAAATACTTGTTTTCTATGTGTTGAAGAGGAGGAAACACTTCCACTTCATAGCAATTAGTTCATGCCCTATTAGCTACAACTATATACCACATTTGGAGAGAAATAAATGGGTGGATTTTTACAAATAATTTCCAACCTTGTTATTGTATTAGAAAACATAATATCAATGATCTAGCTAGTCATTTTGTTTCCTTTCAAGCTAGTAAGTCATTAAGAAAGCTAATAAATTGTGTGGATGAGTTAGGTATGATGCTTAGTTTTCTTTAACCATTTTGATTTTACTCCTCACTTTGTACTTGGAAGTATATAAAATTTTACTTACCATAATAATAATAAATGTCAATATATGATATGATATGAATGATTGGTGCTGCTCTGATTTGATCTAATATGAAATATAGTGAGGAAAACATGCCCTAAGTTATTTATTAAGCGAGTGAAACCACATTGGTTTATTATTAGACGAGTCCTACATATTAATATTTGAGTTGGAATCGTTTATAAATGAGTTGAATCGACTTAAGAATTGGTTCTAATAATATAAAGAAATTAAATTATTTTAATTTATTCTATTAAAAGTTCGATTATTGATAAGATTTATATATGCATTTTTTTATTAAACATAATATTTTACTAAGATGTATTCTATTTTTAACTCCTTCATATTCAACTAGTTTATATATAACATGATAAATTGTTTGTTGTAAAAGAGTGAATAACAATTTCATCTTTATGATGTGATATTTATAATGAGTATCTGAAATATATCTAATTGAATCTCAAATGAATTTTTAAATGATCATTAATTAATTTATTTAAAAGAGTTATAAATTAGTCATGCCATACACAAATCAGTTGAATCTATCCAAACTTGTGTTTAATTCATTTAATAAACGGGTCTAAATATAAGGTATGGGATTGACTTGTTTTTTTTTTAAATGAGTAAGTCGAGTCAAGTCTTTAGAAAACCAAATTGAATTGGTTTGCAAGCCAACTTAGCTCGTTAACAACCGTATCTACAAACATGAAAATGATAGTTTTGCTAACAACAACACTTAACATTATTGATAAGCATTTAATTTCACTCTTAAAGTAATATTAATTTGAAAATACATATCAAATATATGATGTGCGAGTGATATTGAATGTTAAATATTTATATTTTTAGTTTCTTAATCATAACCCTTATGGCTATTGTTAATATTTTTCTTAAAAATAATGCAACACTATAAAACATATCACACCAAAAAAGAAAATTATTCGTTAAGGAAGAAATGTTTGATATTTGTTTCAATCAATGAACAAACATTTTTTCATTAAGAAAAAAAATGTTTTTGTTTTTGTTCTGAATAAGGACATTCGTACATCTATGTTGTGGGAGATAATTGAAATAAAAAATAAAAAATAATATTTTTATATTTTATATTATATAATATAATTAATATAATACAACCTATATATTTTATGTATTTTTTACAAGCTAATATATTATTTAAAAAAAAATTAAACACCTAATTACAATACCAAGTATTTATAAAAATGAATCAAACTGAATTAAAATCAAAAGAATCCATACATTCATCATAAGCCAAGTTGAAATTAAAACCAAACCAAATGGATATAACAAAAAAAGAAAATGAAAAAGTACCCACTCGATGACAGGGGAGGAAAAATATCGATTTCCTTCCCTCAAACTTGATTGACCTCGCTCATCTTCATCGACAAGCCTCATCCTTCCTCATTTTTGTTCTTCATTATTCTTCTTACTCCCTCTTGTATTTACTCTTATTCTTCGTTTAGAGCCCTCTTTGGCTTCTTCTCCTTCCCATAATCTTTGGTCTGAGATCTTATCTTCATAAAAAAGAGATACTTGATAAGAATCAGAGAATCAATAGAAAGATTCTAACTGATTGGGAAAATGACACACACACCCACACACCCCCATCATTAAAAGATAATTTCGGCTATTATAATCTTACATGATGTAATGCTAGTTTTCATCCATGTTCTACAATAGCTGAAATGTGGTGAAGTGTAGAAAATAAAAGTCAAAGAAAATAATAACAACTCCCTACTTAATAGGAGTTAAAAGAAAACATAGATAAAAGCTAATTAGTTATTAAGACCTAAATACATGTCATTCCCTCCCTTAAACCATTTGCATGTAGCAATTAGCTTGCACTTGGAACTTCTCAGAGGCCTAGTAGCTTCCTCAACTTTAGAAACAAATCCAACTTCAATAGTTTAGTCATTAAATCATCAACTTGATCTTATATACCACAATGAATCATCTCTACAACACTATCCTTAGTAAGATTACACAAGAAATGAAATCACACATCTATGTGCTTGCTCCACCCGTACATGATTGGATTTTGTGACATCTTAATTGTAGAATTGTTATCATAAGAGATATTAGTGCAATTCCTTTGTATCTGACTAAGCTTTTCCAAAATTCTTCTCATCCACATAGCTTGGCATGCATAGACTAAAATGGTTACAAACTCTACTTCAATAGTTGATAACATAATAATAGGATACTTTTTAGAAGACCGTGTGTAACTGTAACACCCCAAATTTTATTACTAAAATTTTCTTTTTACAACGGAAGTATGTAACCAAAATGACCGGGTGTTACTCCCATAATTGACGTAATTCTGGCTTATCATACCATCCTTACATCAATTACAAGGCAAAACCCATAAAAGTAAAATAGAGTAAACATAAAGGAGAGGAGGTTCATTAACATAAATACGAATTTGGAGATGAACTACAAGTATAATAATAAAAAATACAGATAAAGAGATACCATAGAGCTAAGAGTCTAGATAAAATGACTCTACTCCCAATCCTTACTACAAAAAGTCAAACTACCCCATATAGAGCATCGTAAGCATCCTGTAGGTCCTCATCAACCTGCACACAGTTAGGGATGTAAATGGGGTGTATTTTACCTAAAATCCGACGGATTTTATTTGATGGATACTTAAATAGATATGGATAAACGGATACAGATATGAATATGGAGGATGAGAACAAATACCTATCTGGTTAGGGTATGGATACGGGTATGGAATATCCATATCTATATCCATACCTGTATCCATACTCGTATCCATATCTGTACCCATTTATCCGTTATATAATTACCTTTTTGTCCTTAATTTTAAAATAAATATAGTATAAATTAAGGTTAAATTTATCATTTGGCTCAACTCCAAATGAGTTTATCCATTAGGCACTGGATTTATTCTCTAGATAATATTCGTTAATGGGTAAACAAATAATCCATCGGGTAATGAATATCTAATAGCTATGGATACAAATATGTTAATGGATACCCATTCGGGTATGGGTACGGATTTGGGTACAAATTTTCTCATTGAGTACTAATACGGGTATGGGTATACCCACCCCAAACCTACCTCGTTTATATCCCTACACATGGTCATCAGGGTCATCTGCTCGTGGGAATGAGAATCACCCATGAAAAGGATGGTTAGTACGTTACGTACCGAGCAAGGTGAAAAATGCTCTCGAGTTAGAGATATAGAAAAATACATACATTCACAACACATAATGAGTATACACTTGAAAAACGTAAAATACCACAAGGTAGTTACTGATCCAAGCCTCTTTATTAGATATAGCAATTTTCGTTCTTTTATTTACGTTGAGTTCAGGGATCCTACTATTCTTAGACCAAGAGAACGGTCTAAAGAACCTCTCAGGGATTGTACACCTAAGCCACTATTATCCTCCGATGTAACAGACCCAACACCTCTTAGAGAAAATACGGCAGAGATACTATTATTAAACTAGTGGAATGGTCTAAAGCACTTCTGAGAGACAACACACTTGAGTCACTATTATTATCTGGTGGAACTAACCCAACAGCTTGGCCCTGACTCACATATGCTTCTACTTTAAATCATTAATATCGTATCCATTAGTTTACTTAGCTCAAATCATATTATCATTACGTTGAGTTTAGGGCCTCACTATTCTTAATTTGAAGGAACATACTGATGCACCTCTTAAGGTAAAATGCTCTTGAGCCACATTTATCGTCTAGTGGAACAAACCCATAAAGCACTTATTAGGAAAAAAAAATGCTCATGAGCCACTATTATTAAAAGAGTGGAACACTATGAAACAAATCTTAGGGACAACACATTTGAGCTACTATTATCATCCGGTGGAACAGACCCATAAAGCACCTTGACTCGACTCACGTGATCGTTTACTTTAAATGATTAATGTCTTATTCATGATTGATTTGATAGGTACAAAAAACATTTAAAGTAGGAAAATCACATCATAAAGATCATAAGGTCATTCTTTAGGGTTATGATGCTTGTATTTCCTAGAAACCCTAATTTCATATTTTAGGCATAACTCATCTTTTATTACTCTTTTATCCACCAAACTTAGTAAATCTTCCTATATCATCATCATCGTCATCATCATCATCATCATCATCATCATCATCATCATCATCATCATCATCATCATCATCATTATTATTATTATTATTATTATTATTATTATTATTATTATTATTATTATTATTATTATTATTATTATTATTATTATTATACCTGAAATTTAAGGCTTAACTCTAAGGTCTTGTACATGCGATAATAACCCTATCTTAAGAGCTACTATTCATGAGGCTTATAAAACCCTAATTTCACAAGTATGCCATAAATTTTCTTGTAGGGATCATACGATTACCAGATTCAATATACATTCCCAAAACACTAATATTAACAACATATCCAAATTTTGTGGCCTAACTCTACCGTTTCACACATGTGATAATAATCTTCCCGTTTTAGAGTTACTTTTCTCAAATCAAGCCCTTCCCTCACTTTATTAAGCTTAGGACATTCATGAATACTCTAAACAATTCATATAATTAACTTGGAATATTTTAAATAATATAACCCATTATAATACCATTATTCCCATACTAAACCCATATTGACTAAAATACCCTTATCGATAACCAAAGCCTTTATTTCAAGCAAATCTTATATGTTTTGGTAACATTATTTTCAAATCCTCCATTTATCACCATATACCTTATCATACTCATTTCACACTTATCATACCTTATTAACCCATATTACAACCATATATCACACGGAGTATTTTCCTCACAGAATATTATTGTAAAGATCTCGCATAATCTCCACTTACTTATTTTTTTGTCACATAATATCACATTATCATATCATAGCATTAACAATCATACATTTAACAGAATAATAACAATAATGTGGTATCATACACAATCATAAATAATACTTAGCACCAAAAAATCATAGACTATAATAAGTATCCTTATAGAAAAAGGCTCTGGTCTCTAAGCACGTTTATCCTATCCCGTCTCCTCCAAAACTTCTGGTAAATCACCTAAGAAACAATTATCAAAACCACATTATCATGTAATGATATATTTAAGGACAATATAAGGTAAATAGGAGTGAAATAAAGGGGGGAAATCAAACCAAGGCTAGAAGGAAGTCTCGACCAAACTTGTGTAATAAGGTAGGGGGTTAGTTGGGATTGCCAAGGAGGAAAGGCTAGCAATAGAACAACCTACCGTTTCTAGGGGTGGTGCAATAGAAAGGGAGTCCGAAGAAAGGAAGATGGAACCAATGGGAGTGGTTGAAAGGGTGGAAGTGTGGTTTGATGGTTGGTGTCGAAGGAAAAGGTGGTATTTGGTTGTTTTGGCTGAAAGTGGAGGGTGGAGTTTGGTGATTTGTGTTGGTGCTTGGGGGTAGAATTAGTGAAGGAAGCTAAAGTTAGGTGGGGAGTTTGGTTGGTTTTGTTATAGAAAAGGTGTGGGTTGCAATGCTTGTGGCCTAAGGTATTGGGTGTGGTGCTGTTGATTTTATTGTATCTAAGGGTGAAAAGAAAATAGGGGAGATACGGTGTTTTTTACTGAATGGAAGGGGTAAGTTTCAGCTGTTTTGGCCAATGATTGTGCGGGAGGTTCGATGAAGCTCACTGGTGGTGGGAGTGGTACTTCAATGAAGGCTAAAAAATGTGGTTGTGGGGGTTTGTTATGGGGACGGTGAGGAAGGAGAAAGGATTATATTTGTGGAGGTGTGAATTTTCAATAGAAAGAATGGAGGAAGAAAAAGGTGGTTCGACATTTCAACGAAGACCCTAGTGTGCAGGAGGTTAAGGTAGGAGATGATGGGGTAGGGAGTAGCTTGGTAGGTGATGGGGGTGTAGTAGGAATTATATGAGGATAATGCCTCATGTAGGAAGAGGGGAGAAGAAAGGAAAAAGAGGGGGTAAGCCGAAGGAAGAAAAAATGAAAGAAAAAGAAAAGAAAAAAGAGGAAAAAGGGAAAGATATTAGGTTTGGTCTTAGAATTAGAATTATATTAAAATAATTTAGGTTAGGATATTATGATAGTTTAATTATCAATCAACTGGGATTATGCCAAGATTTAGGGTTAGGGATTTAGGGTAGGTGAAAATATTAATTTTCTGATATTAGACTTAGGTTACCATGTTAATCACTTGATATTAGATTTAGCTAAAATTTGGGGTAATACACCATGACATTGCACTATAACTTAACATGAATACATACCCCATAGTACATTTTCTATCATCCAAATAATTGGCATAGTCATTATCAGTGAAAGCAACTAGTTCTTTATTTTTCCCTTCCTTCCTGTAGAAAATCCTAATGTTTGATATGACTTTAAAGTACATTATTACTCTTGCAACAACTTGAAAATGAAGATGTGTTAGCTGCTCTACATATCTACCAATCAAAATACCCACAAACATCAAGTTAGGTTTAGTTTTCATAAGATACATAAGACTTCCTATCACTTGCTTTAAAAATATAGAGATAACCTTCACCCCATCAACATCCTTAGGAATTTTAAAACCAATAAACATTGGATTTAGAGCAGAGTTACACTCCTCCATTCCAAATCTTTTCAACACATCCAAGGCATATTTCTTTCACAAATTTAAATTCCATCAGCATATTGTAAAAATTCAAATATAAGGAAGTACCTCATCCTTCCTAAATTAGTCATATCAAACTCACACATAATTAAATTCATTGACATGGCATTACCATTTTTGGTAAAGATTAAATCATCAACATATAGGCTAACAATAAATAAAATATTACTTTTTTTTTATTTTTACAAATATTGTGTGCTCATTGAGACACTTCTCAAAGCCTTCATTTAGAAAATCGGCTTCTATATGACTAAATAAAGCTCATGGAGCTTGTTTGAGTCTGTATAAAGCTTTCTTAAACTTGTAAAGTTTATGGGAAAATTATTGTAGCTCATAACCTCTTGGTTGTTCAACACACACCTCCTCACTTAATTATCAATGCAAAAATGCCCATTTGACGTCAAACTAGAAAATTATCCAACCTATTTGAGTTGCTAATGCAACAACCATATGCATTATGTTCATCCTTGCTATTGGTGCAAATACTTATATGTAGTTAATCTCATGTTGTTTTACATAACTCTTTGACACAATATGGGACTTATATTTTTCAACCTCTCCATGCTCATTCAACTTCGTTTTATAAACCCAATTCACTCTTATCTTCTTTTCTCCAGTAGGAAAATGGGTTAGCATCTAAGTTTCATTATTTTCTATTGCCTCTATCTCTAATTCCATGGCATTTCTCCACTTTGGAATCTTTATAGACTCTATAAAATAAAATATACCAACATCAATAGATACACAGTAGGCTATATTAGCTTTATCTTCTTCTTCAGACAAACCACCCATGTTTCATATTATCCCATCTAATTAGGTTTTCTTCAAACCCTTCTTTCACTTACTATATATGAGTTAGTATTCTGAATTTATTTTTCATCATAATTATCCTCAATATCAGTTTCACTTTCATCATCTACTACCTCATCTTCCTCACTATCTCTCCATTCCAGTACATCCACCACCTATTGTTCATAGATTTTGTTCAAAACCTAAGAGAATATTCAAAGACAACATCTATTCTAGTAATTATATTATTAGATATTAGATCATAAAGCTTATACACTTTAGACTTTTCATTGACACCTAATAACACAAAGCAACACTGTTATTATCCAACTTGGTTCTTTTGACATCTGGTACATGGACATGTGCAATGCCACAAAACACTTGAAAGTGTTCCAATAAAGGTTTTATGCCACACCAAGTCTCCTATAGAGTCATATTTTCCATTTCCAAGGCATCAAAATATACATTTCCTAATTCACTACCTTTGGACAAAGTGTATTTGACATTTCCTTCTCTTATAATAGGATTCAAACCAAGTTCATGATGATCCTATTTTCTCTTGGTGAATTCCTTTTTTGTGGAGTATTGGCCACTTCCAATTGCCTCTTGATTCCACTTTCTTTGTAGAACTCATTAAAAGATTGTGAATTGAATTAACCTCTATGATCAATGTGTAAGCACTCAATATAAGCACCGACTTCCTTCTCAACATATCTTTTAAAATATTTGAAGGTAGTTAATGCTTTATATTTTTTAACTAAGAAATGAGCCCTTTACTTCCTACTAATAACATCAATTAAGAAAATTAGGTACCTTTTCTTGATATTTTAAGCAAGAGAGATAGAATCACATATGTCGACATCGATCTACTGAAGCTTCAAAGTTTCTTTCCAAGTAATTTTCTTTGTAATTAATTCTCATTGTTGCTTCCTAATCATGAAATCAATATAAATAGTGGTTGGAACCTCTAATTGTGGTATTACAAGTACCATTATCTCAACCTGAAGAGTTATTAGCCTTTTATGACTCAAATGTCCATATTTGTAGTGCTAGAGATGTGATAGATCTTGTGTAGTTATGTAGAGGCAAGTAGTCTTAATTTGTTATGAAACTACTAAAAATATAAACACTATGTTGGAAAACATCATATTTTAAATAATCGAACCTCTCCGGAGATGATAAATCCTACACAAGCCATGCTAAATAAGAATTGTTAAGCCCCTTTCCTACAAATGCCCAATACTAAGCAAATTATTCTTCAATTTCATCACAAAAATACCTCAACCACCACATTATTAACTCCATTCACATTCATCCCTATGTCTCCATTTACCATTATTTCTGTCTTTGAGCTAGTTCCTAGTTTTACCATCTATGTGTAGCTCTCATCTAAGTTGTAGAAAAGGAGTTTATCTCTACACATGTGATTGATGCATCTCAAATCTAAAAACCAGACATCTTCTTTGTTTGCTTTGTTCATCTCAACATAGGACATTAACAACATTTCTTCCTCCTCTCCAAGCTTAGAATAATTTGCTTCTTTATATAAATTTAGACATTCATACTAGAAGTGTCCAAGATTGAGACACTTGTAGCATTCCACCAAAGCCTTATTGAAGGGTTGTCACCCTCTACCTATACCTTTTTGTTAGGTAAATATACAACCATGACCTCTTCTTTTTCCTCTACCGCATAGATCTTTTGCTCATGAACAACTAATGAACTCTAAAGTTCATTAATTGATAGGATATCAATAATGTAATTGAATTTGTTGGTTAGTGATCATAATATTTTCTCCATTATTTTAACATAATTATCATTTTTTCATTAACCTTCATCTTGTTCAAAATAGTTATTAATATAGAAAAGTAGTCATTAACTATTTCTTTAGAATTTATCTTAGGAATATCAAACTCTTTGTAAAGAGATTGAAGAATAAATTGTTTCACCTTTTGTTACCCTCATAATTCCTCTTTGTAGAGTCTTAAATCTTCTTAGAAGTAACCATGTGTAAGACTGTCTCTAAGATGGTATGGTCTATATCTTGGAACAGATAATTCTTCACCTTTAAATATTTCAACTTCATTTCATATAGTTTCTTCCACTAGACATCTATCAGCGCTACTCCAATTTCTAGCTCATCATAGCCAATTTCCACAAAACTCAAGTATTCCTTGGACATAAATAAAACTCCATCAACATGCTCTACTAATCATAATGACCATTAAAATGTGGAATAATTAATTGCACAGAGCTTCCTTTTATTTTAATCTCTCTTTTGTTGTAAGCTACCACAATTTTGTACTCTTTTTTCTTCAATCCTAGTAGAGGCTCTAATACCATTGTTAAGAATTAGAGGATTGAGTGAAAGATTCTAACAAATTGGAAAAATAACACACGCACCTTCATTGAAAGTCAACTCTAGCTATTATAGCCTTATAGTATAGAATTCTATTTTTCACCCACATTCTACACTACCTAAAATGTGGTAAATTGCGTAAAATAAAAATTAAATAAAATATGAACAGCTCCCAACTTAATAATAATTAAACTAAAACATAAAAATAACAAACTAGTCAGTAAATACCAAATACTTGTCACATTTTTGTCTTCTCCGATGTTCGGTGACACATAAGGTAAAATATTCTTCTATAATCTCTAAATTGGTACATCAATTGAGTAAAAATATTATTGATGCTTCGTTGAGTCTGAATTTAAATCTTCATTCCAAATAAACCTAAATTCTAATAATTTTTCAAAAACCTAACTTTGGACCATTTAAACTTGTTGTCCCTTTCGGGTGCTTTGATTGACCTCTATGAGCTAAGATTTGTATGTACTTGGTGTTGGTATCTATAGTGAAGATTGGTATTAGGTTGTTACTCATGGTATTAAATTGGACCAATAGAATGATATAATTTTTTTTAGTTTTTTTTTTAAAAAAAATTGATGCTTTACTACTCATTTTTATCTAAATTTGGGCAGGTAGTATGATATTATTGTTCTTTGATTCATGATAAACTAAATATACTTTATGCTTTTATCCTATTTTTTTTTTCTAATTTACATCCTATGTGATTTATTGATCTTTTATATGGTTTAGCTATGTAGTTTATGTTACCACTCTCCTTATGAGAATAATGGAAAATCAAAGGAGATGGTGCACAAATATGGAGAAAGGATGAATTAAAGAAGGTAATGAAGGTTAAGAATCAACTCCTCATGCAAGAAGAATCCCAAAGAACCAAATAATGAATAAACAGAAGAAGAAAGGAGGAAGAAACACTAATGCATGGCCAATTAGAGAAGAGCCTGACTATGCAGATTGCCTATGTGTGAAGATAGGGTACGCACTTATCTTTGTATAGTTAAATAATGAAGAGCACGATCGTGCACCTTGATCATGTAGGTGACAATTACTTACTCGTTTACAAGTTCCAAAACCTTTATATTTCAATAATTTTGCTCAACACCAATAAAAATTCAAACTTCCCTCTATTTTCTAGAATATTTCCCTTCATTTTGTACATCACACCCTAATAATCTCTTAGATCTAATTTAATTTTAATAGTATTGTAATCGACGAATTCTAGTGCTCTTCTTTAATTTTAGAAACACTCATGGTTTTTTTTTCATCTCTACTTCTTGATTTGTTCTATGATGTTAAATATGATTATTCCTATACATTTGAATGTAGATATGAGTGAGTAGATTATTTTTCTAGGATTAAACTAATTCCTCTTTGATATTATGATGGTGAGTTAATTTGTCTATTATGTAGATAATTCTTACTTGTTGTTTCATATGTTATATGCCAAAGGTATGATTTGTATTCAATAGAATTTGATGCACTTAGACTTTTTACTATAATTCAAATGTTAGAGTTAATTTTGGAACTTAAAATATGAACGAGGATAATATGATCAAGGAAGCATATGTATTAATCTCAGGGAGCATATATAGATAGTGATGCTAAATAGGTTTAATTTGATTTATTAGTCACAAGAGTAGTCAATAGATTGGATTAAATATGTACTTATACCTTAAAAGAGGTTAATGTGTTATATAGGACCACTCGTTCACATTCATTCCAACCATATGTATGATACCTCAATAACTCATTGGTGAATGATCGACTTGAGACTAGAGTTCAATCATAGGTTTTATTACCATTTGTTTAGAACTTATATTCTGTTAGTCTTTATACGTATTTCCATATTATATATCCATATATTTGCTAATTACTAAGTTTAAATAACCGAAATAGTGGAGGTTATTACTTAATATAATTTGTTTTATAGGATACAACCTTTGCGTGCTATAATAAGTCTTTGCGCTTTTAGATTTGGCGATCAAGCTTTTGGTGCCTTTGTAGGAGACTCTGGCTAATTGATTTTTTTTTGGGATCATGGACTGTGCACTTTTTTGCATAACTGTTCTGTTTTGTGGCATTTGAATTTTTTTCATTGGAGCAAGATCATGCCCTATTTCTCCAACCCCACTTCTTTTTCAACCTCCATCTTTAAAGTCCTAAACTCCAACTTCCTTACCCTACCTCACCACTACAACCCTATCGCCACTCCTCCCTTTGTTTACAACCACACCACCACCAGAAATCTCACCATACCACAATGCATCCATTCAATTTTGGTTATTCCATACTCTAGAAGCACCCAAGCACCTCAACCTCCTCTGCATCAACGACTAGAGCACCACCACATTGTATCACCGGTGACTGTTATGCAACCTTCTGGCATACGCCAACCACTATACACCACTAGGAGCAAGCACCCTCCATTACACATCCAAATAAGCATGGTTTTATTGATTCCTTGCTCTAAAAGTTTGCACTAATTGGTTTTAATTTTTTTTTCTTCCTAACTCTAAATTCTACTAATAATTCTCCATTTTCAGTTTCAATTACATAATTGCTTGTGGTTCCCTAGTTTGTGCATGGCATAATTAAAAAATTATTTAATGATAGCATAACCCTAATGGATGTTTGTCTATCATGTCTAATTTTAATACATATGTTCTATTTGACATAGTGAATCTCATTGAGAAAGTTTGATTAAGTTACAAGGTATCATTATTTTATCTAAAATATTGTCAAAAAAATAACCTCTAGTGATATTTTGTGAGCATGGTATTGAAGAAGCAAGCATGAAATAACCCACATAGCGAGAAAAAACTTGCAACCACATCACATAATCATCAATCAAGATATGTCAATCACCAAGAATTGACTCCACAACCCCTAACCCCTATGGTATTATTCTTTCCTCTAATTTGGCTATTGAGATATTTGATTATATTTGGTTTCATCCTATCATCGCTAAAAAATTTGAAGCTTGGGATAGTTTTGAAACATTAGGGATTAAGGTCAATGTATAGAGTATATTTTAGGTAGAATTGGTTGGTTCCTATTCTTTTGTACATATGATCATACATCATAACGGGTTACACTTGAGTTCCTTAGTTCTCTCTTTTTTTTGACATAGATCATGATATGCTTTCTTCACCTAATTAATAAATGAAATTCTTTGTATATTTCCTACCTTAATTAACTTCTTATCTTCCCTTAAAATTCCATCCATTGTTGTTATACTGTAATAAGATGGTGATACCCTAAAACTTTTTGGACCTAAATTTCAATGCCTAAAGAAGGGAAAGCACCACAACCCTTTAGTGGGCATTCAACCAAAGTGTCCCTAAATCATAATATAATATTTTGGGTCATCCAAAGGCTATTAGCATCTACCATCTTTAATCATTTATACAATGGGAATGTGCAGCATATGGAGCTTTTTGCTTTGCATTATATGATCAATGGCACTCCCCTAAACTATGGTTACCTTTTGGCTCAACACTTAGCTAGCATTGCCTATAAGAGGCATGGTCCTATAGTTGTGGGTGTCACTATCACTCTATTAGATTGTATATTGGGAATCCCTAAGATACATATCTTATAGGATTATTCTTGTGACTTACTTGCAATTTGTATTATCATAAATATACACATGTTAATCAATAATTGTTAGAGCTGCATTTATTGTTATAACCATGTGTCATGATACCCATTGCCCAATGCTACCTCCACTGCCATAATTGGTAAAGGGTAAGCTAATTGGCTCCCTAACACTACCACTACCCGACATATACCTTGATAGAGTCCTCCTATGGTTAATGAAGAAGCTATTAATGAATTTCTTTCTCTTCTTCCCCCTTTTACCACTTGTGATGCTGACCCAAGCCCATCCACCTTCCACACAAATCATTGGGATGTTCATTTTGAGAATATGAACAAATCCATTGATTCCCACCAAAGTGATGTCATGGGGAATTTTGATGCACATCTTGAGTGCCTTGACACACTTGAGGTGAAAGTGGATAGCTTCTAACCTAACTTAGCCTATGTTGATGATATATATGATATGGTACAACAAATTTATGCTTGAAATCTTTCACGTGATCAATCACCACCCCATCCATAGTAGGTACCCTCTTACCCAACCTCAATTTTATTTCACACATTAGGGACAATGTGTTCAACAAGCATGGGGGTGTTTGTCATTTTTGTGTGAATTTCTTGTATTTTCCTCTCTTTTCTTTCAACATGGTTTTGTTTCAATTTTTTTTAGTGTCTTTATTTGTTTTTTTTTTATCTTTTTTATTTTCTTAATTATCACATTTTGGATTTTTCTCTTGTTTTCATTTGAAAAAAAAAAGTTTTGGAAGATGATAGGCTGATGATGAAAAATATGATAGAAATTTTTGCACAATTTGATAATAAGTTTAGTGAGATCTATAGGTTGTGAGCGAGTATGATGAAAAAGGCTTCCAAATTGTTTCTAAATATGGACCTTCCAATAGATAAACTCTCCAAGAACTAATCATTATGGTACTCAATTGGTTTATTTATATTGATTTGCTTAGACTTTTATTTCCTAACTATGTGTATTATTCTCTAATATGTGAAATTAGAACGTTCATCATCTCTTTTCAAGGTCACATTTTGCTTATGCATGTATTAAAATGATTGACACACTTGGTTTTTTCATATAGCTACATTAGCCAAATTACCTACCAAATGATATTTATTTACTATTGCTTAACCTTTTGAGTCTAATACCTATTTTTTATATTAAAAACCTACATCAGTAACCTTTGATCTTGAATTATTACCTTACCCTTACCCAAAATTAGGAAGCAATAAATTTTAAAGAAATTTGGTGTAGGTGTGTTAATAATAAGCATGGGGGTGTGATAAAGAAGTATTGGGTAGAGATTATCTTGTGCAAATGATCTAAATGTAGCCTTGACTCCAAATAAAAAATAATTTTTTTTAAGAATAGCAATGTTAGGTCTGTGATGCGGATGGTTGAGCACTTGAGTTTTGATGGGTAAAAAAGGATTATTGGAAAAATCCTTGGTTGGTTTTGGAGTGTGTTTGTGTGTTATTGATCTCAAATTCTTGATTTTTGGTCATTAGCTACAATTCTAACATTTATCCTACCTTTTACCCCAACCCTATTACAACCTAAATAAAACCTCCTAATTTTTGTTTGGCATGGAGAATTTTGAGTGAAATAGATACATTCTTAAAACACATAAGAGCTAAGATTCCCATTTTTCTATAGTGAGGAAGTTTACTTTTTCTATTCAATCTATCTCATAAGGATGTGCATCTACAAGAATCTAAATCATCTTAGAGTGCCACAATGATTTTGATTGGAGAGTTAACACTGAGGATTATTTATAATTTTTTTTGTTTTTCTATTATTAATGCTTGTAATTTATCTAGGTCTTGTAAATTTGTGTCCTACTTATGTAGGTTGTTTTTATCACTTGAGACCTTGGTCCCCATTCCCCTTCTTTGTAATTATTTTTCTCGTTTTTATCACTCGAGACCTTGGTCCCCATTCCCCTTCTTTGTAATTATTTTTCTCCTTTCCATGTTTTTTCCCTCTATATTAGCTTGAGGAAAAGAAAAGGATAAGCATGGGGGAGTTGATGAACCAAATATTTTCTATGTTTTTAAACTGACTTACTTGTGTTTCTAATTGGCATCCTATGTTCTTCATTGATTGTTTTTATATGGTTTGGTTACCTAGTTTGTGTTACTCCTCTCCTTTGTTTATTTTGTAGGAATTGGCACGGATATTGGAAAATTAAAGGAAATGGAGAAAGGGTTCCCAAGGAAGGTGATGAAGGTGAAGAATCAACTCCTCATGCAAGAAGGAGCCAAATAACCAAATAAGGAAGCAAAAAAGAAGAAGAGAAGAGGAAGAAACAATAATGCACATTCAGTTAAAGCAAAGTTCAACCATGCAGGTTTCCCATGTGCGAAGATAGTGTATCTCCTTATCACTACACTCTAAATTGGTGGACAGCAAAATTGTGCACCTTAGCTGTGTATTACTCGTTCACATGAAGTTCCAGAACCAATTAATTTTGGTAGTTCCGCTCAGCACTAGAAAAACTTCAAATTTCCCTATCTTTTTTAGAATATTTTCTTTCGTTTTATACATCAAACGCTAATACTCTCTTAAATATAATTTAAATTTAATAGCATTGTAATCGAAAAATTCTAGTGCTCTTCATCAATTTCAGAATCACTCACAGTTTATTCTTCTTTATCTTTATTTCTTAATTTGTTCTATAATGTTAATTATGATTATTGTTATGCATCTGATTGTATATATGAGTGAGTAGATTGTTTTTCTAGGATTGAATTAAGTTTGTTTCGGTATTATGACAATGAGTTAACATGTGTATTATACAAATAGTTCTTACTTGTTATTTCATATGTTAAATGTCAAAGTTATGATTTATATTTGAAAAAAATTGATCCACTTAGATTTTTACTATAATCAAAATGTTAGAGTTAATTTCATAACTTAACCTATGAATAGGGATAATACGATCATGAAAGAAGGCATATGAATCTCAAGGACGTATATAACTAGTGATGCTCAATGGATTTGATTTTATTTATTAGTCACAAGAGTAGTCAATAGGTTAGATTAAACAAGTCCTTAGATCTCGAAAGAGGCTACTGTGTTACATATGACTAGTCATTCATAGCCATTTGAGCCGTAACATCCCTAGTTTTCAAAACCAAAAGCATTCAAATTAAGGAAATATGCAAAAGCTAAAACTGATATTGAGGGTATTACTACCACAACTAGTGTAAGTAGATTCCAGTTTCTTACTTACACTAGATGTTGAGTCCAATTAAAGTAAGAAAGTACATTGAACAAAAATGAAATCAAATGAAACAATAAGAAAATTTCAATTACAACTGAAATGATGAAAATAGTCTACTAAAATCAATACAATAAATAAAAGGATGAAAATGGCCACCAACTTCTCTCTCTTACCCACCATTCATGTCATCAATAAGGAATATTATCGTTAACTACCTACAGTAGGTTATCTGCTCACCATTGTAATGGGTCATTGCAACCCCGTTCAAAATATGCAACAAGTTAGTTAGGGGAACAACTAAGTAACACATAAGTACAAAGGAGTGTAATACTCACACACATACATACATATGTTACTTGATGATAATATGTAACTAACCATATTTTAAATTATATTAAAATGTACCAATAATCCCCATTTTATTAATCTTTTTCCTTCAGTGACCACAAAACACAAAATATCATTTTTAATACTTGAATGTGGAAAACCAACTTATCAAGAGGGTCACTTGATAAGAAGTAAATGTTTAAAGGATTGCAACCCAACCAACAGTCGGAGTTAAAACCAATATAAACCAACCAAAATAAGCCAAAACCATATGAGGAGCCAAAGGTTGCACCTAGGTCTTCCCGTGGGGCCAAGACAATGAAGATAACCAACGTTCTCAACCCTTAAGTGTGCACACCCCCTACTAAGATCATAATATTAGATAGAGTATATCATAAATAAATAAAATTAGAGTATATACAACGGCATTTGACCCAATATAAATAACTAGCACAACCAAACTTTGGGAGACCCCCTAAAGAACCCTAAACCCAACAAAAATATTTCACTTTAAGTTTTAGCGTGTTATTCAAGGTGATTAATATAATGCAATCAAGGCACAAAACCACATTTACACTTTCTTATACATTCCTTGAATACCCACCTTTCCAATATTAGGTACTTTCCATATTTAACACCATCCAAAAATAGTAACATAATTGACACCTGCCATAAACAACACTTCCCAAAAAATATCTTTTCGTGATACAACTCTTTAAAGAAAATGGTAGGTCATTCATATCACCTCTCAACCAAAATCATAATTTTAAATATATCATACAGCAATCCACACAATAGTAGTTTATTAGTTTGGCATTCCTATAATAGAACTAATCTACAATTAATGTTAACTAAATATAATACGTATATTTTATGTATAAAAAATCAATTTACTTCTTAAGTTGTTCTAATTAATAATTATCCAATCCAAAAAAAATATTAATTGGTATCAGGGCTAGTCCATAACTGGGTCAAGTAGGTTAGGATATGTATCTTGATTAAGATTTTTCCAAAATATTTAGCCTATAATTAATAGTGATAAAAACTAAATATTTAATCACCAATATCTAATCAATTAATTTACATCTTTTTTATGATGGTTCGTTAATTACATCTCATATTAATTACTTAGACTAAATTTGTTAATCAATATAAATAGATATAAAAGAAAAAAATGATTCATGCAAATATATTAAATTACTCCATCATCATGTGTTCCATGTAAATTAATCAAAATTCGTGTGGCCTGTAAATTCTTTATAACACCATAGACCACTAACCTAGTAACTTACCCCACTAACGATTTTTCCCCTTCACCATTGGTGCTAGTAGTATGCAACAATTATTATTAATGCATTAAGGCCAATCAGTATAAATGAAGAGCAAGTACTTCCTATTCACCAGGAACAATTAGTCACATATTAGCTTTTATGCACACACACTTTAACATACTATATCCTACAACATATAACTCATCTATATTATTTTAATTAACTATAAATTGAAGGGCATACTATCTGATCGGGTATTACTAGTTCCCTAGTCCCTAGTTATAGTTTTTTTGTTGCCATAATACTAGTTCAATTAGAGAAACAAAAAAAGTAGATGGAGAATCAATGTTTCCATTATAATTGCTAGACTTGAAATTGATAACTAAGTTGGTACCATAATATGTTAATTAATATGTATGTTTATCCCTTTTTGTGATCTTATAACTTTCATGATCTTACTGTAACTATATTGTTACCTTACTCGATACATAGAGTACCGATTGTCTCTCTCATGGAAACTGCTCATTCCCACGAGCATATCTGTCTTATTTTGTAGGTGATTACTAACTTTACTCTTAATGCGCTTGCCTTCAGTGAGTGTATAATTAAAATGCTATAGGGTACGGTTATCTGGATATATCTCTCTCTATGGACTCTTAGCCATTTATTTTTATTATACATATTTCATTTTCTTTATTTCGTATCTTATATCATGGTGGAATCAAGTGCTTCCCACACCTAATTCCTGAGTGTAATGTAACTTTTGACTTATATCCGATATAGACTAAGTATAGGGAGTATCTCTTCTATATTTGATTTGGTGTGAAACCCCTATATTTTTTGTTTTGGATTCCGCAAATAACTCTTTAAAATCAAAATTTTAGGTCTTAAAAAATGGAGGTGTTACATTTTTGCATGTTGTGTAATAATCCAAAATTTATTACAAAAAAAAATTATTTTAAAGTTAAATCATTAACACAAATTAACGGATGTTATCACCAAACCTAGAGTGAGTATGTAACATACCTTTCTTGTACTAAATTCAAGAATAAAACATTTACGAAAATTATACCAAAACTTATAAAAAAAATATATAAATAACAAAAGACTTTAATAAATTAAATGTCCGCACATAGTACAGAGCACATACTCTAGATAATATAATATATATAAATAAAGAGAAATGAAAAAAAGAAGATGAAGAGTCCAAAAAAGATATTCAAAATCTAGACCACACAAAATATGTGACCCTGGATAAATATAACTTTATGTCCTAACCCTAGTATAACTAAAATTAATGTACCTAAGGGATGTCTTTGAATTCAATAGGATCAACATCAAATATCCGTGACACATCATCAATAAAAGAGTAGTATCAGTATGCATCTCGTATCTAGTAACATAACTACCCTAAAGATATAAAATTATGCCCAAGACCCATACAAAAAAGGTAACAAAACATGTAATAGCAGGATAACAACATGCTTCATACAAATGTCTCTTGTAAAGAAGGCAATTCAATCATAAAGTATAGGATAATGTAATATGAACATATGGATAGAAAATATTCATTGATTGTTATGATTCATTATCATGATTATAACTAATATATTATATTAACTTGAGGATAGAGACATGAAAAATCCTTCATCTACAACATTTCTATGTAGTGTACAATGACACTATCTTAATTGGCCCACCCATATATGTAACTAGAAACCCCAATAATAGGTTACCTAATCACTTTAGCATGCACACACCCTATAGGACCCATTACTATTATAGAGTAGAACAAGGTCTCCTGTACATGACATAAGGCACCTAGCATCACAAAAACAAAAACAAAATGGTACTAAGTGAATATCACACCTATTCTCGAGTAGGTACCCCAAGAAATATTAGTCCTAACTCAAGATCTTATACTTTAAGTGATTAATGTTTTTTTAAATACTTGAATCAACAATAATCAAGACCCATAGAATAACACTTAATCACTTCCACTAACAAAAACATACTTACTTCTTAAGTTATGATAATATTCATACACTTGATCTATAGGTGAATCAAGGCCCGACCATTTGGTGCACAAAGGCCCAACAATATGCGATTAAGCCCCAATTCAATAAACGAAGTAATAAAACCTAAGCCATATTATCAAGGCGCCAAAGCCCAATGTCCATGTCATGAAAGGCCTATTTTTAATTTAAATCTCCTTAATTATTAATTCCATTTATTCAATATGAGGTTCAATGGTCAACAAGAGTCGATGGTTGACTAAGAATTGACTACAAGTCATACAAAAGGTCAAATGTCACACTGGGGTTCACATATCACTTAAACAATTTAAACACATATAAGATGACTAACATGCCCCCTTATTATGATTAAAAGAGGTATATTTCATGGTAAACTTAACTAATTATTTTCCTAGAGTGAACTTTAAATATAGGTACCGAGTATAAAAATACTAAGATTAATAAATGTATCAAAAATACCCTTTATTAGCTTAATTAACCATTTTAGTTAAGGTATCTAAGTTTACTCATCAATCAACACCCAATTATAACACTAATCTATTTAAATTTTTTCACTTAAACTAATGTTCATTTAGATATAAAAAATTCTAGAATTAAAGTATAATGACCAAAATGCTTTTATTAATCGTATTTAAACTCTAAAATTTATAACTTACTATAAAAAAATTTAACCCTAACAAATTATATATCAAATTTTATGTAAAGGACCTAAGGAAAAAATGGTATACTTAAAACTTACAAAACAAAATACAATGACCAAAATACCCCTAGTTGGTTGTGTGCCCTAAAACCTTAAAAGTTTAACAAACTCTAAAAGCTCAAAAATTCACACCTAGCTTCTATAACCTATTATACATACAATGGTATACTTATATGAAATTTAGACAACAAAAACTTTCATAAAACCATAGGGGCCAAAGGACATGTGTATATCAACATATTCGTATTTCAACTAAAATTCATGAAATTCAAGGTAACACTTTAGCATAGTAATATACACATATAACCTTAGAAAATTAAATTAAAAAAAAATATCATGATCATTCCATTCCCAAGGTGGCAAGAGAAACAACTAGGAAACCTAAACATTTTTCCATAAAATTTCATAATTACAACATGCTTATTTACATATTACTATACATATAATAAACACATTAAACTCTTATACTTCAAAATTATGCTTAACAAATAAATATAAGCATACACATATTAACATACTAAACACCTAGCACATAATTATCTTTATATAGGTTAGTTTAGTTACCTAATTCCTAAGCTCAAAGAAAAATCTAAAATAATGAATCTAATACTCCACTCACTACTACAAAAATAAACATAGAAGGCACCACATATACGGTTTGTTTAATTAGTACAACAACCGTCTATATATTTTACAATAAAAAAAACAACCAAGATAAAAGAAGATAGAAGAAATAGATGGCATTTGGGTAATTATAACCTCAATATATAGTGGGATCATAATGGGTGATGATAAAGATGACGATTGTAGAGAAAAAAATATCATCTATACCTTAGCGGGATTTCCCCCAATTTGGTTTAACCCAATATATGGGTGTGTTTGGTTACAATCATTGTTTATACCTTAGCATGATTTTTTTTTTCCAAAATTTTCCCATTTATACCATAGAAAAAAATTTCCCTCTTTTTATACTCTTCACTTTTACCTAGGGGGTCTTTTCAACTCTTCACATTTGCATAAACACAAAAAAACCTATCATTATAACTTCTTCTTGCCTAAAGTCTTCCACCATTGTTGATTCCTCTATTACCAACATCCATCACTATTTTTCTTCTTTTTTGGCCATATTTTCCTTAATATATGTGCATTTTCATCATCTTTCTACATAAATATTTATATGATATTATCAATGTTTCTACTCATTTCTTGCACGAACAAACATAACGTAAATTTGCTTCCTTAATTTTTTTTTTATATTATGTGTTTTATATATCATTAGAAATTCTTTGGTATCATTATTTTGAACTTCAAAAAGATGTTTTTGTGTTATGAAATGGGGAGGGTGCTAAAAAAGGTAGGGTTATTTGTGGACATTATATAGTTATTTGGTTGTAGAATTTTACATATATTTCATTTTTTATGTTTCGTGGTTTACATGGTTTATAGGCTTTGGTATTTGTTTGGTAATTTGTTGAAATTTTACAGTGATTTGAGTAATTCTAGCTTAGTGTTTGTTGGAATTTTAAATTTGGATTAAAAATAATTTGATGATAAGACCACCTTTTAATGCAAAGTTCCCTAAAATTTTTCTTTAAAATGGTTAATGCAACATTAAGTTTTTTAGCCACTATTGAGATTGGGACTTCAAAATAATCTACTATTTCACCTAGTTTTAAAGCTTCAATTGTTTTGTCATTATTCTTAGTGTGCCTTGGGAGTGTGGGAAATAGAGAGCCATTGTTAGGCCATTGAGAAAGTTTTTTAGGCAATAAAACTATCATGTTTCTATGGGAGCTAATTTTTTCTTTGTGGCCATATTTCCTATAGAAACATGATAATATGATTGCCTCAGGAACTTTCCCAATGGCCCAACAATGACTCCCTAGTTAACACACTCCCAAGGCATTATAATAATGATAACCATAAAATTAAAGCATTAAAACTATATTAAATATTGGACTCTTTTGAAGTCCTGATCTCAATAGCAGTTAAGGAACTTAATAATAGATTGATTGTTTTAAAGAAAAGATGTAGGGAAATCCATATTAATTGAATTGGCCTCATTGTAAGATTATTTTCAATCCACGTTTGTGTGTGGGATGATCAAAAAGAAGAATTTTACATACTTGAATGAAACTTTTTGCACAAGAAAGGTAGATGCTACAATATAAAAAGAACATAACTGAATGATGTGCATAAATACCCTAGCTTGTTGAAAATGTAAATTAAATTTGTTAATGAAATAAATTTGTGGTCAATTCCTTATTAAAATGTATGCCTAATTATTATTTTGACGGTTTAATGCAGGCATGACATTTGATGGTCATGATAAAGGTGCCAAAACCATGAGTCCATAAGAAAGGTCTTTATTATCTTTCTTAGTATCTTTAGTTCACATGGTAGAGCTCGTTATAAGCACATGGTGGAGATACCAAGAGGATAGAAATGACATTCATATTTATGATCAATTCCTTACAATAAAATGTATGTGTATATATTTCTATCTTATTTAAAAATTCACTTGTTTGCTCTACTTTTTTTTTATTGATATGAGTAGTCAATTTAAATAATTTTAATACAAATTGATTGATGATATGGAATGTTTTTATAGGTTTGTTTTATTATATTCGAATCGAATGTCATCATAGTAAAATATATTTATAGAAGCCTTAAAGTGACATAGATGAATGATTTTTGCCATGGTTGTTGAAATTGCATATTATTTGTTAATACCATATATTTATATCAATTTTTAAAAAAAAATCATGCCTATTTTTTTCTTTCATGATTTCATGTATTTACAACATTTATTGATTATGATGAATATTTAAGGAGAAAGATAAAGAAAAGAAATAGAGTGTGTAAATGAAAGAGTTTAGGAGAATACAATTCATATGATGATGAAAGGCTCTGGAATGTCAAACTTAGATAATAAATGCTCTAACAACCCTGTTTTACTCAGACGAAGTGATATAGAGGGTATTAGAGATAAAGATTATTTGGTACCCATTGTAAGGGCACAATGTGTTTTGTTGTAGTTGTTGAATTCTACCCTTGTTATCTATCTTGACATCTTCATTTTTGATGAGCTTAGCAAAAGGTCCACCAAGAGTGCACACATATAAGAAAATAAGATTCCAATATATATGACAAATGATGACTTCAATAAAAAAAATACACATTATACTCTTATAATGAGCACCGAATAATCTTTATCACTATTGTCCTCTATATCACTTTCTGAGGTACAATAGGGTTGTTACAACAATCATTGCCTAAGCTTTGCATTCCAGATCATTTCATTAGTATTGAATTCTATTATTACAAATTATTTCATATGAACTTTCAATCTTATTTCTTTATTTAATAGGTTGTAAATGATGGTTTTAAGTCAATATTGTTGTCTAAATTGCATTTTTTTGGGATAGTAATAAACGAATATTATGGGATAAACTTGTTGTCTACACTGGAACATAAACGGTGGTTTTAGTCTAAAACTATCATCTAAACTTTTCTAAATAAATTAAGAAAATATTAGACAATGATTTTGGGATATAACTGTCGTTTATAGTTTAAAATAGATGGATAGCATTATCCCCATCCGCCGTCCAATCGTTCCTGTAATTTTTTAAGTACATTTTTTATTTTTCTATTTCATTATAGACGATTATGTTTGGAACCATTGTCTATAGTATATACAGTTGTAGCTTATATGATTATTATTAGCTGCCATTTTTTTCTTTTTCTTTCCACCATTTTATAAGGTTATTTTTATAAGCATGACTTTTAAACCTCTTGATCACCTTCATAAGAGGGTAAAATAAGAAAGTTTAATAATAAAAGACTAATAAATATTGAAGTGGAAAAAATGAAATGAAATTGAGGGACTTAGGAGAGTAGAACAACTAACGGACAACAGCAAATGGTTAGCCTGCAAGGGTTGGTAACTGACCAAGAGGAGCGGAAAAGCACACCTAAATGCCAACATACGACCAAGGGAAGGGGGAAAGGAGGGTTGTAGTGGGATGTTTCCCGCAATAAAAATGAGGAGGAGCAAAAACACGCTAACAGTATAAGAAGTAGGCTCGAATCTCCATAGAAAATAAAAGAAGAAGTGTTTGGGGGGCTTAACTCATAGTATCTTGCTACAATGGAGGGATGATTGTGTGAGGAAAAGAGGGAGGTAGTTGTGTACTAAAATGGGCAATGAAAAAGGAGGGGAACATGAGCTATGGGCCACGATTTCTAGTATCAACATGTAAACACATGTTCAGAATAAGAAAAACAAAGGAAAGAAAGTGGAGTCTTAATTCATGCTAATGTGTGCAAGGGATGATGAAAGTGAGGTGTTGTAGGAGCTCTTCGTAGGTTAAAAGGTAAGAAGAGTAGGGGACAAGGGGTTGCAAGGTCATGATCACTGAACACAGTAGCAGTGACATGCACAGCAGAGAGGAAATAAAATGTGGCTTAAATGCGTGGAAGCATGCACGTAGAAATGAGAGGAATGAACTATGGGTATCTGTAGGAGAATAAGGGAGGGAAGGAAAGTTGAAAGGAAAAAGGTTTGACAGGAGGCAGAAGTGAGAGGAGGTGGTGTCAAGTCAAGTTAGAACTTAACATAACTTGGTTAAAATAAAGCGAGAGACATAGAAAACTTACTTGTTTGTCTGGCCTAGGGATGACAATTTTTTCCACTAATTCTGAGCCCCGTCAGGCATTCTCCATTCGGATTTGGGGAGTTATTTTGGAGATTGGGTTTGGGGTTGGGGATTTTTATTGAGAATTTATTCGGCGACAAATCGGGTATGGTTTTGGGGTCCCCATCCCTGAACCCACACTGTATTATTAATTAAATACACTAGCCCAACACAACGGCCCAGCTACTTGTGGCACAACCCCCCAGCTCAACTTTAGCAAAATCCTACGTCTTCCATCCCGTCTACGCATGCCCTGCCCCAGTGCCCCTGCTCCCAAATTTTTTCCAATTTTCCTTCATTCACCAAATCGCCAAACTCTCCCTCCATCCCTCGACACCCTCTTATAACTCCTGTTTGGTTCTTCATTCAATCTTCAATCTTCACTTCGCCTCACCGCCCCGACACCCCCTTCCTTTAAACCCTTTCCTTCCTTCAATCCTTCCGCCATGTCCATGCCCCTCTATAACTGCAACAAACAAACCTCCAACTGACCCTAATTTTTTATCCTTTCTGAATCCCTTCCGAGTTTAAGACTTCTCACTTCTTCTTCTTCTTCTTTGAGACTTTTCCTAAGCCTTCTTCTTCAAGAATTCAACTCCTCACTCCTCAGTCACTTGCACTCACCACTCAACCCTCTCTTGTAAGTCTCCATTTTTGAGAATCGAGTCAATCGACTAATCGACATTATAATAGGAAGGGTTGTTGTTCGACGCTTCGACAACTTCGAGTCTTCAACTCCTCTGACACATAGCCCACCCATGATATAAGTATGATTGTATCTAAATCAGATAATCTGATGTTAGTGACATTAATTTTACCTATCATGGAGTATAAGATTAATATAAGATTTTTGATTGTATGATTGTATCTAATTATAAATTTATTGTTGTGCAGTGTAGTCGGCAATATCTTATCTACGAGTGACTTGTATAGTTGTATTGCTTATATCTGATTTGCAGCATCTGCTTCATTGGCTTTGCTTGGTTTATATTGTTGATTCATTGAAATGATAGTCGAGTTGTGTATTTGTGTTTTGTTAATTGTTGTTGAATGCTGGTTGACATTAGACTGTGGTTGGGGGTTTGTTTGTTGCCAACTTACCGCATCCTGCAGATTGCTTCATATTTGTCATCTGTGGACGGAAAGAATCTGGCAATTAGCAATCTACGGTGTAATTAAGTTAACAAAGATGATTAGTATTAGTTCCAATGGATTATAAATAGTGAGTACTAAACTAAGAGAATAATTAAGGTTAGATCCCATAATTGGTAATTAATTGGATCCTTAGTTAATTAAGGAGACACACACATCCTAATTCCTATGGTTGTAAATTATAAAAAATACCCAAATATATGATAGAACATATAATGACCAGTACAATCTAAATAATTACTAGAAAATTAATACGGCTTGATGGTTTAATTAATAACAAAAATTGCTTATAATACTAAACCTGGAGGCTCTTAAATATGAATAATATAATCACTGATTCATATATAAATAATCATCGACATAGATAAGAAAACAAAGCCATTATTCTATGATTAGTTACATAATTTATTTTTCTACAATATAAGTTAATATATATCATGTATTTCCTTTTAAAACTATACAGATGTATGGGTTATTAATATCTACTATTTTTAACAAATGGACAGAAAACATTAACAAAGAGGTTGATAATGTTACGGAAAGTGTTCCAACTCAGGAAAGTGGAGCACAAACATCTCAAGATGAGAATATTGAAGCTAATAGGGAGATGTCAAGTCAGAATTCTAATGATGAAAATACTGAAAACATGGATGTGGATAGTGCCAAAAAAAGGTAAAAGAAGATCAATTGTATGAGATCATTTCGAAAGAAAATCAATTGGAGGAAAATGGAAAGCAATTTGTAACTATTGTAAGAAGCACTTGAGAAGAGAGAGTAAGTATGACACTAAGAATCTACATGATCACTTGAAGACATGCATACATAAAAAGCAAGCAATCATGACACAATGTCTTTTAAATCCAACAACTTCCATTGATGGGTCATCAAAACTTAGTACATATCAATTCAACCAATTTCATGGAAGGGAGGAGCTTGGTAAAATGATTGTGTTGCATGAGTATTCATTGTCTAAGGTTACACATGTAGGGTTTAAAAGGTTCCTTCATGTCATACAACCATTATTTAAAGTGGTTTCTCGGAACACAATCAAAAGTGATATCCTGAAAATGTTTGATGTTGAAAACGAGAAAACTATGAAATTGTTGGAGACAAATGCAAGCTGCATAGCATTGACAAGGGATATGTGGACTTCAAGTAATCAGAAAAGAGGATTCATGTCTATCACAACACACTTCATTGATGATTCATGGAAACTTCAAAGTTGGATTGTTAGGTAAATTCTATATGTGTTACAAGAAAAACCTATGCACATAAATTGACAATATAATTAATTACTAAACTATGTTTTTTTTATTAGATTTATTTACGTGTCATGTCGGCATATGGCTGAGGTGCTAGCAAATTATCTTGTTGGTTGCTTATTTGATTGGAATCTTGATAGTAAGTGTTATAGTTTAACTATTGATAATTGCACCTCTAATGATGCTATGGTTGATATCATTTTGGAATAGCTTCATCCGAGTTCACTTATTTTAGAAGGAAGATTGTTTCATATGCTTTGTTCTACACACATATTAAATCTAGTTGTGAAGGATAGATTAGAGTTAATTACTGAAACTATTGAAAATGTATGTTATAGTGTTACATTTTGGATAGCAACTTCGAAAAGAGATGAAAATTTGTTGAAATAGCTAACATATGAAAATTCAATGCACTAAGAAACTAGAACTTAATTGTAAAACTCGGTGGAACTCTACATATTTAATACTCAACACTGAAATTCAATATAAATATGTGTTTCACCGTTTGAAGCAGTGTGAGCCTTTATATAAGAGAGTTCCCACTGAAGAAGATTGGAAAAATGTGAGAGATATTGCTTCTAAATTAGAGATTTTTTTATGATGCAACTGAGTTGCTTTCAAAGACTAAGTATGTCACTATAAATTTATTCTTCCCCACTATGTGTGAGATTAAGTTGGCAATTGATGAATGGGTCAATTCAAATGAGATTAGGGTGAGAAGTATGACAAGCAATATGAAAGAAAATTTTGACAAGTATTAGGATGAGATAAATTTCTTGTTTGCTATTGGAAGCATTTTGGATCCTAGGTATAAGTGAAAGACCATTAAATTGTATTACCCTCTTGTCTATGGTGATGCATCTTTGGGAAAGATTGATGATGTGAAGAAAGTGGTGAGTGGCTTGATTGAAGAATATAAAACAAAATCTCAGAAATATCATGTTGTCCATCAAGGGTCACAATATTGCTCTTCCTCGAAGCCTCAATCCCTAAGGGTGGTAGACTAGAAAGATTCATGGAGTCCAATTCTAGCATTTAAATTATAAAGTCGAAGTTAGATAGGTACTTGGAGGATCCTCTTGCACCAAGGAATGTCGCTAATTTTGATATCTTATATTGGTGGGAGATGGATGGTTACAAGTATCCCAATTTACAAATTGTTGCTAAGGATGTGTTAGTCATTCTTGTGATGACCGTTGCTTCTGAATCAACATTTAGCACTAGTGGAAGGGTTATAAGTGCTCATTGAAGTAGGCTTCATCCTAACACCATAGAGGCTTTGATGTATACTCGAGATTGGTTATGGAGTGAAATCAAAGGTATTATCCAATATTTTTAGTTATTTTCATAAGTTTTTTATTATAAATATTATTATTTACTTATTTTGCTATTTATTTTTTCTTTCAAACTCTACAGCTACTTCGGAGTGTCAAAATTTTGATGATGATGTTGATGTTGATATAAAGGTAATTGATTTATTTCTTGTTCTTGTAGTGAGTAAAAATATATGGGTTGTGTAATGTAAATCATATAATATATATATATATATATATATATATATATATATATATATATATGTATAAACATGATACCAACCTCCACTACTTTGTAGGCAATAGAGGTATGCACTAATAAGAGCAACACTGCAGGGAGTGATATGATGTAATTTGTGGATTTATAAATGAGTATGCAAGTCTACTAAATTGTGAACTAATTATATTGTTGAAACTGTACAACACTATATTTTTTTATGCCTTTAATGATTGTGAACATAGCCTACACAGGATGTAATGATTGTTAAAGGCCATTACATACAGATGCGGTGCATATTACTTGTAATGGAAGAATGAAGATGTCTCAACCTAATTTGTTTCTAGCATTAATCAAAGTGTTGTCACACATAACTTGTATGTTTATTTTATATATCTTTGTAGTTTGTGAGTTATCCATTGTAATTTCTATAGATACATTTTGGTTTTAGTCTAGACTAGTCCATGGAATGTATAAGCTAAAGTTATTATGTTATTTCTTGTTTTTATCTATTAATCAGGTTGATTAATTTATGTTTCAAGTTATGAAAGCATGTCATTAGAGTACCCTTTAGGTTTAAGGATTACTGGATCAGGATTGTTTTTCTCAGCATAGGAATTAGAAAATGACCATTGTGGGGATTTTTTTTTCAAGTTATTAGATCATAATTACCTTTACCAATGTAAAAGTATGATAATGGAGCACAGGGATCTGGGTAACGGGGGCGGGTAACGGGGATTGGGGATCGAGGACGGGGATTGGGGATCGGGGTAGGTATGAGGATTCCATCCCCGCGGGAATCAGGTCAGAGATTTTCCGTTAAGAAAAAATTGGGGATCGGGGAGGGGGATGGGGATGGGATCCCCGTCCCCGACCTGCCCCGTTGCCATCCCTAGTCTGGCAGCTAAATAAAGTCCAGTTTAAATTTATTAAAATTCGATGAGCTGACTCTATTTATTTTTTATTTATTTAAATAAGGGTCGACCCTATCTATTATCGAACCATTTATTTTTTTAATTTGTTATTAATATATCTATTAATAAAAATATAATAACCTTTATTTGATACTAATTATTCTCTTTTTAATAACGCATATTTAAAATTTATATTTAAAATAATATTTTTTTAAACTAGTGGTTTTAGGCAATATTAATAATGAGAAAATTGGGATAAATAATAGTACAAAAAAATAAATTATTTTTTCCTTGAAATACAATTAAAGTGCTAAAAAAATATATTAACATCAAATTCATCTTATGTGTATAGTTTTTTATATTAAAAATGATGAAATATAAATATTAATTATATATATATAATCTACTATATAAAAACTAGTTTTATTATAATATGCTATTTATAAGCGAGAATTTTATCAAGTAAGATATCAAACAAACTTGTTTAATAGTTATTTGCTAAAGTAATATTATAATTAGTGTACATAGTTATTTATATTTTATATTTTCTTACTTGTAAAAGATATTAAAAATAACTAAAAAATTAAAATAAATATGAAATATTAAAAAAATCAAGGCCTATGGACTGACCCAATTTGAGCTAATTTTAGTCTAGAACCGATTAAGGCCCACTAAAAAATAATTAGGCCAACTCATGACCCGCCCTTCTCTCAACTAGACTTGGACCCGCCCCCGATCCGATCTAAACTAGCCTAATAACCAGGTTTATTTGGTGGTGATACGTCAACCAAAGCATATTTTGTCTCCTAGCATTTATGTCATGAAAATCAAGAAAGGGGAGTGAGATTTGCATGGTCAATCACTAAGAAGTGTAAGAAAGAGAGAGTGTTGGTAGGTTTTGAGTGTGATGGAGTATGGAAGTATTTTTCATTGATTACTAATATTCCAAATTTGTGATTAGATTTTCCAACATGTAAGTGTCACTTGGTAACAAAGTGAGGGGTAGGATAGGTATTTTAAACTTTAGAATAATTTAATGGGTAGAAATACTAGAAAATAGGAATGTATTAGGAAAAATAGGGAATATATCCAAAAAATTATGAAAATGTGATAAATAATTTTAGAAACCCAAGTATACAAAAACATTGGGTATCATAGCTGATTTGACTCTCAATGGATGGAAAACGAGGAGAATCACTTTTTTTTCATAAATGCACAAAATGAGTAAGGGAGGATTCAAACAACCACAAATTAATATATAATAATTTTCGAAAATCAAAATATAAAAATATTTTATTTTAGAATTTTTTTATGCTCTATAGATTAAAAAGGGCTAAAATAACTAAAATCATAAAAATGTTTATAATGAATGTTTATGCTATCTAATGATTAAAACAAGATAATTTGTGAGTGAACGGAATATATGAACAAACTCAAAAATATTTTTAAATTTATTTATGAATTTTGAAATGTCTGGAATGATCAAAAAATAATAAAATCAGAAGAATTACGTAAAATATATATTTTTATAAATAAAAGAAATAATCAACAGAAAATTGAAAATTAATATGGATATAATGAAACTCAATAATAGATTATTATTTAAAAAAAAAAAAGAAATAATACGAGCCTAATCACAAGGCAATTAGGGTAGGAGATGATGATATTAGATGGCAGTACTAGGAGTGGTAGAAATAACCTTTTTAACATGGTATATTTCGAATAAGGTTTTTTTTTTTTTTTGGGGGGGGGGGGGGGAAGGTAATGGGAGGAAAACCTTTTGGGGGTATGTTCACCCTATTTCGAAGAAAGGTCTAATTTTGTTTTGTTTAATTTTTTTTGGAAAGACTATACTTTCTCTCATAGGAGGAATGTTTTCGATTCCGATCATTGGTGTGTGATACAACTCGTGTCCTCTCCCGATAGGCTTTGTCGTATCATATATCTATTTGCACTCTGAGATTGTACAATGATCATAATGTTACCATCCCTCCCATCTTTCCGTAATTTTATATCATACACCATGGGTTCGTAACATACTGTAAGGTGCTCCCATCCGATGTAGACATACAAAAGGAAAAAAATAACACATTACGGACACACACTTAGGAAAATAAGAGTTTATTATCTACCTTTATTTTTCTCTAATATCTGTTGGTCCTTTGTTTTAAAATTTAAAAATCAATTAAATTGATTTTAGGTTATTAGAAAATTTCAAAAATTATGCCAAAATGTTATTCACTTTTTTCTTTATAAATATATATTTTTATTAATATACTTTTGATGTAAAGATAAAATATATATATTTAGAAGTTAAAACAATCCTTTGCTGAACCTAAACCCTTTATCTACCAAACTTTTACGAATTAATTACTCAACCTATGCCAATTATTTGCTGAACTTAAAACACTTTATCTACTAAACCTAAAATCGTTTTCTGTTGAAAATTTAAGAACCAATTAAAGAACATTTACCAATTATTTGCCGAACCTAGAAGATTTTTTTACTGAGCATGTCGAAATAATTGTTTTAAGTTCGGAAGATTAAGTAGTTAGGTTGCATGGCGGTGGAGTTGAGGTAGCGCTAGCCAAGTTTTGACATACTTTATCCCGGCAGATAGATTAAAATGAGGACAATGGTGATGGTGGTGGAGTTGAGGCTGCAATGGCTTTGAATCTTCCGTTTCTTCCCCGCATCAAATGAAAGAATATTTGACCGGATAGTCAGTCCGATTACACGATTATATATTTTGGCTTAACGGTGCAGCAACCGAAAATTGAAGTAATGTATGAATCATTATTTACGTACTATAACGAAGCAAAAAGGCGTTAATTATATGAACAAAACATGTTGAATATGCTGAAAATATGCATTCAACGCAACAAAGTGTATATGAATATGATAGAATGGGTTGTTTTTTTTCCCCCATCTATATTTGTGGAATTCGATTTTATGTTCTTAAGTAGTGTATTGCACTTGACTTTTGATTCTTCATTTTTTTTTCTTCTTTTTGAACTTTTTTTTGGGCACTTATAAAGGTCCTGATTGATAATTAGCGGATATATTATACCGATTAGAAGAATTATATTAACCGCTGGCTAATAGCAGATTATATATTGTTGATTTAAGTATCAGATAATGTTAGGTGTTTACGTAAAAGTGTTTGGTAATATTTAATGATTGTGGTAGTTATTAGAAGATTGAAAATATAAATGACTTTAAAAAAATTAATTTTAAATAAATGAATCTAAAATTATCATATTCTGAATTTTTTTCATCCCAAAAAACTAATGTAAAAGATTATTTAGCAAATACTAAAATTAAAGGTTCAATATTGTTAAAATTTTAATTTATCTCAAAACCGTTAAAAATGGTCCATTCGTATCTTTTTATTATACATTGGATGACATGTTGGATGAGGAGCATGCACCTTGGGTCCATAAAATAATATAAGAATTGGTCTTTCCATCCCTTCCCCGACTCGTTGATTTCTGTCTTCTTATGTACTGTGCTTCAGAACTTGCTAGCTGTCATTGTCATTAATGGAATATACCCTGTTCCGCCGCTGCTGCGTAATGGAATTATCAGCAAGAAGTGAAGTTACAGTTTTCTTCGAATTGCAGGTATCTCCCTATATCGATATCATTACTTGTCAAGATTACGTGGAATGAGTAGGTAGGTTTGCGGAAGGTGAGCTGTATGTTGTTAGTTCATAATCTTTAAGCACCTTTTCTAAGTAAGTATTGTAACGGTATCACACCTCAACCAAAGATTAAGAATAGGTTACATTGATTACAATATGGTTAGATTCATATGTTTATTGTAATGCCTCCTATATATAATTAGGATCGTAAATAAGCTGAATCAGTTTGGTATTCGGCTCATTAAAAGCTCGGTCTAGCTCGTTTGTTTAGTTGAATGAGCCGAACCCGAAATTGAAAAAGTGAGGCTCAATTTATTTTTTAGCTTTGGCTCGTGAGCTCGACTTGGCTCGACTCATTAAAAGCTCCGCCCGGCTCATTTGATTAGTTAAATGAGCTGAGCCTGAGTCTTATTTTAGGCTTGCTTAACTAAATGAGCCAAGATCGAGTCCAGGGATATTCGACTTGTCTCGGCTCATTTATAACCCTATATATAATTTTTAAATAAATAAATCAATAAATAATGTAACGTTTCCAAAATTCACTCCTAAAAATTTTTATTTAAAGAAATAATGCGAAAGCTAAAATAGAAAATATGGCATGTTACTGCCATACCTAACACAAAATAAATGTCTAACGTCTATCTCATGTTAGATGTAAGGCTAAAACCTGTCTAACTAAAAATCCAAACAACATCTATGCCATGAGGATAAACTCCCACAAGGGGATATCTAGTGGCGGATGACAAGTAAACAATTTCACCGAACAAAATCATCGTCGATCAAGTCAGCGGAAAACATGTGAAATAACTCTGAATTTTAAAAGCTTAGCAAAGTAATGGAAAATTAAATTTTGATTACAACACCATTAAAATTTTAATACAACACTTGAAAAATTTTAAAAGTAAATATAGACAAATAAAGACAAATCTCCGAGGGATAAAACTCTGGTTTGCCTACTCTCTCAAAGCTACACCTTCAACCCATCAAAAACATTCGATCTCAAGTCTGCACAAGAGGTCTTCTCTCCACCATTAGTGGATTGTCACAGGACCTATTTAACCAAGGTAGTATTAGTACATGTCTAGTATTGAGTAAATCACGACTACCTAACTCATGGGAGGAAACATGATACACATAAGACACGATAATCTTTAGCGTACAATACTCATGCTCAATTATACATGTGATACATACAATGAAACATATGTTCATGGATTCATGTTTATAAATACATAACTAGACATGACAACACATAGGGTACAAGCATACAATAAATCTTGGTCGCATACTATGTAACACAACTACTCTAGAAGATAGCATTCTACACATAAGGCCCACATGCGATTTAAATAATAGGTCATGTGATAACTGGATACTAACATGTGCCATATGGTAATACTATTGTAAGGAAGACAACTAAAAGGCATACATAAGAAAATGAAATATAAAATCCATGAGTGAACGAGAATAATTGATCATTATATTTCATTATCGTAATCACAACCATTTAATTATATTATCTTGAGGACAGGGGCTCAAAGAGATAGTAACAACTAATCTAGTACTCGAATGGTACTAGTCTTAGCTGGCCCGCTGAGAAATGTAACAAGACCACCAATAAATAGGACACCTAATCACTTAAATATTCATACCCTCTATATGGCCAAAATATATTGAGACACCTATAGAGTAAAAGAGGGCCTCTCTGGACCTCGTAAGGCACCCGGGATTACAGACGATAAAAACACCGGAATGGTATCAAGTGAATACCAAACCTAACTCAGATAGCTACCCCGAGTGGTACAAGTCTTGACTCAAGACCTTTCACTTTAATTGATTAATATTTTATTTAAAGATTTAACCAATCATAGATCATATCCACATGATAGCACTTAATTCACTTCCATCAACACAATAAATTTCTATTATTACATGCATTCCAAATAGCATTAAAGACGATCGATTCCAGGCAGTATTAAAGTTGAACCAATTCAGGTGGCATTAAAGTCAATCCAATTCAGGTGGCATTAAAGTCGATCCAATTCAAGTGGCATTAAAGCCGATTAATTACAAGTGACATTAAAGTCAGATCATTTCAGGTGGTATTAGAGTGGAATAATTCCATGGCATAAAAATACAACACAAAGTATTATACAATTTCAATCCATACTCAACCACAGATACGGTTTTCTAAACCGATTACAATTTATACACATTAGAACATACTCTAAAATCACTAAATATTTCATAATTAGTTGACCATGTTAATTACATAATCATGCTCAATCCTTCACATACTCAAATACATACAATATTCAAGAGGCATACTAATATGTGTTCGCATTGAAGCTATAAATTCATACATACATACAATTACCACACAAGAACACAGTATACGCTTGACATAATTAAATAAATAATAAGCATACTCATCACCTTCCACTCCAAGCAGACATACATTTTATGATTCTGCCATAAGAAAAGGCAAGTAATGACTTATCAAAATCCGAAGCTAGCTAAGCAAATTGAAAAAGAGAGAGAGCTATCGAGAGCTTGACAATCCACGAGAAAATTTTTCTAGATCACTGATAGAAATCGAAAAACTAGATTAAAAACTATGTTATCGATCAATAATTAAAATATTATAATTTACTTAATAAAGAGAGACACAGAAGGTTTTTCTTAGGAAATGTATCAAAAACTAAAGACTCGCAAGCATAGCTCTATTAAGATTTAAAACTAAATACTAACCAAATCGAGTTCAACACATATCAATTAGGATACTTCAAATTGATTTGGAAAACTAGGGAAAGAATAATAGAAGATATGTTAATTTTTATCGAGAATGACTTACTAATTAGGTTTTACGACCAAAGAGACAAACCAACCATTTTTAGGGAACCAATCCAACCCAATAACATAAAAATACAATTCAAATGATTTGAAATCAAAACTAGTAATATACTAGGTGCAAGAAGCATAAGCAAATTATTTTTATAAAACCATCTCCGAAAATTAGAGTTTCTAAGCCTGAACTGCAACCTAATTAATTAACATCGATTACCTCAAGTTGATAGCTTAAGAATTTAATTAAACTAATTTTAAATAAATCTATATAATCAATTTAAACAAAATAATATTATGAGAGCCAATTTAAGATAACCGTTTTCCAATATTAGGGTTTTTAAGCCCAAGACACAATCTTGGATAATTAAAATCAATCATTTCCAATCGAAGGTGTTAGAATGCAATTAAGGTCATTTCAACTATTTCTATAAATTTAATTTTAGAAAAACAACTATACAAATGACCAATTTCATAATTTCATTTGAAATCTAGGGTTTTAGGCCCAAAAATACAATTTGATTAAATTTTATTAATTTATTTAAATTGAATTTTTAGAAATGTAATTAGACATATTTTATAACATATAATATATAATAAATTGATCAAAACCAATAAAAAATACCCAATTTAGCATATTTAGAGTTTTTGAGTCCGAAGTATAAATCCGGTCAATTATTGCTAAAAATTTAAATTGGAAGTTTGGAATTGCAATTAGATGTATTCTAATGTAAATAATATAATCAATTGAATAAAATAACTCAATTATACAATTCAATTTATATCCGCAAGATTTTTGACGTAAAAATCCAATTCTAATCAATTTTACACAATTTTTCCAAAATTGATACTTCCAACATAAAATAAAATACATTTCAAAGCATATTGTAAAATCAATTGAGTGAAGCAACTCAATTATTTAATTCAATTTTTTCATACATGAATTTTGACCTAGAAATACAATTATGATTAATTCCACATAAAATTCTCAAATTGATAATTCCGATATTAAATTAGATATATTTTATAATCAATTTATCAAAAATAGTTTAATAGGACGAATCCGCAAAATTCAGACATAATAGGGTCAAATTTTTTATTTTCACAAATCAACCACATACACAACAATTAACCACTCTAAATCAATCATAACACATATATATATACATAATTAAAAGACCGATTTAGCTTATCATAAGCTAATGTATACCAAATTAATCAAAACAAAAGTTAAGGTTTGGGATAATTTATACCAAACGGAACGTAGCGAATCGAACCGATTGCGGATCGGTGGAACTTTGTCGAAGGGCAAGGAGTGTTCGCCAGTGGTTGGACAATACTGGTTTTTGCCGAAAGTCAACGGTGCGCTGTTGTTGTGCCTCCGTTATTGCATTGCTACTCGTTGGCTGCTGCTGCTCGTTGGCGGAGGATAGCGGTGACAAGAGGGAGAAGGGCCGATAGAGAGTGGTGATGGTTGTGGAGGTTGGTCGGCCGGCTGTGGTGAGGTGGTGTGGTGATGTTGAGGGATGAAGAAGTAGGGAAGAAGGTGAGGGGTTGGGGTTTGGTTTTTGCAAAAAACATGACGGGGAGAGAGAGAAGAGAAAGAAAAGAGGGAGTGAGAAGAAAGGGAAAAGGAAATGGGGGTCGGTTGGGGTTTGTTGTTTTTCCTTTTTCTTTTTTTTCAAATACAAATACATGAATGAATCTAAAAATATTAATAGATGATTTTATCTAAAACTCATTTAACAAAAGTTATTTCGTAAGGATCTAAAGGTATAAAATCAATATAGAAGCTATTTAAAGAATTTAAAAAAAACGTTTGGAAGAAAATACTAACGAATGCAAAGACCTATATTATTTATAAAAATACATAATAAGACCTCAAAAAATATTTAAAACCATAGGGGAAAATACTTAAATCAAATTCTAAGAGATCAAGATTAATTTAAGTAATTTTCAAAAATGGTCCTTCGCAAGCCAAAAAGGGTAAAACGGAAGAAAATTAATTTCGGAAAGAAAATCACAAATAATTTATGAAAATCTCTTTTAATTTAAATTTTTTCAAAGATTATAACGGCCTCGAAAAAACGGATAAATTTAAGGTCAAAAATACTTTCTACGGATACAATCATTAAAATAATTTTACTATTTTAAAAGAAATTTTTATAATTTAAATAATTTATTTTATTGGCGAAACATAACTCCAAAACAAAGGCATAATCGTACGATGAAGTTATAATCGAAAACGAATCTAAAATATTAAAAATAAAAATACGAGAAGAATGGAAATATATATTTTTAAATGAAAATCGAAATCATATGAATAAAATAAAATTATGGTCATGAATAAATTTATCTAGAATGATCCGCAACGATAATGATTATTTAAATTCTAATATGAAGTCGAAATCGTCGATAAATCTATAAAACGAATCGAAATTAAAAATTATTTAATATTTGTATCAAATTATGGTAATAAAATAATTAAGCTTAATAAAATTAAATTTTAAAAATTTGGGATATTACAAATAAAATTGTCACAGCATCTAATTAAGGATCATAGTGATTGTGTTGTTCCATTTTTTTTTTGATAAATGATTGTCAAGCCAATTTATCCGAGGACTTAGGAGGGGAGGAAAAAAAACTCATTAAAAGTTAATTGACGATAAAAAGATAAAAACTTTTAGTCAAAGGTAATGTCCGAGGAAAAGAACTGGACAATTGTTGTGCCACCTCTGACTTACGTTCTGTAACAGCATCTTCGACCCTAAATGACCTCTTTAACCCGGAATCTCCTGAGGAAAAAGCATTAAAACCATCTAAAACTCACATGAGTGCCTGAACATTATGCACTATATCATCCATTTTGTAGTCACATATGTTATGTCCATCTCTAATCCAGAAACCAGTTCTTGCCTTCATCAATGTCAATAACCAAGTCATATACGGGACTCAACTTTCAAAAATAATTTTATTTCTGAATTCTCATATTGTGCCAATTGTCCAAACAAAGTAGCAATTCAAATTCTATATATCATGAAAACCTTTGTTGGGAGCACCTAGCAAGGCTAGAGCTGTATCAATTGTGGTCTTTAGCATTACCTAATAATACCCTAGCCACTCACATGCTCCATACTCAGTTCCATATATATATATATATATATATTCTCGACCCTTATTTCGCGGGTGATGAGGTCAATAATACACATGCATGTGTAAAATTCAGTAAAGGTAGGTACGCAGCTACCTAGTTTCGACCCCAGCCAATATGAGAAGGATGAGCACTATCATCAAGATAAAATAATCAACCATGGCGTGAGCCCTTGGCAAAACAGCCAATATATATGACATGCCTGTTTGATTACATATTTTATGTTTGAAAAATATTTTTCAACTTCAATTATTAAAAGTTTATATTATTTTTAATAAGTTTGTTTTTTAATTATAGTTTAACAACCGGTAACAATAATTAGTGACTAACAACTATCAGTTTTTTAAAAATACGTCAAATATATATAGTTAATGTATCTAATAGTACGTAAGGCCTTACGAGAGATGAAATCTGTCCCAAAAAAAAATAGTACAGGACAAAAGGAAGAAAAAGGAAATCTAGTTTGGATAATTAGATTATTAGAATCCTAAAAGAAAATTTAAAAATTTAAAAAATATTTTTTAAATAAATATTTATATTAAATAACTAATTTTAACAAGTTAGCATGAATTTAATTTGGTTCATTCGGAGTCATCTCTCGTTAATGAAATGCCACCGATGGTTTGGACTTCGGATACCTTGTAGGTCGATATATTTAATTTTCGATGGACCTCATTAATTAACAATAGCAAAGGATGGGGCCGGGGGGCGGGGGGTGCGTATACTTAAATTAGTGGTGTGTATGATAGCTCGAACGGAGGGGCGGATGAAAAGGACTTTTTCGCTCAGAAGAAGGACGATAATAAATTATAAAAAAAAAAATACAGCTAGTATGAGTTAACTGATGAGAGTGCGTATGATAGTATTATTTATTTTTTAATTAATATTGACGATCGATAATGTGTGTGATATATAAATAAAAGCAAGCATACATAAGCATATCATCAACAAATTCCAGCCATCCATCCTCCATTTGAATTGAAAAGTTGAAAGATGGGAGAAAGAGCCGAAGGAGGAGACAAGTACAGATCAGGTCTATTGAACGAGGGAGGTGGTGAGGGGGTTGTTTGGAGGCATGGTGCTCCTCCCACATATGATGATGTTAACAAGCTCTTTGAAGCGGGTAGGACTCAGGTATCAATTTCACCTGGCTAGCTGCTTGCTTGCTTGCTTGCTTTTGCTATCTACCACACGCACTATAGTCCTCCTGTATAGCTCCCTCCCTCCCTTGCACGATATATATATATAGGAAATTGCCCGCTGATCCTTTATTCGTATAGTTAATGTAAATCTTTTTCTTTTTTTTTTTTGGTCTTCTGTGTAGCTGCTACACTAAAATTCATTTCTTTCTTGCGTAAAATTCGCAGGAGTGGCCAAAAGGTTCACTAGAAGAAATAGTTCAAAATGCGGTTAAGACGTGGGAGATGGAGCTATCTCACAAGACCCGTCTCCAAGATTTCAAGACTCTTAACCCTGAGAAATTCAAGCTTATTGTGAACGGTAATTAATTCTATCCGTTGACCTTCAGCATCAAAAAGACCACCTGTTAGGATTAAAGCATCAAGCTCCGAGCTTTCATTTCCCCCCCCCCCCCCGGATTAAACTATATATATAGAGAGAAGTTAGATGTGGTACATATATGCATGAACGTAGGTCGATCGGTTATATATACATATTTGTAGCCAGTTAGCTCGCTAGTTTAATTGTATGCTGATAGTGATTTGGGTGGGACGTGGTTTGTGCCAGGGCGAGAGGGACTATCAGCCGAAGAAACCCTAAAAGTGGGAAGTTACAACGCCCTCCTGAAGAGCTCCTTGCCGCAAGAGCTGCTGTGCTATAAAGCCAGCGAAGAGAGCTTCGAATCCTCTCATCAGGTTTTCCGGTCAGCCTTTCCCCGCGGTTTCGCCTGGGAGGTGCTCGCTGTGTACTCTGGACCGCCTCATATTACTTACAAGTTCAGACACTGGGGTTTCTTTGAAGGTCCTTTCAAAGGACACCAACCTACAGGACAGATGGTCGAGTTCACCGGCCTTGGCATTCTCAAGGTTTGTTTAGTCACTCAATCAATCAATCATTATGATAATAATAATAATTAGAAGCAACACACACCCTCCCCTCCCTCCGCATTTAATAAATTATCTCTAAGGATAATCTTTAACAACTAGTTTATCTTAAAGTATAATATCTTATAATATATATATAAAAAATTATTATATTTGTACTAAAAAAATATTAATCATTACATTTTATTTTTTTTAATACTTATGACAGTTTTCTGAATATGAATATGAAAGAAGTATATAAATATATGCCCCAAACTTTTTTTCCTTTTTTTTGCATTCTGTAATTAGCGCTCGATTATTACAAGTCTGTACTACTCGTAAGCAATTACCGATTGATCGATTTATTTTCCAATCATCCATCAGGTTGATGAATCTCTCATACTTGAGGACGTTGAGGTTTACTATGATCCAGGAGAGCTTCTTGCTGGATTCTTGAAAGGTAACACCGCCGACCCCGCCGCCGGCGGTGCTTCTATGTCAACTCAACGCTGCCCGTTTTCGCAATTCACCTGAGCTGCGTGTCCCTGTGTATATCTACATTTTATTGTAAGACGCAAGAAAATAAATCATACTGATAGCTTGTAAAAAGCCGCTGGAATTGCCTGCACTGTAAAATTAATAATTTTAGGCTGTTAATATCTACAACCTCTACCGTTTTATCACCTAATCAGAACCGTCCTTGTTCATTTAGATTCTGTTTGATTTGTGGCCAGCTTGGTTGAAAGAAAAATAAAGGAAAAAAATGAAAGTTTTTTCTTTTTCTTTCTCGTTTCGTTGATGGAAAATTTTCATGAAAAATAAATTATTAAAAAAATTGTTTGGTTTTTAAGAAAATATTCTGGAAAAATTTCATCATCATCATCATCATTATTATTATTTAAATACCCTAATATATTCATAAAAATTCAAAAAAAAATATTTTATTACATTAATATATAATATTTTGATGAATTTTATAAAAAATTATAAAACTTCATAAACTTAACACTAATACCAAATTATTACTTTTTAGAAAAATCCTAAAATGTTATATAAAAAACTTAACAACGATTGATTATTACTTCACTTGTTAGATCGGTAAAATAACAATATGTTATTGCATCTTTCATGAACTTGTTTAGTAATAACAAGTTATTCCATCTTTCATGTACTTGTTTAGTAATAAAAAGTTATTCTATTTTTTATGTACTTGTTTGGATATAAACCTTCAAATATCCTACTAATAAGAGATAAAACAAACTTGAATACTTGTCGAAATTCATCCTTGAGAAAATCTATTATCATCAACTTAAAATAAAACATAAAATAAAATAAATAGATCACTTCTTTTACTCCACACTTCTCAACATCGATGTAAAAATTCAAAGATTCACTACTACGGAAACAGGAATTAATAACGGGACATTAATAACGGTGTTTCGAAAACCGTCGTCAAATCCGTGAAAATTAATGCGCGGGAATTTTTAATAACGGTTTTACGTAATAACCGTTATTACAAGTGCAAGGTAAAATTTTGCATGGGAATTTTAATAACGGTTGACCTAAAACCGTTATCAAAAGATGATTTAATAACGGTTCAAACAAGAACCGTTGTTAAAATTGGCAAGGTTTTAATAACGGTTGTTGGAGAAACCGTTATTAAAACATGATTTAATAACGGTTCTTACAGGAACCATTATTAAAATCTCCTTTTATTTCGTTCTCTTTTGTTTCCTGCCAAAAATTTCAGACTCTGCCGCTTCCCTCTCGTACTCTCTTTCTCTTGCGAACCCTTGCACCACCGCTCCAGCTCCTCTGAATTAAGGGAAACTGTCGCACCGCCAACTCTCCAACACCCCTCTGCCATTCTTGCGAACGTAGCCAGCATTTGTACCTTCGTCGTTGCCGTTCTCAACCTGTACGCTGTCGCTCCCTTTACGTATGTGTTGTTCTTCCTTCATTGCTTAATTTGTCTCTACTGATATGTATATATATATATATATATATATATATATATATATATATATATATATATATATATATATATAAATATGCATGCATGTTGCACCGAAGAGGTTGTGTTTGATGTGTTGTTCGAAAATCTGTCGTTTGATGTTTTGGTGAAAAATTTTGCTGTGGCCTTTTTTGATTGTGGACAGCCAAGACCTTAATATATATGTATATATATATATGTGTGTGTGTGTGTGTGTGTTTATAATCTATTTTATAAAAGTATGTATTATTATTTTAAGAGAATCCACAAGCCTAAAATATATATTATTATCATAAGATATGTACGTTCTAAGTATAAAATTAAAGTATATATATATTTTTAGCACTCACATTATTATATATGCAGATGATCATGTGTATTTATATGCTTTTTTTAATATATATTTTGTAAGACATGTATGTTAGGGTTAGGGTTTATCGTTTATTATACTAAATATAAACTAGGGCTATAAGGAAAAATCCTAAGGATAAGGGTATTGTGCATGGGGAAAAGTTGAGGAGGTTGGTTGGGCATCGGTGTTGTGATTGATAAAAATTAAATAGAGATGAATAATTGTGTATAATAATAATAATAATTAATCATATAGGATTTATTATATTGTACTATATATATATATATATATATATATATATATATATATATATTATCTTATTAATATCTACTTGATTTTACTATGCGTAGGTTGAATGATTTGATGATAGTTTGATGTTTAGCCAGTTTATTAAATATATAACTAAAGATTATGTCCTTATTTTAAATAGTTTGATGTTGTTAGGTTTCCATAGTTGGTTATGATCTGGTAGAATATATTTATGATTTGTCTAGCTAGTTGAAGATCAGTTTACATATTCTGTAATTTAGATCCTTTTAATTTCGAGAACAACCTTGATGATAAGATTTAGTGGTTCTCATTTGTAGGTAGTGATCAGATGACATACCCTCCACTGTATTTTCATATGGCACCACATAGAGATGTACGGACTCATATGATATGGTTATATGACGAGCTATGTCATTTGTACGCGAGTGGCTCATCCTATCACCCCTTCCATTTCAGATCTTATCACCTTCTGTTGACCCTGCCTCAGATAGAGCCATGGGCATCGGCTACGTCTACTTTTTTGCAGTGGTTTGTCTACCACACTGATGCACCACACCCGAGATTTATTGAGGGTGAGCTGTTTGCTAGAGAGTATGATAAGATATCGAGAGAACTGATGGTCATCGATGACGAGTGGAGGTATCGTCATAGCTTGCCTCGGAGTATCCACCTCGGTTACCCTAGAGTATCCGTGAGTAGACTCTCATTTGATGATGTCAGGGATCAAATGATATATCGTGATGAGTGGACTTTTAGAGTTATAGTTTTTAGTCGGGCTCGACGAGGCTATCGGGGGATTTAGTTTTAGATATGAGTTTTCGTTTTTTAGGTATTTGAGTTGTAGCAACATTTTGATGTATATAGTGCTACTATTGCTTAAATCCTGTAGTATGCATATCTTTTGTAAATTGAACTATTAATTGTATAATATTTTGCTACGTTTGTATGTATGCATATATATATATATATATATATATATATATATATATATATAATGAACTCTTTGTAAGTATGAGGAGTTTCATTGATCAGCATTAATATAATTTTGGAAACTTGTTAGCATGATTCGTGTATATATATATATATATAGAATAGCATGCATGATACATTTGAGATTAATTCTTTCTAAGCAAGAGTGATTTGAAAATTATTATACTTATAATTCAATTGATTTTTAATAATTACTTTCATGTGGGATATATCTAGATTCAAATAATATGGATCGGAAATGGTTGTCTGCAAATCGTCTGTCTAGAGAATATAACGAAGGAGTGGAGTTTTTCATCAAGTTTGCAGTTGAACATGCTCGGGACTCTAGTAGAATAGTCTGTCTTTGTTTGAAGTGTGCTTATATTCAGCGTGTCAACGCTAATGATTTGAGAGATCATTTATTTGTGTATGGAATTGATACAAGTTACACTTGTTGGATATGGCATGGGGAAACAGAGTCTAAATATGAAAATGACGATGTTGGGAGGGATAGTAGTGGATCATCATTTGATAACTATGAGGGACATTTGTTAGAGGAGATGACTCAAAAGGTTGAGGAAAGTGTTCGAGATTGTCTAAAAATGTTTGAGAAGTTATTGAATGACTCGGAGAAACCTTTGTACGGTGATTGTAAGACGTTTACGCGATTATCCGCTACTTTAAGGTTGTACAACTTAAAGGCATGTAACGGATGGAGTGATAAGAGTTTCACAGAATTATTGTCACTTGTGAAGGATATGCTTCCTGATGATAACGTTCTACCTGATCATTGATGAGTTCATATTTTGACACATTTTATACCCTTATAATCTTAGTTTTTGGTAGTTTATTTGGCTAATATAGGGGAATAATTATTGTTTTATGCTTAAGTAGTAAAATTTGCATAAATTTTATTATTTGAGCTAAAATGATATATATTAAGTAAATTTAGAATAAAATATTATTTATTAATAATTATTGAATTTTATTTTGCACGTTTTGTTATAAATAAAAGAAAATAAAAAAAACCTTTAGACCAACGGCCGAAGGCCGAAGGCCCAAAGGCCTGTAACGAAAAGAAACCAAACAAGCCACAATACGAAGCCGCACGACGGGTGTGTGAGGGCTGACGTGGCGTGGAAAACAAAAATTATAAAGAGCCGCAAAGGACAGAGGAAAAGGAGCGAGAGGGGGCGCAGCAGAGCCGGAGCCTTCAGAGGCTCGCACTCTGAGTCGGGCGAGCACGAGCGAGAGCCTTCAAAGGCTCGTGCAAGTGCGGCAGAAAGCAGACGTAGGCTGCCTCAGCCAGTAGGCTCTGACGCTACACGCTGAGGGGTAGCCGCCAGGCAGACCGGGCAACGAGCTGGGCACACCAAATAGAGCCGCACGGACGACGAAGGACGACGCACGGAAGAAGAGGCCTGACACCCGCCAGCCGGGAAAAAGAAGAAAAATAAAAAGCATATTACACTGAAATCAAGGCACCAAAGGAAGAAAAATTAGAGGAAGAATTTAATATCCGGTAGAATTTATTTCAGATAAAATTAATTTTTATCTGAATAAATTCTTGATCTTTAATTCAAAATTAATTCCGGTTATTTCTTTCTCTTATTTTTAATTTATATTTTAGATATATATTTCTGTGTAATTAATTCTTTAATTATGAGTGGCTGATTATTTATTGTTAGGGAATGAATTGAAACCCTAGACTATGGTTTGACTTATAATTTTATTTTCTTTGTTTCGTGAGATTGTTTCTTGACTCTATATTAATTGCTATCGTTTATATGTATAATTCTGTCAAGTATAGTTTATTTGGTGCATGCCTTGTTCTGGTACCTCATAAGTGACAGTATGTAGGATTAATTGCCTGCTAGGTGGCCATCTAAATATACTAGAATTTATATGTATAAATTACAGCTAGGTTAGATAACAATTCACCTAATCGTTTTATGATTCTAACCGAAGTGGTAAAACGTTTCGATACGTGTGGGTCAAGGAAAGGAAATACAGCTAGACATGTTTTTTGTACTAGTTTGGGTACTTAGATTGATAGCCTTCCACTTACACTTAATGCATTAAATCTAGTTAAATATAGGAGCCGCTTGTTGCTGCTATACTGCTAGTATTTAATAGGGTTAATATTGGCGCTTTGTCGTATTAATTTAATTAAGGGAAGTAATATAAGGTGTATAGACCTGCTTTTGGTGTGCAACTTGGTCGATCTCTTTCTCACGATTAAAAGACGACTTAGAAATAAATATTATATTTTCAACCTAATCTAGTGGTGGATTTTTATTTCCCTAACATATTTCTCATATCTACGGGTTTCCCATTATTTTCCATTATTTTCATTATTAGTTTATTTTATTTATTCCTTTTATTATTTTTATAAACCCCATTAGTATTTTTATTTATTTATTTAATTTGTGTTATTTAGGATTTTTATTTTTAGTTTTAGTTTTATTTTTAAGCTAGTTAAATAGAAGTGAGCCCTCTCAATCCCCGGCTAGAACGATACCTTTATTTACCAGTGCTACAATTGACAACAAGAGGGTTTAAATTGCGTGCCGGCTACGGTCACACCAATTTTTGGCGCCGTTGCCGGGGATTGGTAATTTCACTTTTATTTTGCTAGTATTTTTAGTGTGTTTTTATTTTTAGTGTTTTTGTATTTTTTTTCTTTTAGTTTTGTTTTAGATTTTCTTAGAATTTTTGGTGTGTTTTGTTCTTAACCTTTTCCTTTGAAGTGTTAGTATTTTCAGGTGGCTATGAGAAGATCCTTGGTTTATGGACAAAGTGGCATGAATCTTAATTCAAGAGTAAATGAGGTAAGTTTAAGCAATTTTGATGATAGACTTCACCTATTCTCCACTCTTGTTTTGCAGGCAGCTGAAACTACTGGAATTATGAATACAAGTGGAGTGTGTCATACACAAGGAAATCCATATGCTTACCATGAAAAAGCTATGAGAGGAGGAGGATGGACACAACCTAGTGCTCAATCTTTCAATGGTTTCCAAGGACAAAATCCTTATACAAGCACATACTATTCTAGAATGAGGCATCAACCTAACTTTGGATGGGAGATGAATGATCAGTATCAAGTGCCATATCAAGACCCTTACACGCGTGAATATGAAGCTTCAAAATATTATCAATATCCTCAACAAGAATCTTCTCTAGTTTCAGAACCCTCAAGTTCAGAAAAAATGGATAAGCTTCTTGAAGAACTGATAAATGATCAAAAACAGTTGGCAGAAAGCCTAAATCAACTGATGCAAAATCAAATTAGACAAAATGAAAGCGTATCAGTGCTAGAGGAGAAAATGGGGTATATGGTCAACCTGATAAATCAATCACAAGCACAAGAAGAGCTCTCTAGTACTTCAATTTCAAATTCAAGTGAGAGTTATGAGGGTGATGATGCCATATCCGAATGTAAGGATGAGCTAGTTGAGGAGGTTTCCATGGAAAATATTGAAAAGCAAGATCAAGTGGAAGAATAGCTTGTAAAAGTAGAAGAAGAATCTCATCAAAATGAGGATCAAGTGAACAAAGAGAAGTATATGGATGACAAGGCTATCACTTTCACCTACCATATACCATCTTTGAACATTTATTCCCCACTTTTACTTGGAGATTACCATGAGACACAAGGTAAGCCTTCGAACCACATTGATTTTATTTATGCTAACTACACTCCTTGTTTTCCCTCTTTTAGCAGGTTATATGGATCCAAGAGTGAAGAGAGTAATCAAATCACTTTGGATACATTTAATAAGAAGCGTGATGCTCCAAAGGAGAGGTTATGTTGGAAGGACGTGTTTAAAGATTTTAAGATAGGAAAATATGTTCCTTCGATAGAGAGATTACCGTACATGGACATTGGGCAAAACATTCTCTCTCTACACACGAGTTTAAATTCTATGCTAGGTAAGTTACGTTCTTGTTGGATCAAATGTTTCATTAAATCTAACATCTTGTCTTTTTCTTCCTTGAAGGATAAAGATGATCATCACGAGGAAGGATTTGGTGAAGCAGCTCTCAAGTGGACGTATCCACCTTGAACGAGTAAACCGAGATCATGTCAGGCTGAAGACATAAAAACAAGCGCTACTTGGGAGGCAACCCAATGTCATAAGGGAGTTTTCAATCCTTTAGTTATTTAGTTATTTAATTATTTTGTTTTCTCCATACATTAAATTTCATGTTTCCTTAGATGTTTACACATTGAGGACAATGTGTGATTTAAGTGTGGGGGTGCGTGTGTTTTATAAATGTGAAGAAAAAAAATTTTTGAAAAAAAATTTAGAGTTTTTAGAGTGTTTAGTATTTTTAGAGTCGTAGGAACCCTTAACTAGTTAATGAGGAATATATCTTTGAAATCTAACGAAAAGATGATCATGAAATTGAGATAAAGTAAGTGGAGATTTTTTGTGTTGATTTCGATATAGGGAACACATATCTACGTGTCTAAATGTGAATGGAGAAAGAATATGTATGATTGTCTAATCACCGACATGGCATGTTGAGATTCGTCACATTTCTTAGTGAGCTTTTGAACCATATGTACCTTCTTTTTCTAAGCGAATTTACACAAAATCATCTACCTTTTCTTGGCTTCAAAATTTTTCTCTGTAAACCTCATATATGTTTAATTGTTTTGATCAAATTATTTGCCATAAATCTTGTAATGAACTATAGAGATTACTAGAACTTACTCTTGTGCTAGTCAAAGCTTATAGTCAAAACATGCTCTGATCGAGAAAATGATAAAGGCAGCTTAGGAATTTTCCATCACATGACCAAATAGCTTAACCTGATTTGTGTATACATGATGTACACCCTATAGAAACCCTTTTGAGCCTATACATGGAGCATACATTTTTTTTTATTACCCACATTCAATAACCTTCGGGCCTTAATGTCCTTACATTTGCTTAAAGCTAGTGGAAGGAAATCAAATCGTTATGGATATGAAGAGTGGTTGTATATGTGTGTATAAAAAAATATATATATGTATTCATGCTAAGAAAGGGGATTGGTTATGTTTGGTGGAGAAAAAAAAAAGAAGAAAAAAATAATATAAAAAAAATTTTGAAAAAAAAAAGAGAAAAAAAAATGTTAGGATATAAGGAAGAGAGGGAGTTATGGAGATTATGTTGAGAAAGTTCTATTCATGTTCTATTTTGGTGATATGTATCAATGATCATTGATGTGGAGTTATGCTTATATTTCATCTAATTATTAGATTCCACTAGCTCTTGATCTTTTTAGCACCACACTCCTAAAATAATCCGTACCCTTCTTTACCTTAAACCCCGTTACAACCAATAAGTAAGTCCTATTTGATTCTTGAGATGAGCAGCCTTTGATCTGTTGGAGATTAGTCACAAGAGTTAAGCATATGGTTCGGTCCATTTGGCAAATATTTGGTATCTTTCATGAGGTTTTATCCACAAGAACATGAGCCTTCTTTGTTTATATATGTGAGTCGTTTGTTATCTTTATCATCTTATCTCACATACATGAGTGTTTCTATACATTTGTAGCCATGAATCTAAGAGAAAAAAAAATAGAGGGTATCCATAGTGAGGATGAATCTTGATGTAACTAAGGCGTGGTAGATTTTCATCCATATTATTGATCTGTTCATACCTGTCATGTTTATGTGTGAACCATATGTTGAAATTGATTCTTTAAATCTCCTAATGCTGAATCTTGATTGATTGCTAATCTCGACGTTTAAAAGTAAAAGATTCTGAGACAAATATGGTTAAGGGTGTTAGGTATATGGTTTTAGTTTTATTTTTTATTTATTTTTATTTATGTGTGATTTTTCATTTTATTTGTGTGTAATTTTGTGGGTATATCATTTGCGAAACCCTCACGAGACCTTACTCGTCCTCGATGGGTGACCTAGGGGTTTAAAGGGCTTGTTGCACATGCTAAGTGTAATCGTGAGACCTACGAAAGTGGCTAGTTAATTTAATTTTATTTGTTTAGAGTAATAACTTGCTTGAGGACAAGCAAGAAGCTAAGTGTGGGGGTGTGATGAGTTCATATTTTGACACATTTTATACCCTTATAATCTTAGTTTTTGGTAGTTTATTTGGCTAATATAGGGGAATAATTATTGTTTTATGCTTAAGTAGTAAAATTTGCATAAATTTTATTATTTGAGCTAAAATGATATATATTAAGTAAATTTAGAATAAAATATTATTTATTAATATTTATTGAATTTTATTTTGCAGGTTTTGTTTTAAATAAAAGAAAATAAAAAAAAACCTTTGGACCAAGGCCGAAGGCCGAAGGCCCAAAGGCCTGTAACGAAAAGAAACCAAACAAGCCACAATACGAAGCCGCACGACGGGTGTGTGAGGGCTGATGTGGCGTGGAAAACAAAAATTATAAAGAGCCGCAAAGGACAGAGGAAAAGGAGCGAGAGGGGGCGCAGCAGAGCCGGAGCCTTCAGAGGCTCGCACTCTGAGTCGGGCGAGCACGAGCGAGAGCCTTCAAAGGCTCGTGCAAGTGCGGCAGAAAGCATACGTAGGCTACCTCAGCCAGTAGGCTCTGACGCTACACGCTGAGGGGTAGCTGCCAGGCAGACCGGGCAACGAGCTGGGCACACCAAACAGAGCCGCACGGACGACGCACGTAAGGAGAGGCCTGACAGCCGCCAGCCGGGAAAAAGAAGAAAAAGAAAAAGCATATTACACTGAAATCAAGGCACCAAAGGAAGAAAAATTAGAGGAAGAATTTAATATCCGGTAGAATTTATTTCAGATAAAATTAATTTTTATCTGAATAAATTCTTGATCTTTAATTCAAAATTAATTCCGGTTATTTCTTTCTCTTATTTTTAATTTATATTTTAGATATATATTTCTGTGTAATTAATTCTTTAATTATGAGTGGCTGATTATTTATTGTTAGGGAATGAATTGAAACCCTAGACTATGGTTTGACTTATAATTTTATTTTCTTTGTTTCGTGAGATTGTTTCTTGACTCTATATTAATTGCTATCGTTTATATGTATAATTCTGTCAAGTATAGTTTATTTGGTGCATGCCTTGTTCTGGTATCTCATAAGTGACAGTATGTAGGATTAATTGCCTGCTAGGTGGCCATCTAAATATACTAGAATTTATATGTATAAATTGCAGCTAGATTAGATAACAATTCACCTAATCGTTTTATGATTCTAACCGAAGTGGTAAAACGTTTCGATACGTGTGGGTCAAGGAAAGGAAATACAGCTAGACATGCTTTTTGTACTAGTTTGGGTACTTAGATTGACAGCCTTCCACTTACACTTAATGCATTAAATCTAGTTAAATATAGGAGCCGCTTGTTGCTGCTATACTGCTAGTATTTAATAGGGTTAATATTGGCGCTTTGTTGTATTAATTTAATTAAGGGAAGTAATATAAGGTGTATAGACCTGCTTTTGGTGTGCAACTTGGTCGATCTCTTTCTCACGATTAAAAGATGACTTAGAAATAAATATTATATTTTCAACCTAATCTAGTGGTGGATTTTTATTTCCCTAACATATTTCTCATATTTGCGGGTTTCCCATTATTTTCCATTATTTTCATTATTAGTTTATTTTATTTATTCCTTTTATTATTTTTATAAACCCCCATTAGTATTTTTATTTATTTATTTAATTTGTGTTATTTAGGATTTTTATTTTTAGTTTTAGTTTTATTTTTAAGCTAGTTAAATAGAAGTGAGCCCTCTCAATCCCCGGCTAGAACGATACCCTTATTTACCAGTGCTACAATTGACAACAAGAGAGTTTAAATTGCGTGCCGGCTACGGTCACACCATTCGTACGTATGAAGCGAAGAAGATTCTATCCTCTATGGGCATGCCCTAATGATTGTATTTTATATCGCAATGACAATGCATCTTTGGATAGTTGTCCTAATCCTGAATGCAAAGCACCACGATACAAGAAGAACAAGGTGCCCGCTAAGGTGTTATGGTATTTTCCTATAATACCAAGATTAAGGCGGATGTTTAATGATATTGAAGATGCCAAGAACCTAAGATGACATGTTGATGACAAGATAGATGACGGGCTTCTTAGACATCCATCTGACTCTCCATAATGGATGACGATTGATGGGTTGTTTCCTGAATTTGGTAAAGAAGCAAGAAATGTGCGCCTTGCGCTTTCTGCAGATGGAATGAATCCGCACAATCAAGGCAGCTACAGTTTATGGCCAGTGATTTTGGTTATATACAATTTACCTCCGTGGCTCTATATGAAACGCAAGTATATGATGTTGTCTTTACTCATTTCCGGGCCAAACCAACCTGGGAATGATATTGATGTTTATTTGGAACCTTTGATTGATGATTTGAAGTTCTTATGGGACATGGACGTTGAAGTATTTGATGCATATGGTCAAGAAAATTTCACTTTGAGAGCATTGTTATTCTGTACTATAAATGATTTTCCGGCGTATGGCAACTTGTCAGGTTATAGTGTGAAAGGCCATTATGCATGTCCGATATGTGAAGAGAATACTTCATTTGTTCAGCTAACACATGGCCGAAAGACTGTGTTCCTTGGGCATCGTAGGTTTTTACCGAAGAATCATCATTATCGTAGGCACAGAAAAGCGTTCAATGGATTCCGAGAAGAAGGGCAGGCACCAATCCGGTTGACGGGTCGACAAGTGTGGTTGAAGATGAAACATTTGAGTGTCAAGTTTGGGAAGAAGAATAAAGATAAGCCTCCATCAGTTGGGTGGAAGCTGATGTCAATATTCTTCAACCTTCCTTATTGGGAATCTTTCTACGTGAGACATGCCCTTGATGTGATGCATATTGAGAAAAATATATGTGACAGTCTTGTTGGCACATTACTTAATGTTCCACGCAAGACTAAAGATGGGATAAATGCTCGATTGGATATGGAATAAATGGATATTAGACGGGAACTGACACCGCGAGACAACGGAAGAAGAACATATTTACCGCCGGCGTGTCATACTCTTTCCAGAAAAGAGAAAATTTCATTTTATGAATTCTTGCACGGTGTCAAGGTTCCGGAAGGGTATTCTTCAAATGTCAGAAGGCTCGTGTCGATGAAAGAGTTGAAATTAATTAACATGAAGTCTCATGATTGTCATATCTTGATGCAGCACTTGTTGCCGATAGCTATACGTGGAATTTTGCCAAAACGTGTTCGAATTACTATCACGAGGCTTTGTTGGTTTTTTAAAGCCATCTGCTCTAAAGTTATACATCCTGATAGTTTGGACGCCTTGCAAAAAGGGATTGTGATTAATTTGTGCCAACTTGAAATGTATTTTCCACCGTCATTCTTTGACATTATGGTACATCTAACTGTTCATTTAGTTTATGAGATAAAGATGTTAGGACCTGTTCATGGGCATTGGATGTACCCCTTTGAACGGTTTATGAAGTTGATAAAAGGTTATGTGAAGAATCGATATCGGCCAGAAGGATGTATTGTTGAGAGTTACCTGGTGGAAGAGGCAATTGAGTTTTGCACAAAGCACTTGTCAAATGCTGAAGCTCTTGGTATTCCTAAGTCTCGACATGCGGGTAAATTTGAAGGACAGGGTATTAGAGGCAGACAGCTTGGGCGTGTAGACCCTAACATGTTCCGTGCAACACATCTATATGTATTACATAACAGTGATGATGTTCAGGCGTACATTGAAGAGCATATGACTTCTTTACGGATTGAATATCCATCCAAGACTGAGAAATGGATTATTGATAAACATAATCTTTCCTTTATTGATTGGATAAGAGATCGCATCATTCCACTCATCGGTCATACACCAACTTTAATTTCCGAAACCCTGCATTGGTTGTCTCAGAAACCTCGTTATGAAGTTTTTCAATATACCAGTTATGTGATCAACGGTTGCACTTTTTATACAAAAGAACAAGATGGGAAGAGTACAATGTAGAACAGTGGGGTGACTTTAGTGGCTGAGGCAATGCATGTTGCTAGTGCGAAAGACAAGAATCCAACTTATGCAGATATGAATTATTATGGTGTGATTGAACATATATGGGAGTTAGATTACACTGTATTTAAAATCCCTGTATTCGGCTGCAGATGGGTTGATAACGGCAGTGGGGTTAGATATGAAGATGGATTCACATTAGTAGATCTTAATAGGGCAGGGCATAAACAAGACCCATTCATCTTAGCATCACAAGCGACACAAGTATTCTATGTCACTGACCCTGCTAATAACAGATGGTCTGTAGTACTATCTACGAAAAAAAGAAATGCCAATGAATGTGATGATGAAAATGATGCCAATTGGAATAATGAGTGTGTCTCAACTGTGCAAGCAACTCAATTATTGAACGATGATGACAATACAATTAATGAGGAGGAAATATATGTCAGGGATGATCATCGTGAAGTAATATATGTATTAGATCCTGAATCTAATCCAAAAACAAGGGGGGAAAAAAGAAGGAAAAGAAGGCAATGAGGGTAATAATATTGTAACATATAATATCTATGTTGGTTTTTTTCAACTCAATTATGCTCAATACATAACATTCTAACATAATTTATTTATTGATTTCTTTTAGAGATATGGCTAATAAGAATATTGATAGGGACAGCAGTGATGAAGAAGGGAAAAGAGGGCCGACAATTATGAGAATCATCACAGATATGAGGAATAAAGGAGAACTGGTCGAGTTGGGATGGAATACTTACAATCTTCCCATTGGCCCTTATGCAGACATGTTTTTGACTTACATTTCACTTGTGACACGTAACCGTGTTCCTATCTCCTATAATAATTGGAAGCAGGTTCCAACGGATCATAAGGAGCATATTTGGCAGGAAATCACGGTAAATATATTATTTTATGTAATCATTTATGTATGTAAAATGTTATTAATTTTAATACATTAATATCGGTATACATTTGTATGTCTTACAATGTAGAGAGTATTTAATGTGCCAGAGAGTAGGAAGAAATGGCTTCTTAGACATTGTGGGGAGCGTCTAAGAACATTTGGGTCATTTTTAGCTCGTCGGAAAATGTACAGAAAGAGTGATGGTTCTCTACGGCAGAATCCACCCAAACGATACAGTTTCATCGATCAAGAAAGTTGGAATCAATTTATTGCATATCGTCTTACGGGTGATTTTAAGGTATTTGTTAGATAACAATTAAATTTTTTTTATCGATCCTAGTATTGTGCATAATATTGAAATAACTATCTCACTATGTTTTGGCTGGTGACATAGGAAAAAAGTGTCAAAAATAAAGAGATTGCGAAGCAGAATAAATACCGGCATAATATGGCTCACAAAGGTTATGCAGGCCTTGAAGAGGAGTTGGTATGTATTTTGTAATTTATCTATTTACAGCGTACTGACGAATTTTATAATATTGGTACATTATAAGAATATTTTTTGATTTATAGCTCATAGCCCAAGACTTAGACCCATGTACCTCGTCCATTAATATTGGTACATTATGGAAGAAGGCTAGAGCAAAAAAAGATGGATATATTAATTAAGATGTAGATGTTGCAGCGAAAAAAATTGTAAGTTTGTAGATATTTGGAACCCTGCTTACTTTTATTTTAGAAAACTATTATATTATGCTTATTCATGTAAGCTAATTTTACATATATTATATACATTACAGGACAAACTTCAAGCGTCAGATGGTGAGGAGGGGGTAGACCAATATAACACTGTATCACAGGCTATAGGAATTGTAGAACACCCTGGAAGACACAGGGGTCTTGGATTAGGTGTTACGAAAACGAGCGTACGTGGTCGATCTCGTGGTTCTCGTACCACTAATGAGCAAGTCGCCATCCTTACACAGAAATTGAATGTGGCATTTGAACGGATGGCAACAATGGAGCAAGAGTTGTCATTTATTAAATCTCAAGGGTATAAGCCATCCGATTTAGTCGACCATGATTAGTTTCACATACCTAATGTAAATAGTTTCAGAGACAGTTGTGAAGCCGATGTACGTTTTTCTTCTCTTTCCGAGGTAAGCATTACATAACTTTGAATTGTTATTAAATGTAGTCGGTGTCATAAATAATTAATAATGTGTAATATTTTCGTTTAGGGTTTGCATAAATGTGACTTGTTAGCGAATGATCTTTCAACTCTTTTGGCGAAAGGAAGGGTCCGCATCAGTCACAGTACCAAAACGCAAACTGTCCACGGGTACAACTTAGCCCTACTTACAAGGCCGGTGAGTATTGACACTCCAATCATTGGTAGTGCGCTCTTGCCTTGTTATAAAGAAGGCGATGAGGCAGCCACAGTGCTAGAAGCTCATGGAAGCTTCGTGCTTTGGCCTGTGGATCAGATACGTCTCACTACTGAAGAGGTATTGACATTCAATATCTTCATTAGAGGGTAGGCTAGTTGTTACATTGTTTATACCTTTTTCATATATATATTCTCAATACATATTTTGTTTATTATTATTATTTAAGGAATCAAAGAAGAAGACTGCTCCTGCTAGTAAAACTAAGAGAGGTACTAGTAGAACGAGCAACACAAAAGAGGGCGCTGCCAAAGGAAAGAGAGCTAAATCTGAAAAATCAGTTGCCCCACAAAAGATTCGCTCTTCGGAAATACGCCAACCTCCACCAGCATTAGCTTTATTGTATTTCTATGCCCAAAACTACCTCGGGAATAATTATATTTCCATTGATTGTCGTCCTGAGTATGTTGGAAGGGACGATGCTACTTACATGGTATCGACAGCTGACATAAGCGACATTTATAATCAGGAATGGATGTCAACCACGAGTGTCGCCTTTTATGTCACGTAAGCATTATTTCATATTTCAGATTTTAGTACTCTTGGAGACATAGAATTTTTACGACCTTTTAAGCTTATATGAGTTATTAGTTATTAACAAATATCCATTATTATTGTCGTCCATATATAGGTTGGTAGCTAGTCGCGCTGCGTTGGAGGGAATGCTGTCCTCTATTATTTTTGTGTGCCCATACTACATAGCTGACAGTAGTACAATAACAGAGGGTAGGCACATAAACTATTTAGCGGATCGCATTTTGATTGAGGGACACAACAAGCTCTATCTCATTCCTCACCTCGCAACTGAACATTGGGTTTTGTACGCCGTCCGACCTGATCTTAACAAAGTTTATGTATTTGATTCCCTTCGAACCTATGACGTGCCTTTTGAGGTCGCTCGTCTTGGTGGGAAGGAATTTATCGACATGTTAGTATACTTTTCACTTCTTACTTCATTAGCTTATTTATACATATATATATTCTACTTTCATTATTTGAGGTATATATACTTACAATATTATGTATCCAACTCTATTTATTAGGGCACTACGGACGGCATATCAAAGGAGAGGTGGGAATGATGTCCCAGACCCAAAGAATCTTCAATATGAGCCTATCATGGTAAGTAGGAAGACAACTATTTTGTATTTTGTTTTAATTCAAATTAATATATAATAGTTAGAGAGCTAATTGAATTCATTTGACAGTGTCCACAACAGCAAAACGGCGATGATTGTGGATACTATGTATGTAGAGCAATGGATCTTATAGTCCAGAATAGATCGCTCAACATAGATCCAAGCCATGTATGTTTGCTTTTCCATATTTTTCTATTAATGAATCATGACATATATATTTTTGACCTAATGTCTAACTGTATATTAATTGAAATATGGGTATTGTAGTTTTTCACTAATGACTATGCACGAGGCCAGCAATATAATGTTGATGAAATTGATGAAGTTAGAGACCAATGGGCCAAGCACGTGCACTCATTCATTCGGTATTAGGTAGCGATCTATATATTCTACATGCATTTTTAGGTTTGTATTTTGTCTACATCTTTCAGTCTTTCAGCCTAGATCTGTGAACTCTTTACTTTGGGGTGTAGAGCTACCAAGTTGTGGTATGCCCACTAATTTTTATTCCTAAGTATAGTTGGTGTATTGAGACATGCATACCAATTATAGATTGATTGAAATTATGGTGTGATACCCTGCTGGTATGAATTGATAAACATTGCAGATTTGGTAATTGTTTGAACATACAACTGTGTATGTGGGCAGGAACAAAACAGAAAAATTCTAAAAAAAAATATATACTTTTAATAACGGTTCTATGAGAAACCGTTATTAAACACTCAGGTTTTAATAACGGTTTTGTTTACGAACCGTTATTAAAACTCTGGTTTTCAACAACGGTTTTTTCTGATAAACCGTTATGAAAACCTTATTTTTAACAACGGTTTACAGCGAAACCGTTATTAAAAGCTCCATTTTTAACAACGGTTTTTAAGTAAAAACCGTTATTAAATATGAAGTTTACGGACATATTCGCGGGTTTTTGTGTATTTTTCATGACGGTTATGAACCGTTATTAAAGATATAATAACGGGCAATTCAATAACGGTTGAAAACCGTTATTAAAACTGAAAAATAACCGTTATTAAAAGCCCTTTCCGTGGTAGTGATTGAGGCTCATGCCAACTAACAAAGCCTCCAAATATCAGTATATCAAGATCCTCAAAGAAAGAATAAAAAAAATATCAAAAATAGGTTCATAGTTATTAGCAACTAATACCCTAGGCTAAAGCTATACACTAAGATTATAAAAACTTTAGAACCAAACTTCACACACAACCATATAACTCTGTCCTTAGATGGAGAGGAAGACCAAAAAATGTTGCTGGTATAGAAAGAAATGGTATTTAGCCCTTTAACATTCTTAAGATCTGTGTATAACTTAACTTCAATGAAATTACATAAATTTCCTTTATCAAGAGTTGTTGCAACTTCATCCAACCTTTGTTTTAATCCCTTCACTTCTTTGAATTTGTAATCTCTCCCGTTTCTCCTTTTTGTATTTCTTGATCCAAATTAGGGATGACAATGGGTCAGGTCTGTATCAGATTCGACAGATCCAGACCCAAACCTATTTATATTAATTAGATCTAGATCCAACATAGATACATCGGGTCTCAAAAGTTAATACTCAAATCCAGATCTACTGGATTTAGTAGGTAAACAACTCTTAAAAGGGTTCTAAATGGGTCTGGTTATTTTTTTAAAAAAAAATCTATGTAAATATAGATATATTTATGTATATAGCTTAATATGTATTTTTTTGTTAAACAAAATTCTTTGAATAAAAGATAAACATTCTAGAATAATTGCTTTAACTTTTAAAATAATTTTTTAATAACTTTGGCATAAAATAATATACAGTCTTTATAAAATAAATATGCAAAAATGTGCATATAAAACTATTCTAGCTAGGTTGGGTTTGGGTCTGAGACTATTGGACCCAAATCTAGATCTATTTAGATATATATAGACCTAACCCTGACCTACACTCGTCTGATCCAAAAATTATGGACCCAAACCTACTAAAAATAAAGCGGGTCTAGGTCGGATCTACGACTCATTACCATTCCAAATCTAGATGCAAAAATATGTTACTTCATTATATTACTCTTGCTCGATGCTTTGATCCTCAATTATTGTTTCCTCACGTTTTCGTCTCTCTAGGCACATACGTCTTTCTATTGGACCAACGATCAAACTTCTAGTTGATCGGTCCTTAACAAAACAAATATCTAATCTATGGTAATTTTGAATTAGTTTGTACCAAAGTTGTTTGGCAAAACCTATAAAAAAAAAAAACACACACACACACACACACACACAATAGGTAAACCTCAATAATAATTGCTCTTGTCTTTTATCACAATTGTGTTCTAAAGGAAAATGATTAAGTAACATATCAAGAAACATCAAAATACGTCAGTTTGGTTTAGGCTCAATAGATTATTTTCCCAAACAAAACCTAAGTTGGATAAGAGATGCACATATCGTAACAGCTTTTTTTGATGTGTTATGCTATCAAGGGCTATAGCAAGCATGAAACACAAGCTGGTGCGTGCTCAAACTCCAGGACACCACCTCTAAAAGGTGAAGCCCCTTCCCCATCTTCTTGTTTTCTTCCAGTAAAATCGACTACTAGTACCCACCACTACGGTTAACTACTATTGTCAATTACATGGGCTTGCACAATCGTCAAAGTACAGAGATCAAATCAATTCATTTCTAATGAGGAAGAGCTGATAATAAAAACTTAAAAATTCTGTATGTATTGATTAACTCTGTGTTGAACCAAATAAAGAAAAAGGGGGCGCATGCTTTCTATACCTTACTTACAGATGGGCTATAATTTTCCAGAGATCAGAGTATGCAATTAAGAACACATAATCAATATATCTATATAATTATCTAGGGGTGATAATTACCAATTTCGGACCATATTGGTTTATAGTTATTTGCCAATGATCTTTCAGTTTCCACAAATAATCAACAAAAAAGTCGTCACCCAACACCAACATCCACAATGTGAGGTCTAAATGAACAGAAATAAGAATATCCACCACTTGCAAAGATGTTTTCTTTTGATAATGAGCTAGAAACAAATAGATAGACAAGCTAAATGCTAAGAACAAGTTCGGCGCCATCCCATACCTCATACCTTATACCCAAAACTACAAACAGATAAATACATAAAACACCAATGACAAACTACCAATGGAAATGTAGAGACATGATGTGGACTCTAAAGATCCCTTCCCCCCAACAAAAAAAAAGAGAGAGAGAGAGAAGAGATAATGACGACCATTTGAATATAATTCTTCCTCTTTAGACAAACAAAATAACCCTCCCCCCCCAAAGGCAGCCATATATATATATATGGATATAGCATGATTCACTAGTTACAAATAGCTGCTTATTCAAATAGCCATCTTGATTAGTCGCTATTTGTTTTGTTTCTAGTTAAATCCTGCAATCATGAACTAGTGGTAAATCGAAAACAGGAGGAGGAACAGCAAGGTAGTTGCCTTGAGCATTCTCTTCTTTTTCTAATCTTGAATAAATGATGAGGACTATGCCCGTGAAAGTACTTGTCCTGAGGACAAATACATAAACCATGAAACAAAAACATTTAAACGATCCTTTCACCATAAGTACAGCGCAACAGTCTCAGACTAGTTGGCATCTCAACAGCATGTCAGCTTCCCACATTAGATAAGGCATGTTTTGACCTAAGCAGTTGGCAAAGGATATCCATCTTCAACACTTCTGCTCTCTAGCATAAGGTATGCAGTGCTTTTCTGATCAAAGATAAAAACACGTCTCCAATTACGAACTATTACTTCCACATATAGATGACTTGGGGAACTATCTCATTTAAAAAAGACAAGCTATGTTTATTGAAGTGATTTATCAAGGCATATCATTCACATGGTCATCTCAAAATAAATACAATGAAGTCAAATTAAGTGCCTACACCACATGGAGCAGTATAGTACCAGCAATGCATGTGACAGTTAGAGCCCAGTATAAGAACTTAATTTCTCAAGATTGGATGAGTTGCAAGCAAATCACAACGGCACTCACCATTGGCATGCCTGGATGTGGTTTTCTACAGCTTCATATGCCTTACCAATTGAAAAGCAAATTGCTGAGCTTATATGCAGATGCAGTTCAAAATTGAACAACTTTCATCAGGATACTAATGTTGAAGATATAGCAATTATGATTTGAAGTTAATCAATCAGATTATCATTGCAATACTTAGAGAGAAGTATACCTAACAAGAAAGAAGACAAACAAAAATATCCACAATAGTAAGGAAGACCATAAACAAGGTAACTTCCATTTATTTCCCCATCTTCTCCATCATTTTCTAGGTACATAACATTGCCATCTTTCAAGTCGCCAACATTCCCTTGTTCATCCACTTGAGCATTCCCAGGTGTTTGTCGACACTGCTCCCATTCTTTTGATTCTTCCTGGAAATGATTTGACAGGATTACAAAGTAAAACATTGTACTAAAGCAGCATGATACACGGACTCTTTACAAGCCTAAGTAAGACAATGACAACCACAAATGAACTAAAATTCAGCCTTCAGCTACTGAACACAAGCATCGTAAGTTCTAGTTGAGCCTAGTCCCATGAGAGCCATGTTTCATTGAATCAATTCATCGGTATGGTTAGTGGATGAACTCTAGAAAGAAGTTGCTTAAGAAACTAAGCTGAAATGTTGTCTTATTAGCATCAACATATTGTTTGTATGCACTATTTTGAGTTAGGGTGATAACTATTATCATGTCCACGTGAATATTATTACAGGAAACACACTTTAGATTGAAGTAGTAAGAAATGAAAAGACTGCATTCCCAGTAATCGAAACTAAATACAAAAAAGCAGCATATAAGTTCCTACTTATCATTGTTCGAAACCCTACAATGCAAAGCAATCAATTAACCTATATAACTTCCGCGACACCTTAATTAACGAATCGAACGCACATAAACAATAGCCTTAGATAGCATTAGAGTACAAGAAAAACAAACCGGGCATTTAGCGGCAAGGTAGCAAAATCGGAGGTCACAGAGGACAATAAGACTATGTGTTGAGCGAGTGGAAAGCGCGACAGTAATGGCGCCCAATAAAAAGAGCTTGAACTTGCAAGTAGATAACATTAGTGAAGGCAGTGACTTTATACGCAAAGAATATTGCAGAAGAGTAGCGATGCTTACTGACACAATCTCTTGCAACCCTCCTGATCTTCTCAATATCTTGTTCTATCATCCTTAATTCAGTAGGTGACAATGGCGTCGAAGTGAGGGGATCATCGGCGGCAGAAACGATGGTCTACGGATGGAAGGGAGTATTTGGTGTTGGACCGGGAGAGTTGATATTTTTAATTTTATAATTAAATTTAATTTCCTTTGTCACAACTCCGTTGTAGTCTAGATGGTTAGGATACTCGGCTCTCACCCGAGAGACCCGGGTTCGAGTCCCGGCAACGGAACCTTTTTTGTCTTTTCCCTTAAATCCTTCATGTAAAACTGTGACATAATGTGCGTTAGCTCTACGTTTTCCCCAAAAATAAAAGTAAAGAAGTGTCAAATATTTTTCTCCAAAAATCACATGCCCAAGTTCGTTTATGTTTGAGCAACGCTCTTACCACTAGCAACTATTTTTCGCCTGTTATATATAATAAATATATTGATGAAAAGACAGAAGTGTCAAAGATTTATCTTCCACAAATTAATTTATATTTGACTGAGTATTTAAACCTCTAACAACTATTTTTTAAATAATTCATAAAAATTTATACAAAATTCAATTTTTAAATAAAAATCACAATTTATCCAAATATTATTAGATGAAATGGACTTTAAGAAATGTGAAAAAAATTAACTATTATTTGGCTCTACCCTAGCATTTATAATTGTTGGAGTACTTTAGTAAGATCGTATTATTAATTGTCACTAAGCCAATAAATTATTAAAATAAAATTATTTATTATATTACTTTTTTTAATTAATAAATGCTATAATTAATAAGTTATTTAAATATGTTATATACAAAAGATGGAAATGTTATATCTTCAATATTATGTAACGTGGTAAAATGACGCTTATCTAAATCTTCCTAGTCAACTACATTTTACCATCATATCTTACGTGATCAACATATCAATAGCAACTTTATTTGACTACGACAAAATAATCAAATGACAACATGACATAAAATATATATATATATATATATATATATATATATATATATATATATATATATATATATATATTTCACGTATATGCTCACATGAAAATGAAGGTAGGAGGAGAGACACATTCAATATGAAATTTTCTATTGTAGCAAAGGTCATGAATGAAATGTTACTCTAAGGCAATATCATTTTGTATTATATAAATGTTACTCTAAGACACATTCTTTATTATATAAAAAATTGAAAATGTCAAAAGTGTGAATAAGGGTGAGCTAAGTTGGAGGCATAAATATGTTTTCTATTCATGAATTTGTGTTAAATAGTTATTGATAGTTTTTAATTCCTGCTTCAATAATGACGCCAAAATTCTTATACGATTTTTCACAATTGCATAACATCACTTAAGCTCTTACAATTTCATAGCTGTCTATGTTGCTCTTATTTGAAAGTTATCATTTTGATAGATTTTTATGATGCTAAGTGTATTAATTAAGTTTAAAATCATAATATTTTTGCTTTATAATGTTTATTTGACACTATTTATTTGAAATGCCATATTGCAGTCAAGTTGTTCGTAGCAAATTGTTATTTCTATCGATGTTTTTTAGCTAGTATGTTGAGATTGAACTTAGGTGTAATGCCCCCCATCCTTTCAAAGCATGTGTAAGTTTTATTTAAATAGAAAATTATGTTATTTCAAATATTTTGTACATTCTTTAAAAGGTATGAAGCTAGAATTATATATTTGAAACGCTTCGTTGATATTTTTGTACATGCTAAATATCTTTGAAAGGTTTAAGATTTATTTAAATTGAAAATATTTTGTACATGTAACTTGATATTTTTATACATTCTTATATATTCTTCTTACTTGTTGATATTCAAATTTCTCAACTCTTTCTAACTCTCATAGTCAATGTTAAAGTGATAAGCATATGTTTTGACAAAAAAGTACTATTTGTTGCATTAGTGTGCTTTAAACATGTTTTTAGCACCAAAAGAATTTTGTAGATGTCAAAATATTACCATAATTTAGGGATCATTATAATTTAATATCATTGAGATAAAATAATTTCAAATATCATATAATTATTTTAAATATTATTGGATTCGATTATCCATTTTGGCATAGCTAGTTGCCAGATTAGACTTATCTTTTTTCAATTATAAAGAACTGTTCCTTGAAACCTTCACAACATTTAATTATTCATCTATGTGCAAGAGGACAAGTTGATTTTGTAACACCCCTAAATTTTACTCCTGAAAATTTTCATTTAAAAGAATAATGCGGAAGCTAAAATATAATTTGGGGAATGTTACTGCCGCACCTAACATAAGATAAATGTTCACCATCTATCTCATATTAGATGTAAGGCTAAAACCTGTGAAATATTCTTGGATTTTAAAAGCTTATTAAAGTAATAGAAAATTAAAATTTAATTACAGCTCCCTTAAAATTTTAATACAACACTTCAAAACTTCCCAAAAATAAATACAATTAAACACGGATAAATTCCGATGGATCAAACTCCGGATTGCCTACTCTCTCAAGCTAAGTTTTCAACCCAAAAATGACATCAGATCTCAAACCTGCACAAGAGGTCTACTCCCTACCATCAGTGGATCATCGCAAGACCCATTTAACCAAAGAAGTATTAGTACAGGTATAGTACTGAGTAAATCATGACTACCTAACTCATGGAAGGAAACAAGATACACATAAGATATGGTAATCTCTACCTTACAATACTAATGCTCAATTATACATATGATAAATGCATCATTCCACTCATAAAATAATTCATGCTCAATTATACATGCAATACATACACCATTCTACTCGTATAATAACTCATGCTCCATTATACATGTGATACATATAATAAAATATGGGGTCACAGATTCATGCTTATAATACATGACTAGACATGACAATACATAGGGTACACGCATATTATAAATCACAAGCGTATGTTGAGTGACACACACTACCCCAGAAGATAGCATTCTGTACATAAGGTCCACATACGATTTAAATAATAGATCATGTAATAATTGGGTACGAGCATAAGTCATATAGTATCACTAATGTAAGGGAGACAACCAAGAGACATACATAGGAAAAATAAATATAAAGCCCATGAGTGAGCGAGAATAACTCATTATTATATTCCCTTATTGTGATCACAACAGTTTGATTATATTATCTTGAGGATGGAGACTCAAAGAGATTGTAACAACTAATATAGTACTCGAACGATACTAGCTCTAGCTGGCCAGCCCAGAAACGTAACCAAACCATCAATAAATAGGACACCTAATCACTTAAGCATGCATACTCCCTATAGGGCCGAAATATATCGAAAAACCTATAGAGTAGAAGAGGGCCTCTCCGGACCTCGTAAGGCATCCGGGATCACAGAATAGAAAACACTAGAATGGTACCAAGTGATTACCAAACCTAACTTGGATAGCTACCCTAAGTGTTACAAGTCCCAGCTCAAAATCTTTCACTTTAAGTGATTAATATTTTATTCAAGGATTTAACCAATCATAAATTAGGTCCACATAACAACACTTAGCTCACTTCCATCAACACAATGAATTTTCATTATTATATCAATTTCAAGTGACATTAAAGCCAAGCGGCATTAAAGCGGATAAATTTCAAGCGGCGTTAAAGTCAAACCAATCCAAATGGAATTAAAGCCGATCGATTCTAGGGGCATTAAAGCTTATCCAATTCATGTGGCATTAAAGCTGAATAATTTAAGGGACATTAAAACTGAAACAATTAATGTGGCATTAAAGTTGAATAATTTTAGGTGGCGTTAGAGCCGACTAACTCCATGACATAGAATACAACATAGGGTATCATGCAATTTGAATCCATACTCAACCCTTTACATAGTCACACACATACAATATTCAAGCATCATACTAGCGCGCATTTGCATTGAGGCTATAAATTCATACATACATACAATTACCACATGGAATACAGCATACACTTGACATGGTTAAATAATTGATAAGCATAATCATCTTTAAATAAGGGTAAGTAATGACTTACCTAAATCTGAAGCTAGCTAAGTAAATTGAGAAAAAAAGAGAGCTATAAAAAGCTCGACAATCCATGAGAAAGTTTTCCTAGATCACCGATGGAAATTGGAACTAGGTTAGAGATTACCTTATCGATCAATAATTCAAATATTATAATAAAATCAACATAAATGGACACAAATGATCTTTCTTGAAAAACGTGTCCAAAACCTAGGACTCACGAACATAGCTCTATTAAGATTTAAAATTAAATATTAACCAAATAGGGTTTAACACATATCACTTGGGAAATTTCAAATTGATTTTTAAAGTTGGGAAAAGAATAATAGATTATAAGTTAATTTTATCGAAAATGATTTACTGGATAGGTTTTACAACCCAAAAGACAAACCAACCATTTGCAGAGAACTAAATCCAATTTGATAAGATAAGAATACAATTCACATGATGTAAAATCAAAGCTGAAAATCCATTAGGTAAAAGACACATAGCACAATCAATTTTATAAAACCATCTCCGAAAATTAGGGTTTTTAATGCCCAAACTACGAACCGATCAATTCACTTTGATTACTCCAAATTGATAGCTTTAAAACACAATTAAACTAATTGTAGATAATCTAGATAATTAATTTTAATGAAATAATCTTTCAAATAGCCAATTCAAGACAATCGGTTTTTGAAATTAGGGTTTCAAAGCCCAGTACACAAACTCGGATAATTCAAATCAATTAATTCCAATTGAAGATTTTAGAATGCAATTAATACCATTTCAACTATTTCTATAAATTCAATTTTAGAAAAACAACTATACAAGTAACACCCTAAGTCGATACAACCATGCGGAGGCTACCTTAGAGCGCTTTTAAATTGATCAACTAGCCCCACAAATAAACACGGGTCCTTTCAGCACTTTTTGTCCTCACTCACGTACTTCCTGAGTGCGTGAGAAATTTTTAGAAACTTCCCAGGAGGGTCACCCATCCTAAAATTACTCCACGGCCAGCACGCTTAATTGTGGAGTGCTTTAGGATAAAATTACCAAAAGGATGTTATATCATATTGATATAAGTAGTCAGATCAATCCTTATAACACTCCGCTTAAATTGGGGTATTACATTCATCCACACTCAAAGAACACAACATCCTCATTACGCCTCAACCACTAACTATCTTAGTACAGTTTATCTCAAGAATCGTCTTATTAGGTGGCTAACTGGCTCATCCAAGTTTAGCTCACAATCATGGTTTCGTTCTAATACCATTTATAACACTCCGAGTCGATACGACCATGCGGGGCTACCTTAGAGCGCTTTCAGATTGATTAGCTGACCCCATTAATCAACACAAGTCCTTTCAGTGCGCTTTGTCTTCACTCACGCACTTCCTGAGAAATTTTTAAAAAATTTCTGAAACTTCTTAGGAGGGCCACCCATCCTAAAATTATCCCATGGCCAACACGCTTAACTATGGATTTCTTTAGGATGGAATCACCAAAAGGATGGTATACCATGTTGATATAAGTAGCCAAATCAATCCTTATAACACTCCACTTAAATTGGAGTATTACATAACAGGTTCCGTAGATCACACCATATCCAGTTACAGTCCTCACCAACATTATCTTTCACTGATTTCATTTGGTCTTGAATAGGGACAAGGAAAGTATCACTACCAATTAGTGGTTAGAAACTAAACCTCTAGTCATGTCAAAAGTTGGCAACCCGTACAAAGCAAACTATCTATCTTGTTCCTAGCCTAAGAAGGGAAATGGAATGAGCAATTATCTTCCAAAGTAAGGAACGTCCCTCTTTTGAGCTTGACCTTAGTTTATTAGGCATGTATTTATGATAATGCATGCAAACCCATAACAAATCACTATCTTAGATGATTTCCCAAGTAAGCTTCTTAATAAGTGTTGGATTTATGATTTCCATGTTAATGAGTCCATGTGTAATACCCAATTTACTTAACACTAATTAGACTTATAATTCACATCTAAAAATTCTATAATTGTATCCCATGTCATTTGTATTAAATACAAACTTTCCTTCATTCATTTTATTCTTTTACTAAAGGTTGCATTTTTCACGATTATTTTGATTCTGTCTATTTTAGCTAATTTTGACTTATCCAAAATTTGTAGGATGTTCCACATATATTTTTGATCTCATTCATTTCATTTGTTTGGTTTAAATTCTTTTGTTTCTCTTGAATCTTTAATTTGAAAAAAAAATGCAATTAGCCAATTTTAACCATATTTTTGTTTTTTTATCAATTGGTTTTCAAACCCAATCTAAGAATAAATATTTTTATATATTTGGTAATAAAAAATTATCATGAATCTATCCATAGCAATTTCAACCCTTGGTTATTCTTTTCATGCATTATCGAGAAAATATGTTTCCACGTCCTATCTATTTTTTCCATTTTCACTCGTTTTTTATCCATAAAATAGTAAATCAAATATTTTTATATATTTGGGTTTATAAAATTATTTTCACATCCCATTAAATTTTTATGATTTTTGGAATCCATTTTCTTATTTGTTTTAATAAGTTAGCATTATTTGACTTTCTTACAATTTAATTACCTAAAATTAAATGTAATTAATCCCATATTTATCCATTTAATTTCCACTATAATTATAACTAAGACAAATCTTATTTTTGTGTTAGTTGTTTTTCTTCAACAAAAATATTGGTTTAAAGTACAAAACTAAGTGTTTATGACATAAACACTTACACACTCAACGTCAATTAATCTCTCTCTTACATACCTATCATCCTAGCTTTCATTCAAGTTTTATCATGGTTAACCCAACCTCTAATCCTCTCCATCTAATTTATTTCATGCAACCTCCCATTTTTTTCCCAAATCGTGCGAATTGCATTTTTTGCAATTTGTGTGTGTTTTATATAAGCTTTGGATCTAGGTAAATCTAAATCACTCTTTAGATGGTACAATATATTGTGAGAGTATGTTATGATTTGTATGCTTAATATCATGCTAGGTTTTATTTATTATAAAAATTGTGACTTTTATGTTAATATGTGTAGGATCATGAAATATGAATATGTAAGAGCATTTTACAAGTTCTTAATTATTGTATGAAACCATGTTAACATTTTGTAGCTAAATATGTAATTTTGTACATGTGATAATATGTGGAACCATGATATTTTATGCATTGAATTTTTCTCAGGTATTGGTGAAAGCATAATGGTACAAATAAAGCATTTTCATGCCATGTTATATTTCTTATTGTGTTTATTGCATTTTTTTTAAATATTGATACATACTATGTTAGTATTTATGCATGTTTAGGGTTATCTTGGCATGGTTTAAGTTTTGTGTGTCCTAGGGGAAAATATATCTTCTGCATATTCCATGTTACTTTTCCATCATGTGTGTAAAAAATGTACCATGATTTATTATGTACGGTAAGGTAGATATGCATATTTAGTATTATATGTGTTATTTATGCTTAAATCATGTGCATGAGAAAAATAGTATTTTTTCCACTTTCTAGAATTCCTAAAATTTAGATTTGTGTTTAAGAATTATTTTTAATGCCTTTTAGCATTTCATAAGTTTTATGGAATTATATAAAGCTTTGATATCAAAATGGTTAAAATTGGGATTATCAGGGTTTGAGAACATTTTAGTCCTTTGCAGCTAAAATGTGCCTAGTAGTATAGAATAATTAGATTAATAAGGCCTTAGTTGACTTTAGTGTTGACCTTTAAACTCTTGATTGATTTATTTTTGGGTAGACCTTCTATCCCTCATTGATAATAAGTTGATTTTGAATAAAACACTAATCATTTAAAGGGAAGGACAACTTGAGTTGGAAAAAATCTCATGCCTTAGACTTAGGCCCTCGAGTGCAAAGTTGGATCTTCTATTTAAAAAATCACACTTCTTCTCTATAGATATTCCATATATCTTATAGAGTGTATGTGTACTTAAGGACTTAGGTGTTGGGGTTTTAGTACAGGAGATTATTATATCACGTGACTTCCTTAGCGAGATTTGTCCTAAAATTGAGTGATTTAATTTTGGTAAAACCTCCTCAAGATCATTGCCTTAGATTATGTGATTGTATTTATCTAAAGAAATAATTGAAATTGGATTAGATAAACCATCAAGTTCTCTCCTCAATAATTGAATTAGGGTTTGGCTTGATAAATGTTGAGTTGATTTGGAATCATGTCGATGTTTATCCCTTATTAAGGTATTGTTCGTTATTATCATATGTAGAATGTGAAAGCATGATTACCCGTACATGTTATTATCACATGTGATTATATTTTATGCATTATTATCGCTTTTGTATGACTAAATGTATATGCGAGAATGCTGCCTTTTTAGAGGCATTGTAATTTACTCAGTATGATAAAGTCTTATTGATACCACACTTTTCAATTTAATATGTGTCTTTCATGGAGTGTCATAAGGCTTACAAGTGTGGAGAAGATATATGGAAATAGATTCCTTATAAAGAATGGGAATTCGGGACTGAGAGTTAGAACCAATCGGTGTTGTATCTTAGGGTGTATTTTTATTGTTAGTTATTCTATTAGACTCTTGTGTCCATAGTTTGTATTTTTGTTTAGCGTTTGTTGTAACAAAAGTTATATTATCCATAACTCTTTTATTTATATTAAGTCCCTATTTTCGTTATTTTATTGGTTTTGTTGAATTGTTTCGGCCTTAGTACTTAGCATAGAAAAGTTAGTGGAGATCGAACTTATGCTAAATTTAGTGGTAATACCCATTATTTTATATAATTATTTCCACTAAAATAAAATTATGAATTAATAAAAATAGAGGTGTTACAATAAGTTTACCTTTATCTTTAGGTTGGAATAATTGCTTCCACCCAACATTATGTATTCTATTTCTCATATTTGTACCCCCTAGATAAAATTTATATTGGCTTTGTTAATCAACTCATTAATATGTTTAGGCATGCACATTTTTTACATAGTGTGTAGGGGAATAGCAAAAGTAATCTATTGAACTAAATTAACCCTCCCATCTAATGAAAAAAAACATGGGTTTCCAAGAAAAACCTCTTATGAACTTGAGTGACAACTAATGAGAAGGAAGACTTTCTTTGGATAGTAACAATGAGATGAACCTATAAATACTTTACTAGGGTGTTGGTGGACTTAATACTCAAGGCCAAGGAGATGCTTTACACTATCCTCATGGGAACATTAAGGGGAAATATATGGAGGATTTATCAAGGCTAACCTTGTAACACCCCAAAATTTACTATTTTTTTATAAAAAAAAATTGGAAGTAGATAAATTAGAACCTGTGAATTTCAGAAATGTTACCGCCACACTTAGTACCAGACCGGTTCACTATGACCGTTCCAGCACCAAGTGCTAAGGCTAAAAGGATTATTGTTAAACTTTAATCAATACTTAAACCAAGATTCATAAAATGAACTAGAAGGATCATTACACAGAAATCAGAGTACGCATAAAGAGTTTACAATTCAGAGGAGTACAATCAGCTATAAGATAGAAATCAGAGTGCGTGAAAAGAGTCATATACCAGAGTGCATTGTCAAAATTCCAAAAAGAAAAATAAAGTTTATAACCGATAAAATTTACATCTAGGATACTCAATACAAAGTAAAAAAGGTCAAAAAGGGAGATCCAGCCACGCCACTCTCGATCCTTGTGCCAAGTCCATACTCATCACTCAGCCCCGCTTGATGCCTTATGAACATCGAAGGCATCAAAATAAGCATCACCCACCTGCACAAAGTCAGAAGGGCCCTATGCTTGTGGGAATGAGAAGCACCTATGAAAAAGGTGATTAGTACGCTACGTATTGAGTAAGGTAACCATACACTAAGATTAACATACAAAAACATATTTACCAATATGATAGCATAATAACATACGATCATTCAGGTAATTACATAGAAGCCCATTTATAATCTGAATTAATAAATTAATTAATCTCTAATCAGAACTCATTTCACGCCATGCCTTTTTATCAATCTATACAAGTACAGGAATTCCCACTATTTTAGCCAGTGGCTCGTTACATATAGGGCAACATGCACCTAACCACTATTATAGCTGGTGGATCGGACACTTATAGGGTGGAATACCCTAACCATTATTCTTAAGTGGTGGATCGGCTTGGACCCGGCTCAATAATCTTTCACTTTACATAATTAATGTCTTAAGTTCCTTACTCAAAATTTTCACCCTAGACATACATGACCAACTCCCTCTATGCTTATCTTTCAGAAAGAACCCGTCCCATATCACCCGACTCATGTACCTCCTAAGGTATCACAACATTCTTTCCTCCTTTACCTAACTCACAATGGAATCCAATTCCCAAGTATGTGGGTCAAGGCCCACTACTTCACCCCTTCAAGTCCACTCACTCCTTCACTTTAGGGTTTTCCCCAGAAAACCTAATTTAGACATATGTAACCCATTCTACTCCACCTTACACAACCTAAAATATTTTAACCCCACACTCCTCGTCTCTTAATCTCAACCCTCGTCATCATATTGTATTTCATAAGTGCACCTATGATCACGTAACCCTAAGTAGCCGCATCAAACCCTAGCTCGGTCTCTTATGCACCCTTATATTGTCTCACGTACTACTTTTCATCCAAAGCATTCAAACACCCAAAAAACACTTCCATTACCTTCCTCACACCTCAAATCAACTTTCCATACATAAAATTCACCCTCATGCAGACTTTATACATCCCATGCAACCCTTCAAACCTTTTCATGCAAAACCCTATAACTCCCATGTGAAACCCTAGATTCACCCATGCAACCCTAGATTCTTCCATACATACTTAGATTCTCCCATGCACAACCCTATATTCTCCCATGCAAAACCATAGATTAGATTCTCCCATGCAAAACCATAGATTCTCCCATATGAAACCATAGATTAGATTCTCTCATGCAACGCCATAGATTCTCCCATACGAAACAGTAGATTCTCCTATACGAAACCTTAGATTAGATTCCCCCATGCAACGCCATAGATTATCCCATACGAAACCGTATATTCTCCCATGCACAACCATATATTCTCTCATGGAAAACCTTAGGTTCCTCCATTTATGGTTATGCAACATTTAGGTGAGATTAAAAGAGAAGAAAAGAGAGATAGTTGAGTGCTAGGAAAAAGAGAGGGAGAAATCGGCAGAAGTTGGGGTGTTTATGGTAGCCTAGATGGAGAGGAGTGGAATGAAGGTGGCGGCACAGCCAAAGGTGGTCGAAAGGGGAGGAAAGGAAGAAATGAAGGAGGAGATGGAGGAAGAGGAAAAGAAAGGTAGGGGTAGAGGAAAGTCTGTAAGGTAGTTTGGAAGGTGTAGGAGGTGGTGGTTACGGCGGGAGGGGTGGCTAATGGTGGTGCGAAGGGCGACGGAGGTGGAAGTGTGGCTGATTGGGAAGGAGAATTTGCATAGCTGAGGTAGCTCGTGTAGGGCAAATCAAGGGAGAAGGGAGGTGTAGTTAGGTAGAGGGTGGTGTAGGGAGTGCTCAAGTGGAAAGCTTAGGTGGCAGAGTTGGTCGACAGCAACGAAACTGGTATCTTATATGGCGGTGGTGCACGAGAAAGAAAATTCTTGATTTTGGAGAAAAGCTCGAGTCCAGGCTGGGTAGGGGGTATTTATAGGCTAAAGGAAGGAATAAGGTCGAAGGAAAGATAAGAGGATAGGGCAGGTAGGTTAGGGTTCATTGGCAATGATGGCAGGCCAGCGCACAACTGCGTCGTGGCCTGTGATTAACTAGGGGAAAAGAGGGGGGTCGTGCGAGAAGAGGGGAAGTGTAGTTGGGTCAAAGTGGCTGGCGAGTCAGGGGAAGGAGAGAGAAGAGAAATAGCCGGTCAATGGGGCATGATCGGCGGTAAAAAACTAGGGAGCTGGGGCGGAGTTGTAGGTCGACGGAGGGAAGAAGAAGGAAGGAGGAAGAAGCTGTGTGGACCGGTGGCTGGGAAGAAAAGAAAGAAAAGAAAGGAAGGGAGAACCGGACCAGGCGACGTAGTGAAAGAAGAAAGAATACGTGGCATCCTGGGCTGCCGAAGGAGAAAAGAAGAGGGGGAAAGGGTCTTGGGCCTCGGGTTGGCCCAAGTCGGGGGGAAAAGAAAAGAAAAAGAGAAGAAGAAGAAGGAAAAGAAAAGAAAAAGGAAGGAAAAGAAAAGAAAAGGAAGAAAGAAAAGGAAAAAGGGAAAAGGAAAAAAAGAAAAATAGGTGGGTTGGGATATTTAGAATATTTTGGTAATTTGGGATATTTAAAAATAATAATATTTAAATAAAATAATATTAAATTCTCTTTTAGGCCAATTTTAGGATTTTTGAAAGATTTTTCCTAAATTCCTTTTTAATTAACAAATCGCTCTAATTTTCTCCAATTAAATTATTTATAAAATTCTTATTAATTTGGTCCTATTTACTCCCTCTTATTTTAAATAAAATAATTTATTTAATTACTTTCTAAAATAAATCCTTAATTAGCTAAAATTCTTAAAATTAGGATTTTGGGGCATTTCAAACCTTCTCCCCAAATGCTTTAGTGAAAGCATTAAAGGCAATCCATTATAGTGTCAATATGCTCCATCGTAGCTTTACCAAAAAGCATTAGGTCACCTACAAAGAAGAGGTATAAAATCTTGGGCTCTCCCATGGAATTTGTAAGCGGTTCCATAGTCCAAGAGAGACTATATAATGTATACAATTAAAGAGAGACTCCATGCAATGGATGAAGAAGTAGAGAGATATAGTATCACCTTGTATGGCTCCCCTAGAGGGATTAAAAGGATGAGAGATCTCACCATTCTAGATAATTACTTTTCACTATTTTTAATCTTATCAGTTGGAGAAATTTTGAATGGAATATTGATCTTATCCATTACTATTTCCCAGAAGATAAAGCTACCATATTCCTCTCATTCCCCTCAATCTAACTACTGTCTTGTTTAATAGTACTCTTATATGGAGGCCACATTCCCATGGAGTATTTGTAACACCCCCAAAATTCACTACTGAAAAATTTCGTTTTATTAAAAGATAATAGCGGAAGCAGATAAACAAAACGTGAACTTTGGGAGTATTACCGCCACACTTAGTACCAGACCGGTTCACTCATACCGTTCCAGTACCAAGTGCTAAGGCTAAGAAAATGAAATACAAATCGAAAGACATTCAGCATGCATAAATCAGAGTAAATTGCAAGCTTCAACATATTTAAATCAGAGTAGCGCATCAAATCGTTTTCTGGAATAAAATCCACCAAGGGTGGTTGCTTTAACAACGTTAACATTTAAAACCGAGAAATTAAATGAGAAAGAGAAAAGCCATGATACCGGAAAATTCCTTACTCTCCTTCCCGTAACCCACTTGAGTAGCACCTGAAAATACCTGCAAGGGCACTGCCCATTGAATAGGCAGGGGCCCCATAAAGGGAATCCCTTCAGTACTACGGTACTGAGTAACCCTTTAATACCACACTTAAAGATAGGCCCGCATACGACACATAATGCAAGCCACACACATATAAATAATGAGAGATGCATACATAACAATGACAAACACAATACTTTATAAGTCACGATCGATACTTTGGGCCTTAAGCCATTATTCTGTCATTAACCCATCAATATCATCTTTTGTATCAATGTGAGTACGAGAACCCCACTATTATAGCCGGTGGACCGGAAGTCAACACACAGGGCAGAACGCCTCTGACCACTATTATTGCCGGTGGACCGGAAGATAAACACACAGGGCAGAACGCACCCGACCACTATTATTTGCCGGTGGACCGGTCTGGCCCCGACTCACATGGTGTTCCACTATAAGTGATTAGTATTTTTCCATAATCTTATTCACATACATAACCAATTTTATTGAGCTCGGGACCCCCACTATTATTGCCGGTGGACCGGAATATATATGTAATCATCATCCAGGGCACAACGCTCCTGGCCACTATTATAACCGGTGGACCGGTACTCATAATCACACACCAGGGCAACACGCTCCTGGACCACTGTTATAACCGGTGGACCGGTACGCAATATCACATACCAGGGCAACACGCTCCTGGACCACTATTATAACCGGTGGACCGGTACGCAATATCATAAATCACTGGGCCCGGCTCATTAATATTCCACTTTCAATTATCGTATCTTTCCTTTCGTTAATCAGCACATCAATCATATTTATTTGCCTCAATTGGGAGATCGATAACCCGGGACACAAAGGTACACCGGTCGTACCGGTGCATATCAGCTACTCAGTACCCTTTAACCATGAACCCAAGGACGCAAAGGTACCCTGGTCGTACTGGTGCATAAAGCTAACTCAGTACCCTACCGACAAGGACATCTAATCCATAAGTATGCATACCCCTTAACTAGGTCCGTAGAGCTAGGAAGAGTAAGATATAGGGCCTGGCTGGGGCACAAAGGCACACCAGCAAATACCAGAATAATCGTGGACTAAACCACGTCCTTAGGGTAGCGACCCCTAAGGAGTCACCATTCCCGATCTCGAGGTCTTTCACTTTAAGTAATAGTGTCTTAATTAAGGTGATCACAGAAAGCACGATGATCTGATACTTATTCACCTTCAATCGTTTCAATATCATTAATCGTTTCTTATTCAGAGGATTATCCAGGATGTCACAGAGAAACCATCAAGGCCATACTAATCATTAGATACTCTTACTTGGCTAATCAACATTATTTAATCATATAATAAGGTCCACAATCTCAAAGACGTGTTAGGTACAAATTACTCATTTGCCCTTTACTTATATAATTGTTAGGTATCCGTTCCTTACTTGATAAATTACCACATTACCCTTAAGGTTGCATAATTACCAAATTACCCCTTGTCCACTTTAGATTACCAAATTGTCTCCTACACTTTTTAGATCACCATTCACCCCTCATAATTACTACACTTATCATATTTCCCTTTTGGTTGGTTATATTACCAGATCGCCATTCTCCTTTGTTATAATTACTAAATTTCCCTTGAGTTGGATAAATTACTAAATTACCCTCCTTTATTATCATGATTACTATTTTGCCCCTTTAGTTGGTTAAACAATTATCACTTTACCCTTTTATCGGCTAAATTACCAAATTGCCCCTTTAGTTGAACAAATTACCAAATTGCCCTTCTCCTTTATCATAATTACCATTTTACCCCTCTCAATTATTTTAATTGCCATTTACCTTTTTTAATTATCACAAATCCCAAATTACTCTTCTTCATAATTACCAATATTAATTTACCCTTTTTCATAATCAAAATTACTATATTACCCTTCTCCATTATTAAAATTACCATAATGCCCTTTAATTGGTTAATTTACCAAATTACCCTTCTACAGTATCATACTTATCCAATTGCCCTTCTACAATCATAATTTAATTGCTAAATTATCTTTTGTCGTTATCATAATTACCAAGTTACCCCTTACTCCCAGGTTTACCATAATATCCTTTCATTTACAAAATTACCATTTTACCCCTTACATCCAATTTCACCATAATATCCTTTTATTTATGAAAATTACCACCATACATCTTTTACTTTACAAATTACTATTTTAACCTTTTACATCCAAGATTACCATCTTTATCTTTCATTACATAATTACCATTTTACCCTTCTTTTCCAATTTACCATATTACCCCTTTACTTATAAATTTCCACTTCGCCATTCACTTATAGAATTTACCATATTACCCTTTACTTATGAAATTACGATTTTGCCCCTCTACCTCCAAAATTATCATAATGCCCTCCTTCATCCAAAATTACTATTTTACCCCTACTTCCAAAATTACCATTTTACCCTTCTTTCTCACAACTTACAATTTTATCCTTCACTTGTAAATTATCATTTGGCCATTTAATTATAAAATTACCATATTATTCTTTTATCTCACAAATTACCGAAATACCCTTTCCACTTATAAAATTTCCACTCAACCCATTTATTCACCATTTTTATGAATTTACTAACACTACATAAAATAATGATATTAATACTTCATTTTTATTATCTAAGTCCACCAACTTGTCATTTTTCAACATAATACTCATTAGCAACTACACACATTGATTTATATACCTCATAAGCATAATTACTAAAATACCCTTAAACAATAACATCATTCATGCATTAACAACATGGTACATCATAAACAAGTATTTAACATTTCTATCCATATTCCAACTCCTTCCTTAATTAACCTACCTACATATGGCATAAAAGTTATCATGCTATTTCTTTTTAACAAACAATATAAGAAACCATAAACATATCATGCTAAGCATACAAAACATGCATAAAATCATACTAAACCCTAAATGTGCTAGCATGCGTTTTTCCATATATTTAAGGGAGGATTAACGGTTACCTTAATCCCGCAAAATATCAATCTTACCAAGCATATTTAGCAACTCAACACCTAAAAATAATATCCATCATATTTATTAGAATAAGAAGTTAAAAAGGATAAGACTTTATAAAATTTAATTAGTAAAACACTTAACATAAAATACCATTTTACCTTAAAAATTATCCAAACAATTTTTAAAACCAAGGGGAGCTCATGCTGCATGAGCAGCATGAGTTTCATGCAAAATTATGGGGAGAAGAGGGTTCGAAGGGGGTGAAGGAAGAAAAATAAACCATTTTCGGGTTAGGGTCTTTAGGCTAGAAAAGAGGGTGGTTAGGGAAGGTTCTAAGGCAGGGGAATGGTGCAGGAGTGTAGAGGGGGTGTAGGTGGAGGCAAAGGACGGTTTCGAGGCGGTTCAAGGCGGCGTAGACGGCGGCGGCAAGGCGGCGAAGGTGGGCTGCCGAGGAGGGTTGAGAACGAAGGAAAAGTGGATGGAAAAATGGAGGGGTTCAAGGGCTGGTTTCGGCCAAATAATGCATGGAGGTTGTAGAGGGGGTTGCAGGGAGGAGATTGGTGGTTTGGGAGGCGGCAGAGGCGGCCGGACGGCGGCGGTAGAGGCGGTTGCAGGTGGCTCGACGGTAAGGGGAAAAGCTGGGAAGAAAAAGGAAAAGGAGGAGAAGGGAGGAAGTGTAGGGCTCGAAGGGGCTGTGTGGGGGTGCAGGGTGGTAGCAGGCGGTGGCAGAAGGCGGCGCAGGGCTGGGCTTGGTGGTTCAGGCGGCGGAGGCTGGCGGTGATAAAAAAAACAAGGAAGAAAAATGGGGAAGAAGGAAGGAGAGAGGAGGGAGCTCGGGGGGAGAGAAGGGATCGAAAATGAGGGGAATGGAGGGCTGGGTAGATGGAGAAAAATAAGAGGGTGAGGCAGGGGGAGCAGGCGGCCGATCGGTGCTGCGGTGTGGTGGCAGGGCTGTCGGTTGGCAGGGGAAGACAAGGAAGAAGAAGGAAAGAATTCAGGCGGGAAATGGAGGGTGCAGGGGTTAGTTTGGCTCGAATGGGAAAGAAAGGGACGGGGCAGAGAGAGGGAGTAGCAGGGGGGCAGGCGTGGTGGCTGGGTTGCAGGCGGTGGCATGCTCGACCATGGCAGAAAATGGTCGGGCGTGGGAGAAGGAAGAAGAAAGAAGTGAGGGGGGGAGAAGACCGAACCGGTCTGGCACAGAGAAAAGAAAAAAAAAAGAGAGTTGGGCCGGCCCGGGGGAAAAGAAGAAGGAGAGACGGGCTGGAGGGACGGCTGGGGCGCGCGTCAGGCGTGAAGAAGGAGAGGCGGAAGCGGGCCGAAGGCCCAGTCGCGCGGGGGAGAGGGCTGGCCTGGCGAGGCAGCCCGAGGGAGGAAGGAAAAAGAAAAAAGAAAAGAAGAAAGAGGAAAAAGGGAAAAAGGGTAAAAAAGGGAAATGGAAAAATAGGAAAGTAATTTAATTTAATTTGTAAAATCATAAAATATAATATTCGTGGTAAATTATTTAGTTTAATAATTTAATTTTTTTATAATGTAATATTTTAGTTTAAAAGGATAAAGTTGGCAAAATATTAGTCTTGGAAAATTATTTAGTTAAAATAATATGATAAATAACAAAATATTTATTTTTAATTTATTAAATACTCTTATCCAAATTTACATACTCTAAAATCCATAAAATACTTAAAATAAATAATTTTACAAGCTAATTTTATTTCAAATAAAATTATTTATTAAAATATAGGTTTTTGAAATTTTGGAGTATTACAGTATTCTCTACTAAATTAGTCTATACTACTTTCTTTAACCTTATACCATCTTCTTCTAATTCTTCTATATCTGTTAGGAGCAACTTCAACCCTTGGGGAAAATATGTAACCACAAAGGATAAGAACCCAAAATATATCTATTCCCTTGGAGATACTTAAGCAATTCCTCAAAAAATAATTATTTTATAGCTAATAGACTTGATATCATGAATTCTCAATGCCCTTGATGTTGTAATACAAATGAAGATGGCACTCACCTTTTTATAAATTGTAATCTTGCAAAGGTGATTTTGTAACACCCCAAAATTCACTACTTTTTTTTTAAAGCGGAAAAATTTTAAATTAAAACTCGTGAATTATGGGGATGTTACCACCACACTTAGTACCAAACCAATTCTCTCCGACCGTTCCAGTACTAAGTGCTAAGGCTAAAGAAAAGATTAACATTTAAACTCAAACCAACAGTTCATAAATAATTAGAAAGAATCATACATCAAAAATCAAAGTACCGTAAAAGTTTATAAACGATAATAAGATAGAGATCAGAGTGCAAAATCAAAAATTCCTTGGAGGGAATAATATTACAATCAATAAAAAGGTTTATTTGAAATACTCAACACAAGGTAATAAATCATAAAAGAATAAATGCGATATACAAGAAATAACATGATGAAATAAAATCACATGAAGAGAAAATACGGCCATGACACTCTCGAACTTTGAGCCAAAACATGCTCAAGACTTAGCCCCGACTGGTGTCTCGTCCACCTGCATAAAGTCAGAAAGGGCAAACTACTCGTGGGAATGAGTAGCACCTATGAAAAGGGTGATCAGTACGCTACGTACTAAGCAAGGTAACCGAGCACTAAAGCCAACATATAAAATCACATAAACCATGCATAAGAATAAAGGAATATAAAGACCATCATGATAACATAATAACGAAAAATCATTCGCATAGATACATAAAGGATCATTTATATTCCGGATTAATTATTTAATTAATCTCTTATCAGAAATTGATTCACACCATGTTTTTTATCAAATTCATGCGAGTACGGAAGCCCCCACTATTATAGCTAGTGGATCGGAGACAAGCAGGGCACAATGCTCCTGCCCACTATTATTAGCCGGCGGATCGGTCACACATAGGGTATCATATCCTAACCACTATTTCTTATAGGTGGATCAGTTGGCTCCGGCATGCATGGTGTTCCACTATAAGTAATTAGTGTCTTTCCCAAGTCTTAGCAAACTGTTAGGTTTATTGAGCTCGGAATCCGCCACTATTATAGCTGGTGGATCGCAGGCACATAGGGTAACATACCCTAACCACTATTATAGCCAGTGGATCGGAGACATATAGGACTACGCGTCCTAACCACTATTTCTAACCGGTGGATCGGTGGGACCCGGCTCAATAGTCTTTCACTTTAAGTTATTGATGTCTTAAGTATCTTATTCAGAAGCTTTCACCTTGGACATGCATGAATCATTCCCTTTACACTTCACACATCACAACTCATAAATTCCAACCTCATAATTACACTTTAATCACCAAATACACATGATACCACAAAAACCCTAAGCAGCCACACCAAACCCTAATTAACCACCACAAACCATAGTTAACCAATCCAAATCCTATTTAACTATAATAACCATAATTAGCCATTCCAAACCTTAGTTAATCACAACAAACCATAATTAGTCACTCCAATCCTATTTAATCACAACAACCCATAGTTAATCACTCCAAACCTTAATTCAGTCATCATAACCAATATTTTAAATACCAACTCAAGAGTCAACCTAGTGAGGTGGCAGGTATATTGTTCAATAGGTCTAATAGCGATTTGACTAAAAATGTCTTGATTTGATACTTAAATTGGTGTGATCCCGACATAACCCCAGTATTACCTAGTAAAACCATTTCATTTGGGTTGGCCAATTCAACTAACTTTGATTCTCTCATGCACAAGGCTTAAAATGACAACATTTTTATTCATATCAGGTAAACTCGGTTCAACCGGTATGATCGATTTTTTCAACTTTTATTCAATCGATATTTTTATACTAACATCACTTTCAATATCTGATCAGGCCGGTTGAACCAATCTGTATGGTCAGTCCCTTCCTCCTTATTGATTTTTTATTCATTAATCACAACGGGTCAGTACCCCCTTGGTAAATTTTGATTTTAGGGTTTGCCTTCCTAATGCCTCATTGGGTCTGCCTCATTGGTCTTCAAGTGGCGATCAAAAAGACTTTGTCATGTATAATTGTAGAAAACAATTGTCTTCAAATTATTAATTGAGTTTAGAAATTTATGAATTGTCAAATGTTACATGGTGACTCTGAAACATAATTGAACAATGTAGGACTATTCTAAATGATAATAGAGGATTCTTGACATGTTATATGCTCAAAAATATAAATATGACAATTTATGATTTAGTTAAGTTTGACGCTTATCATTGTATTTATTTGTTACAGAATGGGTTTTTTCCACCTTATATGACAAACGCTATTTTTTTTCCTAATTCGTTGGATTATATAAATATGAAAAAAGTATAAAGTTTTCAAAAATAGAAGAGAAAAAAGGGAGCCTTGAGCTTAGGTTGCTAACATTATTATTAAGTTATGGAGTGAGAGACTATGAGGTATATTAATAATACACATTTATTATATTTTTAGGTATATCTTTTAATAAATAACAATATATTTATAATTATAAATGTACACTATAACTATATTAAAAATATAACTAAAATATTGATCTAAAAAAATTTACTAAAAATGTATATAAATCGAATTCACCTAATAAATTTCCGTGCCGAGTTGAACATGTCATTTGGGGGGGCGGCATCCAAAGGGTGGTTTAACTGCCGTTGTTAGCTAATCCTCTCTCTCATCATTCGCTACCGAGTCCAAACAGAAGAACACTAATGAAACTTAGGACAGTATCTCCATTTAGACTCTGCTCTCTCCTTCGCCTCGAGAAGGATCCAAAACTAGCTCTACAGCTCTTCCTGAATCCTAACCCCAACCCAAGCCTGAAACGCTTCCGCTACACACTACTCTCCTATGACCTCATCATCAGCAAGGTAGGCCGCGCCAAGATGTTCGATGAATTGGATCAAATACTAACCAAATTGAAGCTCGAAACTCGCTTCTATCCCTCCGAGATAATCTTCTGCAATATAATTACTTACTATTCTCGCGCTGGCCGTCTCGATAAAGCCATCCAATTGTTCGATCAAATACCGTCGTTTAGAAGCCAGAGGACTGTAAAGTCCTTCAATTCCCTCTTAAATGGGATGCTAACCTGTCGCCAGTTCGTTAAGATGGATCAAATGTTTGTGGGGGTTGATCGATTCGCGATCCCAGATGCCGTCACCTATAATATAATGATCAATGCTTGTCGCGTCCGTGGGGATATGGATGGTGCGTGGGAGATGTTCGATAAAATGCGGCGCAGAGGGCTTCGTCCCTCAGCGGCCACTTTTTCCACTTTGATTTGTGGGCTTTGTGCGGAGATGAATTTGAAAGAAGCTTTTAAGTTGAAAAGGGACTTGTGGAGAGTCTATAACGTGAAACCTAATCTTTGCATTTATTCTTCATTGATGAAAGGGCTTTGCAGGGATAATAAATTAGATTATGCTTTCAAACTTAAAGACGAGATGCTGGAAAATAAATTGCAGCCTGATTCGATGATTTACACCACTTTGATTAGTGGTCTATTTAAGGCTGGAAAGAAGGAGGAGGTCTATGAGGTTTTGGCAGAAATGAAGCAAAATCAATGTAAGCCCGATACAGTGACTTATAATGCCTTGATCGCTGGCTTTTGTGGAGAAAAGGATTTTGATTCGGCTTTGAGGTTTCTGAATCATATTGAAAAGATGGGACTTAAGCCAGATGTTGTTAGTTATAATACACTTATTCGTGGGTTTTGTGACGGGGGGAAACTAAGACAAGCCCTTGATTTATTTGAAGATATGCCAAGACGTGGATGTAAACCAGACATACTGTCCTACCGGATACTTGTTGATATGCTTTGTAGTGGGATGGAGTTCGAGGAAGCAGCGGTTATCTTAGATGAAATGATATTCAAGGGATATGCTCCTCGTCCTGCTGGCATAAAATTGTTTCTGGATAGGTTGTGTCAAAATTTTAACTTAGATTTGTTATCGTCTGTATTAACTAGTCTGGCAAAGGCAAATCTGGTTGATATCAGTTCCTGGGAAGTGGCAATCTCTACGGTTGTCAACATGGATGAGCATTTGAATTTGTGGGGGCGTCTTGAGATTATAATGGAATCATAAACGGAATGCTCTGATGAGGTTGTTATGCTTTAACATGCCCGGTGATAAATTACGTGACTTTTTTTGCCCCATTGACGATTTCTATGTCCTCGGATCAGACATGTGGTGTTTCGTATATACAGTGATCGGATAACTGATAAAATTTTGTGGATATTTAAAAGATTTGAATATTTAAAAAAAAAAACTTTGAATATCCGATGCTTTAGATATATAAAGTTTCGGATCAAATAACAAATAATTCGTCGAATATCCAAAACTTTCGAGCATGTCATAATTAAAAAATATAGGATAAAAATTATTCAATCTAATAATAAAAAATTAATTTAATTTAAACAAATATGATCTAATAATTTAATTTGAGTATTAAATTATATTATATTCAATTAGTAATTTTAAAATTTGGATAATAATTAAATATTTAATCAAAATAATAATTTAAAAGTATAAAATTTACTTATAATAAATACTCATTTTAAATTATATATACATGCACACACATATATGATTATATAAAATAAAATTTATGAAAAATGAATAGTATTTAGAGTATATATGTATATAATATATTGAATAGAATATTATTTGTATTTATTGGATTGGATATCTAATTTATTTGATCTTTTTTTTTAACAAATTAAATATTTAATTTGAAAAAAAAAATTAAATTGACTATTTGATATTTCGAATAGAATCGATTTAGATATCGGATCGAGAATTATATAAATGGCCCTATTGGACGTGTCGTTGCATCATATTACTAATAGGTAATAGCAGGGTACTTCCTATATATGGTCGGTGAATTGGCTTAAGAAAGATAAAATAATAGATATAATAATCATTTTCTATAGCCGAACGAGTAGGACGACGAGATCGTGGAGTGCGATGTGTAGGAGATATTGTGATTGGTTTCTATGTATTATAATTTTGTTTCCACTCTTTCCAAGATACACATTGTCTAAAACTACTATACATATTTTTTGTTTTTGAAAAAAAAATGTGTATTCTTATTTTTTTAAATATATATATTTGTTATCTAAAATATGTACTAGTATCATATAAAATGTGTCTTTAATATGAAACATGTGTTATGTTTGTGAAATGTGTATTCCTATCCATTAAAATGTGTTATTATTTTTTGAAAATTGTATATTTGTTATCAAATATGTGCTGTGTAAATAATATGATGTCTATTCTTATGCTTGAAAAATACACATATTGTAATCCCCCAAAAATTTCGAAAACCTATATTTTAATAAATGACTTTATTTGAGATAAAATTTGCTTGTAAAATTATTTATTTTAATTATTTTATGGATTTTAGAGTATGTAAATTTGGATAAAAGTATTTAATAAATTAAAAATAAACATTTTTCTATTTATCATATTATTTTATTTGAATGATTTTCCAAACTAATATTTTACCAACTTTATCCTTTTTAAACTAATATATATGATTATAATAAATTAAATTATTAAATTAAATAATTTATCAAGAATATTACATTTTATGATTTTATAAATTAATTTAATATATTTCCCCTATTTTCCCATTTTTCCTTTTTCTTTTCCCTTCTCCTTTTCTACTTTTCTTCTTTCTTCTCTTTTCCTTTTTTCTCCCCCTTGGGTCGCCCGCCCGGCCTGCTCTCCCTTCTCCCTGCGCATTGGGCCTTCGGCCCACCTCCCCCCTTCTCTCCCTCGCACGCCGCCCAGCACGCCAGCCCGCCCTCCTTTCTTTTGCCCCTGGACCGGCCGGCTCCCTTCTTTTTCTGCGCCGGTCCAGCCGCCAGTCCCTTTCTTCTTCTCCTTTCTTCCTCCTCCCATGCCCGACTCTCTTTTCTGCCATTGTCGAGCGCCGACCGCCACCCTGCACCTGCCACCACCACCTGCTCCCTCTCCCTCTCTCTTCCCCCGTCGTTTTCCTTCCCTTTTCGAGCCAAACCAGCCCTGGACCACACCCCGCGTGCCCCTGTTTCTTTCCCCCTTCTTCCCTGTCTTCCCTTGCCACCCGACCACCACCTGCCACCTGCAGCACCGATCGCCGGCCAGCCCTGCCCCTCTCTTCTCCCTCTTCTTTTTCTTCATCTCCCAAGCCCCTCATTCGCACATTTTTTTGAACCTATCACTCTTCCTCGAGCTCCCTTTTCTCTCCTTCCTTCTCCCTCCATTCTCCTCCACGTTTTCTTATCACCGCCGCCTGAACCACCTCGCCCAGCCTCTGCGCCGTCCTCTGCCACCTCCTACTACCACCCTGCACCACCACGCAGCCCCTTCGAGCCCTACACTCCCTCCCTTCTCGACCCCTTTTCTTTTCTCCCCAGTTTTTTCCCTTTACCGCCAAGCCACCTGCAACCGCCTCTACCGCCATCGTCCGGCCACCTCTACCGCCACCCAACCCACCGTTCGACACCCTGCAACCCCCTCTACAACCGCCATGCCTTAGTTGGCCGAAACTAACTCTTGCACCCCTCCATTTTTCCCTCTCCTTTTCCTTCCTTCACAGCCCCTTCCCCTCGACCCTTCTCGGCAGCCAACTTCGCCGCCTTGCCGCCGCCGTCTCCGCAGCCCTATGCCGCCGTGAAACCACCCTTAGCCTCCACCTACACCCCCTCTTCACTTCTGTACCATTCCCCTGCCTTAGAACCTCCCCTAACCACCTTCTTTCCTAGCCTAAATACCCTAACCCGAAAATAATAGATTTTGCTTCCTTCACCCCCTCTTCAAACCCTTCCACCCCTCATTTTTGCATGAGACTCACGCTGCTCATGCAGCGTGAGCTCCCCTTCATTTTAAAAATTATTTGGATAATTTTTAAGGTATAATGGTATTTTATATTAAGTGTTCTATTAATTAAACTTTTACAAAGTTTTATGCTTGGTTTCTTATTTCTAACATAAATATGATGGATATTATTTTTAGGTGTTGAGTTGCTAATTATGCTTGGTAAGATTTGATATCTTGCGGGATTAAGGTAACCGTTAATCCTCCCTTAAATATATGGAAAAACGCATGCTAGCACATTTAGGGTTTAGTATGATTTTATGCATGTTTTGTATGCTTAGCATGATATGTATATGGTTCTTATATTGGTTGATAAAAAGAAAAAGCATGATAACTTTTGTGCCATATGTAGGTATGTTAAATAAAGAAGGAGTTTGAATATGGATAGAATGTTAAATACTTGTTTATGATGTATCATGTTGCTAATGCATGAATGATGTTATTGTTTAAGGGTATTTTAGTAATTATGCTTATGAGGTATATAAATCAATGTGTGTAGTTGCTAATGAGTATTATGTTGAAAAATGACAAGTTGGTGGACTTAGATGATAAAAATGAAGTATTAATATCATTATTTTATATAGTGTTAGCAAATTCATAAAAATGGTGAATAAAGGGGTTGAGTGGAAATTTTATAAGTGAAAAGGGTATTTCGGTAATTTTTGAGATAAAAGAATAATATGGTAATTTTATAATTAAATGGCCAAATGATAATTTACAAGTAAAGGATAAAATTGTAAGTTGTGAGAAAGAAGGGTAAAATGGTAATTTTGGAAGTAGGGGTAAAATAGTAATTTTGGATGAAGGAGGGAATTATGGTAATTTTGGAGGTAGAGGGGCAAAATCGTAATTTCATAAGTAAAAGGTAATATGGTAAATTTTATAAGTGAATGGTGAAGTGGTAGTTTATAAGTAAAGGGGTAATATGGTAATTTGGAAAAGAAGGGCAAAATGGTAATTATGTAAGGAAAGATAAAGATGGTAATCTTGGATGTGAAAGGGTAAAATAGTAATTTGTAAAGTAAAAGATGTATGGTGGTAATTTTCATAAATAAAAGGATATTATGGTAAAATTGGATGTAAGGGGTAAAGTGGTAATTTTGTAAATAAAAGAATATTATGATAAACTTGGGAGTAAGGGGTAACGTGGTAATTATGATAACGACAAAAGATAATTTAGCAATTAAATTATGATTGTAGAAGGGCAATTGGATAAGTATGGTACTATAGAAGGGTAATTTGGTAAATTAACCAATTAAAGGGCATTATGGTAATTTTAAATATGGAGAAGGGTAAAATTGGTAATTATAATTATGAAGAAGGGCAAATTAATATTTGTAATTATGAAGAAGGGTAATTTGGGATTTATGATAATTAAAAAGGGTAAAGTGGCAATTAAAATAATTGAGAGGGGTAAATGGTAATTATGATAAAGGAGAAGGGCAATTTGGTAATTTATCCAAATAAAGGGGCAATTTGGTGATTCAGCCAATTATGGGATAAAGTGATAATTATTTAACCAACTAAAGGGGAAAAACAGTAATCATGATAATGAAGGAGGGTAATTTAGTAATTTATCCAACTCAAGGGCAATTTAGTAATTATAACAAAGGAGAAGGGCGATTTGGTAATATAACCAACCAAAAGGGAAATACGATAAGCGTAGTAATTATGAGGGGTGAATGGTGATCTAAAGAGTGTAGGAGACAATTTGGTAATCTAAAGTGGACAATAGGTAATTTGGTAATTATGCAACCTTAAGGGTAATGTGGTAATTCATCAAGTAAGGAATGGATACTTAACAATTATATAAGTAAAGGGCAAATGAGTAATTTGTACCTAACATGTCTTTGAGATTGTGGAACATTATAATATGATTCAAATAATGCTGATTAGCCAAGTAAGAGTATTTGATAATTAGTCTGGCCTTAATGATTTCTCTGTGATATCCTGGATAATCATCTGAATAAGAAACGATTAATGATATCAGAACGATTGAAAGTGAATAAGTATCGGATTATCGTGCTTTTCGTGATCACCTTAATTAAGACATTATTACTTAAAGTGAAAGACCTCGAGATCGGAAATGGTGACTCCTTAGGGGTCGCTACCTTAAGGACGTGGCTTAGTCCACGATTATTTTGGTATTTGCTGGTGTGCCTTTGTGCCCCAGCCAGGCCCTATATCTTACTCTTTCTAGCTCTACGGACCTAGTTAGGGGGTATGCATACTTATGGATTAGATGTCCTTGTCGGTAGGGTACTGAGTTAGCTTTATGCACCAGTACGACCAGGGCACCTTTGCGTCCTTGGGTTCATGGTTGAAGGGTACTGAGTAGCTGATATGCACCGGTACGATCGGTGTACCTTTGTGTCCCGGGTTATCAATCTCCCATTCGAGGCAAATAAATATGATTGATGTGCTGATTAAAGAAAAGGAAAGATACTATTATTGAAAGTGGAATATTAATGAGCCGGGCCCAGATGATTATGATATTGAGTACCGGTCCACCAGTTATAATAGTGGTCCAGGAGCGTGTTGCCCTGGTATGTGATATTGAGTACCGGTCCACCGGATATAATAGTGGTCCAGGAGCGTATTGTCCTGGTATGTGATTATGAGTACCGGTCCACCGGTTATAATAGTGGACAGGAGCGTTGTGCCCTGGATGATGATTTTATATATATTCCGGTCCACCGGCTAAAATAGTGGGGGTCCCGAGCTCAATAAAATCAGTTATGTATGTGAATAAGGTTATGGAAAAATACTAATCACTTATAGTGGAACACCATGTGAGTCGGGGCCAGACCGGTCCACCGGCAAATAATAGTGGTCAGGTGCGTTTTGCCCTGTGTGTTTACCTTCCGGTCCACCGACAATAATAGTGGTCAGAGGCGTTCTGCCCTGTGTGTTGACTTCCGGTCCACCGGCTATAATAGTGGGGTTCTCGCACTCACATGGATATAAAATATGATATTGATTGAATGATGATGGAATAATGGCTTAAGGCCTAAAGTATCGATCGTGACTTATAAAGTATTATGTTTGTTATTGTTATGTATGCATCTCTCATTATTTATATGTGTATGGCTTGCATTGTGTGTCGTATGCGGGCCTGTCTTTAAGCGTGGTATTAAAGGGTTACTCAGTACCGTAGTACTGAAGGGATTCCCTTTATGGGGCCCCTGCCTATTCAATGGGCAGTGCCCTTGCAGGTATTTTCAGGTGCTACTCAAGTGGGTTACGGGAAGGAGAGTAAGGAATTTTTCGGTATCGTTAGCTTTTTCTCTTTCTCATTTAAATTCTTGGTTTTAAATATTAACGTTGTTAAAGTAACCACCATTGGTGGATTTTATTCCTATAAACGATTTGATGCGCTACTCTGATTTATGAGTGTTGAATTTCTTTCAGAATGTATTTTGCTTTTCTTAGCCTTAGCACTTGGTGCTGGAACAGTATGAGTGAACCGGTCTGGTACTAAGTGTGGCGGTAATACTCCCAAAGTTCACGTTTTATTTATTTGCTTCCGCTAATTTCCTTTTTATTAACGAAATTTTTCAGTAGTGAATTTTGGGAGTGTTTCACATATGGAGAACATTTATTTATAGTTAGAGATATGTGTATTTTTTGTTGTGAAAAATGTGTATTGTAGTATAGGAAGATGCGTATTTATTTTTATTACACATGTACTCCTTTCTTACACTTTTATAAATAATGAACCTGCACTCTTATATATGTTGTAAGATGTCTATTTTTTTCAATAAGATATGCATTATTATTATAAAAATGTGTATTATGATGTAAGAAGATGTGTTTTTATTTTTAAAACATGTTTATTTCTTTTTTGTGCTTGTTTAAAATGATAAATATGTGCACTTCTCTTCTTATATGTGTATTTTTTCCCTATAAAATGTGTATTCTTATGATGGAAAATGTGTGTTTATTTTTAATATGTGTATTCCTTTCTTACAATGGTAAAAATAAAATGATATGTATTCTTCTTATGAAAGATGTGTATTATTGTCATGGAAGATATGTGTTGTAATATTAAAAAATGTGTATTTATTTTAAGACATGATATTCCTTCCTTTAGATTTGTTTGAATAACTAAAGGTATGGATTATTATCTTGTAATATGTGTACCATGTTTTGCAAAATGTATATTGTTTTCTTATTGATTTGGTATATTCTTATGTTAAGAGAATGCACACCTATATATATATGTTTATTTATAATTTAAAATATGTGTATTTATATCTTGATGTACTTTATGGAAGAGTATGTTTATTATTGCAAGGTGTATATGTGTATATGTATTTATTTATTTTTGTGTCTGAGTTATATTGATAAGGGCGTCTTTTTAGAGAAAAATGTCATAATAATTTTTGGTATAATAGGAGATAAATCAATTTAAAGTTTTGAGAAAAATAAAATTTATAAAATGCACCAATGATGCATGCTTCAATGTTACATTTTCATTGCTCTACGAAATTTATACACTTGTGACTGCAGTTTGTATTAGACAAAATTGAACATAAGGAGAAGTTAGGAATTTAGGATATTTTCTACTATTAATTTGTTGTTTTGTTATTACAAAATTTCTGGTTAGTTAAGCTAAGATAAATATATAATTACGTTTACTATGTAATATGAGCAACTCTGAAACTCAAATTTTAATACGAATAGAGCAATTCGCACTTCATCTCTGATAACACGATATCAAAGCAACAAACACCTTCCGCATTCCATTAGCTCAATTCAATTTTCAAATTCAATTTAGGTTTCCATCGACTCTTCTAATCTAAAAATGGCACCTCTAGTTGTAGAATAAGTCAACAAAAATAATTCAATCGACTCTTCTAGTCCACTTTACCTCAACACCTCATACCATCCTGGAGCCGTTTTAATCTCAAAAAAAATTCAACGACACTAATTATCCTTCCTGGAGAAGAGCTATACTAATTACCATTTCGGTAAAGAAGAATCAAGGTTTCATTAATGGTAAGATCACAGAGACAAATGAGAATGACCCTTCGTATGAGGATTGGTATGCATGTAATTACATGCTAATCACATGGATACTCAATACATTGTCCAAAGAAATATTGGAAGTGTTATTTTCATCAAAACTACAAGTGGGATTTGATTAGATCTCGATGCAAGGTTTGGACAATCAAATGGGGTTTCTCGACTCCAGATGGAGAGGGAAATCACCAATATAGTTCAAGGCTCAGATAGCATTACAAGCTATTTTACTCGAATAAAGAAATTGTGGGATGAACTCCAAGCTATACATCCATTTCTGGTCAGTACGAAAGAAACTTGGCAATATTTGAGTAAGAGCGGCTTTTACAATTTCTAGTGGGATTAAATGAGAGCTATTCAAGTGTCTGTGGGTCAATCATCATGACCAAGCCCTTACTAAGCATAGGAGAGGCTTATTCCACATTGTTGCATGAAGAGAAGCAAAGACAAGTTAGTTCCCCCCGTTACACCGCAAGAACTATCATCTTTTTCTGTATAGAGTAATCCTCAAAAGATTGTTAATCTCGACATTAAGAAATCATCTCTTATATGTACTTATTGAAAGAAGACAGGACACCTTAGAGATAAATGCTATCATCTAGTTGGATTCCCTACTGACTTCAAATTTACAAAGAACAAGAGATTTTCTACTATTGTCGAGGGTATTAATCAAGAGAAGTCAAAGTTTGAAGTCCAAGACCAAACAAGCATTCAATTGAATAATGATCAATGCATGAGGTTGTTGTCACTCATCAATCAGCATTCACCATCTTCCAAACCAATAGGTACCTCTATGTCGATGTCCTCTCTGTCATTAAGTTCTTTCACCAGTAGTTATTGGATATTGGATTCAGGAGCTTTTGATCATATGTGTGCCGATAGATCTCTATTCACTTCTTTTTCATCTCTTCATAAACCATACACAATCACTTTACTAAATAATGATTTTATCCATGTCCCTTCAACAGGTTCCGTTCAGTTGAATGACATAACTCTCTATAATTTTTTATATGTTCCTACCTTCAAATACAACTTAATCTCTATCAGCAAATTACTACATCAATCATCCAACTCCATTTACTTCTCTAATAACACATGTTACTTGTAGGGCCCTTCACTGAAGAGGCTTGTGGTTCTTGGTAAGGCACACAATGGCCTGAACCTATTACATTCCAACTTTCAAGGGAAGCAACCTGTCACAATTCCAATACCTTCATCTGTTCATAATTCTTTTATACCCTATATAGATGATTGTAATAGTTGGCGTATTAATCTTGGTCATGTACTTTTTGAAAAACTACAAACTCTCAATGTACTTTCGTATAAATGCAATAAAAATACCGTTGTCTCGTGTACCATTTGCAATCAAGAAAAACAACATTGTTTGTCTTTCCCTCATAGTATAATACATACTAAATCTCTGTTTGATTTAATTCACATAGATATATGGGGACTATATCATACTTCAACTTACAATGGCTACAAATATTTTCTCACCATAGTAGATGATTTCACTAGACATAAGTGGACTCATTTACTTAGCACAAAAAAGCAATGCCTTCACTCTTATCAAAAGCCTTTACTATCATGATTCGAACACAATTCCAAACTACTATTAAAGTCATCAAAAGTGATAATGCTTTCAAGCTGGGATCCAATAAAGAAATATTATCATATCTAACCTCCCTAGGCATCCTGCATCAAACATCTTGTGCATATACTCTACAATAGAATGGAGTAGTTGAGAGGAAACATAGACACCTCTTAGAAGTGGCACGAGCTCTATTTTTTCAATCATATGCTCCACCTAAATTATGGGGGGGGGGAATACGTTCTCCATGCGACATATATTATGAATCACTTACCCACAAAAATCCTTCAACACAAAATGTAACACCCCCAAAATTTACTACTAAAAAATTTTGTTTTATTAAAATAATCAGCGGAAGTAAAATAACAAAACTGTAAATTTTGGAGATATTACTACCACACTTAGTACCAGACCGATTCACTCCTACTGTTTCAGTACCAAGTGCTAAGGCTAAAAGAGAAAAGTACAACTTACGAGAAACTCAAACATATTTAAATCAAAGTAGCGTACACAACACTTTACAATAATAAAATCCACCTGTAGTGGTTACAAATCAACAAATACATTGAAACCATAAATTTTAAAGGAAAAAGAGTACACTCCTAGGATATTCCAGATAGTACCTTACGCTCTTTCCTGAGAGCCCACTTGAATAGCGCCTGAAAAGGACCTACAAGGGACACTGCCCATCGAATAGGTAGGGGCCCCATGAATGGAACCCTTTAATACTACGGTACAGAGTAACCTTTTAAAACACACCTAATAGCAGGCCCGCAATGCAATACATGATACTTCATACATACATAATGAAAGGTAAATACTTAATATCCACATTCATACATCTACATACTTAACAAATCAATCAGATATTAATAGGCCATAGAGAACAATCAACACTTCTGGGCCTTAAGCCCTTAGTCCATCATTATCAATCATATCGGATTATAAATATCTGTGTGAGTGTGGGAACCCCACTATTATAGCCGGTGGACCGAAATACATATAAGGCAGAATGCTCCTGACTACTATTATTGTCGGTGGATCAGTCTTCAGGATAGAACGCTGTTGGCCACTATTATTCACCGGTGAATCGGTCTGGCCCGGACTCACAGGGTGTTCCACTATAAGTGATTAGTATTTTTCCATAATTTATTCACAACCAAATCAAATTTATCGAACTCGGGACCCCCACTATTGTAGCCGGTGGATCGGAGTACAGATATACATCATCCAGGGCAACACACACTTGGGCCACTATTATATTTGGTGGATCAGTACTCATAAACATCATCCAGGGCAAAACCTCCTGGGCAACTATTATATCCGGTGGATCGGTACTTATAATATAATTCAACTAGGCCCGACTCTTTAATCTTTCACTTCCATGATTAGTGTTTTCCCTTTTTAATCATCACAAAAATTCTATTTATTTGCCTCGATAGGGAGATCAAGATCCCGGGACACAAAGGTATACCGGTCGCACTGGTGCATATGAGCTACTCAGTACCCTTCAACTATCAACCTAGGGACACAAAGGTACCTTGGTCGTACTGATGCATATGAGCTACTTAGTACCCTACCGACAAGGATACCTAATCCATAAGTATGCATACCTCCTAAATAGATCCATAGAGCTAGATAGAGTAAGATATAGAGCTTGGCTGGGGCAAAAAGGCACACCATCAAATAATAGAATAACCGCGAGCTAAACCACGTCTTTAGGATAGCGACCCCTAAAGAGCCACAATTTTCAATCTCAAGGTCTTTCACTTTAAGTATTAGTGTCTTAATTAAAGTGATCACAAAAGCACGACAATCAGATACTTATTCACTTTCAATCGTTCTGATATCGTTAGATATTTCTTATTCAAACGATTATCCAAAGTAACACAGAGGAATCATTAAGGCCATCATAATCTAATATAATTCTGAATTAGGATTCGTTCTCGTGATACTTGCTAATTATCAAATACTCTTACATTGTTATTCAACATTATTTGAGTCATATCACGGAATTCCACAATCGCAACGACATGTTAGATACAAATTACTCATTTACCCCTTATATAATTGCTAAGTCATCCATTTCTTACTTGACAAATTACCATATTACCCTCCTTTTTGCATAATTACCAAATTACCCCTTACTCGATTTAGGTTATCAAATTATCTTCCATACTTATTAGGTCACTAATCCCCCTTCATAATTGTTACATTTAACATATTTTCCATTTGGTTTGTTAGATTACTAATTTACCCTTTTCCTTTATTATAATTAACAAATTGCCCTTTAGTTGGTTAAATTACCATTCTCTTTTATCATAATTACCAAACTACCCTTCTCTATCATCAAAATTACCAAAATACCCTTTAGTCGGTTAAATTACCAAAATGCCCTTCTCTATGATCATAATTTACCAAACTACCCTTCTACATTATCAAAATTACCAAATTGCCCTTCTCCATTATTATAATTACCAAGTTACTCCTTTCCAATTTTCACTTTACCCCTTTTATTTTTAAAATTACTATTTTGCCCCTTTACTTTCAAAATTACCATTTTACCCCTTAACTTCCAAAAATTACCATAACACCCTTTCACTTATAAAATTACCATTTTGCCCCTTTGCATCCAAAATTACCATTTTACCCTTTAATTAAGAAATTACATTGTTGCCCTGTAATTACAAAATTACCATTTTACCCTTTAATTATAAAATTACCATTTTGCCCTCTAATGATGAATTTAACATTTTGCCCTTTAACTACAAAATTTTCATTTTACCCTTTAATTATAAAATTACCATTTTGCCTTTTTACCTCCAAAATTACCAATTTACCCTTTTCACTTACAAATTACCATTTTACCCCTTATTACTCCAGTTATATTAAATTATCATCACCACATAAAATATTAATTTAACACCCCATTCTCATTATCCAACTCTACAACTATTATATTTAATTTACTACTCATTAACACCCATACATATTAGGCCACATTCTTGCACAAGACATATTACTAAAACACCCCTAGAGCTCACAATAATACTAACCATGCATTAAAGATCACAATAGCATAATGCAACATGGAAAAATACTTAACATTTTCATTAATAACCAAACTCTCACCTTAAACAATATTTCCATAAATAGCATATAATCTAACATGCTCCTTTTATCAATCAACACACGAAACCACATATATTATATTAAACAACATATATCAAGCATAATAAAATATTAAAAAGCCTAATGTGCTAACATACGTTATCCATGCGTTTAAGTGGGGTTTAACGGTTACCTTAATTCCTGCAAAAACAAACCTTACCAGTATTCCCGTTAAAGGTTCAAGCTTTGATTAGTAAAACCAACACCTAAAAATAATATCAATATTTATTATATTAGAAATAAGGAAAGCCAAGCATAAGACTTTATAAAATTCACTTAATGAAATAATTAACTTAAATATTATTATACCCTAAAACTTTTAACAAAAATGGGCCAAGAAATGCAGCAACTCATTATGCTTATGCAACATGAGTTGCATGCAAAACAATAAGGTAGGGGCTCAAAAATGGCATAAGGAGAAGAGAAAATCAATTTCGGGTTAGGGTTTTTAGGCTAAGAAAAAGGGTAGATGGGGGAGGATTTGGGGCAAGGGAAGGGTGCAGAAGTGGAGAGGGCGTGTAGGTGGTTATCGGGGGATGGGTTTACAGTGGCCAAGGGTGACGACAGCGGCGACAACGAGGCCACGAAGGTGGCTGCCAAGATGGGTCGAGATGGAGGGGCTGAGGAGGAAGGAAAAGGGAGGGGAAAAATGAAGGCCTGTAGGTGGTGGTTTCTACCAAAGGAGGTTTGGGGGTGGTAGAGGGGTTACAAGGATTGTTTTGGTGGCTCAGGTGGCGACAGAGGCGGCGGAACGAGGCAGTATAGGGTGGCTGCCAAGAAAGGAGAAAAGGAGAGAAAGAGAAGAGGGGAGGAAGAAGGAGGCTGTAGGGTGGCTCGAGGGGTGTTGTGATAGTTCAGGGGTGAGGTAGAGGGTGGCAGGGGTGGTGTAGGTGGCTGGTGTGGCGGCGGCAGCAACAAAACGGTGGCGGCGAAGCAAAACGGGAGGATGATGGAAGGAGAAGAAAGGAAGAAAAAGAAGGTCGGGGAAGCATGTGAGGCTCGAGAAAATGGCATAATGAGGCAAGGAAGGAAGAAGAAAAAGAAGAAGAAGAGAAAGGAGGGGATAAGGTGGCTCGGTAGGGAGGTGGCCGGGTGGTAGGGCCATGGGAATAGTAGGGAAAGGGAGGAGAAAAGAGGGGCATGGGCAAGGAGAGGAAGGGGTGGTGGGGCCGAGATAGGGTAGGAAAATAGTGAGTGAGAGAGAGAGAGATAGGGGGAGAGGGTTGCAGGTGGGGCAGCGGAGATGGTAGAGGTGGTCGGGTTTTGGCGCCAGGAAAAGGAAGAAGAAGAAGAAAGGGGAGGGGGCAGGTGCGTGCAGGCTGGTTGAAAGGGAGAAGGACAAGGGTCGGCCCGATCGGGGAAGGAAGGAAAGAAAAGAAAGGGAGGAGACTGGTCGGGCAACGTGCGAGGGAGAAGGAGATGGAGGAGAGGAAGCGAACCGGCGGCCCAGGCGCTGGGGTGGAGAAAGGTAGGCCGGGGTACCCGCGGCCCAAGGGAAGAAAGGGAAAAAAAAGAAAGAAAGGAGAAAAGGAGAAAAAGGAGAAGGAAAAGGAAAAAGGAAAGGAAAAATGGGACAATTATAATAATTTAATTTATATAATAATAAAATGCAATATATATGGGTAATAAATGTATTTAATAATTTAATTTAATATAATTAAAATATATGGGTTTAAAAAGAATAATTTTAGTAAAATAATGGTTTGAAAAATTATTTAAATAAAAAGAATATGATAAAATAATAAAATATTTATTTTAATTTATTAAATATTTATATCCAATTTTATATACTAAAAAATCTATAAAATAATTAAATTAAATAAATTTAAAAATTAATTTATCTTAATTAAAAATTATTTATTAAATTATATAATTTTAAATATTCGAAGGATTATACAAAATACCACATAAAATCTCTTTGGGAAACCTCCTGATTTCTCATACCTTCGGGTTTTTGGTTGTCTATACTATGCTTCCACTTCCCCAAAACCGCAAGATAATTTTTTCCCTAGAGCTCAAACATGTGTTTTTCCGGAATATTTCATTGGAAAAAAGGCCTATAAAGTTGCCAATCTTACGACTCAAAAATTACAAATATCGAGAAAGACGTTGTATTCTATGACCATCATTTTCCTTATTACGACAATGATCTTAATGTCACATCAATCATTATAACCCTTTTCCTGTAACTGAGTGCGCATCATCTACTTCAACTTTACCAGGTCCAATCACTGAACCTTCACCATACACCCCTACCTCCATTCCTTGCTTACCATCAAATTCATCTACAGAAAATACTTTTGTTTGTGTCCAAAATATTTCACCTAATACATCTATATCTCTACCACAACATAACTATCCCACATCATCTATTCCACCGATTAGACGATCCACTCGTCAAGTAAGACCTCCATCTCATCTTCATGACTACATGTGTAATGTTGTTTTGCCTTCTGCTGCCTTCAACTCCTGTCCTCATACACTCACTAATTCTTGCAAATTATATAGTTAGCTTAACTAACCAGCAATTACTTAATAACAAAACAACTAACTAATAACAGAAAATATCCTAACTTCCTAACTTCTCCGTATGTTCAGTTTCGTCCAATAGTAACATGCTTCCTGAGATGCCAATTGCATAATTAAGACAAGCACTGTTGGTGGGAGGATGCGAATTGCATAATTAGGACCAGGCAGCCCCTTTTGTACCATATATGACAAGCTAAGGATCGTCAGGCATGAGAAATTCTCAATTCGGTTCATGTGGAAAAAGAGTTGCAGAGATTTCTCAGTTAGGTACATGCTGGATATTTAATGTTCTTGCTTGTCACCTGGTTCAGTTTCTGGAATTCAAGCGTTAAATATGCTCTATCTGACAGGAACAAATTTTTGGTTTTTTTTTTTTGGGGGGGGGGGGGGGGAAGGGGAGGGGCAGGGACCAGAAAGGTTGCTGCAGCTGCTTTCTGTATCTAGCTGGAAGATCCAGAACAGTGATGAGAGATATTCCCATCCTGCAGGCATGGTTGAGGATGAGGTACATGCATGGCTTGAAACTCCTGAGATGAAATATATAAGCCAAAAACAAATTTGAGGTATGCAACTACTTAGCTCTTTGTTTATGTAATTTATCCTAGCTCTATTAACTTGTAAATCAAACAAGGCACCGAAAGGGCGAATATTTTGGCTTTCTAGATACTTATTATTTATTAGCTTATATTTAGATCTAATTATTAAAAATAGTCATTTAAAATACTTATTTATTTAAAAATAATTAGTGTACAAAAATTTTAAAATAAATAATTATCTGTGATAACTAATCTGACTTTGTGCAGCGTTCTACATTCGATTTAACATGCGTGCTCCAAAGCCATCCAGAAATCAAAAATTCATTGATATGACAAGACTGAAACGTGTAAGAATCGATGGGATTGTTACGTGTCCAATAGTCGCAGTTTGGGATACTTCATCTGACAATCTATGCATAATCTCCGTATACGAAGAATGTTACTTTCGTAAGCTACCATAGCTTTTTAGGCTCCTTGGCGTTTGTCAACAGGTTAAATGAATCTTTACCTGCAGACTGGGGGGATTTCCGTGGCCATCACTATGTAAACTTGTGTTATCATCGTACGTACCAGCTGCATCAAGACACTTGTTTGGGCGTGAGAAGTTTCCTGTCTTTGTGCTCTCGATCGAGAGTAACTTGCACTTTCAAATGCACTTTTATGTCCTCATCTGTCGCTTTCAAGCCACCGAATGAGAAAAGTGGGTTAAAATAGTCTTGCACTCTGTTAGAGTTAGGCACCCATTTGTGCCTTATTATTGGCGGAGATCCAGTATCTCGTAGTTGTATCTGTTGCTCTTGGTGGACTTTTGCGCAGGTAGTGTAGATCCAATGGAATTCAAGCGGCCTTTGGAGCCTGACCTAATTACCTGTAACTATCTGATATCTACTTGCTCAAATACTTTTGATGGGAACTTGCATTGAGGTTGTAGTGCTTGCTTTGCTTGCTAGTGAGTGGCACCGACTGCCGCCAGGTCTATCTTGTAAACAAACTTAAAGGCAACTTGCAGACCAACGACCAGTCCCTCAAGATAGTCATCATCGAATGAAAAATGGATGTTACAAGAACCATGGCTCGGCTTGATCATGGTAATTTTGTGGTCTCAATTAGGAGGGCTACTTGATTATTGACTGTTGAGTTCGAAGGCATCAAGATTGAGATATATATCTACAGGTTTAATACATTTCACGGTCGCCGTTTGTATATTATTATAACTGATAATAATAAATTTGTAGGGTTAAAAGTTCTTTCTGCAGGCTAGAATCAAGGGAGAGCAAGCATGAACCGTTAAACTTTTAGACCCGCTAATCCAACGAAATCTATTAGTATTTTAGATTGACTTATTTATTAAATAAGCAGAGTCAAACGACTTATTATTAAATAAATTTTAAATGTTATTATATAAATTTAATTTATTTATAAATAAGTTGAGCTAAAATATCTTACAAACTAACTCTAAAAATAAAAATAATTAAATTATTATAATTTATTTTACTAGAAGTTTTTTTATTTACTCATTTTATATATATATATTAAACATAAGATTTTAATAAAATGTACGTGACTAGTTTATGCATATAATTTAAAATTAGTTGTAACAAAAATGACTAAACACTATATATATTAAATAAATTTAAATTTAAAAATCAAATTTTAATTTAATTTATTTAATTAAATCAACGAACGGAGGACTTCGTTTAAGAAATTGAAATGGTTTGCGAACCGACCTGTAACATCTTTGAACCGGTCGGGGCACACACTACACAGGACATGTAGCGTGCGATATATGAAAGTTTCTAACCGTCGTGATAGATAGCATGCCTGATTGCGTTGCTAGCAAGAAATTGGGCGGCTTTCCCATCTATTTATTATAATGGTATCTCATGCACTAATTTTATGAAATGAAGCTTATTTGATGCACGCAGGCAGTGTTGGTTTTATACAAGTCTCGTTAATTTCTAGACTCGCTCTTTTGCATGCTGCTGGCCAGGGGCAAGTCTCTGTCACCGACTTTTTTGAGGTTAAGAGAAAGCTTGTCAAAGCAAAATATATAGGAAGGAATTAGGTGATTATCCATTAATTCCTCCCAATTTGGGACGGTGCACCAACCACACTTTTCCAGTAGTCGTCTAGCTAAACTTTGTATCTTTCCTATTAACTACATGTCTTCAAAAAGGACGTGATGTTAACAGCACTAAAAAAAAAAAAAAAAAAAAAAAAAAAAAAAACTTGTCTTTTGCCCCCAACTACCAGATCGAAAACAGAGCGAGCTATAACGACATAGTAAAGTATGATATATTTGATGGGCGCGTGTTGATTATCCATGCCTCTTCTCAAGTGACGGGAGTCACACACACATACACACATATAGGGTTGGTTAAAATTAGAACTTAAGTTAAAATGAAAATTAAGAACTAATTGATAACCTTTAGATTAATATAAATCAATGGCTATAGAATCAACCAAATTAAACATTAAAAACTAAACCCCACAACCTAAACTCTAAACTATAATATTAAAAATCGGACCGGACCTGTCGGGTAAACCAATTAAATAGTGAACTGGTTATACATCCAGGCTGAATATCATATTAAACATGTTTCGTCAAAAAACTGGTAAAAATGGTAAATATCGGAAACCGTCGATTTAATATTGAACCAGTCTGGTTTTGTTAATATAATTTACAATTACTTTTTTACCCTCAAATTAAATTTTGAGCTTCTTATATCTGTAGGGGTAATTGTGTCTTTTCCCTCATTTCTCTCTCAACCCTAAAAATATATTAACAGAGAGTTAGATTCAATTATCAACTCGATCTAATGGACTTTCTTCATCGTCATCTTCTCTTCTTCTTCGACTTCACTTCGTCGCTCGACGCTGAGGAGGTTGACTCTAAGGAGGTCGATGCTTGAGCAAGCAACTTTGTCCATCAGTCATCGTCTTCAACCTCGATGCTCGACGCACAATGTTGCTTCGTCTAGCATCTAGAACATTGAGCACATTGTCTTTAGGGGTAGCTCGGTCATCCATTTTTGTTGCTCAATTGCCCTTCAATTTCCACTTATTCTACATTCCATTACCATCCATTTTCATAGCTCGGTTGTCCTTCAATATCATGTGAGTGATTTTCATAGTTTATTCTTATGCTGATTTTGAATTGTCGTCTGTTGATTTTTGTAGTTCGTTTTAGGCTCAATCAACCATCATATTTTGATTCTTCTAATTCTATTGTGTAATTTAGCAAGAGAAGAGGAGAGTTTGATGTTGTGTAATTTATACATGTCCTCCGCCAGAAATTTTATCGAAACCCCTATATCTACTTCATTTGCTACAATCCAGATAGTTTGCTCAATCATCCAACATATTTGAATCCTTTGTATTTTGTTGTGTAATTTAGTAGGAGAAGAAGAGACTTGATGTATTATAATTCATACATGTCCTCTGCCATAAACTTGATCCAAATCCTATATCAACTATCTACCTCATTTGCTGCAATCCAAAGAGTTTGTTTTAGGCTTGAATTTGATCATCCAACATATTTTAATTCTTTGTCTATTTTAAAGGATTATACTATCAATTTAGTAGGAGAAGAGGATGCTTGATGTTGTGGAATTTATACTAGATGTTGTGTAAGAAAAGGTCATGATAAGAATGGATCCCTTAGTTATATGGTTTGTTTATTTTATTGGATTCTGCTATTGCATTTAGTAGGAGAAGAGGAAACTTGATGTGTACTCTCCCATTTACATCTTGTGTAGGAAAGTTTGATAAATATAATTTAATTCTGTTGAAGTTTGTTAATATTTTAATTTTGTTGATCCAGAAGGTCATGTTGTCGCACATTTTAATTCTTTATTAATGTTTAGGATTTAAATCTTTGATAAGTATATCTGAATGTAGGGGATTGGGGCAATGTTTAAGCTTGATTACATAGGTACCTATTTTGTATTTGCTATTTTTAATGTGCCTCTAAAGTTGGATTTTTGATATTTAGTTTGTAACTTGTGATAATATGCTTAACTAATTGTGTATTTGTTGTTGTTAATGTGTCTCTTTTAAGTTGGATTCTAGATATTTAGTTTGTAACTTATAATTTATTCTTAATGCCTTAGAGAAGTCTGCAGAAGCTAGTAATACTAGCTCTACACCGAATTCATCTCAAAGTAATTCTAGAGGAAAGAAGAATTTGGCATGGGGTCATCGTAGGGAGGTTGAGGATGCTAATAAGAGAACAAAAAAATTATAATGTTTATATTGTTCTAAACTTCTTTCTGGAGTTGGAATTCAACATGTCAAACAACATTTAGATGATGGTAAATGCCAAGTAGAGAGGTGTAAAAAAGTTACTCTTGAAGTTATTTTTGAGATTAATCAAAAGTATTGAAGAGTTTGCTAGCAAAAAAATAAAGACACAAAGGATTTTAGCTGATGATAATCCATATTGTTTGATGGACTTTCCTTCGCACCAAGAACCATATTTGATACCTCCTCTTAAGGTAACTAGTAGTTCCAAATTAGGAGATAAGTCAAGGGTTTTAGATAAGGAAAAAGAACATACTATAAGGCATCATTTCATGTCAAGAATAGTTGTAGGTGTACAACCAACACTCAAAAGTATGTTACAAAGCAAAGATGTTGAGAAAGTTGGGATTCTCATTTCTAAGTGGATGATTGATTCATTGATCCCATTTAATGTTGCAAATTCTAATTATTATCAGTATGTTATTGATAGTATAGCTCATATTGTTCTTGGTTATAAGGGGACAACTATTCATGTTCTTTGTGGTTACTTGTTAATAAAAAATGTTGAAGAGGCAAATAATTATGTTGAGACTTTTCGTTCTCATTGGAAATAAATTGGTTGCACTATTATGATAGATGGGTAGATGAACCAACATAATCGTACTTTGATTAACTTCTTAGTTTATTCTCCAAAGGGTATTGTGTTTTTAAAGTCTGTTGATTCTTTTAATGCTTCGAAAACTTCTAAACTACTGCATAAGTTATGTAGAGATATTATTCTCTATATTGGTACTAAAACTTTTGTGCATTGGTGGCTGACAACACTGTGAATTATGTTGCCATGGGAAGGTTGTTAGAATATGAGTTTAACTCACTTTATTGGTCTCCTTGTGCTGCACATTGTGTTAATTTGATGCTTAAAGAAATAGGTATGTTAGATGAGGTAGAAGACATTGTAAAGCATGCCTCAAAAATGACTAAGTACATCTATAATCATTGTTATGAGTTGCATCTGATGAGGAAGTTCACTGATGGATGAGAGATCATTCGTCCAGCTCCTACTCGGTTTGCTATTAATTTATTTATTTTCAAAGTATTTTGAAAAATAAGAAATCTCTTAGGGAAATGGTTGTGTCTAGGGAGTGGACATCTTATTCGTATGCTAAAGATAGGGAGGGTAAAAAATTTGTAGAGAATGTGTTGAATACCTCATTTTGGAAGGAATGTGTTATAATTGTGCAACTTACCAAACCTCTTGTGTGTGTTTTGTGATTGATGGATAGTGGATAGTAGAGAGAAACCATGTATGGATTATTTGTATCAAGCATTTCACAAGGATGGAGATGATATGGTTGCTAGATTTCATAGGATAAAGAAAAGGGTGTAGCCTTATCTTCAAATTATTTCTTCTCGTCGGGATAATCAATTCTCAAGGAACTTACATGTAGCTAGTTATTGGTTTAATCCTCGTTTCTAGTACTCATCTAAAATTTATCAACATCAAAAGTAATATGTCTTCTGTTAGTGATGTCATTGAGAGATATGCAAATGGGAATTTCACATTGAGATCAAAATTAATGAGGAAGATGAGTTCTTTTAGAAAAGCATAAGGTGATTTTAGAAGATGGTATATTGTACAAGATTGTTGTATTTTTGCTCCAAGTATGATTTTGTTACTTATTCCATTTTTATAGACGTATTGGATGAGTTTGATGGAAATGGAGATGATGAAGTTGATAGGGACAGTGGAGATTATGATGAATGCATGCATGAAATTTCTTTTTCTTCTTTTCATTCCCCCAGATGGCACGCCCAACCCTGCCACCTTCTTCTTACTCTCGCTCCTCCCACACGAGATCTGTAGCCCTACCATCACCGACTAGCCACCATCGTACCGCCAGGCTGCACCACCCCTCTCTCTCCTAGTCCTTTTCCTTTCCTTTCCTTTTCTGACCCCAACAGCCCCTATACCTTCTCACGCATGTCCCCTCCCTTTCCTTTTCTTCTCCCCTGACCAAACTACACCTACAATTTGCAGGCCTATACCAGCCCGCCACCGCTGTTCGACAACCCTACGAAACCTGCCCCCTCTTGTCCTCTTCCCCCTGTGTCATATCCATATCCCATTAGCCTATAAATACCCTCAACCGACCCCTCAATCAACCTTCTTTTCTTGCCCATAAAAACTTACCCCCTTGCACCACCACTGTTTCAAATGCCACCACCGCCCGTGCCCAGCGCCATCGCCCGAACCACTTGCCAAACTCCTCCTTGCATCACCCTCCACCGAACCACACCACCCACCACCTCTGATTCCTCCTGCACAAGCCACCTTCACCGTGCAAAATTAGCTGCTCAAACTGCCCATTCTTCTCCATCGTCGCCCTTCTCTCCACCATCCCCATCACATCCACCACTCCTCCTACCTCCCAAAACACCCAACAAAGCCCCCTCTACCTCCCCTACCTTCCTTTCTCCCTGCCTCCCTCTCCTTCACCCTCCCTCCTCCTCCACCACCTTTAGCCACCACAACAGCTACCACCTGGGTCGTCCCTTTCACTGCGCCGCCACCACCATTCCAACCCTCTCAACCCAAAGCATCCACCATCATCACAACCACCATATCACTTCCCCTCTCCTAGCCTAGAAATCCATTTCTCCAACTTCCCTTCCTCCTCCACCGCCATCGACGGCCCCGCCTAGTCACCACCACCCCTAGGTTGTGCCCTAGCCTCCCTAACCTTTAAAAATAATTTATTTAATTGTTAATTATTTTATTTGTGTTAATATCGTGACCATCATCATCATCATCATCATCATCATCATTATTATTAATATTATTACTATGGCTATTATTATTATTAACTTCGGCATATTATTACCAATATTATTATTAGTATTATTATTGAACCATTATTATTATTATTATTATTATTAAAGCTATTATCTTCAGTAATATAAATATTACTAATAATACTTTAACATGAACCAATATAACTACCAAGACCTATTTTGACTAGTAGTAGCATAATTAGCTACTTTAAGAATAATGCCCCTACTTTTACTTATAAAACTATTATAATTATTATTATTATTATTAGCCCTAATATTAGGGTATGATAAGGGTAGGTAGGAAATAATGATAATTTTGGTAAGAGGGAAGTTAACCCCTAGTGTTTCCCTCTTATAGGTGAACCAAGTCAAAACCCTGAGGAAGCGTAAGAGCCTACTCCAAGCCCAGTACCGTATTAGGTAGGGATGTAGTTAAGGCCGATTATGTGTGTTATGTGCCTTTTATTCCATGTTTTATGTTATTTTTGAGTACCTTATATTATTATGACTACTTACTTGCAGTACAGCTCGGATTTGAGGTACGTTTATGTGACCTCTTTATGGCATGTGTAAAATGATATGTATGTTGTGCTTGTAGTGTTATATGATGTGAACCTCTAGGACATGCATGCTAGGATATTTTAATAATATGATATAGGGTGAAAGGATGAAAAGGGCGAAAGGGGAAATGAGTTGATTAAAGGGAAATGAGAATGACTTAATTATCTCATCATCCATGAGGGGACAAATAAAAGGAAAATATTAACAAAATAAGAGAGTTGAGTGAATCTTGCATGGGGAAGTCTAAGGTTTGCATGGGATGGATGGAGTTTGCATGGGGATGATCCGTACGTGGGAAAAGTTGCCTGGGAGTGTAAGTACGGTAAGGAAAGAGTTATTGGGGTGATTGGAGTCCTTGGGTGAAAAATAATACATATATTGATATAAGGGTGTATAGGAACTTGGCTAGGGTTTAGGAGGAAAACCCTAAATGGAGGAGATTGTGGAAGTGAAAAATAATGGAGGGGAGTGAAATATGGGGCAAGAGTGGAAGAATATCACATGGAGGGTGAGTGTGGGTGTCATGTGGAAGAAAGGATGGTAGGTGAGTAATGGAGAGGTGATATATGGGAAAAGGAAGGTGTTAGGGTTTGGGTGGCCAACTAGGGTTTCATGGTCACATGTGTAACTGGAAAGTAAAGTGGAATGCTTGGGGTTAAATCTAAGTGAGGTGATGTGTTGGGTAGTAAAGGAGCTTTAGTTGTGTGAGACAGAGGAACGATGGGCCATATAGGCCCAATTAGGGTTTTAGGGAAAACCCTAGAGGATAATAGTGAGTTGACTTAGATGGTATAAGGAAGTGGGCCTCAACCCACACACTTGGGAGTTTGGTATTTATGGTGAGTAAGTAGAAGAGGGAAAAGATGTCAGGATGCGTTAGGAGGTGCAGAAGTCCCAAGATATGGAACGGGCCCTCTTAGGAGAATGGGAGTAGACGAATTGTGTGAGTGGGTAGTCCAAAGAACATGCACGTCTAGGGTGAAAACATATATTGAATAAGACATGGTTAAGATACTAATCATTTAAAGCGAAAGATTATTGAGCCAGGCCCAGACTGATCCACCAGCATAATAGTGGCCAGGTGTCGGGGTGCCCTGGAGACCGATCCACCGACATATAATAATGGTCAGGTGTGTTATGCCCTATACGTTTCTGATCCACCGGTTATAATAGTGGGGGATCCTGATCTTAATAAACCAAACTTTATGTTATGATAAAACATGGAAAGGACACTAAGTAATTACAATGAAACACCATGAGAGTCGGGGTCATACCGATCCACTGGCATAATAGTGGCTAGGAGCACTTTTCCCTAGAGACCGATCTACCGACAATAATAGTGGTTAGGAGTGTTCTAACCTATACGTTTCCGATCTGTTGGCTATAATAGTGGGGTTCCTATACTCACATGGAATTATAAAGAGTATCGTGTAAATGAGCATATTGACCAAAGATCTAATGATTATGTTTAACTGGACTGTGACACAACCTCTATTATCTGCATTACTTGTATCTTTGTCTATATGATCCACCTTATATTCTATACCTTTCTATGTTTGGTCTTAGATGCATGGTTACCTTACTCGGTATGTAGCGTATTGAGCACCCGTTTTATTAGTGTTGCTTATTCCCACGAGTAGAGGGCCCTACTAAATTTGTGTAGGTAGGAGATGTCATCTTCGATGCCTATGATACTTACGAGGTAGTGGGCAAGACTTAGAGTTGAGCTTTGGACTGGGCGTGGGGACCCAGGAGTGACGTTGGTCGGACTCTCTCTTTTACTTCAGCTTAATTATCTATCATTTTATTTTCATTTTATTGTACTGTATCCTTTTACCCCTCATGGGAACTTTGATTACCTACTTTATTGAGTTGTATAACTTTTAATGTGCACTTTGATTTCCGTGGTATGAATATTTCGGTTTTATCTCTGTTTTAAGTTGTTTAATTTTCTTATAAAATTATCCTTAGCCTTGTGGTTGGTACGAGACTAGTCGGGGGCCGAGCTTGTACTGATCACGGTGGTAGCACCCCCATACTTATATTTGTTTTAATTAAACAAAAAATTTCAACTGTAATTTTTGGAGGTATTACAATAACACTGAACCCAAAATGCTAAATCCTATATCATAGACTAAACCATAATCTCTAATTATAAATCATAAATAAATTTTAAAAAAGTAAAATAAATGTAAAAAAAAACTTTAAACCTATAATAAAAATATTTGAAATAAATAAAGTAAACCAAAAATCCCAAACCATAAGCATTAAGCTCTTTGTGCAAAACAAATATAAAAAGTATAAAATAAAAAACCTATCAATATAAATCCAAAATAAATGGATCAAACCTAAGTCCTAAGAAATTAAAATAAATAAAATAAATTCTAAATCCTAAAAAAAATAAAAACATACAAAATATATAACAAAAAAATATCACAAAATAAAAGAAATAAACCTTAAAACATAAACTCAAAATCCTAAACCATAAACAAATAATTTTTTTGTTAAAAAAAAGGCTACAATAAATGGTATAAACCTTATGCCCTAAACAAATACAAAAACTAAAAAGTATTAGATAGCAAGTATAAGTAAATATTAAAAAAAAACTTAAAATAAATTAAATAGTTCTAAAACCCTAAAAAGACAAAAAAAAACTAAAATAAATAGATCATAAAAATTTAAAATAAATAATATCTAAAAAATAGATTAAAATAAAGAGAACAAACCATGACCCAATTCTAAAGAACCTAAAATAAAATAATCTTCCCCTTTTTTTCTCCCGCGTGAGCCGGTCGCTTCCCTTCCTTCCTTCCTTTCTTCCTCGACCGAGCCGGCCTGCTTCATTTTTTTTTTCTTCTCCTTCGACTGCCCGACACACCAGCTCTCCCTCCCCTTCTTCTTCTTTCTTTCTTCTTCCTCTTTCCCCGGCGAGAATTCAGTCAACCTGCCATCACTGTCACCCCAACCTGCAACCCCCTCTCTCCGTTGGCCTCCCTAACTTTCTTTCTTTCTCTCTCTCTCTCTCTCTCTCTCTCTCTCTCTCTCTCTCTCTCTCTCTCTCTCTCTCTCTCTCTCTCTCTCTCCACCATTTCTCTACCCCATCCCAGCCCCACCATTTCTCCCTTCCCCCATGCCCTGCCAAGCCTTCCTTCTCCCTCCCCCTGCAACCTCCATTCGTCTACCACCCTACCGCCGCCCTCAAGCCTACCTATCCCCTCCTCTCTCTCCTTCTTCTTTTTCTTCTTCCCTTCCTATTCCATTCGGCCATTTTTTGAGCCCCATATGCCTTGCCCGAGCCTCTTTCTCTCCCTTTCTCCTCCTTCCCTCACCCTCCCTGTTTTGCTTCGCCGCCGCCGCTTCCGCCGCCACCTACACCATCTCCTGCCACCCTCTACCTCACCCACGATTGATCACAGCACCCCTCGAGCCACCTCGTAGCCTTCTTCTTCATCCTCTCTTCTTTTTCTCTTCTTTCCATCCCTTCTCGGCAACCACCCTGTACCGCCACCGTCCCGCCGCTTCTACCGCCGTCTGAGCCACCACATTAATCCCTGCAACCCCCTCTACCACCCCAACCCTCATTTGGCCGAAACCACCACCCAAAGGCCTTCATTTTCCCTTCCCCTTTTCCTTCCTCATCAGCCCCCATCTTGACCTCCCCCTTGGCAGCCTCCTTTTGCGACTTCGCTGCTGCCACCTCCACCACCTTTAGCCACCGTCAACCCATCCCCGACCACCACTTACACCCCCTCTCCACCTATGCACCCTTTCCTTTCCCTAAATCCTCCCCCAACCACCTTCTTTCCTAGCCCCAAACCACCAACCCGAAAACACCACTCCCTCCTCCCATTCTTGCGACCTTCGAGCCTTCCTCCTCATTTCTTTGTATGCAGCTCATGCTGCATGAGCAGGATGAGCTGCTGCCTTTGTTGATTAATTTGGGTAATAAATTTTTTTAAGGTATAATAATATTTAATTTAAGTATTTGATTAATTAAGTATTATACAGCCTTATACTTTTATTTTTATTATTTCTAATGTAATAAGTCTTGATATTATTTTAAGGTATTGGTTTTGATAATCAAAGCTTGAACCTTTAACCGGAATACCGGTAAGGTTCGTTTTTGTGGGAATTAAGGTAACCGTTAAATCCCACTTAAACGTATGGATTAACGTATGTTAGCACATTAGGATTTTTAATATGTTATTATGCTTAATATATATTGTTTAATATCATATGCGTAGTTTCTTGTGATATTGGATGAAAAGAAGCATGTTAGGTTCGTATGGAATTGTTTAAGGTAAGAGTTAGGTGGTTAATGAAAATGTTAAGTATTATCCATGTTGTATTATGGTATTGTGATCTTTATTGCATGGTTAATATTTTGTGAGCCTTAGGGATATTTTAGTAATGTATCTTGTACAAGAACATGGCCTAATATATATATATATATGGATGCTAATAATTTTATATTAATTATAAGAGTTGTGGATGAGGTGTTAATATTAATATTTTATGTAGTAATAATAATGTTTTAATACAAGTGGTGTACTAAGGGGCAAAACAGTAATTCTTAATTAAAAAGGGTATTATGGTAATTTGGAGGCAAGGGTAAAATGGTAAATTTGTTAGTAAAAGGGGGTAAATTGGTAATTTTGGAAGTAAGGGGTAAAATGGTAATTTCGTAATTAAAGGGGCTAAATGGTAATTTTGTGAATAAAAGGTAAAATAGTAACTAAAGGGTAAATTGGTAATTTTGTAATAAATGGACAAAATGGTCATTTGGTAATAAAAAGGCAAAGTGGTAATTTTGTAATTAAAAGGCAAATTAGTAATTTGGTGATGGAAGGGTAAAGTAATAATTTCGTAATAAAAGGGGGTAATCTAGTAATTTTGTAATAAAAGGGCATAATGGTAAATTTGTGATTAAAGGAAAAAATAGTAATTTCATAATTAAAGGTCATAATGGTAATTTTGTAGTGAAAGGAAAAAATGGTAATTTTGTAAATAAAATGGGTAAAAGTGGAAATTGGGAAGGAGTAACTTGGTAATTATAATAATTGAGAAAGGTAAAATAATAATTTAAATAACTAAAGGGTAATTTGATAATTTAATAATGGAGAAGGATAAAATGGTAAATATGATAAATGTGAAGGGCAATTTGGTCATTTAAATAACTAAAGGGTAATTTAGTAAATTTGATATTGGAGAAGGGTAGTTGGTAATTATGATCATATAAAAGGGTAATTTGGTAATTTAACCAACTAGAGGGTAATTTGGTAATTTTGATAATGGAATAGGGTAGTTTGGTAATTATGATAGTAGAGAAGGATAATTTGGTAATTTAAATAACTAAAGGGTAATTTGGTAAATTTGATAACGGAGAAGGGTAATTTGGTAATTTGACCAACTCAAGGGCAATTTATTAATTATAATAAAGGAGAAAAGGGCAAAGTGGTAATCTAACCAACCAAATGGAAAATATATTAAGTGTAATAATTATGAAGCGGGATTAGTGACCTAATAAGTATGGGAGATAACTTGGTAACCTAAATCGAGTAAGAGATAACTTGGTAATTATGTAACAAGGAGGGTAATATGGTAATTTGTCAAGTAAGGAAGGGATGACTTAGCAATTATATAAGTAAGGGGTAAATGAGTAACTTGTATCTAACATGTCGTTGTGATTGTGGAATTTCATAATATGACTCAAATAATGTTGATTAGCGAGGTAAGAGTATTTGATAATTAGTAAGTATCACGAGAACGAATCCTAATTTAAAATTAGATGAGATTAGTATGGCCTTAATGATTCTTCTGTGTTACCTTGGACAACCATTTGAATAAAAAATATCTGATGATATCCGAACAATTTAAAGTGAATAATTATATTATTGTTGTGCTTTCATGATTACTCTTAATTAAAACAATAATACTTAAAGTGAAAGACCTTGAGATCGGGAATGGTGGCTCTTTAGGGGTCACTACCCTAAAGACGTGGTTTAGCCCACAATTATTCTGGTATTTGCCGGTGTGCCTTTGTGCCCCAGCTAGGCCTTATATCTACTCTATCTAGCTCTACGGACCTAGTTAGAGGGTATGCATATTTATGGATTAGGTGTCCTTGTCGGTAGGGTACTAAGTTAGCTTTATGCACCAGTACGACCAGGGTACCTTTGCGTCCCTAAGTTGATAGTTGAAGGGTACCGAGTAGCTTTTATGTACCAGTGTGACCGGTGTACCTTTGTGTCCCGGGATATTGATCTCCCTATCAAGGCAAATAAATGGAATTGACGTGATGATTAAAAAGGGAAAAACAATAATCGTTAAAGTAAAAGATTAATGAGCCAGGCCCAGTTGAATTATATTATGAGTACTAATCTACTGGATATAATAGTGGCCCGGGATGTTTTGCCCGGGATGATGTTTATGAGTACCGATCCACCGGATATAATAGTGGCCCAGGATGTTTTACCCTGGATGATGTATATTTATATTTCGATCCACCAGCTAAAATGTGGGGGTCCCGAACTCAATAAATTTGATTTGGTTGTGAATAAATTATGGAAAAATACTAATCACTTATAGTGGAATACCATGTGAGTCGGAGCCAGACCGGTCCACTGACGAATAATAATGGGGTTCCCGCACTCACACGAATAATTATAATCTGATGTGATTGATAATAACGGACTAAAGGCTTAAGGCCCAGAAGTATCGATTGTTCTCTATGGCCTATTAATATCTAATTAATTTGCTATGTGGCGGTATAAATGTGGGCATTCAGTATTTACCTTTCATTAAGTATGTATGTAGTAGTTGGTGTTGCATTGCAGACCTGCTGTTAAGTGTGATTTAAAGGGTTACTCAGTACCGTAGTACTGAAGGGTTCCATTCGTGGGGCCCCTGCCTATTCAATGGACAGTGTCCCTTGCAAGTCGTTATCAGGTGTTATTCAAGTGGGCTCTCGGGAAAGAAAGTAAGGTACTATCCAGTAAACCCTAGGGTTGTACTCTTTCACTTTTAAAATTTATGGTTTCAATATATTTGTTGATTTGTAACCACCAGTGGTGTATTATACTCTCATAAAATGTTTTAATGAGCTACTCTGATTTAATCATTGGTTTGAGTTTCTCGTAAGATGTATTTTTTTCTTTTAGCCTTAGCACTTGGTACTAGAACGGTAGGAATAAACCGGTCTGGTACTAAGTGTGGCGGTAATATCCCCAGAATTCACAGTTTTATTATTTTGCTTTCACTAATTCTCTTCACTTAAACGAAATTTTTCAATAGTGAATTTTGGGGGTGTTACACTATCTTCGTAGCTCATCGGAGTTTTAAACTCGTCGTAGCTTGTCGGAGTTTCAAATTTGTCGTAATTTGAAGAGCTTTTAAATTTATTATTCATTATAAGTGTTTAAAAAAATAATGTATAATTTTATCAAAAAATTTATTAAAGACTTTTCTCCAATGAAATTTTTTATATTGGGACGTATACTTGATTTCTCTATGACGAAGAATAAAAATATTGAAGTTATTCCTTTATATATACGCGTTCGGACTATACAAACCAAAATAATGCATTTGTATCAAATAATTATTTTTTTAAAATCAATGTTATCTGACGTTATTATATTTGTTGTTCTGACAAAAAAATTCTATAATATGCACAATAAGTCCTTATAATCCGCATAACTACATAGTTGAAGATAATTTTTATATTTTGCATCGGTGAGAGATAGATGAGAGGCAGAGAGCAAGTTCTCACAAATAATGGTAGGGTGATGGGAGGCTTCGGCATAGAATATCAGTTGTGGGGGGTCTTTGACATAGTTTGCCGTTGGGAGGTAGGCTTCGGCAATCTTTATCGGTGGGGGAGGGATTTCGGAAAAATTTGCCTGTACCGGAGGAGATGTGGCACAATTTTTCGATCGGGTGAGGGTATGCAGTAAAATTTGCCTGTGGGGTGGAGTAAATTATGGCAAAATTTACCGTTTAACAGGATAAATTTAACAAATATTTTTCACTGAGTAAATTATATTTTTCCAAATAAGAAGACACAAATCATATTAAAGGTAAGAAACGATTTCAATGAGAATAGAAAACCCATGCGAGCGCCGCGAAAGACGAAAGCCCAAACCAACGGTGCCAGGCGGCGTACTAGCTCTAAATTGTTTCTTCAGTTCGTATAAAAGCGTTAACAGTCAGTGAGTGAGAAGATAGCGCGTGGCGCTGCTGAGTAAGCGGCAAAGGCGTTTATAGTAGTTGTCTTCGTTAATCGTTATTATGGTTCCAAACCCCAGTTTGTGGGAGCTAGTAATTTAAGCTAAGGCGAGCATAGCAATCAGGCGCACTATAAGTAGTGATTTTGGATGGCGATACCTACCTAACTTCATTCCACGAGGCACACTCCTAATACGACTTAAATTAATTAGAAACCCATTGCCGTTGAAAACATCAGAGTCCTTTACGGAACTTCATTCCAATTGAAAACATTTTTAGTCTCCGGTCTCCCTTCCTTGCTTGCGTCTTAATTAAACCCCGGGGCCCGGGCCATCTCTGTATGTAGTCCGCTGGATTAATTGTTCTGAAAGAAGGGGATCAAATATCAAATGTATTCGAAGATATTTGATATTTAGATTAATAATAATCACAAACCAAATAAAAGATAATAAAATACCAAATACAATTCACGCTATTTGTTTGCCTCATTTTTTTTTTTTATTTGGTCATCCCAACTCATATTTCCCTTTCAGCTAAAGTAATCTAACTTGTGTTGTTAAAATAACAATAATAATAATAAGTATCTATAAATAGACTATATTAATATATGTTAAACGTAAAATAAAAATGCACATATTTTACATTATAAATGCACATATCACAGACAAATATATTTTATCCAACCAAATACATATCTTCAAATATAAATTAATACAAATTCTTTATTTACGAAACAAGGGATAAATACATGTATTATAAGTACACATATATATATATATATTGAAGAAAAAAACATATATATTTACATGATAAATATAAATTTTATAGTTATAAATGCGTATGTTATATAATTAATAAGTTAATAATGCACGTCTTATAACATCAATTATTTATCAAATAATAAGAGACAAGTATACTTGATATAAATATGTATTTTATCTCATATTAAAAAGAAAGTTATTGTATTATTAAATTTTTGTAAAAAAAAAAAAAAAAGTCATCTTATACCATTAGCTAACAGTACGATGTAACAATTGAATCTCGATTCAGTATCTTTAATAGTCAAAAAGGTGATATTTAACTATTAAATCAAATGTCACCGTTGTATATGCAGTATGATCTTTTATCATCTATTGGTTAAAGATCCGGTATAGGAGTGGACAATTACGTTATATCCAGAGTTGAACTGAACTGGCATGTTACACGTCGTCCGTGGCCAAAATGCAGGTACACATCAAGCTCGAGACGACAACCAAAAACAAAGATTCCATTATTGGCTGCCCTATATAAGCGAACCCCGGAGCACCTTAATTTACACACGATATGCAAACTACGAGCTAGTTATCTGCAGATGTTCAACAGTTGTATCTCTCTGCTGTAACGAAATATATATTCCAAGCTTGCTCAAATTAGTTTTGCTAATCCACTATTATCCTGGTAAACATGGGACGTCTTATAAGCTTGGTTCTTCTTCTTGCCTTGATCCTCGTTTCAAAATCCTGTGTCGTCCCTATGGAAGCAAGAGAAAAGGTCTTGAAACTGAGGGAGAATCAGAATTTGAAGGCAGGACATGTCGAAGGTTTGGAGGATGGCTACGTAGTAATAACTGCCGATCCAAAGGGCACCCTCGTTATCCCTCAGTCTTCTCGTGTGCCACAAAGTGATAAAGACAATGCAAAGCTCCGATTGGATCAGAGGGAGGAAGGAAGAAGAGACAGGATTTTGGGGTCTGTTCCAAGTCCTGGAGCAGGGCACTAGCTAGCTAGCTAGCTATTATCATGCACCACTAGCTACTAATATTTATCAGCTTGTCTCTTATTATATCCCTTCCCCTCCCTCCCCCCACTGCCTCTCTCTTTAGAGGAGACAAAATGGGAAAAATATATATATACGTGCGTGCGTGCGTGCTTGTTTGGGATTGTAATATGAATATAATGTGGTGTGGTATTTTTATTTTATTTTTATAGTTAAGCTCATTAGTTACAATTATCCATTGAAAGAAAAGTAGTAATTGATACCAATTGGAGCTCTCCTTCGACTTTCCGTTTCGTTTTCAGACTTGTTGGATGCATGTTGTGGGGCTCGACCATTGATCCAGTTTATTGTGGTGCGTGGCGCTATAATATCGTACGTCCTAGGCTATAATTATGGACACCACCATGTGCCAGGCTACCATGAGATTGACATCCATTTATGACTTATTTAAAATTATTTATTAAAATTAATTATCTAAAATAATTATATATTTAAAAAATATTATAGACTAAAATATTTTTAAAATAATTAATTATTATATATAACTACCTTTACTAAATAGGCTTTAAATATAAATATATCCGTTAGTGTTTTGTGATATTCTTGCATCCTGTGCTATATGTTACAAGACCAAGTGGCACTACCGGAAAAGTTATAGCTGAATTAGGTGTTTACCGCCAAATTAAAGTACCGGTTACGTATTAGCAGGGTCTCTCCGAAATAGGCATCGGTCTAGGACTCCCAAAATATTAATAACGACTATATACAAAACATTACTAAGTATACACAGTAGACAATAATTATGCATAATAGGCAGGCGTAGGTTATTTTCTTTCGCTTAGCGATTCAATGCTTCGCTACAATCATCTCTATCCGTGTTCGAGTGCACCGGAGGACAGCCTTGGTGTTTTATTATATATACGACTCATGGGATGTAACTAAGCCCCGTATTTTCAAAAGAGTTGTCTGGTGCAGTCGTTCATATCATGTGCCTCTTAAAACCTCTGCTTCTCAAGTTTGATACGCACAGGTGACATGTAACCCTTTTCCGAATGACAATTTTTTCCGTCGGAGCTCCGTCGCAAATTCTTATTTTGGGTTCGGATTCGAGAGGTAGATTTTTGAGATCAGGTTTGAATTCGAAACTGAATAGAGATTTCCATCCTCAAATTTACCACAATTTTTTTAATATATTTTTTTATATTATTCTATATATAATATATGTATAATTTTTTATATAGAATACAAATTAAAATATATTATAAAAAATAAGATCAGAAATATATCGTGAATGGGTCCAGGTTTTAAGATTTGGTATGAAAAATAGTTTAAAAATCAGGTCAAGTATGGAGATTTGATCACCGTAAGAATTAGGTCAGGAATTCTCCGATAAGAAAAAAAACAAAAATTGGAATAGATTCAGAAATAATTTTATTTCTCGGGTTTAAGGATAGGGATATAATTTCCATCCCCGACCCGTCCTATAGCCATCCTTACTCCTTCCCTACTTTAAAAAAAAAAAAACTTTTTTTCTTATAAGAAAAAGCCCTATTGATACAATATGTGTAATCCTAGCACTGTGAATGTGTTATGCCATGATCAAATCTCACATGAGTTATTTAGAATATATATGAGGTATAATACACATTTTAGATCTTTATTAAAAATAATAATAAATAGCCCACAAAAAAAACATCTAAATATGCCATAAAATAGATTTAACCACCACCACGCTTAGATAGCTAGATAATTTTTATACATAGCACGCGATATCTCTCTTGATTAGCTAGCATATACTTTGCCGGTAGGTATATGGTGTCACCGCATGGACATGGACAGTGTACATTGTGTCTCCTACATCTATTTTTTTTTTGTTTGAATTCATTTATCTTAAATTAAGATTATTAGCATAGTTTATCTCACATTGAATTAATTTATCTCCAACAGTGTACAATGTGCATTAATTGTGTTATTTTTCTATAGTTTACTTCATGTTTCATTATATTTACCTTTATGTTTCGTTAATATTAGTTTGTGTGAGTTTTCACTAAATATTTAGTGCACAACATGACTTTTTTTTTAATTAGAAATTTCTAAAGCTATTTAGGAGAAAGGAATTGCCACATAGACATCATGGCAAGCACCACCCTCACCTTCTATGAAAGGTTTGGAGGTACTTGTTAATCATTTGTCTAGGCAAAACCAAGATACAAAATTATCATACTCTCATTACTTCACTCTCTACCAAGAAAACCTAGAACTCTCTTACTACAACGGTTGACATCCTTGAGAAAGAAATATGACCAACTATAAGATTTCTCCGGCCAAAACGAACAAACTAGGCCACTGAAGCAAATGAACCATTTACTGCATCCCCGAACAATGTATTTAGTAGAAATTTTGGGTAGGCATGAAGCAACCAAGTGTGCTACAACTCCCCAATCAAGGTTCAACTCCATGCGTGTGTTGTAACCGAAGTAAAGCAAGTTTTTCCATTGACATTCTAGCTCGAATAGAGTAAAAGAAGTGAGACTCATGCATGCAGCATAATTATAGTCATGCACAAAATTCCACCTAGCTAAGCAGTCCTGCTTAGCTAATGTGTCCGCTCCTCCATTGGAAGTAGGGGCCGCTTAGCTAATGTGTCCGTTACTCCATTGGAAGCATGACTTAATTTTAGTTCACACAAGTTGTCGGAGAAAGCTATGTTTGGAGTGGTAATTTTGTGGAAAACACAAGGGGGCTCATGTTGTCCAACACTTCATGTGTTGTTCCACCAAATTCTTGGGTTGATATTTATTTAGCAAAAAGTTGACGGTAAAGATTTTAACATGAATATTTGTATTCACTGAACACAATTCGTATTTTTTGGATATTTAGTGGGCACTACAGGAAATACGGTATATATAGACGTTTAATTAGGGACGGTTTATGGTACCGTCGCTTACGGGAAAAAAACCATTAAAATTAGCGACGGTTTTAAACCGTCGGTATATTAGTGACCGTTTGTATTTTAGCGACGGTTTTAAACCGTCGGTATATTAGCGACGGTTTTAAACTGTCGGTATAATTTTAACCCAAAACATAACCCGCCCGATTGAAAATTTCAGCTACCCTCCCCCTGTCTGCGTTATTCCCTCCCTATTCTTCTCGGCTGCTGTGTGTCTTCCCACACCTATCTTCTTCCATCCCTGTTCCCATTTTCCTTCTTCCTTGCTCTGGTGAATAGTGAAACGCACGACGCCGTCCTTCTTCAGTCGCCGACGTGCATCGGCCTTCCTGCTTCCATTGCCGCCGCGTGTTTGCCCTTCCTTCTCCTGTCGCCGCTCTGCTTCATCCGTTTTTCTCCCGTGTAAGGTAAGTTCAAGGCCCTACATTCTACTTTCCTGCTGCAGTTAATTATTTAACAATTGCTGTTAATTATTTAACGATTGTTATTACTATCGTTATTAGTGGATACTTTCCTGCAATTATTCCTGATTGTGAGCAGTTATGATTCCTGCAATTAGTTTTTGACCAATCTTGTTTTGCAATGCATGTCGGGATTGTGAGCCAACTATATTTTCATCCTCTTCTTCTTCCTTGTTTTGCAATTAGTCCTGATTGTTTTGCAATGTATAAACTTTCTTTGTTTGCTAATATGGTATAATTTATAAGATAGGAAGAACTGTGCCTGTGATTATATATAATTCAACACATTTATGCTATATATGTTAAAAAGTGGAGGCTTAAATGTTGCTATAATTAGGTTAGCAAGACTTCAATTAAGGTTATTTGGGAAAGTTAATAGTGCTAGTAGTGTTGCAGGGTAGAAGGCAACACTTAGACTAGAATTGGGATTTTTAATTTTTATTATTTGTGTGGCTTGATTCTATACATTTTCTGATAATTATTTCAATACAAATTAAAGTAGTTCCAACTTCCAAGTGAATTACCATGGCAAATTTGAGTATGATTTGTGGATGAGAGGACATTGGTCTAAGTACAATAGTGGGACAATTATATTGACAATGGCTTTCATATTTGGAGCCTTTTGATATGCAATATCATTGATACCCAAGGGAGTAGTGTGAAGATAGAAAAAACATAGGACTTACGACATGAAAACCCAATTACTATAGAAATTATGTTTTTTGGTTATCAAATTATACTTGTTGCAAATCCTAAACACAATCTTATTATACTGCAGTACCTTAAGTAATTAGATATTCTAGTTTGTGTGCAATTTTCAATTTTCCTCTTTACTTACTGAATTGTGAGTCCTTGTTTTATGTTAATTTTATTGAATTTTCCTCTTTACTACAAATTTATGCAAGATCTTCATCGGCAATAAAATTACCTAGTGGAATACACTTGTAAGCTAAACATAAAAGACTTGTTAAGTTTTATTATGATGATGATTAATGTACTTAGTATAATTATGAATGTAAGTAATATAATTAATTATTAATTTTTTATAATTATGAATATAATAATAGTAATGATTATTATTTTAATTATTATAATTATTATTAGTAGTAGTAATATAATAAATTTTATTCTCATATGCGAATCAAAAAATAAATAGGACCAGTACTACAGCTGAACAATAAACAAAGATATCCAGAGATGCATTTCAACTATAAAAATGTTACAAATGAAAGTGTAAAAGAAGTAATGAAATAAAGCTTCTTTTAAAATGTGTGGCATATTATTTACATCTTTGTATATACACTGTAAAGGCTTGCCAAGCTATTGGGGATAAGAGGAGGAAGAAAAAGAAGAAGATTAAAGTTGTAATCATCAACGAACGATACATCACTACAAACCTTGATTATTGAATCGGTGTAGAGGATTTCAGCATTCTCAAGCCTGAATCCATGCACAAGGGGCAAAGGGAATCCTCTGGAGAGGCGTGCATTCAATGGTGGCAATAAGAGACTTTCAAGGACCTCTGAAATTATTGGCTGCAAACAATAAAGAACCGAAAGATTAAGAGAAATAAGCAATAAGTCTATGAAAAGATTGACCAGACTGCCACCAATTATTTAGTTTTTTAGAATTCAGCGAATCAGAGTCACTATTAAAATTATCTGAGGAAGATTAGGTTATACTATGAAAGAATTATTACATAACTCCAAAGTCGAGTTATAGCAACCAATACTGCGCTCAGCAAAACATCTCCAAATGCAACCAAGAAAGTGTGACTTGGATGGTTATGGCTCACGATGCAGGGAGAAATTATAATGCTAGAAATTCACAATGAAAACATAAATGAACATCAATTGTTTGTTTCCAAGATTTCCCTTTTTGTTTGTCATTGTTGAGTGACTTCAATCTTCTTATCTACATTCTCAATTTGAGTAGCATTTCCTGCATAATATATTTATATTAATTAATTGATATCATTTGAAATGCCCAGGTAAATTGGGAATATATTTTATCATGGATAAAAGTTGGATAAATTTAAATAGGACCAGTACCGAGTTTCTAGCGGGATTTGATAATTTTTTAAAGCTTGCAACTTCTAAGGCGGCTATAAATGGAAAGATATGGTGCCCTTGTCGAAAGTGTTATAATAGATATCGTTATCCAGCTAATTTTGTCACCGGTCATGTTATGAAGAATGGCTTTCTAAAAAATTACACCAATTGGGTTCTTCATGGGGAACCAATATGGGAACCGGCTAATGATGTGTCTACTAGTATGGATGACATTAGGCCAAATGTTGAGGATAGAGATCAAATTCCTGCACTTGTGAGGGATGCATTTGGAGTATTAGATGAAGGAATTGAAAATCCTGCCATTGAATCTTCGAGTCCACTTCGACCAAGATTCAATGATGATTCCCATGGTTATGATAATTTACCTGAAAACCAACCTATGAACACTCCTAGTGATGAAGAGGTTCACTATCATACGTCGTTAAAGCAGTGTGAGGAAGAATTATATCCTGGGTGCAATAATTATTCGAAACTATCATTCATTTTGCACTTGTGCCATTTGAAAAGCATGAACGGTTGGTCTTCGAAGTCTTTTACTATGCTTCTTGAATTGATGTCCAATGCATTTCCTATGGTGTGTCCATTTCCATCTTCTTGGTATGAAGCAAAAAGGTTGATAAATGAATTAAGTCTTACATATGAAAAGATTGATGCATGTCCAAATGATTGCATGTTATATTGGGATGATGGAAGAAATGATAGGACAATGTTAGACAATTGTTTGGTGTGTAATACTTCACGTTGGGAGAATCCGATTGAAATGGATTACATCGATGAGGGTGAGCGAGATCCTAATAGAAGGAAAAAACCAAGGAAAGTTATATGGTACTTCCCATTGATTCCAAGGCTGAAAAGAATATACATGTCATCGAAGATGGCCATGGATATGAGATGGCATGATAGAGATCGTGTGAAGGATGGAAAATTAAGACATCCGGCTGATGGTTTAGCATGGAAAGATATTGATGCTTGTTATCCTAATTTTTCTCTCGATCCTCGTAATATTCGTCTTGGACTTGCTAGTGATGGTTTTAATCCATTTCGGACATTGAGCACCAATCATAGAACTTGGCCTGTTATTCTAGTTCCTTATAATCTCCCGCTGTGGATGTGTATGAAACGATCCTCATTTATTTTGTCGATGATTATACCAGGGCAAAAGGGGCCAGGTAATGACATTGATGTGTATTTGCAACCTCTCATACATGAGTTAAGGAATTTGTGGGATGGTGTCAATGCATTTGATGCAGCTTCTAAGCAAAACTTCCTATTACGAGCTGCTCTGATATAGACTATAAATGATTTTCCAGCGTATGCAAATTTGTCGGGGTGGAGTACAAAGGGTGCACTTGTTTGCCCATGTTGTGGAAGTGCTACTTCATCAAGATGGTTAAAATTTGGTAAAAAGTTTTGTTATATGAGGCATCGGCAATGGTTACCAGATGATCACTTATTTCGGTTTCAACCTACACAAGTTGATGGAACAATAGAGGTTGATAGGGCTCCACCTACACCTTCAGGAGTTGCTATTCGTAAGCAAATGGATGTTATAAATCATGTTTATGGCAAGTCATCAGATCGCCCTACAAGATCCGCTCAATCTAATCTTAGGCATCCACCAGTATTAGAGATTAATGAGGACATAGATGATGATGATGAGGAGGAGGAGGAGGAGGAAGTCTCTTATGATAGCCCTGTGCAACATAATTGGAAGAAAAGAAGTATTTTTTTTTTCCATATTGGCAACATCACCTCATCCGTCACAATTTGGATGTCATGCACATAGAGAAAAATATATGTGATAATTTTTTAGGAACATTTCTGGGTATTGACAGGAAATCAAAAGACAATTATGAAGCACGCATGGATCTTAAGGATATTGGGATACGACAAAATTTACACCCGATCGAACATCCCAACAACAAGTATGTTTTACCTGATGCTTCTTATACCATGAATTCCACTGATAAGGTTCGTTTCTTGTCAGTTTTGCAGAAGATTAAAGTTTCTGATGGATATGCATCTAACATCTCAAGATGTGTTATTTTGAAAGACAAAAGGTTGTTCAACCTTAAAAGCCATGACAGTCATATCTTAATGCAAGATTTGCTTCCAATTGCATTAAGAGCATCTATGAGTACTGAAGTTGTTGGACTGATCTCAGAGTTATCAATGTTCTTCAAATCCTTATGTAGCAAAGAACTTGATTTACAAGAGCTTGATAATTTACAACAACACGTTGTTTTGACATTGTGCCACATGGAAAAAGTATTTCCACCAAGCTTTTTTACAAGCATGGTTCATCTAATTGTGCATCTTCCAGAGCAAGTAAAATTCACTGGTCCAGTTCACTATACATGGATATATCCTATTGAACGGTAAGGACATTTGTAATATTCCATATCCACATGGTTAGTGCTTTTAATACTTCTATGGTTGAAGTCATATGGCCTAATTGTTTTATTCGGTAGGGCCTTAGTACGATTAAAATCAAGTGTCCATAACAAAGCTCATCCTGAGGGTTCGATAGCTGAAGGATACAATATTCATGAATGTATGACATTTTGTTCACATTATTTTGGAAATGTTGAAACTATATTTAATCGAGGACCAAGGAATGATGAATTTGTTCAAGGTTTTAACAAGTATTTGTTCAACACTGGCAGATGATCAATAGGCAAGATTCATCATCTTAATTTAGATGATTTAAGTCTCAAGCAAGCTCATCGTTACGTGCTTATCCAACATGACTATTTCGATGCGTACCATAGGTAATATCCCATGTATTATAATAGGTATGTAACTTTATTAGTCGAAGTTTTTTCTTATTAAATCTAATTATCTTATATGGTCTTAGTGAATTCATATGTGAAAAGCGTCGGGCCAATAGGAATATTCGACCTAATGCGAATACTGAGAAAAAATGGGTGATTGAAGAGTTTTCTGGATGGCTTCAATCAAAGGTAGTTTTATTAACATGTATAAAAATACTCTTTTATTTTGCATAAATGGTGTAATTTTTTTAATTTGATTTTAGGGACGAGACTTTGAAGACACTACAGAAGGTGGACAAATTTGGAAGGCTTTGGCACGAGGACCTAATAAATTAGTTAGATCAATGAAATATTTCATCACAAGGGGATACAGATTCCATACAAAAAAGAGAGATGAGAGGAGGAAAACTCAAAATTGTGGGGTGATGGTATTTGCTGATGGAATAAAATACTATGGAAGGATTAGAGGCATTTATGAATTGGATTACTATGGGAGTTGCCAAGTTGTATTATTTTATTGTGATTGGGTAAATATTAATTCAAGTAGAGGCTTGAAGCAAGATAACAATGGCTTTACATTGGTAAATTTCAACCATTTGATTCATACGGGTAGAGCATTGAAAGATGATCCATTCATTCTTGCATCTCAAGCAACCCAAGTGTTTTACGTCAAAGATGGGAAGCAAGAAGAATGGTTTCACATTGTTGAAGTAAAGCCAAGAGACAACTATCAATTAGGAGCACATGTACAAGGAGAAAATGATGCCATTGAAAATGATGATGAATTTGATCTTCTTTATCCTCAATCCGTTCCTTCTACTTCTATTAACACTTTTGATGATGTAACATATTTAGCTAGGATGGACATGGATGAGTAGTTATTTTTGCTTTTTTGGTGTTTGTATTTGGTTTTCATTGCTATGTATTTCTGTGGACCATACTTATAATATTAGTTCGATAATACTTAGTGGTTGTAGTATTTCTATGGACCATACTTAAATTATTACCATACATATATCTAACTATATTTAGTGTGTTTAAATTATATTTTTTGTAGTCATGTATCGCTCAAAGAATGCAAGAAAGAGATTAATGTCTGATTCACGTGCATCTTCATCTCATCCTTGCACAAATGATAGTAGCTCACCCATTTCACCAAACACACTCGTTCGAGCTTTTGCTGATACAAGATCATCCGGCGAGGGATCTCCAAATGCACATTTACCATTCACACCTGATAGTGGTTTGCATATCCATGAGGAGCATGTCCAGGAGGAGCACATCCCCGATGAGCATGATACACCGGATATAAGTGGTAGTGTTAGTGGTAGAAGTGAAAATAGCACAACTATATTTGATAATGACTTCGTGAAATTTATTGGTAAGGATGATTCATTACAATATTTAGTGTTGTATTTCTTTGATGTAATTATTACTTCCTTGTTTAACTAATTTATCATTCAGATGCTGAGGGAAAGATTACGCGAAGGCAGCGAAAAATTGAGCTGAAAGATATTTGGAATCTTAGGAATGGTGAGAGGATGATAGTGGATGTCAATGAAATGTTTCAACCAATTAGGAAGTCGGGGCATTACTTCCATCGTTGGTTGGGGGACTTAGCACAAAAACCAGAATGGTGTCCTTATGAAGAACATGATTGGCGTCATATCCATAAAAGATTCAAAGATGATTTGAAGAAATTAGTTCGGGTATTTCTTGGTTTTTATTATTATTCTTGAGTAATATTTTTATTATTATTTATTAATCTTATTCTGTTCATTATACAGGGGAAATTCCTTCTTCCTTCGGGAAGGGTGATGGACAAATAGTTCTCGAGTAATATTGGTGTAAAGGTAAGGCAAAGGAAGTATGAGTTGAAGGCTATTTATTGCCGTCCTGGTGAGACTAAAGATCAAGTGATTGATAAATGGGATAAGACAGGACTTCCTGAGGCTCAATGGATCAAACTTGTTGAATATTGGTTCTCTGATAAAGGAAAGGTACAATATTTTACTATGTATAGAGATGAATTTGTAAGTAATTCATGACAAACCAAAATATAATCTACAAAAGTGTGTTTTAGACTTCTTGTTTGATTTATTTTTATTTGATACTTTAGAAGAGATTGGAAGGAAGAGAGCCTGGTGATCTGGAAATGTTTATACAAAATCATAAAAGACGTGATGGGAGTTACTCGATGAATTCAACATCGAAAGAGTTTGTGGTATGAATTACTGATCTATTCACACATTTACTCACTGGTATCCTAATTTTTTTTGATCTATTTGATTTTGATTATGTGTATCTTATTTTTTCTATTTTAATATAGGATGATGCCATTGCTTATGTCAATGATAAAACTGGTAGTTTTGAGTTGTCGAGTTCTACCGTTGATGCAGAAAAGGAGGCCATCCTAGCCCTATATGGAAAAAATCATAGTGGTAGGGCATTTGGCTATAGGCACGGGGCTACACAGTCAAAGTTAGATATATGTAATTAATATGTAGGAAAATCCAATGAAGAAGTTGAAAGGGTAAGTAAGAAATTAGCTGTTACTACTGAAAAGCTACAGAAAACTGAAGAAAAGTTGCAAAAAACGAAAGAAAAGTTGCAAAAAATCGAAGAAGAGATGGCCACCACTAGACAGGAAATGGCTTCTATGAAACAAGTTCAAGCAGCTTTTATGGAAAAAGTTAATGAGTGGATGAGAAGAACAAGCAACACACAGGTATGTTTAATTCCCATTTGTGCGGATGTATCAACATATAGCAAACTAATGCTTCTATTGACAGGACCCTACAGGTGCAGAAGGATGAATTTGTGTTAGGATGCTGTCCTTCAAGATGATATCAGGTATGCCATTCAAATTTTAGGAAATCCTCATAACTAGTTGAATTACCCACGAAGGTTTAATGTTCCATGCACCTGGATTAATTAATCTCCTATACACACAATGGGCTTTGCATTTATTTGGAGGACAGCTGAGCCTCCATTCTTGTATGTGGCAGGCCATCAGCTAAAATCATAGTTTTGTTGTTGGTGAAGATGTCTGTATGTTGCACACTCTTAGTGTAAGCTTTCTGGCCCATCAAGTTTTTAGTTGGCCTCGGCTCTGTTTGACAGAATAATCCAATCTAGTGAAATGAAATAATCCTCTTTTCATTATTGTCTTATCAAAATATAAATAATGATCAGTCAGTGGAAAAAATGATGAAAATAATATATCACATTATTGACTTACCCATATAAGCTGCATGTCTGTGTGAATTTATTTCAATCTTATCCTGCTTCATTGCTTTTTCAATATTCTAAACATCCTAGACCCTGCATTAGTTAAATACTTTACAGCAAATTGTGATAAAAAGCAAGGATAGCTCTGAAATTTGACCCAAAAAAAATGATTTACATCTGCTAAAATGAATAGTTTGCTGCTAAGAAGGGTAAAGAAGACGGGGAACATTAAACTCAAATTCCTAGAAAACTGCCCACACAAACTTCTTCATCAATGCTCTGCATTGTGGAGATGGACCCATCATTTTCTTCAAGTGATGTCTCCTCGCTATTTTTTCCCAATATCGAACCACTTTTCTTGTTGAATGGAGATGGCCTCATCCTCCTCACTTTCTTTTCGGGAGAAATTCCCAAAGGTTCCGAGGGCTTCAGGATTTCTGTTATCAGCTGTTGACCATATACCTGTGCCTTCTTGCTAGCTGGCCCTCTCTTCTTTGTTGCTGCTGCTGCTTTTCCACCTGCCTTGGCACCAATTGTAGCATTTCCCTTACCCTTCTTTCCAGCATCAACAGCATCGAAATCATCATCGTTTATATCAAAAACATCATTGTCTTCTTCACTCAAGCTATCTTCAACTGGCAGCTTTATTCCTAGCTTCCTGAATTTTATCCTTATTATTTAAAAGAGATAGTTTCTGCCTTCTTTCGGACATTGATTCCCGAATCCTTCAAATTTGGTTCAATGTATTCAAAGCTTGTCAATGACTGAGAAGCAAACCACCGTAAGTTAAACATCCCTCCAGTTATAAATAAAGGTTATCCAGCCACTTTTATTAAGCATAATGATAAGAGAATACATACAGAAATCTGGAATGTATGCTCTATGATGTCATCAACAGCTCGTTCAGATCCATTAGCAATCAGATATTCTATAACCGCCAATGCCTGGTCAAGAGACATTGGTAAGACATGATCTCATAGCAAAGCTTGTAGCAATCTTATTCATTAAAAAGTAAAATAAAATCAGACAATGTGAAAATTCAACCTTGTACACATAACGCCAGTCTTTTCTAGTTTCAGCCAGCCTAGTCCAAAGGACGTTCATAACCATCTGACATTCAGTGCTAGACAACAACACAACCAGACGTATTAGCTCAGATAGCCATATCAGGATTTGAAAAATCAATAATATTTTGCTTCATTAGAAAGGAGAGGATAGAAATAAGTGGTTCAAAAGAACAAATGAAATTTGATGCATTTACAATTTTTTTAGTGGCTTGTGCAATCTCAGCCAAGGCAGTTCCATGAGGACCCCAGGGTTCATTATCCGTTGCATCCAACACCTATAAAACCAAAGATGCAAATCACTAAACATAAAATGATTGTGGATATGTCACTGATAACATAGATGCAAAAGGGACTCTACAAATTATTGCACCTAATAATATTCACTAGCTCTGATATTTCAGATATGGGTGAGCATGATATTTGCCTAAAATGATATGATCATATGTAATAATTAACATGCTAATCACAACAAACTTTAATATTAGAACACAAATGGGGAAGGACAGTTATCAAGACATATACCTAATTAAGGGTCAGGATGAATGAGAAACCAGTAAAACTCGGTATTAACACCAAAACCTAGCAAAATATGTACACCTAACAATTTGAAACAGGTAATTGGGTCCGTATATAAACAGAAAAAAGAAATTCATGTAACTTCATACTATGTTTCTGTTTCCAGAACATAAATGCGAAAGTGAGGTCATAAAAAGAAATAGCTCAAAGTGAAGATGCTTGCATCCAGATGGTGAATGGAATAAGCAGCATCGAAATCATCATCGCTTATATCAAAAATATCATTGTCTTCTTCACTCAAGCTATTGTATCTCCAAAGCCCCATTCACCAAAACTGAGATACTAGTTGTTGAAAGGCACTCTTTTATTCAAGTGATTAGTTTTTCTTTAACCTTGCTGGTAATTGATGTTTTTTTTATCTCTTAATCCTAATTTGCATGATTCTTTTGTCATGCTTCGATTCAAAGATAAGTGAAGAGTTAGGAGAACTTAATTTTTTATATTCAAGTGCTACCTGCTGGGATGCTTTTCCTCTTCTGCAGTACATGATACCTATGTGTCCATTGTGATTTGGACATTGGTACTGAAGAAATTGAGAGTTGTAGCTGTTTCGGGAACTTGCATGGTTCATTTATTGATTTTCTTTGTGCAGGCTATAACAGGGGTTGGGGAGGTTATACAATTTTATGATTATGACAGACGTTTCGCTGCATGGGGCTTTGGAGGCAGGTTGCAGGATCGCACTGTCTCTCATTGCTTTGACTTGAATCCTTATAAATCTGAGGTCAGATGAGTTTGTGTTGTATTACTTGAGCTAAGCTTATTTTTTGTCTTGTTCTGTAGAGAAGTCTGCTAAAATCTTCCTTGACTTCTACTAAAAATCAGAAGTTCTATGTTTATTTGCCTCAAAATTGTTTCTATGATTTCAACTCTGTTGTCAGAATCTCCTTTCCTTTACTGATTTGGCCTCTGGACATCATTATTGCCTCGTGGCATGGTTTTCTTTTTTGTTGAGCCATGAGCATTTGTTAGGGGAGGTTAGTGTCTTATCAATTATTTCTTTTTTTTCTTTTTCTTTTTTCCTGGGGTCAGTATTCATAAACTCTTACCAGAAATCAATTCAGGTGGTGCATCATGTTACCACTCAACCCGTCCATCCACGATTCAAATCCGTTTACTGTTGCTATAGTAAAATGCATATAAAAATTGAAAAAAAAAATAGTTTAGGTGATAGAGAGGTACCTCCTATTTGGAATGAAATCCATTAGAAATGGAACTAGGATTGGAAATCCATTTCTCACTTCAAAAGATCTGAATTCTATTTCTATTGTTTGGAGCTCTACGGAAAAGAAAATAAAGGATAAATGATTTGTATGAAATTTGTATCTTCCAAATTTTTTGGACATAGAATTACCAAATAATGTAAGTCACTATCACCATGTCTAAAAAAATAAATGTGATTTCTGTTGGTAATAGACCTATTCAGTTTTTTGGACATTTTTACACTTGTAGGAATACAATTATAATTAATATCATTCTAGGAATGCATATGACTTTGTAACATTTCTGCTTCATTTTCTCAATTAATTTTAATTAATTAGAAAGTTAGATTATATTCATTTATAATGTTGTTTAACTATCGATATATATTTTTGTGCTACAGTGAAGTATTTGAAGATACTACATGGGACACCAACATATATACACATCAACCTAGGTGTATATATACAACGGAGGCAAACACTGACTTATTTGGATCCGGGCGGCTATATTTTGTATTCGACATTTTGTAATGGATGACCTTAGGTGTTAAATTGATATATATGTACATTTCAAACAAATGCAGTCTAGACATTGATGTAATTATGCTGTCATTTTGGACATTGTTGAACATATATTAGTATATATAACTTTCAATGAAATATTGTTAATGCAGGTTTATGAATTATATATATCAAATGTGTATTATTAGAAAAAAGTCCGATATAAATCATTACAGGTTAATATTAATATATTTTTTCACAGGTTATCTCATAGGAAGAGTTAAATATAGATGGATGATATTAACTTATATTTACTACCGATAAAAACCGTCGGTAAGACGGTTTTTAAAACCGTCGGTAAGACGGTTTTAGAGACGATTTGTAACCATTGGTAAAGCTTAATAGCGACGTTTCAGAACCGTCAATAACAATTTTTAGAGACGGTTCTTAACTGTCGGTAATACATATTAGAGACGGTTAAAAACCGTCGTTAATACATTAGCGACGGTGCGAATAGCGACGATTTATGTAACCGTCGGTAAATATTTAGTGACGGTTTTTAACCGTCTTTAATATTTATTTAACCGTCGCTATTAAACGATTTTAGTGTAGCGGGGGTTTCATATTGTTATCAAATGTTACAATGCCAACACCAGTCGCTTTCTCATCTGGAGAACCTTGCTCTGCTACTGGATTCTAGTTTCGGGCGCCTGGCCCACTCGGCCTGTGCTGTGAATTCTTAGCTGCCCCGACTATTCCTGTAATACTAATTTATTGAAAGATTATAAGTACACGTAGTTTTTTTCCCAATGACAAAAGTATTAAGATATGATTAACCTTTTTGTTTCCTCTTCGATTACGCCTTACCCTCCCGTCTCTCTCTCTCTATATGAGGTTGCGAGCACTACAATGGGTTGCGAGCAGCAATCGAGCATCAACAATGGTGGCTACGGTGGAGAGTCCGGCATTTTCTGTCTGTTTCGCTATTTCAGCCACCGCTCCCTTCCCAAAACATTTCTAGGACACAGGACGATAACACATGCCCGTTCCCTTGCTTCGGGCGTTACATTTAAAACCTTGGAAAAACAGACAGGACAGAAAGAAAGGAATAAAAAATTATAAGAGAAAAAAAAATACCTCTAAATTCTTTCATGTACAGAAGAACATGCTACATCGTGCTTACTGTCTACAACAATATAATACTACAGCCATGCCAACTATTACCTCCAGCCACCCTGCAATATATTAACAAAAATGGGAAAGCGGGACGTAGAGATAGGGGTGTTTCTCAATAAAATTTCAGTACAAGCGATGCTGTTCCCACCTCGCAAAACGGTTCAACGCGCTTTCCTTTCAAAAAAAGGGGGCCATTCATTTTATCGTGAAGACAAAATGTCCCAAGTAACCATGTTTTTCGCACAGATCCTACCAGCCCCACCCCCCACCTCTTCCGTCATTCATCCTCTTTTATTTTTTTTCTTCTTTAATAATAATTGAGCCCAAAGATGAGAAATAAAATGGCCGCCAGTTCACTTGCGGGTCCCATGCACCCCTTTCCCAGCACGTCCATCAACGTTCACTGCAAGATCAAGATCCATCAACGTTCGTTTAATCCCAGGTCTCAAGGCCGTGAGAGGTAAACCTGACATTGAATAACAGTTTTACCAATCTTGAATCCAGGAACAACTGTGAACGCCACACATGGCTGCTCAGTTTCCGGCTGCAACTGCAAGAAGGCTTCGTCAGCCACGCTTTCCATATACACTTCCGAATACCTGCACCTTCTTTTGACTTGAAAGATTGAGGCTGCAGGATTAAAGGAAAACACCATGCAATGCAATAGCCAGACCCTCTTTGCCATTTCGGCAAATGCATAGAAGAACTCGGTCCCAGGGATTCCACCGGCGCTGACAAGGTTTCTTTGATTTAGGTTGCCTAAAATGGACGACTCCATCTTCGGGTGGATAAGCATCAAGTACTTGGCCCGACAAAACTTCCCAAATGTGCATCTAGGCTTCTGGGCAAGAAAATCCTTCGCCTTGACGGATTTAAGTTCATTGAATCTCTCGAAGAAGAGTTGTGGTCGCTTCTTCGATTCGGGCAAAGGCTCGTCGGGGAGAGAAAAGTTGGGGTAGTGGAAGCTATCAAACATTATCCGGCAAACATAAGATTCTAAGGTGAAACATTTATGCTCTTGCTTCCAGTAAGCTACGCCTGGCTGAATCACATCGGCAGCAGCATCTAAATCCCACCCTACAGACAGCATCTGGGTCATCATCAACCTGACGAAGCTCCTTATGGATCTGACTGCGTGACGAAGGACGGGAATGAAGTGAGTCGGACTCAACCCCGATAGATGAAGATTATCAAGGACCGATAGTGGACCACTTGCATTTAGTCTTTTCTCAAGCGACCTGTTCTCTCGCTTGAGTTCCTCTAATTTCTCCTTCAGACCTGTGATAGCGGACCCTTGGAGGTTCAGCTGAGACTGCAGCTTCTTACCCATAATGTCATAGGTTTTGACTACGCTCTTATGCTCTTTGAGTTCAGCTGACAGCAATTCCTTCTGAGGATCAGGATCGAACTGTTTCTTGAGGAAGGACTGCTTGAGCTCAGACAAAGTCTTCAGCTCAGAAACCACAATCTTATCAGAATATTGAATACTTTCAACATCATAAGGAGACTGGGCAAACTGTAGCTGAGCATACGCGGCCTTGACTGTTGAGATGCTGGCAAACACTTTAGCAAGAACAGCTTCTCGGGCAACTCTGCTACTAACATCATCCTCCTCTTTTGCGTCAAATAACTTCTTGAGTCCGCCCGTAGCATGCTCAGCCTTTATCGTTTCTCTGCTGACTTGCTTGGTCTTTTCTCGAGACTTTACTTTCCGAAATCCATCCACCGGTGCAATCCCTGTGGCTACACGAGCAGGCATAACCTTTTTGATAGTCCGGGCAAGCCTAGCCTTGCTTGAGGCAGTTGCCGGCGGTCTGGTAACAGAATCCATATGGATGGAGGGGCGAGTTACACTTGTTGATAGCTGAACAAAGACAGATGAGATGAAAATCAGGCTACAGATAGCCAAGTAATGGCAGGAAACAGGAACAGTGCCCGCATGAAAAAGTTAAAGTGATGAGAATAGAAAAAGGGAGGGGAGGAGGGGTGGGGAAGCAAAAATGGCTTAGCACTGGGGTCACTATTGCCAGTTCACAACGAAGGAGAGAGAGGGTTTCATTATTAGAAGTTCCGAATCTGCTGGTTTAAAGGGCATAAAAAAAAAAGAAAGATGAATCTTAAAAATTGGATGAACGAGTGATAATTAACAGGGCGAATACAAGAGAGCAGAAGCAACAAAATCTTTTGTACGATTTGAAAACACACTCATCCAAAACACTCAATAATTTTGTCCATGAAATAGGACCTAGTGTGAGTGTGTGTAGAAAGATGGAGGGCCGAAACTAACAAAAGACAAGTGAGGAACGGGAGAATCTTCAACTTGGGAAACATGAGCCCAGTAAATCTTTTCAGAATGGAGATTTATTTATGTAATAATAATAGCAATAACAATACTAAAAGAGGAACAGCTTCTAGTGCCCCAGGCATGTCGGCAAGCGGACAGAACGCAAAATGAGAAACTCCAAGAGGCGGCAGCTCATTCGAGCCCAAAGCGCACAAAGAAGTAGAAGACCAACTCAACATGTTCAATATCAGCCTTACGATTCCAGTTCACTGCTAAAAAAATATATATATTCCGCACTTTATCCGTATTCCGGCAGAACTAAAAGATAAAAAAATATTCCGGCAGGACAAAAGTCCACAGATTATTATAGTTTCACAGCGTTGCACGACAAGCATATATATTGATAAATAATCAAAGACACAGCTGAGATAATAATAAGAACGCCCGTTCTATCACCAAAACCAACCACAACAGCAGCACACACGGTATTCCCGTAAACTTGAGGATTTTTCTAATACATATTTACCGCCGGTCGGTTTAAACCTCCTAGACACATAAAAGACCCCATCAAAAAGGCTTGACATGCAGACCACATTATCCATCACGCAGCAGCAAGTTGAACATAGAAATATAACTAATAGTAGCACTGCACCATGTGAGGCAGAAGGAACCAAGCACACGCACACGGGGGCGTAGTATTTCGTTAAAGCGACCGATCGATACCCTCCTGAGTCTTCCCTTAACAAAGGAGGAATTATATATGTATAAAGAACCTATAGAAAAAACTAATGGGAACGTAACATAGCGGCGCCGACAAATTTGACCATAAGGACCCAAACATATTGGCATAAGAATATATGATGGTGCAGTGAGCCATGATGCTTAATACGGTCCCATACACATACATACACAAGTGACAGGGAGGAATACGTGGGATGGACATTCACCTACTACCCCTGTCTGCTAAATTCTAAAACTTCAGAACTAACATTGAAGCACCCGCATTTTATAGTACTAGCATTTGAAACTAGGCCGGTTTCCGGTGCGTGCTTAGAAAAGAGGTTACAACCTATTCATTAAAAATATAGAGAAATTTAGCTATTACGTCCCTGGCTGGCGGCATGATCCATACCAAAAGAGAAAATACGGTAACTCGTATATATATATATATAGATGAGAGCAGATCGTTGCTTGTTACTGTTGATAAAATAAAATTATTTTAATAATTTACATGTTTTTTTAAAAAAATAATAATAATAATAATCTTGTAGTTAGATCCGAAAAATAGGCTTTAACCGACCCCTCCTTCTTCGCATAGACATTAATATATATATATATATAAAAACCAATCTGCACGACATGTGATTTCTGCAAATAAATCTCAAATCACTTTCGTCTTCGGATTCCCTGCGACACTGAAAATCCCAAGAAGCAAAATACAAAAGTGGTAAAAATACATATATAAAGGTAAAAATGTACTACTACTAAACAACAAGACAACGGCTCTATTCCATTTCCACCCAAAAATACAATGGACCCCCCCCCCTCCTCCGAAAGGTCCCAAACACGCCTCCTTCAGGGATTCTCTGACGCACGCAGCACGCTGCATCACTCGTTTTTTCTTTCCAATTATTTATCATATTGGAAACTTCATCGTATTAGCAACGACAACATCACGTGGCCCCCAAATTACTAGACCATGCACTCGATTCTTCCCCACGGCCCCACCCCTAACGCAAAACACGAATTATCGTTGGCTTGGATTGGAATCATGGTTTAGAACAACGCAGCGTTCATATCAAATTGCAACCCCAAAGGGCCAGGGGGGTAAGGTAAGGACCCGCAGCAAGTCTTCCTTTAATTACGGCCTCATTATGCCCCCGTAAGAATGAAATGACGTGGGACCAGATATATATGATGGGCCCAGGACTTTTCATATCCCCGGCACCCAATAAGCCGAAAGTTTGACACCGACTTGTGCATCAGGAGGAGGAGTTATGAACACCGTGATCGACACGTGTATGGCGCAGATTAAAAGACTTAAGGTAGATTCGTAAGGGATGGCGACCCCCCCTTGATTGACTACATAAAATTTTCTCGACAAAACGTGAGTTATTCACCTACGATTTTAATATCGCGTGAAATTTATTTATTATTGATCGGTCAAGACAGAGCGCCTTTCGTGTTCTACCCTGTCCTCTAAATTCTTAAGGCGCTGCACACCTGCTGTTTGTTCTGCAGACACTCTGCATTCACACAAATAAATGAATGAATGAATGAACCACGTCCATCCTTTTTAATTTTCACTGATTTTTACTAAAATAAATTTGGACGATAGGCTTATTAAACTTTTTTAAAGTACGATATATTATACCCCATATGTTTTTTTTTTTATATATACAAAAATATTAATGATAAAAATAAAAAAAATTCGAGACCGTCTTCTAATACCGTTTTACCCAACACAACCGACAATAAAGGTTTCCGCTGAAATACCACGCCCCGTACAAAATTAACAATTCTAATGCAAATAAAGATCATCCTCCGTCCTAGTAATCACAAAGTATAATCCTAACAAACATGACAGGTTGACGATGAATAAGGAAAACCAACTGCTGCCTCTAGACGCAGGCGCCCAGAAACGAAAACAGAAACTAAAATAAAATGGCATGAATCAGTTAAGCCTTTCTTACCAAAAATATGACCTTCGCAGCAGCATTGGTTGAAGAGAGTCGGGGGAAAATGATTTTGACAGAAAACCAAAACTAAAGGCAAATGGTTGAAACTCTCCGTGTACGACAACAGCCTCCTGCTGCAGACTTTTCGCCAGAACAGAACTTCAGAAGACTTTCATCTTGAACCAAAAGGCAGACAATGGAAAAAAAATAAAAAATACCCAGTTAATCAAAAGCAGACTTTCAGGCAGGGAGCGAGAGAGAGACGACGACGAAGAAAGGGAAGAGATGCGCCGAGGAGACCCTAAAATGGAGTTTTGGGAGCGCAGAAGCTCGTCGATTTTTCTCCGTGACGAGAGAGGTAGATCAAGCGAATTTAAGGCATGAATTGATTGGTCAATTTTATATTTTTATGCAATAATCAGATTACCATTTTACCACTATTCTTTTGCGGTATTTACGAGGAAAGTGCAGGCAACGGTCGATTGAAATAGACCGGGATCGTTTTGGAAAAACAGATGAGTGGGACCACTGGGTTTTCGATCCTTTTTTTTTCTAATAAAAATGGTAAAAAATATATATATATTATTTTTAACAGTAAATATAACATCAATTAAAAACTTATTTACGATCTAAAAATTAAAATTTATATTTATTATATAAAATTCTGTAATAATTATCTTCCAATATTTTTAGAGATAGAAAACAATTTCTCATCCCTTCGTTTAGAATAATTTCTTACTTATTTTGAGACACCAAACAATATATATATATATATATATATATTGTTTGGTGTCTCAAAATAAACAAAAAAATTATTCTTATAAGTTACCATTAAATTTAATCATATTTTTTCTCTAATTTTATCCCTCTTCTATTTTTCATTCTCTTGACAATATCTAAATGATTTTCCTTGAATTATTTTCCTAACTCTACCTTTCAATCAAATTGGAAAATTTTAACTATACATAATAACAACCAAAAATACTAGTTTCTCAATAAAAATATTAAAATATTTATCTAAATTATAATAATTTATATTTTTAAAAATGAAACACTTTACATTTAACCTTCCCTGTTGTTTTATATTCCTATTAATTAGCATTTGGTTGATTACCATGTATATCTTTATTCTCCAATTTTTTAATTAACTACTATCCTATGAACTAATATATCTTACACCTAATTTGAATTTTTAAATGTATATTTGTTGTTAATATTTTTTTAATTAATAAAATAAATATTTACCCCTTATTTGGAGCTAATTAAAAAATTCATATAATTACTCTTTGAAATACATTCAATCTAAAATGGTGTAAGTAAATAATTCTTTTGATAAACTATTTTTTTATAAATAGATTAAGATAATAGATAAATCAATTAACTTTTTTTATTTAAGCATTACAAGTATCTGCATGCTCTTTTGTATTAGTATAAAAATGATGACATGTTAATCAATAAATGAATCCTTTATCTAATTTTTAACATTTATAAATTGATAGGTGTAATCTATTAATCTAAATATAAAGTAATTATATATATATATATATATATATATATATATATAATAAATTTAATTCAATCATTATTTAGTTACAATCTATTGCTCCAAAAATTGTGTGCGAATTTGACTACTAATATAATAAAGAATAGTTATTCACATAAATCCATACATTTCATGAATTCATGTGCTAGTTGATGATAATATCATAAATGGATACTATAATTTTGACATGCCATGCTTAAAAGGATATAAGTTTTATGAATTAAAAAATATATATAATTATTGTTCCATACATAGTAGTTATTTACAAAATTTGGTTTTCATTTGTTTTAAAAGAAAACTAAAGATATACGTACAAAAATACATAATAAGATAGAATATATCTTTATAATTTCCATTTAAAAAATCCATACTTTAGTTATTTTTATTTAAATTTAATATTTATATAGTGGAAATAAATTATCTATTTACTTTTATTTAGATACTCAAATAAAAATATATATAAGTACCAAACTAAAGTTATTAATAATACAAAATGCTTATTAACTACCAAATATTAAAATATCTAAATAATACTTTACTAATGTGGCATATTAATATATCAGTGTAAAGTTTGGTAGTATAAATTATTAATATTTGGTTTGAATTTTATAGAGCAATATATATATAAATATTTTTAGATGTTATTTAAAATTACTTATTTGAAAAGACTTTATCATAAACTATAATTAAAAATAGTCGTAGTTTTAAAATTTTATTAGAAAATAATGTATCATAGAAAAATATTGTATAAGATTTTAACACTGACTTCTTTATTTGTCACTTTCCACCAAGTAGGTCGTTATCCTAGCTACCAGTCTATCATTGGGGTAGTAATAAAAAATTAAAATCTAAAATTTTGATCTTGTATATAAAAAGTTAGATTCGTATTCAAAATATTTAATTTACTTTTTTTCAATGATATTAAACTTTTAATTTTTTTTATTGAATTATTTAATCTAAAAGATAATTTGATATTTTATTAATTATAGCATTATATTTTTTTAAAAATTATGTATTAATTTTATTTAAACATTAATAATTATATTTAAATATTTTTTTAGATAAAACAAAATACTTTTATAAATATTAATAGGTTTATAGTCTATATTTTTAAAATTTTCTTATAAAATTTATTTAAATAATATTTCAATACAAATAATAAAAATATTTAATATTTAAATTATGACAGCTGCTGCATAAAAATTTTAATTTTCTAATCGGTTGAGGTAGTTCCTTAATCCTTATGAACACCGCGATCCACCAATCATATGTAAAACCCGTTGGGTCACCATAATTTACATCGGGCCGACTCGTAGGGCACGGCGGTAAGGATTTCGTCTTTTGATACAACGAATAGTCAATTATCATTTATCCCAATGCCTAAAAATTGTCAGAGGCCCTCCACTCCTACGACATAGACACAGAGCAATTTCCGTCGTTTTGGGCCTAATATGGTACAGTATAGTAGAGTACCGACTACAGTACCTTTTAGCAAAATCATGATGCCCCTGAAAGGCTGAATGAATTTAAAAAAAAAAAAAAAACAGAGGTGACGTGACTAGACCCTAGAGACAAAATTCAATATCCTTTTGTTCGCCAGCTATACTACTTTTGCAAGCTTGGCACGCACCAATGTTCCTTTAAAATACTCGCAAATAAAAGTTGGTTTGCTCTCATTCCAATTTCGAAGCTAAATAAAGCTATATTTTTACGATACATTTTTTTTTAAAATAAATAACTTTTTTTTAAACTATTCAAATAAAATTATATTAGTGGTACATAATTTATTTTTATTGGATTCGATTTATTGTTTTTATATTGTAAACATTAAAAGCTAATTATTAAATTTAAAATTAATTTAATATTCATATAAAATTTAAAACTAACAAATAATTAATGCTAAATCATAATTTAAAAATACTATTTTTATCTTAATATCTAACATACTATAAAATTACGTAGATATAATTACATACATATAAATAATTTTTATATATAAGTGATATTTGTATGTGTAGAAAAAAATTAATTTAAGTAATGTGCAAATCATATGATATATTTTACTTTTAGTATGTAAATAAAATAAAAAAGAAAAAAGTAAAAAATGAATACTTCTAAAGATATAACAAAGAGAAAAGTTTTGCCAAAACAACTAATTCATAAAGAATAATTATACTTACGGCATATATATTTACTTGAATTACACCGAATAACACACTTAATGGTGATATTGCCACCAATATATATATTTTGTGGTTTATAAATTATAATTTAATTTTTTAAATCATAGCCAGACCATTTTAAAATATTATAAATTAAATTATAAAATTTTAAACTATAAACCAAATAGTAAGTTACGTTAACTTACTGTTTGGTTTAAAGTTTAAATCGTATCAACATTACCCAGTATTTAGCCTGTACTATCTATGAAAAAAAAAGTATCCTATACATTTTTTTTTGCAGCATCAAACAGAAAAATATTTAGGTTAAATTTTTTTCTCATTAAAAGTCCGACTAAATTCTAGGACACGTATAAATCCTATCTATAAACCCTACATTCATGTAAAAAAGACTTACATGACAATAGACAATTTAGGTTCGCCTAAAATACTCTTCCTTATTAACCTCATATAATTGAGTCTTCATTGGAGTTGTGTGCTTTTTATATCATTAAAATCACTTTAGAACACATTATTAATTGTTAATAGTAAATAAGACATCACCATCCTAATACAAATTAATAGATAGAATGACACACACATGGGACTAAGTTGTTTTGTGTTTGTTTTGTACCTTATTATATATATTATTACTGCAAAAAAATAAAAGTGACCATCTATTTTACATATGATTTTCATAACCTCATCGTCTATAATATTTACTAAATCATTACTTCATAAGGAGACCCCTACTTTTTGTTATATATTTAAACTATTCTACAATATTATCATTATATTCTTATTAATTACACTCACACATCACCATTATTATTGTTGTTATTATTACCTAATATTATTAATATAATTTAGTAATATTAATATTCATCATTAGTATTAATCACTAATAATAACACAAACATTAATTACTATTAGTCATTAGTCATGATATTGATTATAAATGTCAACTATTATTATTAATCATTACATTAAAATAAATTATTATTATTAAGTATATTAATTAATATTATTATTATTATCACTCATTTATATAGTACTGTAAAAAAATTAATAATATTAATAATTTTTAATCACTTATTTTAACTATTATTATTTATTATATATAATAATAATTATAATTATTTTAACTATTTTAATTATTATAACTTATTCATATTAATATTAATGAAAATTATGATTAATTATTAACACCAATTACGATTATTAGTAGGTCATATCAATTATTATTATTATTATTATTATCATCATCATCATTATCATTATTATTATTATTATTATTATTGTTATTATTATTTGTTAATTTATAGGTAAATTTTGACCCTTCGATCCGACATAACTTTGTTTAGTTCAAGAGTGTTATGCTCTTTGGGTAGCCTGTGATTTTGTGAGAGTTTTCCCTCAATCCTAGCTTATTCATCCCATAAAATGATATTATGGGTGGATATCACATTCCCACTGCCTACCATGATGAATTTAAAAATTAGATGTTACCCATTCTATTTAAATATGATCCAACTTCTCCCAATTTTATAGCACTAACTACCGCCAAAAGTGGTCTTATCCTGCCTCCATAAATAGAGGATCTAGGGGGCCTCTAGGAAAAGGAATCAATCAAAGCAACCTACCAAAAAGTCACAATTTATCATGCTAAGTAATATTCTACTATATTCTTAAGCCTTGACACTACAAGAGAGAGAGAGAGAGAGAGATAAATTTACAATGATGGAATTAGGGGTGATGACATGTCATCACTAATAATTATTATCAGGGACAATAAGTTGTTACTAATAATAATAATAGATACCGAAAAATAGGAGAAAAAACGGATTCCCTAAAGACTATTATTGATGATACAAACTTGTTCGTGAAAAAATACCCCCCCCAAATTTTTTCGGACTACTTAATTTAGTTGAAAATAAATTTAGGGACTACAAAATATCATTGCTCAAAATATTTATGGGGACGACTGTTTTGGTGAAAATTATAACAAAAAGTTTTACGTAGATTTTTTTTTCCTTAGTCAACATTACATCATTAGTAACACAAGTCTTCACTAATAGTCTTATTGTCATCACTAATAGGTCACATGCTTTGCACGCTTAATTTTTTCTCTATTATTAACTATGACATTTTGATTATAAAATACTAGGATACCTATCATTTTACTCTCTCATCTCTTTCTCTTATCTTCTCTTCTTTAGTTTATCTTATCGTCGAGTTGAATCTTTTTACAAGATTTATGTTCAATCTTTAGTTTTTTGTTAGTTTCTTATTTTTATATCATCTATTATTATTATTGCTTGATTTTTATTTCTTTTTCTTTTTTTTTTGTGTTCTTGTGTTTTTCCTCCATGAGCATCGCATCTCCAACCTTGCAACACCACCTCCACCACCTTACACCACCACTTCCTCCATACCTTGGTTTAGAGCTTGTTTGGTTTAACTTTTGATAAGTATCTTTTATAAAAGTAATTATAAATTAAAATAAGTATTTGGTTTTACTTCTAAAAAATTATTAAAAAAAGTAATTAATAAAAATCACTTCCTATAAGTAATAAATCAAAAGTAAGTTTTGCTTACTTTTGATAATACATTCTACACTAATACGGTAGGGTATCTGTTTTTTTTATAAAAAAAATCATTCATAACATGTCAAAAGCCTTGACCAACCGTTTCTGTTTTTCCCCATTTCTGCTTCTTTCCATCTTTTTTGGCTCTACCACTCGCGTCCTCTATCTCTAAAGCTCATGTTCTCCATTTTTGCTGCTCGTAGTCACCACCACCATTTTTGGTGCTCACATCCTCTATCTCTGTAGCTCATGTTCTCCATTTTTGCTGCTCACGGTTGCCGCTGCCATTTTTGTTGCTCACGTCCTCTATCACCACTCGATCTTCACAAGATTTAGATTTGTAATTGATGGACTTCAATTTCCCTTCCTCTTCAAATTTAAGGCTTGTTATTGTTGCCTTCTCCATCTCCTACTAATCATCTTCGATTTTGTTGGTTATGTTTGTTTTCTTTCATGAGTATATGTACGAGATAATATTAGCTCTGAGATTGAGTGAGATCTTAGAGATACTAGGTTGGCATTCTCATATTCTCTTTGGGGGATTGTTTGTTTAATTTTGTGCACAGGACCTGGTATGAGCATCGAATATTGTTGTTTCCTTCTTACCCGCACTACTGATATATGTATGTATATATATATACATACACACACACACATATATTCTTTCGCTTGAGTTTGAAGGGTTCATCTCAAATGGATAAGACTGATTATGGATGAGCAAACATGTGTTGATGTGGCTATTCATCTTTAAGTGAAATTAGAGAAATAGTTTCCCCACCTTCAGTGATCTCTCGGTAAATTTTGCTGAAGTTTATTATAGGCCTGGGTACAACATCTTTGTTTTGGTATGCTACAAAATACTATAGTAAATTGTGTTGATTTTTTTTTCCATTTATCCATAAATGTCTATCTGAATAGGTTGTGTTTGTCAATTTATTCCAAGTGTAAGTGTTAGTAGAACCTCACCAACACCTCTAGCATCATCATGAACCAACCTCCTATAATGTAAAAGAAATATAATACAGATCAATGTAAGTTAACCGACTAGTTAGAGGAAACCTCTACTTGAGACTCCTATCAAAGTCTGGAAGTATCTCTCCTTTTCAAAGTTATAAACCCTTCGGTAGAGGAAATTTGGGTTTTTTACATTCTTGCATCTCTACAGAAGTCTAAATATCTTTGACATATTTATGCTGATTGAGGAACAACCCAGCAAGTGTGCAAGTTATCTCAATTCCCATAAATATCTATGACATATTTCTACCTGTTTGTTGTCAACTAGCTCAACTGGTAAAGACTTTGATGTTTTTTTCCAAAGGACGCATTATATCCAGACAGGTAGCACACATAGGAATAAGCGTGTATTCATTAAAACTTTCAACACAAGCTGATTTCTTGGAGATAATAATAAGTATTTGATAACCACTGAGCATTTTATTTTCAATGCAAACCCAATTACTAAGAGATAATAATAAGTAATTCCTACACACAAGAGGTATTCCTAGCCACTAAGCCTAGAGACTTTTTTTTTTTGAGTTTTGACGTTTCCTAATTTAAAAACATAGAGAAAACATTAGATCCATCAGCATTCAAAATAATCCTTCGTCATATGGAAACTGTAGTGTGGAAATTATGCTTACTCTACCATCTTCTATTGTGTTTCTTGCTCTTCCTCCGGTTTTTTAAGTCATCATTAGAATCGAAATCTGAACCGAAAGAATCAAAAAAATCAGACTCTGAAGATGAGCTATACCTTCTCCTCCTGCTACTTCCCTTCTTATGCTTACTTTTCCTTCTCTTCCTTCTCCTCTCTTATTCTAAATCAGTCAAAGAGCTGTAACTTGAAGCATTATCCTCCAATGAATCATCTGATTCATTAACTGAGGATGAATTGCTATCAGAATCAAACACAGAAGCTTCACTATCACTACCAGACTCCGAATCTAACCTATACTCTTCTCTTGCTTTTCTTCCCACGCTTCTCTTACTTCCTCTAATTAGCTTCCTCATTCTGGATATTAGGGTTGTCTAAATTATAAGACTCCATTAATTTATGCCTCATTTTTGGGTTTTTAAGCTGCTAACTCCGAGAAGGTCAAGGGATATAAAACCTTTCATTCTTGCATTTGTATGTCCAATGCCCAGCTTGTAAACACTTTTTCATCTTGTATACCTCCCCTAGCTGAGCAGAAGTATATCCCTCAAGTGGGATCATATAGACTTTTTCATTTTAAAAACAGTGAAGAAAGGCATTGTTAGTATGTAATTGATGCAATAGCGAACATTGGACAACAACTAAGGCTAAGAGAACTCTGACAATAATAGATGGAAAATGAGTATCATGTTGCAAACATAATCTTTTATAGTTGTAAATAATAATCACTTAAATTCTGGAAGGATTAAATAGACTTAACTCAAGAATGTAACAATATAATATCGAAGTTGTAAGAGTAACAAGAAAATGATATCTCTATTTAAATAGAAGTTGTATCTTGTAAATGATCTCTCATCATTGATAGTATGTAAGTATATTTGTAGGATCTATGACATCTTCATCAGATACTGTACATTGAACCGAATCAAGGCATCAAACCTTTATTCAATTATGTGTTGAGGAGGTTAAGAAAGGCAATAGGCCTACTTCAAGTTTTAACAAGATTGGATGGTCCAATATTGTTGATGGTCATAATAGGCTTGAGAACGTGCGATACCAAAAAGTTAAAGTGAAAAAATATTTTACCTCAACAAAAAAAGATTACTTAGCATGGGTGAAACTTGAAAGTGAAACTAGACTTGGGAGAGACCCAATAATAGGTGCAATCACTTGTGGGTAGAATAGATGGAAGATATTTATTCAGGTAAATTACAATTATATATTTTTTCACTTATTTTTTGTTCTTATATATAACTTGTAATAATTCTAAATTTTTTGGTAGCAAAACCCAAGTTGTAAACACTTTCGCAACAAGCCAATTATCCATTTAGATGAGCTTCGGTTAATCTTTGGTGGTACTCATCCAAGTTTTAATAAGGATGATGAAGAGTTTATTTTCTTTGATTTTTATTTTATTTTTTAATTATTAGTTTATTAACGTAATCATTTTCTTCGCTTAATTTTTGGTAATTTTGTAGGTAGTTGGAATTTTCACCATCGATGGAGTAGCGCCACCAAATATTGTCGTCGTCGTCCCCTCCTAAATTTTCTACCACTTGAATATTTATTATTATTATTATTATTCTTAATTATATACACACACACATATGTAATAATTAAATATTATATAAATTTTAGTGGAGTTAATTGTGTGTTGATGTATGTGTTGTGATTAAATGTATATATGGTGGTAATTGTGATTAAATATATGTGTCATGATTGAATAATTTATTATTAAAAGTTATAACAATTGTGGTTATAATTGTGTCTGTATGTTGGTTATTGTAATTAAATATATTTGTTGTGATTAAATAAGTTATTATTAAAAAGGTATAACAATTATGGTGGTATTTGTGTATGTATGTTGGCAATTGTGATTAATATATATGTTATGATTAAATAATTTATTAATAAAGAGGTATAACAATTAGAATATAAATTTGTTAGATAATAAATTATTATTAGCCTTAGATAAAATATTATTAATCAATCTATAGAATAATAACATAACAATACTTTGAGCTAATAAATTCTTTTTAACCTTAGATAAAGTATTATTATATAAGTGGAATAATAATATAATAATATCATAAAAAATATAAAAATATTATTAATCTTAAATAATTTAGTATTAAACATGTGAAATACTTCTAAACCCTAACTTTAACCATAAGAATTAAACCCTAATAAATTACTAATATAGTAATCCATTACTATCTATAGTTTTAGTGATAACATAAGTATTTGAAAGCAACTAATTTATGTAACAAAAAAAAAAGATATAACTTATTTTTAAATAAGTGTATTAATAAGATAATAAAATTTTAAATTAATATAATATTATTGTGATTAAAAAATTTATTATCAAAAGGTATAACAATTATAATATAAAATTATTAGCTAATAAATTATTATTAGCCCTAGATAAAGTGTTATTAACCAATATATAGAATAATAACAGAACAATACTTTTAGCCAACGAATTCTTTTTAACCTTAGATAAAGTATTATTATATAAGTGAAATAATAAGATAATAAAAAATTAATATCATAAAATATTATTGGCTTTAAATAATTTATTACTAAGTATATTGAATACTTTTAAACCCTAACTCTAACCATAATTATTAAATTACTAATATGGTAATTTATTACTATTTATAAGTATAATAATAACATAAGTATTTAAAAGTAACTATTTTTTGCTTTTGTTGGGCTATGATGCATCGTTTACTTGATGAGTCCCATCTGTCTTACTATAGTATATCTCCGAATGGGAATATTAGAAAACATGTGAGTTAGGTACATGATATGCTACGTTGTATGGTAAGGAGATGTTTGTATTTGGAACCATTTAAGTTTAGTTCATATTATCTTTTTTCTGACCTTGTCACATATTGAACCATGGCTAGCAGTGAGAGTTGGATACATAGATTTATTTGTTATTAATGTTTCATGCCTTAGGGTTGTTGATGGTGGACAATTTATGAGACACTATGACCAAATAACAAAGGATTTGATAGTGATTAATGATTAATAGAAGCCTTGACATAGGATACCAGTTAGTTCATACCCTGATTATCTTAGTAACTCTTATGAGTGAGTGAGTGCACCTTCTCTTAAAGAAGTAATAGAGCAAAGGATTCTAGGAGAAGAGTGGGCTAAATGAACGATCGAGGGTATTTGATAGGGAACCTTATTTTGAGTTATAATACCTTTTTGATGTATAATGAACTGCATTCGTTAATTAATATATCACTACTATGAAAACGGGAAATAATAACGGGACATTAATAACGGTGGTTCTAAAACTGTTGTCAATCGCGAGAAAATTAATGCGCGGGATAGTTTTGATAACTGTTATAGTTAAAAAGCGTTATTAAAAGGGTAACGTTAAAATTTGCATGGATGTTTTAATAATGGTTCAAGTAAAACCGTTATTAAAAAAGGTTTTAATAACGGTTCATACAAGAACCGTTGTCAAAAGTCTGAACGTTTTAATAACCGTTCATGAGAGAACCGTTATTAAAACTCTAAAATCAAACTTTTATTTCACTCAGTTCTATTTCGTGCCAAAAATTTCAGACTCTCTGCACCTTCATTCTCTTACTCTCCTTCTCCTTGCAAACCCTCGCACCACCACTCCGGCTCCTCTCAAGTAAGGAAAACCCTCGCTCTGCCAACTCTCCACCACCCCTCTGCCATTATCGGCTTTGTATGTGCATGCTGTCATTGTTCTGAACCTAGCTAGCCAGCACTTGTACCTTCATCCTCCGTTGTATTTGTAGGCCCTTGCCGCTCTCAACTTGCTCGCCGTCGTATTTGTAGCGAGCTCAATTTATGTATGTATTTGTTCTTCCTCTCGTAACTTTTTATCTACTTATATATATATATATATATATATATATATATATATATATATAAATGCATACATATTGCTACAGGATTGCCTTTGTTTGTTATTGAAAAATTGCGGTTTGTCGTTCGAAAATGTGTTGTTGAATGTGTTGGTTGAAAATGTTGTTGTTCGTTGCTGAATTTGTTGCATTATTGTTATATATTAACAAATGCATGTGTTGGCCGAGACCTTTACATATATATATAATATGAATGTGAGTGTAGAATTATATACATTTGCACTCATAAAAACTATATATACACACACACACACACACATTTTCATTAATAAGTATAGGACACTAGCAATAAGATATAGGAAATGTCATATAATGAAATGAAAATATATTTTACATATGCACATCATTAAATAAAAATTTCAATTAGAGATGCATATGTTAATGATTGCTATTTGATGAGGATTAAATAGATATAAAAAATAAGAAATATATAAAAGTGAATAATTAAATAGAGAGAAATAATTGTGTATAATAATAATAATAATAATAATAATAATAATAATAATATGATTCATATATTATGGTTTAATTACAGTTAGCTAGGTTTAGGATTAGGGTTTTATGAGGTTTAGGGTTAGGTTTTATTATAATAAATTATGGTTAATTAGCTAGGGTTAGGGTTAGGGTTTATCGTTTATTATGGTTAATTAGGATTAGGGTTAGTATTAATATCTTTTTGGAAACGTGTTAGCATGATTCATGTGTATATATATATATATATATATATATATATATATATATATATATATATATATATATATATAAATAGCATGATACATTTGAGATTAATTCTTTCTAAGCATGATTCGTATCGATATTATAATGGTACATTATGCTCAATACATAACATTCAATCAATACATAACATTCTAATATAATTTTTTTTTGTAGAGATATGGCCAACAAAAATATTGATAGAGACAGCAGTGATGAAGAAGGGAAAAGAAGACCTACGATTATAGAATCATCACAGACATGAGGAATAAAGGAGAATTAGTTAAGTTGGGATGGAATACTTACAATCTTCCCATTGGCCGTTATGTAGACATGTTCTTAACTTACATTTCACTTGTGACCCGTAACCGTGTTCCTATCTCCTATAATAATTGGAAGCAGGTTCCAAAGGGTCATAAGGAGCATATTTGGCAGGAAATCACGGTAAATATGTTATTTTATGTAATCATTTTTGTATGTCAAATGTTATTAGTTTTATTACATTAACATCGGTATACATATACATGTCTTATTTTGTAGAGAGTGTTCAATGTCCAAGAGAGTAGGAAGAAATTGCTTCTTAGACATTGTAGGGAGTGTCTAAGAACATTTAGGTCATATTTAGCTTGTAAGAAAATGTATAAAAAGAGGGATGGTTCTCTACGGAAGAACCCACCCAAACGATACGGTTTCATCAATCAAGAAAGTTGAAACTAATTTATTGCATATCGTCTTACGGGGGATTTTAAGGTACTTGTTAGATAACAATTAAACTTTTTGTATCGATCCCAGTATTATGCTTAATATTGAAATAACCATGTGACTATGTTTTGGCTTGTCACATAGGAAAAAAGTACCCAAAATAAAGAGATTGTGAAGCAAAATAAATACCGGCATAATATGGCTCGCAAAGGCTATGCAGGCCTTGAAGAGGAGTTGGTATGCATTTTATGATTTATCTATTTACATGTAAATGTTGAATTTTATAATAATATTCTTAATTAAGAATATTTTTTGATTTGTAGCTCCTAGCCTAAGACTTGGACCCATGTACCTCGTCCATCAATATTGATACATTATGGAAGAAGGCTAGAGCAACAAGAGATGGATATATTAATGAATATGTAGATGTTGCAGCCAAAAAAATTATAAGTTTGTAGATATCTAGAACCCTACTTAGTTTTTTTTTTCCAGAAAACTATTATATTATGCTTATTCTTATAAGTTAAATTTACATATATTATATACATTACAAGATGAACCTGAAATGTCAGATGCCGAGGAGGGAGTGGACCAATATAGTATTGTGTCCCAGGCTACAGGAATTGTAGAACACCTTGGAAGACACAGGGGTCTTGGATTAGGTGTTACGAGAACGAGCATATGTGGTCGATCTCGTTGTTCTCGTAGCACTAATGAGCAAGTCGCCATCCTCACCCAGAAATTGAACATGGAATTTGAACGGATGGCAACAATGGAACAAGAGTTGTCATTTATTAAATCTCAAGGGTATAAGCCATCCGATTCAGTAGGCCATGATTAGCTTCACATACCTAATGTAAATAGCGTTAGAGATAGTTGTGAAGCTGATGCACGTCTTTCTACTCTTCCAAAGGTAAGTATTACAAACTATGAATTGTTATTAAATATATTCGATGTAATAAATAATTAATAATGTGTAATATTTTTGTTTAGGGTTTGCATAAATGTGACTTGTTAGCGAATGACATTTCAATACTTTTGGCGAAAGGAAAGGTCCACATCAGTCACAGTACCCAAACGCAAACAGTCCACGGGTACAATTTATTCCTAAATACAAGGCCGCTAAGTATTGACACTCCAATCATTGGCACTGTGCACTTGCCTTGTTATAAAGAGGGCAATGAGGTAACCACAGTACTAAAAGCTCATGGAAGCTTCGTGGCTTGGCCTACGGATCAGATACGTCTCCCTATTGAAGAGGTATTGACATTCGACATCTTCATTAGACTTTGTTTAGTAGTTACATTATTTATACCTTTTTCATATATATATATTTATATGCTCAATACATATTTTGTTTAATATTATCAATTAAGGAATCAAAAAAGAAGACTGCTCTTGCTAGTAAAACCAAGAGAGGTACTAGCAGAACGAGCAACACAAAAGAGGGCGTTGCTAAAGGAAAGCGAGCTAAATCTGAAAAATCAGTTGCCCCACAAAAAATTCCTTCTTCAGAGAAAAGCCAACCTTCACCAGCAATAGCTTTATTGTATTTTTATGCTCAAAAATACCTCAGGGATAATTATATTTTCATTGATTGTCATCTTGAGTATGTTGGGAGAGACGATGCTACTTACATGGTGTCGACGGTTGACATAAGCGACATTTATAATCAGGAATGGATGTCAACCATGAGTGGCGTCGTCTATGTCATGTAAGTATTATTTCATTTTGAGATTTTAGTACTCTTAACTTGTACAATTGAAATTTTTATGACCTCTTATATGAGTTATTAGTTATTAACAAATATGCATTGTTATTGTCCATAGGTTGGTAGCTAACCGCACTACGATGGAGGAAATGCTGTCCTCTATTGTGTTTGTGTGCCCATACTACATAGCTGACGGTAGTACAATAAGAGAGGGTAGGCACATAAACTATTTAGCAGATCGCATTTTGATTGAGGGACACAACAAGCTCTATCTCATTCTTCACCTCGCAAATGAACATTGGGTTTTGTACGCCGTCCAACCTGATCTTAATAAAGTCTATGTGTTTGATTCCCTTTGAACCTATGACGTGCCTTTTGAAGCCGCTTGTCTTGGTGGGAAGGAATTTATCAACATGTTAGTATACTTTTCACTTCTTACTTCATTAGCTTATTTATACATATATTCTACTTTCATTATTTGAGGTATATATACTTACAATATTGTGTATCCAATTCTATTTATTAGGGCACTATGAATAGTGTATCAAAGGAAAGGTGGGAATGGTGTCCCAGACCCAAAGAATCTTCAATATGAGCCTGTCATAGTAAGTAGGAAGATAACTATTTTGTATTTTATTTTAATTCAAATTAATATCTAATAGTTAAAGAGCTAACGAAATTCATTTGACAGTGTCCACAACAGTAAAACAACAATGATTGTGGATACTATGTATGTAGAGCAATGGATCTGATAGTCCAGAATAGATCGGTCAACATAGATCTAAGCTATGTATGTTTGCTTTTTAATATTTTTCCATTAATGAATCATGAAATATATGTTTGGTACTTGACGTAAGTGCTAACTGTATATTAATCGAAACTTGGGCATTGTAGTTTTTCACCGATAACTATGCATGAGGCCAGCAATACAATGTTGATGAAATTGATAAAGTTAGAGACCAATGGGCCAAGCACGTGCACTCATTCATTCGGTATTAGGTAGAGATCTATATATTCTACATGTATGTTCAAGTTTGTATTTCGTCTATGTCTTTCAGTCTTCTAGGCTAGATTTATGAACTTTTTACTTTGGGGTGTAGAGCTACCAAGTTGTGGTATGCCTACTAATTTTGATTCCTGAGTATGTCCGGTGTATTAAGACATGCATATTAATTAGAGATTGATTGAAATTATGGTGTGATTACACATTTGTTATGAATTGATGTTGTTTTACAATGCAGATTTGGTTATTATTTGAACATACAACTGTGTATGTGGGCAAGAACAAAACAGCAAGAACATTAAAAAAATTGCAGTTTTAACAACGGTTCTTAAGAACCGTTATTAAAACCACGTAGTTCATCTCAAATTTATGCTCAGTTAATACGTATTAGGGTTTAATAAAAGCATAATCAATAACTAAAACCCTAATTGGATGATAGAGTTTTAATAACGGTTCTTATGAAAACCGTTATCAAAACTTAGACTTTAATAACGGTTCTGATGCAAACCGTTATTAAAAATGTGCATTTAATCTCAAATTTATGCTCATTTAATACGTATTAGGGTTTAATAAATGCATAATTAATGACTGAAACCCTAATTCGATTATGTTTTAACAACGGTTTTTGTAATAACCGTTATTAAAACCTGGTTTTTCACAACGGTTTTTTCTTGGAAACCGTTATTGAAATCTTATTTTTAACAACGGTTTTATGGAAGAACCATTATTAAAACCTTTTTTTTAACAACAGTTGTTTCTTAAAAACCATTATTAAATATAAAGTTTATGCTCATATTCGGGGATTTTTTTATATTTTTGATAACGGTTATGAACTGTTATTAAAGATTTAATAATGGGCGGTTAAATAATGGTTTAAAATCGTTATTAAATCTATAAAATAACCGTTATTAAAACCCTTTTTTGGGGTAGTATAAGATGTATAGTGTTTGTAGTTGAAACACGTTTGTTTGATGTACATAAAAAAAAACAATTCTCTTAATACATTGTTCAATTAACTATTATTAAATTATATTTCATATAGATAAAATAATAATCAATAAAAGTTAGACATTATTAAAGAATCGAATATCAAATAAATTTTGAATTGGGATTCAATCATTTATTAAAATGGTGAGACCATGTTTTTGAATCTATAGTTTCAAAGTGGGTTCATATAGAACTATGTTGTATAGGTATATCATGGTGAATTTGAACCAGAGCTGGAGCTAGTGCATATGGTTGAGGAGGGAAGAGATGAGATGGAAAATATTCTAGGTAATTTGGTAGGTGGTGGTAATGAAGGAAAAGTTATCGGGGATGAAGTGCATGGTTCTATAGATGGTTACTTAGCCAAAATGGAACTGGTCTGTATTATGACGATTTATTCCAAGAGATAGAGGTGGAATGATATCTTAGGTGTAAAAATTTCTCATCTTTGAATTCTCTAGTGAATTTGATGCATCATAAGGTATTAAATAAGTGGACTTATTTGATGGGCTTCTTAAATTGCTAAAAGATGCTCTTCCAAAGGAAAAGTATTTGTATGAATCACATTAAAAAAAAGCAAAAAAAAAAAGAAAAAAAAAAGAGGATGAGCAAGCTTGATTTAGGTTACAAAGTCATTCATGTATGCTAGTATGATCGTAATTTGTATTAAAAAGAAAATGCAGATCAAGACAAATTTCCTATATATGGTACCTCTTGTTAGATATATAAAGCTATAATGGGTAAGAAAACACCTCATAAGGTTATGCATACTTCCCTCTGATATTGAGGTTGAAGAGATTATACATTTACATACACATAACTCTAGACATAAGGTAGTATTTGAAGGGGAAATCAATAAAACTAGAGGCCTTATGTGATGTTGTTGATGGTGAATTGTGGAATCATTTTGATGTCAAACATCTACATTTTACAGTCGATCCATGAAATGTTTTATTGGGGTTGGTGTCAGATAGTTTTAGTTCCTTCAACATGAGTTCCAAATATAGTATGCAGCCAGCTATGCTGACCACACACAACTTACCCTTGGTGATGCATAAAAGATCATTTTTTTTAATGTTGGTGTTGTTGATTCCTGGTATAGGTTTCCTAGGTATGAATATTGATGTGTTCCTCTAGTTGTTGGTTGATAAATTGAATGATCTATGGATATTAGGGTTTTATACATGACATACAGTTAAAACAGAGTGATCAAAATGTGTGTAACACTACTTTTGAACATTAATGATTTCCCAACCCTGTCATATCTATCATGTTGGTTTGATCATGGGTATTTAGTACGCCCTAATTGCAATAGAGATACCCCTTTCATGAGATTAAAGAATAAGATAGTGTAGGTTAGCCATCAATGATTCCCCCTAATGTAACACCCCTAAATTTTAGGACTAAAAATTTTATTTAAAAGAGTTAATTGCATAAGCCAAAACACAGAACATAAAGGTATTGCATCTAATATAGAAGAGACACTTCCTATGCCCAGTTTTTGCTGGGTATAACGTAAAGTAACCTCTTACCAAAGAATCAAGTGTGGGAGGCATTTGATTCCACCAAAATATATGTTATAAAATAGAGAGAAGGAATTATGTATAATGAAAATAGAGGACTAAAAGTCTATAGAGAGATAAGGATACCGTATAACCATACCCTATGCCAATTCGATGAGCGCTAACCAAAGGTAAGTACATTAAAAGTAGAAATTAGCAAATAGCTACAAAATAAGGTGGATCACCTCATGGGAGTGAGAAACACATATTAAAAGGATAATCAATACTCTACTTACTAATTAAGGTGACCATACAATCATAACTAGGTTACACAGATTACATAAGCCATGCAGAAACATAAAGGAGCATAATAATTAACATAATATCATGAAAGATAATATTGATTCTAGAATTCCATCATTATATGTGATCATAATCTAAGTTCCTATTTATGTTGAATTTAGGGACCCCATAATTATTAAGTTGATGGGACATACTAAAGTACCTCTTAGGACAAAACGCCTTTGAGCTACTATTATTGTTTGGTGGAATAGACCTAACATATATCAGAGAAACATGTTCTTGACTACTATTATTAAACTGGTAGAATGGTATAAAACACTTCTCAAAGAAAAATACGCTTGATCCACTATTATTGTCTAGTAAAACAAATACAACACCTCAGTCCTAACTCACACAATCTTTCACTTTAAGTGATTTATATCATATTCATTATTGTTTATCTCAAGATCATATTATGATTTATGTTGAGCATGCAATCCCCACTATTCTTGAACCAGTGAAACAATATAAAGCACCTCTCGGGAAAGAATACACTAGAGCCACTATTATCGCCTTGTGGAATGGACACACAAAATCTCTACCCCACTCATGTAATCTTTCTTTTCAAGTAATTAATATCTTCTTCATTGTGGTATAGCTAAATATCCTCATGCACACACATATGTATACATGCAAGGCACATAATCTATCTTAACATAATCATTTTAACACATAAAACACAACTATAAGAACACTAGTATATTCCCCCCAAAGACAAGGTCATATTCTCCCTAAAAATCCCTAATTTCATAATTCAAGTATAACGTATCCCTTGGTACTTATCACTAAATTTAATACCTATTCTTAAAGTATTATTATTGACAACGTACCCAAAAATCAAGGTTTAACACCACTGTCTTACACATACGATAATAAACTACCTTTAATGTTATTATTCACCTTTCCCCATGAAACCCTAATTTCATAATTAAATCATTACTCTCCTCATGAAACTCATATAACCACCAACTTTAATATGCATTATTAAAATGGCAATATTAACAAAAAAAGGAAATTAAGGTCAAATTCTAACATTTTATACTTATGATAATAATCTCGCCCCCGGGGTTACTTATTCCAATCAAAGCCACTTTCTTCATTTATTGGACTTAAACCATTCATATTTACTCCAAACCTTATACATAATATACTAAACATATTTTGAACCAATTGCCTCATTAAAACAACTAATATTATATTTTAACCCATATTGACCAAATTTCCCTTGAGATAGCTAAAATACTCATACTTCAACAAAAATATTACAAATCCCAATATGAATGGGTTTTCAATCTCTAATACATACCATCATCATAAAAATACATAAACACAATTATATATAGATTTCACATATTTTGACTCATGCCTACCCACAATATGTACAAACGCATGCTTTTATAGCTTTCTCAATTTTACATCATATGATACGACATATACATCATTATCATAATAATATTCTCCATATAACAATTCCAAACATGATATTATATACTAATACGTATATATCCCATAAAAGCATTAGCTATGACATGCATTCTTACCAAAGTGTTTCCTATCTCTAAGCACATAATACCTATGACTACCCCTCTAATATCGCTAGAATATCACTTAAGAGCTAGAAATACAATAAATTTAGAATTAGAAATTTTAAATACAGTAAAATAAGGTAAGTGAGAGGGAGAAAAAATATATATAATCAAAAAGTGGGAAGCTCGTGCAAGGGTGGTGCATAGTGTATCCAAATAAGGCACCACAAATCACTTTGCCACCTATCACCTCCATGACCATTTAGTGTTCAATTACTGGCATTCATCATGGTGGAATTTATTAAGTATCAAACCTACCCACTATAGTGGTTTGTAGACTTGCACCAATATAAGCGATCTTCTCAGCCCTTGAAGTTATAGGGAACCCCTATAGGACCATGCACACAAAAAGTATAGGATTCTAAACCCTTTAGCTTAACCCTACAACCCTCAGCTTTTCACCACCCTCAGTGGTGTCAATACTATTTATATACCTCTATGTGTAATAACTACTAATGTTAGTTACACTTATCCACTTCATACATGACCTTTCCCAACTAGGATGACCTCAAATAAATGATATACTAAATCTATGGTGTACTAATGCCAATCAAGAGAAACCTCTCCAACGATTTTACATATTCTCTATTTGAAGGTGTTATCACAATGGTAGAGATGCCAAGAAAGTCCATCCTTCTCTATTTTAAGATGTATAACAAGACTATCAATCCCGATAATCATATTACCCATTGTAAGGAGTGTATTTTTACATTGGAAAACTAAATAAAATTTGGTAGGCATGAACATGTAAGGGGTTTAGGACTAGCCTTGTTGGTTCAACCATCCAGTAGTACACTTATCTACCCAACAACTCATTTTCTTCTTTTATACAACTGATCACTTTTCCCCAACAATTTGCGAGTAGTAGAAAACTCCAAAAGTTTTAAAATGACCTTTACAAGATCAAACAGGAAATCAATGAAAGCCTTCACAAATACGTTGACAGAATCAATAGAGAAAAATTTTCCATCTCAAACACTGTAGTGATGACCTTTAGAAAGGGCTTACTATCACACTTAAACTTCTATAAGGAATTAACTAAGTACCCTTGTAAGACTTTGGAGGATTTCCTTACAAAGGCATGCACCCAAATAAAATGGGAGGAGGATGAGGCCATTTGAGCGCCACCAAGAGATGACTTCAGGTATAGGGAAAAAATAAGGTCAAGAAACAATGCTAATTGCAACAAGGCTCTAAAGCCTTATGATAAAGATTTTAATAAGTGAGGGAGGGATGATTCCACCCCCACCCAAGCAAACCAATCCAACTTACAACCTCAGCATTGATCCTATCAAGGTCGTGGTGGTAATGAAGAATATGGGTAATGAAGTTAGATGATTAGACAAACTCAAAGTACCTATTAAGAATCATGATAGGACCAAGTATTACTAGTTATATGCATAATACAGCCACATTACTGTCCACTATATAGCCTTGAAGTTTAAAGTGGGAGAGCTGATAAAAACAATCACCCCTACAAGTACCTTACAAATAAAGGGAAAGTGATGGTGATGATCAAAGAAGAAATGACACTAGACCCTCAAGCTTGCCGAAACATTGCAGTGATCTTAATCATGGGATGGTTTGAAATCAGTAGATTTTACGGTCTCTCAAGCCAAGAATCATGTTCAAGAAGACTCATGAACACATATTTTTATGTATTTTATATCCTCTTAAATTAATTTTTTGGTTATTAATTTAAGTAATACTTGAGGTTATTTATACTATTTATAATAATTTGCATACATTATAATAATCTCACATTTTTAATTTATTTAGAGAAAAAAGATAGATTTCACATGAATTTTAACAATCTATAATATTTTGGCAATAACTTTCATGTAAAAACTTAAATTAAGGTTATTCTAATTGCTATATAAAGATAAAATTGAGATCTATAATTTTTATTTCTATATATTTTTGCTAAATTTGAATGTCTTATGGTTAAAATTAGGCTTAAAGTTACAATATATAAGATTTGTTAGCAAATATATTAAAATTATTTACTAATCCTAATTATTATTATGCAGATGCACATGGTAATAGAGTATAAGAGTTAGCAAATAAAAAAAATAAAGTAAGAGGAAAGAAATATAGAAAGAAAGAACTACACAGAAGGAAAGATAGAGGTAGAAAGAGCGTGCAAAAGTAGTATTTATTAAATTTCATCTTAGTTGCAACAAAAGTATGGAAAAAGATAATCCAAATATATATACTACACTAAGGTTATAAACAAGCCTAAAAATGAGGCTTGAGCCTAGCTCGTAACAACCCAAATTGAGCTGACTTACGAGCTTCTATAGTAAATGAGCAAAGCTCGTAAGATTTTGCACTATAAACGAGCTCATACCCAAAATTTTCATTCTCAAGCTCGACTCGTTTATTAAATGAAATTAAAAATGAAATTTTAGATCAACTCATTTAGATAAATGAAAGAGTCAAGTAAAAAAAGCTCGTGAGCTAGTTCTATTTGTTTATGACCATATACTATACTAAAAAAGCCAAGGGAATAAGATCAAAGATATAGGAGAGAAAAAGAGAAAAAAGATTACACACAAGACCAAATGTAGGAATATTATAGAGAAATAAGAAAAGAAAGGTGACCCCTAGAACAATTGAAGTTTTGAGAAAAAATGATTTCTCCTCTAGCCAAGTAAATTAGGAAGCTATTAAATCTTACGCCAAATTAATCTCTATTATGGTTGAGAATTCACAAAAATTTGGGATTAGGAGCAATGTAGGCTAAATTAATATAGTTAGTAAAGCTGATGTGTGAGTTATTCAAGGCCAACTTAAGTAGAATACCCAACAAGTAGATCATTTACCTACTCTTATATCTGACCTTATTGTAGGTACAAGACTACAAGTGTAAGTTCGTGTTATTTATACTGATTTAAGTCGTACTACAAATGCATGTCCTTCTTTACAATTTCGGGAAGTAAATATTATTGTTGGTTTTATTGACCAAACCTTTAGAAAATATGTACTTTTTTCAAATACATAAAATGAGGGATGTAGGGATCATCTAAATCTAAGATATGGGCCTAGGACAAATCCACCTAATTTGCCAATCATAATAATGTTAGACATTCTTTCGTATCAAATCCACCTCAAGACCAAAATTCTAATCTTATACTTGAGGATATGTTAAGGTAATTAGCTAGTTAAATTGGATAAGTTCATTCTTAAAATTATGAATACCATAAGAGAACATATGCATATCTCAAACAATTAAACATCCCAATAGGATAAATTTACACTAGTTTTAGCAACATAGAATCTCAATTGACAAGGAAGTTACCCTCTCAACCTATCCCTAAACCTAAGGAGAATGATAAGGCATAACACTTGAAATTGGAATGGAAATAGAGGAACAAAAGTGTAGAGAAATTAAAATTGAAAATAATTAGAGGTGAAACCAAAGAGTAATGATAAGAGAAAAACATTGAGTGATGAAAGAGGAGGATAGATCAAATCTTAAGAAAGATGACCTAACCTCTAACGGTGCCCCTACTTATATATATATATATATATATATATATATATATATATATAACATATGTTCCCTCTAGATTTTCTAAGTTTAAGAAAGAAATTACCGGCCAATAAATTTTGAAGACTTTTAGGAAAGTGTTATTAAGTTCATAACACTTAACAATTAGTTTAGCGAATGAAAACTTGCATAGATTCATTAAATAAGTAAATAAGTTTAGTAAAGTGTTAAAATAGGTTCATCTAGTTGTATACATTAGTCCAACAAAGGTTCAAGATAGGTTCAACATTTAGTAGATCCACAGTAACTTACTTATGTTTAGAATGTATTTTAATATAAATTTACAACACTTGATGATTAGGTTCATAATAATTAACTATTAGGTTCATAACATCAATGAGTTCATTGAATGATAACTCACGTAGATTCGTTTTGTAACTAAATATGTATTAGAATTACTAAAATTGAACATGATCAAATGGAATTGAAAGTAAAATGGTTAAAATTTACTATGAGTTGTTAAAATTTTAGTGTCATTATATTGAAAAAATGCCATGTCGTGTTGAATTAATGGTATGACTTTTTTCAAATATATAATTAGTTGTTAAAATTATGATATGAATAGTATGATTATGTTGTTGTTTCTATATTAGTGTTATTATTATGAGGTTGTTGAAATTTGTAATATGGTTTTGTTTATTTATCATTGTGATTTTGTTGTAATTTTGTACTATGATTATGTTAAAATTTTAGTATCATATTATTGAAACTTTAAGATTGTGTTGTTGAAATGTTATTATAATTTTTTATTATTAATGTTAATAACTTTTTTAGGGAAAGTAGGTAAACTTATTTGGATGTTGATGAAGGGTAAGAATCTAAATTGTTGAGGAAGATTGTAAGTAATGAAGAAGAACCTTATGAGTTAAAAAATTGGTATACCTATAAAACTCATTTTGGCATTATTGTCAAAAATATAAAATTGGTAAATTTATATGAAACTATGTTGTCGTTGGAAATTTAGTTTGAAACATAATGAAGGGGTTGAATATAAGGTATATACCAAGGTTGATTATAAAACTAATTTTATGTTAAATGTGAATTTTGATATTGATGAAGATAGAGTGTGGAATGTATTTAAGCATGATATTGGATAAACATCAGTTGGTTTGTAATTGCCAAAATCATTTACCTAACTCTCATAGGTAAACTAAGGAAAATGAATTGTCATACATTGATTATCTTACCAATAATGGTGTTCTTGTTACTACTAGTGTAAGGATAATATGTAATAAGGTTGGCAGTTCTCCTATGTTGGGTTTTAAGCTTAGAGATGTGGATAATTCTTTGTAAAAAGAAATGGTGAAGAGAATTAATGGTTCAGATGTTGGGGCCCTTGTTGGTGTAATAAAGAATAGATTTGTTACCAAGAGAAACTTTTATTTTGACTTTCAGTTGGATGATGAAGGTAGGACATGTGATTTTCTCCCCAAAAACATTGTTTGGTGTGTTCTAACTTGTTTTCAATTGTTTTTAACTTATCTAACCCTTGCTTACCATTTTGAGATGGCAATCAAGATCTTATTTGATGTCACTTATGCTATTTGTAGTATCGATTAGGAAAAAAACAGATAACACAAAAACAAATGAAAAATTGTAAATGTTCAGAAATTTTTTTTAAAAAAAACTTGAGGTACCAATGTAGAAATCAAAGGTGGAAAAATTCTACTAAATTCTTGTGATGGATAGGACAGAGCATAAAATACACATAAAAATCAAGTTTGTTTCATTTCAGTCTTACAAGTTGTTGATTGTAAGGCATGCCCCCTCCTTAGCTTATAGTACTAGATAGATAGTGGATTTTGCTTTAGAAATGTTAGATTTCATGTAGGAAAGCCAACATATTTTAATTCTTTGTTAATGTTTAGTTTTTGAATCTATGATGAGTATTTTTGATATTATAATATATGCTTTGAAATGTAGGGGACCGTGTGTAGTATGTAATACATTAAACTAAATTATAAGGGTAGTGTTTAAGCTCAATAGTGTACATGATTTGCTTGACCATAGATTGCAGGGGTAGTGTTTACCTAATTTGTATTTGCTACTGAATTTGTGATGAGTATTTGAAATTCTAATGCAAAGGGATCAGGGTAGTTTCTAAGCTTGATTACAAGGGTATGTAATTTGTATTTGCTACCGAATCCATGATGAGTAATTGAAATTCTAATGCAAGGGATCAAGGAAATGTTTAAGCTCGATTATGGCAGTACCTATTTTGTATTTGTCACTATTAATTTGCCTTTTAAGTTAGATTTTGGATATTTAGTTTGTAACTTATGATTATATACTTACCTAATTTTGCACTTACTATTATTATTGTGCCTCTTTTAAGTTGGGTTCTAGTTATTTAGTTTGTAACTTATAATTTATCCTTAATGCCTTAATGATTTCTACGAAGGCTAGTAATATTAGCTTTATGCTGAATTCTTCCTAAAGTAATTCCAAAGGAAAGAAGGATCCAACAAGGGATCATTATAGGGAGGTTGAGGATGCTAATAAGAGAAAAAGGTTACAATGTTTGTGTTATTCTAAACTTCTTTATGGGAGTGGAATCTAACATGTCTAACAACATTTAGTTGGCATTAAAGGTCAAGTAGAGAGGTGTAAAAAATTTTCTCCTCAAGTTAGTTTTGAAATGAATCAAAGTATTCAAGAGTTTGCTAGCAAAAAAAAAAGAAGAAGAAAGAAAGGCATAAGAGCTTTTAGCTGAAGATAACCAATATTGTTTGATGAACTTTCCTTTGCACCAAGAACTATATTTGATACCTCTTCTTAGGGTAACTAGCAGTTCCAAATTAGGAGATAAGTTAAGGGTTTCAAAAAAGGAAAAAACACACTATAGGACATCATTTCATGTCAAGAACAACTACAGGTGCACAATCAATGCTCAAAAGTGTGTTAAAAAGCAAAGATGTTGTTGAGAAAGTTGACATTCTCATTTCTAAGTGGATGATTGATTCATATATCTCATTCAACGCTGTAAATTTTAATTATTATAGCCTGTTATTGATGATATATCTCACATTAGTCCTAGTTATAAGGGGTTTATTATTTATGCTTTTTGTAGTTACTTGTTAATGAAAAATGTTGAAAAAGTAAAGAATTATGTTAAGAACTTTTTTTCTCATTGGAAGGAAACTAATTATACTATTATGGTATATGGGTGGACGAACCAACATAATCAAACTTTAATTAAATTCTTAGTTTATTGCCTAAAGGGTGTTATATTTTTAAAGTTTGTTAATGCTTTTGATGCTTCAAAAACTATTAAGATATTGCATAAGTTATTTAAATATACTTTTTTCTATATTAATACCAAAAATATTATGCATATAGTGATCGGCAATGCTACAAATTATGTTTCCGTTAGAAGGTTGTTGGAATATGGGTTTAAGTCACTTTATTAGTTTCCTTATGCTGTACATTGTGTTAATTTGATGCTTAAAGATATGGCTGATTTAGATGAGGTGGAGTACATTGTAAAGCATACCTAAAAAATAACTAAGTACATATATAATCACTGCTATGCATTGTATTTGATGAGGAAGGTCACCGAAGGAAGAGAGATCATCCATCTAGATCCTACTCATTAATTTTATTGATTTGCAAAGTATTTTGACAAATAAGAATGCTCTTAGGGCTATGGTTATGTTTAGGGAGTGGAACTCTTGTATGATAAAAATAGAGAGGGTAAGAAGTTTGTGAAGAATGTATTAGATACCACAGTTTGGAAGGAGCGTGTTGAAAATTGTGCAACTTACTGAACCTCTTGTACTTGTTTTGTGATTGGTGGATAGTGGAGAGAAACCATGTATGAGTTATTTGTATGAAGCCTTTCACAAGGCTAGAGATTATATGGTTGCTATATTTCATAGGAAAAAGAAAAGGGTGGAGCCTTATCTTTAGAATATTTTTTCTCGCTGGGATAATCAACTCTCAATGAACTTACATGTAGCTGGTTATTGGTTTAATGCTCATTTCTAGTACTCATTTGAAATTTCTAAATATTGAAGTACCATGTCCTTTTTTTTTTATGTCATTGAGAGATATATAAATGGGAAATTCACATTGAGGTCAAAATTAACGAGGGAGATGAGTTCTTTAAGGAAAGCATAAGGTGATTTTGGAAGACGGTTTTATGTACAATATCTTTGTGTTTTTGCTCTAGGTATGACTTTGTTACTTATTTCAAATTATTATCAATATTTTATATCTAATTACACTTTTTTTAAAAAAAATTTGGTAATTATTATATTGATTTTGTAGATGAATGGTGGGCATTGGATGGATGTGGTGCTCCAAATTTATAAAATCTTGCCATTAGTGTTTTAAGACAGACTTGTAGTGCTTTGAGGTGTGCACTCTAACTTGAGAAAGAAATTGGAGCATATTTGAGCATATACATTCGAAGAAAAGGGAAAAAAACTTGAGCACCAAAGACTTAATGATTTAGTCTTTGTGCACTCGATGTGATAATATTACCAAGCTTGTCTTATTTTATTATATTTTGTGTAGAAATTGATTTAAGACAAATTATAACCCAATTAATTTTAAAGATTTTGATGTAATTGGGTCTTGGAATCTTATGGATGAATCATCTAGCTTGAATAATGAATAAGTTGAGTTGCTAAGAACTGAAATAACTTTTTCCACTATTCAAGATAATTCTAGTGAGGGTATGAAGCTTATAACTTTTTATTGCTTATATAAATTGATATAATAATTTAAGTAATTATTCTTATTCTATTTTTGTAGGCGTATTGGGTGAGAACGATGGAAATGGAGATGATGAAGCTGATGAGGAGAGTAGAGATGATGATGAAGATAATCACATGCATGAAATTGTCATTCTTATATTTTCTAACGTTGGATATGTATGGATAATTTATAGGATTGGAGGAAGAATTATTTGATCGAACTATTTTCTTTATCTAATTGAATTATAGCTTTTGATCTAATGTGCTTCATTTTGATATGGTTATGAATATGTAAGAGACTTGATGTTAAATTATGTCATTCTGTAACCATATTTGATATGTAGGAGACTTTTAATATAGAGTTATGTTATTTTAAAATCTTATATGAATATTTTATGATCTCTTTATGATGAAATATACTATTTTGTGATCCATGATATCTAATATTATGTGTTAAATTATAATTTCAAACAAACATGGGTATATTTGACTTCAATTGTCTGAACTAGTTGAACCACTGGATCGATCAATAAACTAATGGACTAGTAACCTAGCTGGTTCGCCAACCAATCCAGTTTTTAAAACTATAATTTTATGCCTTCTTAATTTAAATATTTAGTCATTTACTTAAGTATTGTTTGATGTTATTTATATTATTTATTATTTTGTGCATAAATTTTAATAATCTTACATTTTTAATTTTTTAAGGAAAAAGATAAAACTCTCATGAATTTTAACATCCTATTATCTTTTGATGATAATTTTTACTTCAAAATTTAAATTGCAAAGAGAGAGAGAGAGAGAGAGAGAGAGAGATCTATAATTTTCATTCCTAGAGAATCTGAATGTCTCGTGGTCAAAGTTAAGCTTAAAATTACAGTATAGAAGGTTTATTAGAAAAAATATATAAATTATTTACTAATCCTTAATTATAGTCGCGCAGTACACGCGGTAACAGAGCAGCAACAATACACAAACCAACAAATGAAAGATAAAGCAAGAGGAAAGGAAGAAAGGGAAAAAATGAAAAATGGAAAAAAGAAAGAACCTCACGCATGGAAAGATGGAGGAATAAAGAGTGTAAAGATATAAGTATTTGTTGAATTTCCTCTGGCCTGCAGCAGAAGTCAGGAAGATGATAATTCAAGGCTTCAAGCATATACTACACGCACAAAAGCAAAGAGAACAAAGATTAGAGACGCGGAAGAGAAAAAGGTACCGAGCAGCACTAGCAAAGCGTAGGAGGGACCCTGTAGAATATATAGAAATAAGAAGAAGTCGGCGCCAAAAGACAATCGAAGAGTGTTCCTTCTCCCTACTTTCCTCGTCCGCCCAATAAATTAGAAACCCTTTAATTTTAATTTTAATTTAACATAAATGTAAAAAACAATCATAATAAACAGGCGGGTATCTGATTTTGTAGGAAATAACCACTAATTATAAAAATCAATGTAAATATACTTGAATCGAAAAATTTATATATCTATTCTAAATTTTTTATCTTTTATATAATTTTTACTTAAATTTTAATATATTCCTAATTAAACTTAAACTCTATATTATATTTCAATCAGCCTTATTTTATTAAGTTTTTTTTTTATTATGCTTGAATATTTTACATTATGAATGATTAAGTTTTTGTTATATAAATCATATTTGTAATTAATGTTTGAATTCTTATCATTTATATAATCTTGTTCAATTAAATATCTATGATTAAGGGGTATACTTTTTTCATTTAATTCTAGCGAATTAGGAATTAATCAGAACAAGTAATAATTAATTTATTTTGGAGTCTTCATAAGTAACTAAATAAATTAAAATATAATTTATTCTAATCAATTTAAAAGTGCAGGGTCTTTTTATTATGGCTAGGGCTACCAAGTTTTCTTAAAGTTTAATGCAATTAATTTTGTAATACCCCATATTTTTGTAAAATTTATATTTTTTTTGTGTTTACTAAAATTGGATAATATTTTATCTTGATTTGGAACTATATTTAGTTTGAGGAAAAAATGGATTTGAGAAAAGTTTGAAAAATTGAATAAAACAAGTTTTCTCGCAAAAACGATTAACTGGTTCTAAGAACTGATTAACTATTTTGTCATTTCAACTAAAGGTCTTGCTCGACTAAATCGATTGACCAGTCTATAGAACAATCGACTAGTTTAGGCAAATCGATTGATTGGTTTATCGGGCTGAGTGCTTTTTAAAGCTTTGTTTTCTAGGAATTTTCTTGCATGACAATGGAACTTTGATAATTCAACTCCAAGTTGTTCTTGAGTAATCCTTAACCCTTTTGATCATTTATTCAGCTTTAAATTCTGTCTCGAACAGATTCGATGGCTTGATTTTGACAGATGAGGAGGAGGATAACCTCACTCTTGTCTTCTTCTTCCTCTCTCCTCTTCATAACTCTAGAAGTATGCTTTGATTTTCAGATTATCACTACATGTCTAGGAGATTTGCTTCGCATATCGATCTTCTATTTTCCTTCATATGTTCGGTATTTTATGGATAAACTCGACTCGTACTCTCCATAAAATCACTATTTGAGCTCTGAGATGGAAGTCAACCTATTCTTGATAAACTCGCTTGTTCAGCTCAGGTTCAAACTGTAAAATTAGGGTTTTTTTTTATCTATTGCATAACCTCACTCGTTTCTAATTGATTTGTTAGCCATAAATAACCCCAATCGCGCCTTTTTCTCACCTTTCTTTCAGACCTCGAAATACATAAGTTCTCAAGCACTTGTGTTAATTCCTTCCCATTTAGAGCTTTCATTCAAATTCAATTCACTCTTCTGATCCTTTCTATAGCTCCCTTTTATTTTATCCTTAAGCAAGAAAGATTTATATTAGAAAGAAGCTGAGTTTACTTTTAGTTGAATCTGTATTTGTTTTTCTCTTGGAAGGGGTAAGTTGTTTTCTTCCCCAATTCAAGTTCTAGATTTGCAAAAGTTATTTAATGATTTATGAGTTTTGACCTATTATTAGTATCATTAGCATCATTATTATGATTATTATTATTATTATTATTATTATTATTATTATTATTATTAAGTTGAAATCTTCCATCTTGAGTTTTTCCTCTTTAATGAGAAACTTTTCCAAACTTTAAGTAAGTCATTCTTACCTTTGAAATGTGGCATGAATAATCATATGAGTTAATGTATTCTATAAGATGTTAATTTTATATGCTTGTAAGATATCTTGACATCTTAAAGGATGTGTATTGAATTAATTGAGATTTTTGAGAAAATGGCTTGATTTATGGAAAATAGGGTTGATTGCTTGAAAATGAAGCATGTTTTAGTTTATGAGCATATTAAATCTTGGCATTATGCTATGATATGTTATGGTTTGGATGTGGTAAGATTTTAGGGTGTGAAACATATGTAAAATGTATATGAGCAAACCAATTAACTAGTCCTTAGAACAGTTTACTAGTTGGCCCAAACTGATCAACTAGATGGTTTGTGGTGACTTTGGTTACACTCTACTTAAACCCACCGACTGGTTTGTCAAAACTGATTGACTGGTCATAGAATAATCGATTGGTCTAACCAAACCAATCAATTGGTTTGAGGGAACTTTGGGGTTTGGTTGAGCCAAACCAATCAACTAGTTAGCCCAAACTATTTGATCAGTTCAGCCAACATGTGTTATTTTTAACCTTTTGAACTTGATATGCTTTGAGAGTATGCTCATTACCAATATATAATTCTTTAATGATGAGAACACAAATATTGGCATAAATTAACTAATCTATTGGATGAATTAAATGGTTCATAATTCATAATATTCTCAATAAGTGCTTGGGACGAATTTAATGGAAAAACCAAAATAAGTATGCTACGACTTCAAAACGATAATGTAATATGGATTCTTAACATAAATGGATTATCATGATGGATTGATATAATATTGGTTATGCACTAATGGAAATCCCACTACATGGGTGGAGGGTAATAATGGTTAAGATGGAATGAGTATGTAGATATGTTACTCGAATGTTACATGGGCCTTATATGATAACAAAATCTTGGAAAATTACACACTAATTACCTAAAGTGAAAGATGATATAGTTGTGCATGAGTATGGATTACCCGATCATCGATTAGCCACAGGTTCCTCCAAGCTTTCCCTTCGGGCGGGATTTTAGCATATTCCAGTGCCTTACCTACTTTAGACACTAATGTTGTACTAGGGGGTATCGATAGTAAAAGATCTAGTTACCTAGGTGGTTTTTGGATTCGAATAGACTTTATGTCTATTAGTGGTTACTCGTCTTCGGTTGAATTAGTGTTGCTAGCCATATCAGTTAGTCTAGGGGTTAGTAGCCCTGCCTATTTCAATAGGTTCAGGGATCAAGTAGTGTTGTAGGGATTCCTTTAGGAGGACACTTGAACGTGATTAGCCATACTAAGGCAGAGTGTCAGGGCAGTGTGGTAACGGTTATGCTTATTAGCTCTACCTTTTTAGCATGCGTCTTATTTGACTTTGGTGCATCACATTCTTTTGTGTCTTCTGCATTTGTAGCTATAGTTGCTTTATATCCTTCTTATAATATTTCTACTTCTGTTGTCATACCTTTAGGGGATAGGATTGTGTAATCTAGACTTTATAAAGGGGGTGGCCTTCATAGTTAAAGGAGTAGAGTTTCCCTTTAATCTCATAGAACTAGAGTTATATGATTTTAATGTGATCGTGGGCATGGACGTGTTGGGGAAGTATCGAGCATTGATAGATTACATGTAGAAGCGTGTGGTTCTTCGAGGAACAAAGGGTGTTAAGGTCTCCTATGAAGTGTGAACCTAACCCTTCAGCCAAAGTCCTATCAGCAATCATGTTGAGTACCCTCATTTGTAAGGAGTGTCTACTCTTCATGTGTAGTGTTATAGATACTATGGTCGAAGAAGTGTCGCTAGAGCAAATTTTGGTGATTAGTGAGTATCCTAATGTGTTTTCCGATGAAATCTCAGGCTTGTTGCTAGTTTGAGATGTTGAGTTTTCCATAAACTTGTTGCTAGGGACGGAGCTAATATCCAATACACCCTACCACATGGCACTGGTAGAGACGAAAGAGTTTAAGGCTCAAATAGAAGAACTATTAGAGAAGGGCTACATCCGACCAAGTGCATCACCCTAGGGAGCGCCAGTCTTATTTGTTGAGAAGAAGGATGGGAGCCTAAGACCATGCATTAACTATTGAGGGTTGAATCAGGTAATGGTAAATAACCATTATCTGTTACTATAGATCGACGATCTCTTTAACCATCTCAAAGGAGCCATAGTGTTCTCCAAGATTGATCTTTAGTCAGGTTACCATCAGTTGAGGATAACGGAGCATGATATTCTAAACACAACATTTTAGATGAGATATGGCCATTATGAGTTTACAGTAATGCCTTTCGAACTCACTAATGTGCTAATAGCATTCATGCCTCTTATGAACTAAATCTTTTGACAATTTTTGGATCATTTTGTTATAGTGTTCATCGATGAAATCCTCATATACTCTAATGATTGAAAGTAGCACATGTAGTATCTGCAACATACCTTGGCAATGTTAAGAGCTCACTAGTTGTATGCTAAGATTTCAAAGTGCGATTTTGGATGGATCAAGTGGCTTTCCTTGAAAATGTGAGTTATAGGGATGGTGCATCAGTGGAACCATCCAAAGTTCGAGCAATCTTCGAGTGGCGAACACCAACTTCTATCAATGAGGTGTACAATTTTTTAGGATTGGCAGGTTACTATCATAGATTTTTCTTGGACTTCTCTAAGATAGCTCGTCCATTAATTTTCTAAAAAAGGCTATACGTTTCCAGTGGGATGAGCAGTGCAGCAAAGCCTTCGAAGAGTTGAAGAGGCATTTAACTTCAGCCTTAGTGTATGTGTGTGTATATAGTTTTATTTTCTTACTTTAATTTTTCTTTATTATTTATTTATTCTATTTGATTTGTTTCTTTTAGAATATTTTATTTCATAATTTCAATATTAAGATCTCAACCTATTCATGGAAACGATAATTTGTTACCTTAGCTTATATTTGAGATTATCTTTGGATTAGAAATACGATTAATTTGATAGTGGCAACTACACACTACCAAAGTCTTCAACAAAGAGTACAACATCTGCATTATGGTCAATCCACCTAAGGGATGATAATGGGTTGGGTTGGGGATGAGGACCATATCCCTATCATGAAATCTGATAAGTAAAATAATCTTCAAATTTGTCCTGATTCCTGTGGAGATCAAACACCCACACCTAACCCGATCCCAAATCTATTTCCCGACCTTATCCCCAATCCCATCCTTGATATCCGATCCTATATTTTTAAAATATGCTTTTAATTAATATTCTAAATAAAAAATATATTATATATATAACTTATTTGGGGTAGGTTTGAGGATAAGGACCCCAAACCTGACCCCCAAATTCTCCCCGTAAATTCGAACCCAAACAAGGAATCCCTATTGAAATCCCAAACCCGCAAGGATAATTTCCATCCCTAATCCACCTTTGTTCTACCAATCAATCACCTTCGTCAACTTGGAGATCATAAACTTAATCAACGCACATCATGATGCTTTGGTGATTGAGTTTCTTATTGCAACCTGCCTCACCAAATGCATTTTGGTTTATAATGAGAGCTCGAAAAATGTCAAATTCCTTACCACCCTTAAGGAGATTGGAGTGTTGGAAGAGCATATTCAGAAACAACCTATAGTTCGAATGGTGTTCAATGGAGAATAGGAGCATATTGTGGGCGAAGTCTAGCTCTCATATGCTGAGGGAGTTAATCTCATGACCAAATGTTTGGTAGTCAATTTCCCCTTTACCTACAACATTATTCTCAAGTATCCTAGATCTATGCTATGCAAGTTATGTCATTAACGTATCACCAAGTCATATGCTTCCTAACCCAATAAAGAGTTAAAGAAGTCATCAACACCTAGAGGCCTACCCACACATGTAATTAGATCATAATTAAGACAAAGTCACACCTTTTTTTCAATTTCTCCCATGATCTCATTTTTGTTTTTCCCTCTCCTTCTCTTCTCCTATTCAAATTATCATACCATAATCTAGCAAACTTATTAAATTTCAATGAAGTAATTTGACATCTTTTCTCATCATCAAGCTCTTTATATTCAAAAATAGATTCAACAATTTGCAACCATTCAAGAAAAGATTTCGGATCGAGTTTACCTTTAAAATAGGGTAGGTCAAATTAAATCTCCTTCTCCACATCATCATATGATTTTCTTGAAGTGTCATGAGCTCATACATAGTTCCTTACACTTTCTTCTCCTCCTTCCTCCATTCAGTCATGTGCTTTCCTTCTATGATTTTCTCCTACATGATCTCTTCGGATTTGATGTTGGATATACGATCCTTTGGCTTGTGAGGCTCCCATCCTACCCATATGCAGCTTAACTTCCTTGATCTCCTCCACTAATGCCTTGAGAACGTCCCACAAATATTCTCCTTGGCTCGCTATGCCTTCTTTACACGCACGAATAGTGTGCTTCCAAAAACGCTCTCTCAAGTCACCCAAAATTCAAATCTTGTCACCTCCTTGATGATTTCTTATAATAATATAGAAGTAGGAACTCGATATTGAAAGAAATTTAGATGAAAGATTGGATATTAATCGTATATGTCACACTACACCACAACCTAAGCTTTGATACAAAAATTAATGTGTATAAGAATATGTATTTATGCTTTGGGTGGTATTGTGGTTATGTTAGGGTTTTAAAAGGAATATGGTGATTCAAAAGTGATGGAAATATGATGATGATGATGATTTGACAAAGATGAGATAATGGTGATAATGCTCGAATGATGAAGGGTTTAGAATGGTTTGGTTCATAGATTAGGGTTTACGATTAGGGTTTAGTATTGTTATGAATATTATGATGATGAAAGGTTGGAAATATTATGATTTGATGATTAGATTATGAATTTAAGATGTTAAGTATGATCATTTGGTAATAATATTATTATTATCTTAGGTTTGAAATTTGATAAAATCAAATAAAAAAATAGGTTTAAAATGAATGTTGAAGATGATGACAATGATGATTGTATATGGCGATTAGGGTTTAGAATGGCGTGGGTTTGTGGAAGGTTTGAAGGATAGATCTTAATATCTAATTCACACAAATAAAGAGATTAAGAATTTCAATAATAATCACTCATACATAATTGATTAATATTGAGAAGAATTCACACATAATTCAATTAAGTAAAGCTTATAATTTTATCAACTTTTCGTCTCCTTTTGTGTCGTGTACTCCTATGGTTTTTATATCCATTGGACCTCCTTAATATTACAAAATACTAATCCTAAAAATATGATAAGAATTAACACAAAAAGCATTAACTTACTCCCTACTCTAAACATACTCAAAAGATAAAATAAGATAACCCTAAAAGATAAAATTAAACCATTTTTTTTACTAATTCAACTTTCTTATCTTTTTAACAATTATCAACATGATAATACTCCATATTTTAGATCCAAATTATTGATTAAAGTCTCCTCATGCAGATACCACATTCATCATTTCCATGAAACACATTTTCCCCTCGATACATGCCATGCACACACCCCTATTGTTGGTGACTTATTTTGCAAGTTTCATCCATAATTAGCAATGTAGTCATCCGTTTGCCTTCAAATTTGTAGAGGATCATCTCTAAACAGAGGATAATAGGTTCTATAATAATAAATGATAAGTCTTGACCACTTTCTCTCACATCAAAGTTACACAAGATAATAGAAAACATAAATTACATTTCACATTGATAAAAAGGTATGGATAACCAACAAAAACAAATAGGTCCCAAACATACGCAAAAACTCTTGCCTATTGGCCTAGCTATAGGTGTCATGACTCCCCATCAAGCACTCAATGACCATCGCTTGGGAGACAGTTTTCATATTTGTCATCAACTAGGGCTTTATTACCCTGCACAAACATATCACCTATCAATTAAATGGACAAGGACCATAAGTGGTAGCATTATTACATAAGTACTAAGTAATAACTAATTACTATACATAAGCATAACATGTTGGCAACCTATGCATACCTAGAAGAATCATGCTATAAAAATCATGAGTTCATATGAAAAACCATATTCCAAGGGAAAAATTTTAAGGCACCTCTAACATACAGTACTAGAAGGAATATGATACATGATTTCACAAGTGTTTTAAGATGATCACGTTAAGACATAAATTATTAGAACACATGATGACATATTGACACAATTCAAGGAAAATTATGTGAGCCCTTGGGCATATAAACATGAACTCCAAGGAACAATCCTGGACATTCGACCTTACCACCAATGAACAAAATTCATGGCATAAACACAACATTAAGGGAAAAAAGAAATAAAAGCATGGATATATATATATATGGATACTTGTCCAACCATGGTAACAAAGTCAAAAGTATAAGTAATAAGGGCATACAAGCCAAATTCATATATGGACTCCAACATCCTACTACAATTGGATAACAACCAAGGATATAATTAGAAACATATAAATTTTTAACATATGGGCATCCCATCCTACCATATACGGATAACATACATAGTGTATCATAACCAAGTGAGCATCTCGATCCCCTATAAATGGATATTTAATTCGAGGGGCATGCGTAGAGACTCCAGTGCCTATCACAGAATCCTAGTTTGCCATTGCAAGTTGGGCATCTCGTATGCTACCAATGGACTTCAACTAAGGTATTCTCACCAAAGATAACCTAACTCTTGACTATACACACCCCCTACAAGGACTAGAGGAAGCTTATAGAATAGAGAGGGCGTTAAACTACTATATAACCGACAACCCCTTCTTTTTAACAAAAAATAGAAACAAAAGTCCAGAGGACTGTGTTTTATAACAATAACACCAAACATATTCCGAAAAGGGAGGCTTAGAGAGCACATGGTTATATATCACAAAAGTGTTTATGGATAACATCAAACCCTCAAGAATGATCAGAGATCAAGCATCACAAAGAAAATCGATGATTCAGAAGATAGTCATGGATCAAAGATCTCTCAAAACTTCAAGAAAATCTAAAACTCAAAGGCTAGAGGCCACATGACAAAGTCCAAAAATTATAGGCTAGATGCCATCAGAAATAATTTTCTAAAAGTAAAAGCAGAGCAACTCTTGCCAAGTAATAATTTTAAAAACTAATGAATGTCAATCATAGGTCAACAAGGTCCTAAAGTCCAACCTAAATTATTACTCAATTATTTGGTCACTCAACTACCAAAATATAGTTCAAAGATCTGAAAACCCATCCATACATTCGAATAACCCCATATGAAGGAAAAATGCTAAAAACTACTTTTTTTTGCATTTGGACCAAAATCAGTGAAAACCATAGATAAAATTAGCTCAGCCAAGTTAAAATAAGGTTTCACACAATGTTTGAAAAAATTCACTATTTATAACCTGACATAAATGTCATTTTATACCAAGAAACTTAAAAATAAAATCCAAAAAATATTTTATTATTGGAAATTACTATTCATTAGGATTTAGCATTCAAACTAGTTAACTATTTATGAGCATAAAATGGTTAAATGTCAAAGTTGTGGTCAACCTTTGACTCTAAAAAATACTAAAGTCTTTTTGGGGTATTTTAGTCATTTATTGGTTAATTATTTCAAACAAACTATTATTGAAAGATTAAATCCTAATTAGAGTAATTAGGGCAACATTAATAAAGAACAATTTGAATATCTCGAAGAATACGAAGAACGTTGTAGAGCTTCAAAACTTTAACCAAAATTAAGTCCTTCAAAACTTGATTATTACTAACGATAATATTAAAAAAATTAGTCCACAAATTATAAGGATCATTATAGTATAATAACATCTAAAATCCAATCTTAAAGTCATCTAATACCAAAATCATACCTAAAACTCCCAAACTTTATTTTAGCTAAAAATCATATGAAAGAAACTCATATTTTAACAAGCTAAACAAAAAAGTTTATCTATATTAATATATCTACAACATGATATAATCAATTTGACAACACAAACATAGAATCAAAACCCCCTAAATCAACCTAAATTCATTACAAAATAATGCATGCTTATGATCATCAAACAACAACATATTATACACCAAAGTTACTCTAAAACTTACAAGGAATAACATTATAACATCAACTTAACAAAACACTCAAGGGATGAAAACCCTCAATTTGAACGAAATCCATAAATCAACTATAACCCAAACGAAGCTAAAAAACATACTAATTTATGCTTATATGTATCAAAACCATAGTTATTACCTTGAATCTAGCTTCAAAGAACAACAAAGAAGAAGAGTCTAGCCAAAATTATGTGTTCCAAAAACTTACAAAATACCCATAAAACCTTAAAAGAAAACTCATAGAAAAATGATTAGAAGTGAAGGAGAATTGAAGGAGAAGAAGAAAGAACCAGAAGGATGACCTTTAGAAGCTAAAAATGGTGGATGATGAATATGGTGGTGGTGCAAAAAAATTAGAGGAGAAAAGAGGGAGGTTTTAGTGGAGGGAAGGGGAAATGAATAAAGAAAAAAATCATGACAAGTGTGAAAGAATGGAGGGGTAAACTTGGTTATTAAGTTTTCATTAATATTTTGGTGCAAAATATCATGGGAAATGGAGTGATATGATGCAAACATGGGGGGAATAAAGTGACTGGTTTAGACTCAATCTTATCTCATATGAGTGGTGGCGATCAAATTTGATAAAGGTTAGAGTAGGGTGTAAGAACAAAAATGGAATTTGATGACATATACGCACCCAAAAATATATATTTTGGCCCAAAAATTATAAAATAAGTTATATGGTATTTTTTTTAAGTTATGAAAAGATCAAAACTGCTAAAATATATTAATCCTTGAAGTTTAAGAAAATATAGATATCTAAAATCTTCATAACAGGCTTAAAAACGTGTTTAAGACACATTAGTACGATGAACAATTCCTTTTGAACAATCCCTTTTGACCAATGGCTCTATTTAGTATTTTTAAAGATCCTAGGATAATCAAAAAAATCATGAGAAATTTTTAAAAAAAAATATACATCTAAGAAGAGTCTAAAAATAGATCAAGGGTCAAAAGTGGTTTGGAGGTTTTAAGGGAGCCAAAATTGCAAGAAAGGTGCAATGATTTTTTTTTAAAAACATTAAGATTTTCAATCTCTCAAGAGATTCAACAAAACAAATAAAATATAGTAATTTATTTTCAAACCCAAAGATCCTAATTAAATCATGTTTTATAAAGTGGGGTATTACATTGTCCACGAAGTCCACCACCCGAACTTACTAAAAGTAATTATAGTGAATTGTTATCCCAAATGGGATGATTATTCACTTAATAATTTTATGTCAATCTTACAAATGCAACATTTTCGGTTGCTAAATGTAACATATGATCATTTATATGATGCATCATTATATATAATGATATGATTATGTGTGTCTCATTGATTCTATCAAGAATATAGAAGGTTTTGTGTTTGCTTGTAATATGACAACTTAAATATAAATTTTCCAATATGATAAGTTATTCATATGATATCACCTTACAGAAAAAATCTGTGGGGTCCTTAATTGGTGCTCGTGTGAATCTCCAATGACTCTATTATCATGGGTTCAAATCAATTATCTCATTTTTCATACCACAAATAATATTTTATCATATACTAACTTTTGGTAAGTGATATTATTAGTTCTTTAACATATGAAAAATGTACACCTTGTTGATTTCCTTTGAGGCTTACATCTAGCCACTCTGGAAGATAGGCATGCCATCAATTACTTTTAAACATAACAAGTTCAACTGAAACTTACTTAAGGAATATTGTAAAATTATTTGATATCAATCATTTCTTTAGGAAACTAGAAATAAGTTGTAAAAAGCTTTGATTGATCAATAATATTGTATAAAGTGTGTATGACGGTCTCAATTAGAAGTCTATGAGATGGGAGGCTTTGACCCTCAACCATTTGATTACTTATGAGATGGAAAGCTTCTAGCTTTAACCATCACACTATTAATAAAATGAGAAGCTTTTGTCTTCAACCATCAAACTCCTTTAAAGCTATTATAAATACTCAATTTACTATAGTGGAGAAGGAGACCTAGTAATTGTAAGTTCTAATCATTACTAATGGTAAAATACATGCATAGTCTCATAAGTACTATGGCTGACAAATTTTGTACAAAGCTAACTTCACTACTTCATAATCCAAACATATATTATATAAAATCTTCAAAAAAAACTACAAAAATTAAATTACACAAATTTAATATCATAATTAAAAGAGCATAAACATAAAGTGTGAAAATGAAATAAATAATTGGATCTTCTATACCATGAAAAGATTCAATCTTTTGGTTCAAACTACATTTGAGGTAATAAATACATTTAAACCAATCAATCTTCTAGATGAGTTTTTCATAAGGTACAAATGACTTTTAACATTTGATCTTCTAGATCTTAACCATTTTTTAGGTGCTCTCATCTATAGTTGGGTGGAAGATAGTACTCATCATCATCTTCATGTCCATAGTCTCTAATAGTTCCTACTAAAGGTGTGAAGAGAAAACCAAAATTTTAATGGTGACCATATCGATTGGGACACCAACCCATCACAATTCTTGATTTGATAGGTAAGTGCAATTGAATATTCACGAGTTACAACACCTAAATCACATTACTAAGCACATTAGGTCATATGAAGGCACATAAGAAGGTCACTTAAGTTACCCACTTCTCGATTCCTCACAAAATTAATTCAGATCTTAAAACATATGGGAGAATTTTAAAACATTTAAAATCATGAAAATCAAGTCTCTAACTGAAACACAATTATAAGCAAACAAAAGCTTTGATAACATTTGTTACACCCTAAATTTTTCTACTAATTTTTGTTTTATTTTGCGGAAGTAATAATAATACAAGTAATGGGTGTTAACGCCACATCCAACATATAAAAAAAATACTCTTTATATCCATTGTATATCGGGTTCAAGGTTAAGAAGCAACTCGTATATAGAGATCAAGTGTAAGAAACATTTGATCCTATAACAATACAATATTACAAAATAGAGAGGAGAGAAAAGCTACAATAGAAAATATAGGACTAAAAGTAAAGAAAGAGGATATTCAGATAATCATACGCTTGATCAAACTCATAAAATTGCTCACAATATGCAAGCACAACAAAAGCAATAAAGCAACATATACCTGCAAATAAGATGGTATATGCTTGTGGGAATGAACACACCCATAAAAAAAAGATAGTATGATATGTATGGAGTAAGGTAACAATATTTATCAATAGATTAAGTCATGCATAACACATAGGAAACATATAACAAGATGGATACTATACATACATAAATGCTCATGATATTAGTTGACTCCATATAAGACTATATTAGGGTTTAACATTAAGTGATCACAATATTCCATTTACTTAGTGGTAGTTAGATTAGGGAGACATTTTTAATACTACCACTCCTCTCCTTTTTTCCTTCGTAGGTGGGAGAAAAATAATCAATCTCACAGATATGTAATATTTACTCAATTTGTTACCACACAAATGGGAGAAAGATAGTTAACCTCACTAATACTCTCACATCTTGGGTAAAACACGTATGAGCTACTAGTAAACCTCTAATCTTTAAGAACACTTACCCCCTATAGGCTAGTAGATTGGATTAGTATTAGAGTAGAGTAAGGTCATTTGAAAATGATAGAATATGATAATATAATCAAATAAATTCAATCACTTGGAATCAACTTAATCTTAACTCTTGTAATCTTTCACTTTTTGCATGTATTATTAATTCATAAATCAACACTTAGCACATAACCACACATCACTTGACTTTCACATCATCATAACATCTTCACTTATATTACCATTGTATTATCATATGGGATACTAATTTCATTATTACAAAAAAAATACAAAGTATTACAAAATTCATTCCAACAACTAATTTTTTAAATAAAAAAAACTTATAATGAATTATGATTAATCAAATCAAACATGTTATAATCACACAAAGAAAAGATAATGCATAAGGAAGAACAACCAAGCACAAAATGAGACAATACATAGGTGAAAAGATTAAAATGCCATCACAAAAGCATAATTCACAAACCATACCTAACTTTACCCATAAAGCTCCCCAAATCACCAAATTTAGCACAATGTTCTAACATATCATTTTAAGCTTTATATCTACAAATCAGGACTAAACTCCAACATTTTACAAATAAAATACCAATGTCTCCCTTAGGTTTATTGCTCTCATTTAAAACCATATCCACATAAGATTACCACTACTAATTCTCACAAATAACCCCAAACATTTCCCAAATCATACTTACTAGATTTTAACCCAAACAACATACATAAAACCTCAAATTATAAAAATTACCCCATGTCACCTTCACACCTCAAAAGTTCTTATTGACATAACTTGATCCCCACTCAACCAAACCAAATCGTATTATATATCAAATTTCATATAAAAACCTCAATGAATATAATGACACACTTAACTTACACCAAAACCCACATATTTGACCCCAACTCCCTATAACAGAAATTGATACCAAATATCCCAAATGTCAATATTCACCGAACTTAACCAATTTCACATATGACCTTTCACATAATATAAGACATCCAAGTATATGATGTACTTAAATTAAATCAACCCAAAGCCACAAAAAATCCTAAGGTTAAAACACACATGAGATTGAAGTCGCCACAATCAAGCCTCAACATAAAATCTCTTCCAAAATACTTACTCTCGCGTTATAACATTTGAAAACATGCTTAGCAAACATAGCAATTCATGATAACATGCTTGAATATAAATGTAACCCTTAGCATGCCCAAACATGATATTTTTCACATAAAAATCATAATAAACATACATTTTCATGAAAAACATGAAAAGGAACAATCATGAATTTATAAAACCTAAGACTTGGTTTATACAGCATGAAATCATGATAATATAACATATACATTCACTCAAAAGCCTAAGCTAGAGATGTGCATCCTTACCATAATCAGCATTGATCTCTTATCAATTGTAATACTTCTAATTTCCTTCTTCTATAACCTAGGATCACCTAACTAAACAAGATAAGAATGATTAAGAAGGTAGTACAAGTTAGAAAAGGAAATGTATGGAAAAGTGGGGATTAAGAAGATAATGAGGTGGAGGAAGGAAGTGGTTAAAGGAGCAAGATATAGTTGAACAAATCTACAGGTACTGTGTGAGGGAAAAACACAACTTGAGGAGATCTTCATTAGGAAAGGGCGCACCTCCAAAGGCTCTATGTCAACAAGCAACGAAGGAAAAAGGGGGTCAGTGGGGTTATGACACTGCTAGGGGTGTGATGTGTAAGGCATTGACGTAACATGGCAGTGGAAACATATGGTTGAGGCATAAGGTTGGGTAGTATTTAGAGGTGTTTGGTTGCATGAGGCTTTAATGCTGGACAATGGAAGGCAATGTTAGGTATTCACGCATGTCAAGTTGGTTTTCATGAGGTTCTAGTGCGGGTAGTTGGTAGTTGTGTTGGTTGTGAATGTTGCTAAAGGATGGTGGTGTGAGGTCTAGATGCAAGGTTAGTATTTGCAACATGAATGAGTAGTGCAAAGTGGTGTGTGGTTGCGTTGGTAGTTGACATTGATGGTTCTGGAAGGTTGGGCAAAATAGAACCAAGGAGCTATTAGAGGGGGGGGGGAACATAGCATAATGTGAGTTTTAGCAAAGGGAGAGGCTCAACAAGAAATTAAAGAATGAGTCATAAAGAGAGTTAAGTAGAGAAGAGATAAAGGAGGGAGATGGGTAATGTGTTGCATAAAAAAAAGGAACGATGGAGTACATAGGGCCAAAGGTCACGACAAGAGATCTGTTGCAACAAGGTGATGGTGTGCAAGAAATAGGGGGCATGACAAGGTTGGAGTGTTAAATAGTTGAAAGAAATGTGGTGACGGTAAGACGTTGGGTTTGAGTGGGGAATTAAGCTTAGTTAGGCTTTTTAGTCCAAATAACCAAACTATAATAAAATATGGTTGGTAGATAGGGGAAAAGTTAAGATAAGATAATTAAACTAAGATTAAGGGTGGATTAGAGAAGGATTAAAAAGCTAAACATTCAAAGATTAAGGTTATAAAATTTTACAATATTACACAAATAAATAACAATAAATTAAATTCTATAAAATAAAAGGTATAATGAAAAATAAAATAAAATGGGCAAATAAATTCAATCTTCTAGATTGAGTTGTACATAGACTTTTAGGACCTTATATTTGTTCTTTAAAATAGAATTACATATATATCATCATCACTGTCAATCAAACTTAATGATTCAATTATATACTGGTCTTCAATATCTCAAATTCAACCATGAGGATTGAAGTGTATATATAATGTAGGGACCTTTAATTTATTCAATCTTACAGACTGAATTACACATAGTTCTTTAAGATGCTAAATTCAATCTTCATGTTTGAAGAATATATATGTTGAGACCTTTAATTTATTCAATCTTCTATATTGAAGTATATGCAGGTCTTTAGGGCATTTAATTAAATATTTATGATTGAATTGTATATAGGTATTGAAGCTCTCAAACTCAATCTTCAAGATTAAATCTTAGGCAGCACAATTTCTAGGTTGAATGGTATATATATCTTGAGGACTTTTATTTCAAAATTTAAGATTAAATTGTATATGAATTATCGGGATCTCAAATTCAATCTTTAGAATTGAATCTTATATAATTCCTAGGAGTTTTGAATTCAATGTTCGAGATTAAATTATATATAGATTTTAATGATCATTTAATTCTAAGGATTGAATTATATATAAGTCCTTTAGGATCTTTAATTCAATCTTCAAGATTGAACTATATATAGGTTGTGATAGACTATTTAAGTTTCTAGATTGAATTATATAAGTCATTTATAACCTTTAATTCAAACTTTAGGATTAAATTAAATTGTATATATGCCCTAATGAACGTCAATTCCATCTCCAAGATTAAATTGTACATAGGCCTTTAAGACTTTTATTTTAATTTTTATGATTAAATTGTATATAGTTCCTTGGGACCATTCAACTTTCGAGATTAAATTATATATAAGTTATTGGGGCTCTTAATTCAATATTCAGGATTAAAATGCATATATATATCTTCAAGACCTTAAATTCAATATTTACGATTGAATTGTACATATATCTTCAAGGTCTTGAATTTAATCTCTAATAACTATTGCGTTGATAATATGTTATAATACCAGAAGATGAATAGAAGAAAAAAGTGAAAGGAAAAGAGCATTAGAGAAAGTTCAACTTATATTCCTTTATTTCTTATTACCATATATATATATATAAATCCTTATATAGATATGGTAATGAGCTGGATATGTCTACATACATTCTACTTTTAGACACCGTAATAAGATGCATCCATATTCATAACTAGGAGGCAATAATCTCCCAATATGGATATTAGGTACCTAGATGCACTTTGTACGGTGCTTCCAATGTGCAAAATAATAAAAACATATAATAAGTATAATAATTCTTTAATTATTTTAAATTAAAATTAAAATGATTATAAATATAATTATATTATTTGATTATAATAGTTATAAATTTAATTTCAGAAATCATTATAATTATTGTTATTATTATAAATATCATTATTACAATAAGTAATAAAACGTCAACCCAAACTAAATAATCATCAATACAAAAGGGAAAAAAATAAGCAAAGCTTAAATAAACATCAAACTAATATATATATATATATATATATATATATATCAATCAAAGCTTACATAAATATTAATTTAAAATAGGAAAAAAAAAATACGGGAACGAGATGCATACCTAAATTCGCCCTTACATGATCTTTTAAGCACCTTCTGAATAGATGAAGAAACCCAACTCATATGTATACGATGGAACATCAATCTCCAGACACACACCGAGGACAGGAGCACCTGAAACCAAATCCTTCGGCAAGGATCCTTTGTCGGGCATCACGATCCATACTTGCATCGATATAACATATTCGAAGCTCTTCTCCTGGGCCACCCAACCAACAAAAGTCATGAAATATGCACGCAGGGAACAAAGAAATCGGGTTTTATCGGAGGCAGACATTGAAAAGAAAATAGATTATCATCCCTACTACCGGAACGCGGTATCAAAATTTCGTGTTTATCACAGCATTTGAGCCATTAGGAAACAAAAATCTTAATCGAAAAATGAATTTTCATTATCCCCAAATCCAAATCCTGTGGTTGATTTAAGACCTGAAAATTTTCATATTACTAACAACCACCGGCCATGAATTGGTATATGACGGTGAAAACCACAAAGTTTAGGCTAACAAAAGCTAACCCAACACGCTTGGAAGTTGGAACTCAACCTTGATTAAATAAATATATAAAAACATCCTCTAAACCTGACCTAAAACAGACCTATCAATAATAAATGCAACTCAAATTCAACTCATACCTGACACATGACCTGACCCGATCCAATCCATAACCCAAAGCCAACCAAACACAATACCAACCCACCATGATGTTAACTTGACCCAATACCAAGGCGACCCAAGATTAATCCAACTCAAGATCCACTGAACTTGATATTTGACCGACTTAAAATTAACATAGCCTAATATCAATTTGCTAATTTAAGACAGTTTAACCTAATACAATCAATATGAAATATGAACAAATGTGAAGCCAAAGTAAGTCGAGTTGAACTTCACCCCATTTAATAAGTTAACCCTTAATAAACTAAATTCAAAACAAAACATTCAAACTCAAGTCAACCAAGAAACTAAGAAAATCAAAACCCAAAGGAACTCAATCTAAACAGATAAATTGACCTAAAATTATTAGAACCTAAAGTAACCCAAAAATAGCCAGTATGATAAATTGATCTAAAGTCAAAAGGACTCGAATATGAAGTAACTCGACTCAAAATAACAAATTAAACCAAATTGTCTCAAATCAACTACCAAAATGACCCACAATAGCCGAAATTCAAAGTGATACTATCCAAAGTAATATTGACTTGAGCTAATAAATTGATTCAAGATGATTAAAATTGAAATCGACTCAAATCCAACCTAAGTACCAAAATGAACCATAATAACTCAAACCCAAAAAAAACTAATGCAAACACGAAATCAACTCTAATTTACTTGAACATGGCTCATAACCAGCATGGGTGCCAAAATGACACATAATAATCCAATTCCAAAATTGACCAGACTCGACCCAAACCTGAAATATGGGATGAAATGACCCAAAGTTGACCCAACGCGGGATCAAAACCAAGTCAAACCCAACTGATCTGATTACCACCTCAATGAATGGAAGTAGAAGAGTTCTTGAACCTGGATGTGACAAGAATTAGGAAGTTGAAGCCCTAATTGGCAAACTAGGTTGCATCATAAATCCTAATACTAAATAGGTCACTATAGCATTCATTTCTTAGCATTAAGTTTATCAATATTAAAAAGTTTTGTATGATCTAAACCCTTTCTCTCTTTATCCTTTAAATTGTTCTTTCCATAAGCAAATTCACCCTAATTTTCATCTCGAATCTTCTATCAACCTTGAAGGCAGTTTGATTCTTATCTCTTTTACCCTATCTATCTCATGTGTCTCATATTGTTGAGAATATGAATAGTATACTATGGTTCATTGTATATAAGTTGGTTTGTTAGTTTGTTGTAACAAGCTTAAAGTTTGTTAGGATGAAGTCTATATATAGCAATAATACACTTTCTGATTCACTACTTTTGAGCTCTACACAACTTCTCTTTCTTCTCGATAATGGAGATTTACTCCATAGCTGATAATTCACATTGTATCTAAGCTTCATTCATCTCATTCAATCCACTATTTCCTCCGTTGCCAAGGCACCTACTAAACCTTATCGATCCACCAATAAAATTTTCAAAAATCATGATCATGATGCAATTAATTCTTCACCAAACAAACACATATATTGATCTATTTTTTCTTGTCATCTCATGATCATCCAAGAATAGCATTAACCAACGTTCCATTAAGCGAGAATAATTCTATTTGTTGGAGTAGTATGGTGAGAAGAGCCTTGTGAGCTAAAATCAAACTTGGTTTCATTGATGGAGCTTGCAATAAACCTAAAGATGAATGAGGAAACACTTACTAGAAATGGTAGAGATGTGATTTTATAATTAAATGTTGGATCTTGAACTCAACAACTATTTTTTTTGAAAATTTGGATTGCACAAAGACAACCAAACAACATCAGGATGAATTTATAGAATGTTTTGGCCAATCTAATGGTGTACCGACCTATCGATTTCAATGTAGCTTGGAACTCCAACTTAAGAAACTATATTTTATAGCTGAATAATATAGTAAATTAAAGAAGTTGTGGGATGAAATCCATCAAATAGATCCTCTTCCAATGTGTAATTGTGGAGAGATTTCCCACGGTACTTCTAGAATCCTCAAGCAATTTACATAGGATGGTAGAGATAAACCAATACACTTCTAGAGATGACAATTTTCTCCACGGATTAGGGGGCCCGTTAGGGAATCTTGTCCAGATTAGAGGGAGATTTTGGGGATCAAGTTCAAGTTCGAGGATTCTTCTCAGAAATTTTTTCAAGGACGCATTGATGACAGGTTTGGGATCTCCATCCTTAACCCCCCGAATATTTATTTAAATATTATTTTTTATATCATTATATATATATTTTTATAAAATATAAATTATAATTATAATATAAAAAATAGGATAGGTATCAGGGATGGGATTGGGTTTTAAGATTGGGAAATAGGGAATAGATCGGGGAGTGAGTCAAAGATGAAAATTTAATCCCCCAGGGGATCAGGTCGAGAATTCCCCAATAATAAAATCCAAAATTAGGACAGGTTCAGAGATTATTTTGTTTATTAGATTCGGGTCTGAGGATGGGGATGGGATTTTCATCCCCGCCCAGCCCCATTATCATCCCTATACACTTCCTTATCAGGGTTAATGATGCAAAATTTTAGGAATATAGCCTCCACCTAATGTAAACAAAACTTACTCTCTTTTATTGCAAATTTAAAAACAAAAACAAGCCACTAGACACATTTATTGCTCTCAAGGAAATATTGTTTTAGTCGTTGACAGGGTTGAAAATAAGTTGAGCCGAACTCACAAACCAAAGCTACAAAATGAACTCAGCCTCATTTTTTCGGGCTCGGGCTTATTAATAAAAGAGCCTAAAAGTGAAACTCGAGCTTTGCTCATTTAACTAAACGAATTAGCCAAACTAAAATTTTAATAAGCTAAGCTGAACCAAATACTAAGCTGGCTCACCTAATTTACAACCCTAGTTATTTATATGGATTATTTCCAAAGCATACTATTAGGCTCAGAGCATTCGCCCAGATCCATTACTAAACCCAAATAGTAAGTGTAAGCCTAGGCTACAGACCTAACTCGTACATGAGACTAGCCTCTCAAGGCCCAACCCCTGATATAAGACCATAGAGGCCCTTAGGTTAGTTAATGATCACGCACGTTAGTCCTCTTACCATAGGCAATTTGCATAGGATATCCTCTCTCATTCACCCCTTTATTGTACTCAAACCCCTATATATAGCGGTTTTCCTTCTTATTCCCTCTAATCTCTCATTCACAACATCTAATAACACTCATTTTTTTATTCTCATCTCTATTTTCTCTCTAACACCCCATCCCCTCTAAGTCTCTCAATTAGCAATTATGCTACAACAATAGGCATTATATGTGGGAAGCTAACAAAAAGTCCCGCGTCCCCATTTCATGAACACTCCGAAATGAATGCCTTGCCCCATCCCTCAGTCATACCATATCATGTCAGCTAAAAAATAAAAATAAAAAAACTTTGTTCCACACAAAGAACCAAGTGATCTTTACCACACTTCATTGCCCACCCCATTGGCCATAAATCGTTAATTTGAGTAGACCACCCCAGTATATCAACCATAGTTCATTTATCAATCATAACTACTTGGTCACACCATAAGAGTCACATCAATCCCTTTAGACTAGCTATAAAAATCCATGTTGACCCAATTAAACCCCATCAGGTTGAACAAATACACCCTCGAATCAGTATAGTCCCATCGACCATACCTCTTCAGGAATCCAATCATCAAAAAAAAAAAACTTTACGTTTGCCTGTCGCCATAATCAGATGACTAAGTCCCTCATTACACTACCAACCTAAGATAACGCCCAACACAAAGACAAACTTCTTTGCTTGATTGATATTACTTTGTCAATGGAAAATGTAAGGAGTGATTTTAGATTAAAAGAAAGAAATCACTTTGTAGAAAGTTTAGGCAAAGTTTGTGTAAGCCCCGTCACTATCGATTTACTCAATGCACTTATCTTCTTAAGGCTACATAAACTTGTTTGAGTTGCTTGGTAGGGAGTATATAACAATCAAAGGAAATTTATTGGCCAATTTTTTATATATTCCCGAGCTTTCCTCTTGGCTTCCATGCCTTGGATTTCAAATTTGATATGAGTTACAAATAAGTGATGATATAAATAAGTGATTCTCCTTATACAAATAAGTGTAGCTCATCCCCAACAATTGAAGCCTCAACTAACGATCTCACTCTAAATTCAATAATCTTTCAAATCTGATAGAAGATTCCACACTTTGCCTCAGAAGAGTAAATTCTAGCCGACACATTTCAGACTTCCCTCAGCTACTAACAGACCCCTAAACATATAAGTCTACTCCCCATTACTTTCTTTTTTCATAGGTTATGCATATAGATTGTTCACTTTGTTTGTGGACTCTTCACTTTGTTGTTTGTTGTTTTTTCCCTTTTCATTTCAGGTGCGTTGGATGACATTTTATGTTGTGGTTGGTGGATCATGTTGCAATTCTTGCATTAGTCTATTGCATGCCCTCTCATTTTAAGTCTCCTTTGAATCAATATTCATATTTACTATCGTATACATTGTTTAATGAAATAACATCACTATAAAGCTTTGTGAAAGCTAAATTTTCAAAATCTTACTCCAAGGTGCCGTGAAGTGGCCCACCTACTGGCTCTTCAACCTCTCCAACACACTATAGAGCAACCATGGCATAGATACAACGCCAAAGCTGACACAAAAAGATAAAGAAACACTAAGGCACTCATAGATGAGGCATTTAAAGAAAGACAGAAAAGACAAAAGATAGATACGCCTAGTGGCTTTTCGGCCACTAAGCCTAGAAGACAAAAGATGGACAAACTTGGCACACTTTTCAACCACCAAGTTTAGAAGATAGAAGAAAGGCATACCTAGTGCACCTTTCATCCGTTAAGCCTAAAAAACATAAGACCGCCACCACTAATGGTTTTTCAGCCACTAAGTCGAGGCTTTTATGGTATGTCCTCTAGACCGATGGATTGAGGTCACTAAGCCCTAAGCAGGCACACCTAATGGCTTTTCAACAACTAAGTCTAAGCTCATGTGGTATGTCCCTTGGACGATGTGCCGAGGGCACTGAACCCACTGATGAGGGGTTTAGTTGGTCTATTTATGTTTGATCAATCAATGGATACTAGATCAAACCCTATGTTGGTTAACCACCTCTAAAGTATAAAAAAAAAATTGTGGAAGAGGCATGATTACAAAGTGCATCAAAACTATGATTTTAAAAGGAGAATAAGACTCCACCATGTTTCATTGATGACTCATAAATCCCCTTAGAGATGTTGTAATAAAGCCTTGGGTTTTACGAAATTCCCTCGTGCCCTTTGGTTAGTTTATGAGGGTAGCACATGTCTTAGAAGTATTAAAAGGATAATTCCATAGAAAACTTACAAGCCTCTTACAAGTCACACCTCATACCCTTTAATGGTCTTAAGATCACCATCAAGATTGTCTAGATCGGTTAAAGAAGCTCAAATGCGCTGATATAAATGGAAGTGATGTAGCATAATCTTTAAAAGATAAACAAACCATCATAATTGAATATTATATTGTCTGTTGTCCGAGTAACAATCTTTTCCTAATAATAACCTTATTTACAAAATCTTAGTTTATTTCTTGATGATTAGAAAAGACAAGTCAACACTCGAAAGCGCTATCAACCAAAAACATCAAATTTTTAATCCTTTTTGTGATAGGGAGCATTAATGTATTATAGCCATTTTGTGAGGGTGTTGGACCATGGGCCGACCCCATTATTTATAGTGAATCCTCTTCTTTGCAGTGATTTTGTAGTCGATTTGTATAGTAGTCGAACCACATGTCAATCCTATTCTCTGCAGTTCTACTGTAAGGAAGTTGCACTCTCATCTATAGTATTTATTAATAGATTATTTTGTGAGAGAATCGACCAACTTTGACTCTTAAGAGTTACCCTCTAGATGACTCTTAGGTTCTGACGCAGGGATTCTAATGCCAGGGCTCTCTTGCATCAAGCCAACTCTAAAGGCCAGCAAATTGACTAGCTCTAGAGGCTGACCCTGGATACCTTCTAGCACAATGAATTGGTTTGTAAGGGAGCGATGATATGGGTTATTTCCAAACTAGAATGTTAGGACCCAAGAAGCCCAAACAACCTATTAGGCCCAAACAATTAGCCCAAGTTCAGCTCATAGACCTAGATCCCACATAGGACTAGACTCTTGAGGTCTAATCCATGATACGAGATCTTAGAGGCTATTAGATTAGTTGATGACTATGAGTAACTTGCATAAGATCTCATCTCTCCTCTACCCCTATTGTACTCAACCTCGTATAAATAGGGATATCCCTTCTCATTGTCTCTAATATCTCATTCACAACACTTAACAACACTCTTTTGCTCTCACCTTTATATCCTTTCCCTCTCTAATACCCCTTATCAGTCCCTCACTTAGTAATCATGCTACAATGATAGGCACATAATCAAATACACGTATGTAAGGAGGAGCAAGAAATGAGAAAGACTATAGTTGACCGATTCGGTTATCATATCCTTATCTTTTATATTTTGTCTTCTAGCGTGTTGAGGAGGGGTCTGTTTTAATTAATTCAGCTGAGTTGGTTATTCTGTTAAGGTGGTGCCTGAAGGTAGTAGGGCGCGTCATCTTTTTTCTGTTTTGGTTGTTATGGTATGTGAGAATCAAGGGAGTCGAGGGATCTCTATTAGTATCCGGGAAAGGGGGAAAGGAGAGGGGAGGAAATCAGTGGATGTGGGAGGGCACCAGTACCTCGAATACTTGGCTGTAACTTTCATTCGTTCTCATCAATATATCACCTAGTCATTCTACCTCCTCATTTTCGATCCATTAATTGTTATCTGTTTACTGATTGTCACTGGTTAGCTGGTACCTAACAAATTTGGTATCAGAGCTGTACGTGACTGGGGAGTATGGCTCAAAAGAAGATGGAGGCATTGGAGGAGAAACTTGAGGTCATTCAAGAGGAATGGCAGAAGGAGATGGATACGGTTAGGAAGGATACGAAGAGATTACCTTCACTGGAGAAAGCTGTAGAGGAAATTAGAAGGCAACTGGGGGTATTGTTAAGGCATGGAAGTGGAGGTGTCTCGTCTGCCAATCTTGGAGGTAATAAAACCAGTGAGGCACGAGAACCAGAACCGACCGTTACAATAGAAATTCAAGGATCTCCTTATGCAGACAATCAACGCTTTGACTACCGCTCCACTCGGCAACTGGAATTTCCCACATTCAACGGAGCTGATCCAGACGGGTGGCTTTTTCGAGCTGAACGGTTTTTTAACCTGAATCAAATGAATGAAGCTGAGAAACTAGTGGCCACAGCGATCGCCATGGAAGGCAAAGCTCTGGCGTGGTTCCAGTATATGGAGGAAGGGAGGAAATTCGTGACCTGGCAGGGATTCAAAGAGGCGTTTCTCACCAGGTTTCGTCCAAAACATGAGGGATCCCCGTGTGAGAAATTTCTCTCAATCTGGCAGACTTCATCAGTGGAAGAGTATCTGGAAGCTTTCGAGCTCCTCGTTGCTCCCCTGCAAGCTCGACTGACGGAGGAGATACTGGAAGGGACCTTCCTCAATGGGCTAAAGCCAGCGGTCAGAGTTGAGGTCTGTATGATGAAGCCCAAGGGATTGATGGAGATAATGGAGGCGGCCCAAATGGTGGAGGACAAAAACAGGGTGATCCAAGCTGGGAAAAGTGGGTCCAAAATTGAGGGCCCAACGAACTTGAGTTCGACCCATAAGAGCTGGCCCTCACAAAACGTTGCATTTGTTAGGCCTAATCTGCTGACAACTCAACCAGCAACGGGCAACTCGTCAAACGCAGAGGAGGACGCAGGGGGACGGCAAACACCGGGGTCCAAGCAATTGACGGACTCCGAGCTACGACACCGGCGAGAGCAAGGTCTCTGTTATAGGTGTGAGGAGCGATTTTTTCTGAGGCACGTTTGTAAGAATCGGATGTTGCAGCTCCTTTTGGTGGATGATTCACAAGCTTCCCTCGAAGAAGAGGGGGCGCCTCTGGAGGAACCAGACACGAACTGGGTTCCAGCTGAACAAGTGGAATGTAATGTCGAACCCTCTATGGATTCTGTTGTTGGTTTTACTTCACCTCGAACTATGAAGCTGAAGGGTACACTTAAGGGGGAGCTAGTGGTGGTGTTAATAGATTGTGGGGCGACCCATAACTTTATTGCTCATGAGCTGGTCAAAAAAATGGAGCTTCCACTGTCCAAAACAGCGGCGTACGGGGTGCTCATAGGGACAGGAAATTCAGTATTGACAGAGGGCATTTGTAAGGGAGTAAGATTGTCCCTCCCAGAAGTGGAAATAGTTGAGGATTTCCTGCCTTTGGAACTAGGGAGCATCAATGTAGTACTGGGAATGCAGTGGTTGGAGAAGTTGGGAGTTATGCAGATAAATTGGAAGGCTCTGTTGATGAAGTTTCATATGGGCAATACATAGGTAACACTAAGGGGGGATGCAGAATTGTGTAAATCCCAGGTCTCACTCAAGGCACTTATTCGCACCTTACGAAAGTCGGGACAGGACATTCTGCTAGAATTCCAAGCGCTACAAGCTGTAGCAGGGGCACCAACGGATTCAGCTGGCATTACAGCTCCTCGTCAAGCTATGGTGAACCAATTTTCGGAGGTACTGAAGGCACCAGAAGGGTTACCACCACCTCGAGCATTGGATCATAGAATTCCTCTATTGATCGGGGCTGCACCGGTGAGTGTATGACCTTACCGGTACCCACAAATACAGAAACATGAGATTGAGTGATTGGTGGGGGAAATGTTAGCAGCTAGAGTGATTAGACCAAGCCATAGTCTTTTTTCCAGCCCCATACTATTGGTAAGGAAGAAGGATAGTAGTTGGAGGTTCTGTGTGGACTACCGAACCCTAAACAAAGTCACAGTGCCCGAAAAATTCCCAATTCCAATGGTAGACGAGCTGCTGGATGAACTGCACAGAGCAAAGAAATTTTCAAAATTGGATCTCAAATCAGGATATCATTAGATCAGGGTACACCCGGATGATGTGCATAAAACAGCTTTCCGTACGCACGAAGGGCATTATGAGTTCTTGGTAATGTCCTTTGGGTTGACAAATGCTCCGGCCACTTTTCAAGGGTTGATGAAATAGGTATTTTGCCCCTACCTCCGTAGATTTGTGTTGGTTTTTTTTTATGACATACTAGTGTACACCCCTTCTATGGAGGACATCTCAAATCAATTTTCGAAGTACTGAAGGCTCACTCCGTATCAGTAAACATTAAGAAGTGTGTATTTGGACAATCGGAGCTTGAATATCTGGGGCATATCGTTTCCTCAAAGGGAGTGGCCGCAGATCCTGCCAAGATTCAATGTATGCAGAATTGGCCAGCCCCTAAGACCTTGCAAGAGTTGAGGGGTTTCTTGGGGTTAACGGGTTATTACCGGAGGTTTGTGCATGACTATGGGCACATTGCTGCCCCACTCACTGCTCAACTTAAAAAGGATTGTTTTGCGTGAAATACCAAAGCTCAAGAGGCTTTTGTAAAGCTTAAGGAAGCGATGTCGACGATACCTATTCTGGGGCTCCCAAATTTCAATGAACCCTTCATAGTGGAAACCGATGCTTCAGGGATTGGGGTTGTATTGATGCAACAACAACGCCTTTTTTAGTCAAGCCTTGGGGCAGCGGGCTCGCATGAAATCTGCATATGAGAGGCAATTAATGGTTGTAGTGCTTGTTGTTCAACGATGGCGGCATTACCTTATGGGTCGGAAGTTTACAGTGCGTATGGACCAGAAAAGCCTGAAGTTTCTGCTTAAACAACGAATAATTCCAAAAGAGCAACTGAAATGGGTTATTAAACTCTGGGGTTACCAATTTGACATTGAGTACAAATCTGGGGGAGAAAATAAGGCTGCAGATGCACTATCAAGGGTGGAGATAGCAGCTTCACTAGCAGCTTTCTCTGCTGCTTGGGTTGAGAAATGGAGCACCCTTTAATCCAAAATTGATACAGATTCAGTTTATGGGTCTATTAAGACCAAGCTCCAACAAGGTGAGAGTGTGGAAGGGTATCAGCTAGTTCAAGGGAACCTCTTTTACCAGAACCGACTGGTTTTACTTACAAATTCAGCTTTAATTCCGCAATTGCTAGCTGAATTCCATGGTGGCGGGATAGGGGGACATTCTGGAGTATTGAAAACCTATCACCGACTGGCCAGAGAAGTATACTGGGCCGGTATGCCCAAAAAAATACAACAATTCATAGCTGGGTGTGCCATTTGCCAGCAGCACAAATACCTTGCTATGAGTTCGGCAAGTTTGTTGCAGCCATTGCCTGTTCCCCAGCAGATTTGGGAGGATATATCTCTTGACTTTGTGGAGGGATTACCACTGTCGGAGGGTCATAGTTGTCTCTTGGTTGTGGTGGATCGATTGTCAAAGTACGCCCACTTTATCCCACTAAAACAAACTTTCACAGCACGCACTATAGCCGGGGTCTTTATCAAAGAAATTGTCAGGTTGCATGGCAATCCCAACTCGATTGTATCCGATCGAGATAAGGTGTTCATGAGTAATTTTTGGAAAGAGATATTTAAGATGCAGGGGACAACACTCAGATTCAGCTCGGCCTACCATCCGCAAACAAATGGACAAACAGAGGTCGTCAATCGAAGTTTACAAACTTACCTGCGTTGTTTTGCTTGTGACAAGCCTAAGTAGTGGGTCAAGTGGGTACCCTTGGCTGAATATTGGTATAATACGTCCTTCCATTCAGCCATACAAACCACACCATTTAATGTCCTATATGGGCGAGATCCTCCACCGCTGTTACGATATGAGGATGGGGGCACCCCTTTTGCTGCAGTGGATCAGGAGTTGCGGGACAGAGATGTAATTTTAGAGGAGTTAAAACAGCACCTACAGCGGGCTCAGGAGAGAATGAAGGTTTAGGCCGATAAGAGGAGGAGGGGGCAGAACTTTGATGTGGGTAGCTGGGTGTTTGTCAAACTCAAGCCCTATCAACACAGATCTTTGGCAAGAAGGCTGAATGAGAAGCTCTCTCCATGTTATTTTGGCCCTTACCAAATTTTAGCTAAGGTGGGGCTAGTTGCCTATCGACTCAAGTTATCGAATTCAGCATCCATCCACCTAGTGTTTCATGTCTCAATGCTTAAGGCTGCGGTGGGTGAAGGACAGCAAGTGCAGCCTTTTACCCCTGTGCTTACAGCAAAGATGGAGTGGAAGGTAGAGCCGGACTCCGTGTTCGACATGAGGTACAATGCCAAGGGGGTACTGGAGGTATTGATTAAATGGAAAGGGTTGCCAAAGTTTGAAGCATCTTGGGAAGCATTTGAGCTTATCAGCGAGCAGTTTCCTGATTTTCACCTTGAGGACAAGGTGAAAGACCAAGGAGGGAGTAATGATAGGCCCATAATCAAATATACGTATGTAAGGAGGAGCAAGAAATGAGAAAGACTATAGTTGACCAATCCGGTTATAATATCCTTATCTTTTATATTTGTCTGTTTTAATTAATTCAACTGAGTTGATTATTCTGTTAGGGTGGTGCCTGAAGGTAGTAGGGCACGTCATCTTTTTTTTGTTTGGGTTGTTATGGTATGTGAGAGGCAAGGGAGTCGAGGGATCTCTATTAGTATCCGAGGAAGGGGGAGAGGAGAGGGGAGGAAATCAGTGGATGTGGGAGGGCACCAGGACCTCGAATACCTGGCTGTAACTTTCATTCGTTCTCATCAATATATCACCTAGTCATTCTACCTCCTCATTTTCGATCTATTAATTGTTATCTGTTTATTGATCGTCGCTAATTAGCTAGTACCTAACACAACAACTATAAATAATCAATCTCATGCTATGACCGAGTCCAAGGATAACAAAAAAAGATAAGGCTATGAATGCACGCATGATCATCAAAAAGAACATTTTGTTGGATAATGTTTCAAGCTTATAAGTTACCCTCATTAGTACAATAAGCTCAAAGGAAAAACATATTTATCTTCTAATTTTTTTATAAATGTGATTCAGGATTCTCCTCTAGAAGATAACCCACTAGATATGGAGTATTATTCTGCAGAACAATTTGGTTTAAAGGTGGACCCAACCATGGTAAATGCAATCTACCAAGAGATATTGAAGTAAATTAGTGGTGTTTCTTAAAACACCGTGTGCAACTTCACATGTAATATTTCCACTACGCTATTACCTAATGATCATTTACCTTCATCGATAATTTATTAGGGGCATCCGATCACTTGTGTCCAAGTATCACCCGATCTCATAACATGAGACCACCACTAACCCTCTCTACATATAGTGATGGAGATTGGGGTACATGTGCCTTTACTTCTCATTCTCTTACAGGATAATATATATCACTTGGTTCCTCTATTGTTTCTTAGAAGACTAGAAAATAAGAAAATCATTTCAAAGTCTTTCATTGAGTCTAAGTATAGAAGCATGTCTATAAGGCTAGTGAGATTGTTTGGCTTATTAGCATTTTAGTTGATTTACAAGTTCCGATGTCACTCCTCATTAGGGTTATTGACAAGTCAAATTGAGTCGAACCCCCTTGACTCATTAAGTTTCTTTAGGGTTCAAGCTCAACTTGATTTTGAAATATGTAAAACGAGCTCGACTAGAGCTTGGCTCAGATAGGTTCGCGAACTATTTGGCTCGACTCATTCAACATAAATGAACTAAATTATTTTGTTTATCATGATTGAATGAGTGAGTCAATCAAATCATTTAACTATTTGACTCATTTGAAAGTTAAACAAACAAAATCAACTCATTTAAGTATTTGAATTTATTAATGACTTATTTAAGTGTTCAACTCATTTATTAAGCAAATTATCTACAAATGAGTCGAGCCTATAAACAAGATAATAAATGAGTCAAATTCAAGTGAACTCCTAAACAAGCAAATCGAACCTACCATGACTTGGGCTTGACTCATTTTATAAACGAACCTAAAAATAAGACTTAAGTTTGATTTGTTTACCTAAACAAATAGATAAAGGCAAGCCCTTACCAAGCCAAGCCAACCCTACTCCCTACCACTTTGCATTGTGCCAATCAAGCTACACACCATATCGCCACTAACATAAAAGGTCAAAGCCCCTAGATATTGACCGTCACTAAGTAAAAGATCTGTGACAAGGGTGCTCATTACTCAACTTACCTTAACCAAACCATCAAGAGCTCAACAACACCAATTTTTAGCTCCCTAGTTAAGCCTGGTGGATGTTCCTACAGGTCTGACTTGAGGGGGGATATTCAAAATATAAATAGTATACTCTCTATTAGTTTGTTGTAACAAGCTTAAAGGGTATAAATACTTAATAACAACAATAAAACAAATTTCTCACTCATTACAATTGAGCTCCGCAAAGCTTATCTTTCTTCTCAATAATGGAGACTTATTCTATTGCCAACAATTCACACTTGTCGGTTGGTTAAGCTCACGTCATTGTTAATTCAAGTTGTAGCTACCACATGTGACAACCAGACATGATGGCAATGCATAAAAAATCATTATACACGAAATATGTAAGGCACTCTCAGTTAGCTCCACTTGCTTAGACAATATAAAATATAAGAAATCAAACAATTTCAAACAAAAGCACCAAGATAGGGCTCATCGTACATTGAATTGCAATATATACATGTAAATTTCTAGATGACAACATAACAAGTGTCTATTCACGCTCCAATGTAGAAAAGACTAACGTGGCAGCTAATTTCTCCTGTAGCTTTTTCATAGATTAGTCTACAACATCAAAAAGGATTAAGATAATAACAAACTACAAACTAGATATGTTTTAAATTTTCTTTTCCTAGAAAAGGTTAAACATATTTTACTATTTTACTCTGTGTGTGTGTGTGTGTGTGTGTGTGTAATTCTAATCAAGATAGACATAAATATACCTACATACTAATACTAACACAGAACCCCAAAAATACTATTAATCACATATCACATGTAACATAAATACTAAAAAATGCATATCAATATCTAAACTAAAATGCTTGCATATTTGTCAAGTGTAATATGAGGTAATACCCATTGCTCAAACATCCTGACTCATTCAAGATCATTGTTATTTAAAAATAAAATTATTTTAATTTACATATTTTATTACATCGAGATGAAAACCCCTTGGTATATTTTTAAAAAATTTTGTTCTTGTTTTATTTTCTTTTCATACGATTTTTACTCCCATGAGACTTTTAAGTTACTTCTGACCTTTGAACACTTTCAAGACTCTTCTTTAATGCAAATGTTTGAGTTCCTCACTTTTATCTAAGACTTATAGTATTTTTTTTTCTTTTTTTCAAAATAGCAAATCGAGTCATTAGCCAAAAAAAAAGATTATTCATAGTACCAATGTACTTTAATTGGGTTTTTAAGCCTCTAAAAGTTTTTTCTAGTTATCTAGAATCTACAAAACTTAAAATATCACTATATTTTAGTGTTATAAAGCTCTAAATGATTTTAAACTATCGTATAATTATTTTTATTATTTTTAAATTTAATTAGATATTTTTAGACATAATAAATCATTAAAAATAACGTTTCCCTCTAATTCTCACTAAACCTTTTGTAGAATCAATCAAGCCCTCTCTTTTGTGATGAGGATGAACAAGGACCATTCATTCTCACCATCATGGTTGGTGCATGACACCCCCCCCTCCTTTATGCCTTGTATTGCAAAAATATCTTCAGAAGACTACCATTAAGTCTTTAGAAAACTTAGTGTTTATTCTTCTTAGCTTAATTTTTTAGTTTATCAAATCATATCAAATTAACAAAACTTTAACAATAACAAAAGAAATATAAAATTAACGATAATAATTACAATAATGATGGTAATGATTCTAATAGTAGTAATGCCAATAGGAAAAATATCAATTATGAGATTAATGAAAAAATAGAAATAATAGCTCATTGAAAATTTTCAATAAGTTCAAATCAAATTAGCAAAAATAAGTCGCAGAAAACAAGGACTTAATCATTAAGCCATGTACATCCTTATCTTTTTTGTCATTTTTTTCCCTCCCTACCCTTCCTTGGCCAAATCTTGCTTCTTCTTCTCCCTCCATTTGGCACCACTTCCTCTCTTCTCTTCGTCAACCATTGAAGCCTTATTTTCCTTCCAAACTTTGTGGTAAGGTTTAGCTTTCTTCCCTCTTTAATCTTATCTTCTTGTTTAGTTCTATTTAATTGATTTTCTAAGCTCCTTTTCTTGATCTTTTAGGTTTTCAAGAAGGCTTTTAGAAGAGAGTATGGCTAGATATTAGTTCTTTTTCTTTCTTGCTAATTTGAGAGCTTAGGCTTCAAATACAATTTTCTTACTACTTACTAAGCATATGTTAGGATTATGTGATTAATTGGTGGAAAGACAAGTTCTTCGTTGTTTTGTTTTTATGGGACTTGTCCTCTTGGTCAAAAGTGGTGATTTTGGATTTTTTTTTTTTTTTTTGGTTCAATCTAAGTATGTCATGGTAATCCTTGATATTTTTAGGTGGAAATTACTACACACCATGTTGTGATTTGGATTTGTTAATCATGTTTTATTTTAGGTTAAGATTGTCATGCTTTAGGCATTTTGTCTAAGTTATTCATGTTCTTCATTTTTCAAAATGATCCTTCAAAGTGTAGGGTTAAAAGAGAACTGATAGTGCTTTTATAACTGATTAAGGAATAAAAGGTAATAATATCATTAAAGGCCTTAAGTAAGATATTAGAGGTTAATGGTTGATCATCGACCATCAACATTGACCCTCAAAACAATATTCAAACATGAATAGTAAATTAATGGTGAATAGTAATTTCTAATAATAAATAATCGACAACTTTTTGATTTAAAGTGATTTGCATAAATAGTTATTTTTTTGGAATTGATATATGGCATTTTGAGGTGTTGATCTTATTATATTTGATAATTTCATCCATTAACCCTTATATGGTCTCTCATATCAAAAGTGAAAGTTTGAGTGATGTGTTCCATGAACTCTATTTATATGTTTAGTATTATCTATAGACACTTATGATATATTTAGTATCATCTATTGTGATAAGTTTAGTGTCATCTATAAACACCTGTGATATATTTAGTGTTATCTACAAACTTGTGTTATGTTTAGTGTTATTAATAAATACTTATGGATACGTTTGTTGTAACCATACAAAATACAATTTACAAACTTTGCACCTCATATAATCGTAAAACACAAGTGACCTTAGTTTGTTAGTGGTAAGATATTTTATCTACTTTATAGATTATCTCCAAACCTAATAGGAAGTGTATACACTTAAGATTAGGATACTTGTGGAGTAGTAGCTACTATGGCTTTTGTCCATGAGCGGTGGGTAGGATACCCAAAGCTGCCATAATATTAGATGTTCGAGTGTGGTGGACGTTGGAGTCCCCATCACTTAGCATAGGTCTCCATGTATTGTGTAGTGGAGCAGGATATTCCTATTATTCTTTCTTGTGCCCCATGACATATATTTCCCTTGAAGTGAAATGAGATGTCCTAGTTTGTGCCCTTGGTGTGTCCATTAGTGGTGGGATGGGATGTCCTTGTACAATATTGTAATCATGTGTAGTGGAGCGGGATTCTCTCATTTTTATTATATGTATTTTGTTAGGTGACCAAGTATAGTGGTAACTAGAGTCCTTATGAAAGCCCCTTGGCACCAATAATCATTGATTGCAGAGCAGGATGCTCCTCTTCTTGTTATATGTGTACTATCTGATATAAGAATGTGTAATGAATATCAAATAGGAACCCCTATAAAAGTTGTCCTTGGAATTTCCTAACCGCATGTGGTAACCCTTTGTTAATTAATGTGTTTAGTGTAATCAGGATGACCACAGGTCAAATTGTACATAATCAGACTTATATGATCACAATATACAAAAGAATAATAATTGGAATCGAATTCCTAGGGATGTGCTAGGGACTTTCTTCCTTTTAAGTGAAGTGCATTATGAACATTGGCAGGAAAAAAAAATGCATTATGAACCTAATATATAATTCACTCTTAAAATAAATGATTGCTGATAAATGAGCTGTTTAAGCAAACAAACCTTCTTCAACGACGCGAAGTGTTTTTAGTCTTGCATTGACATTCTCCATCCAGATAATGTGTGTATTGGGATCTGAAACAAACAAAATATTATCAGACTCCAGAGCGCCAAATCTGTAGTAGACATTTTTGTTGTTTTTATTCTTCTTATTGTCACTAGTTACTTCTGATGTTGATCTTGTCGACTTGTAGGAACAGTTGATACTTGATAGCAGTTTATGCATCCTACAGTTATGTCACGGTAAAGTTCTTAGTGTCTTTGTGCAGTTCCATTAAACCTCCAGAATTAGCCTTCATGTCTTTAAGTGAGAAGCAATACAGATAAAGGAAGCAACTATGATGACGAAGCTCACCACAGTCATGATTGTAGAATGAAGGAAGAATATAAACAGCATTCCCTGATGCAGCTTCTGCTTTCACAGATGCAGCTGCTGATGAAAGAAGATCTTCATAGGACCCTCCAATCAATTCAATACGAAATGCATTAATACGTATTCGAGCCAGCACATGGATGTACCAGTCCTTTGACAAGACTATAAAGGTTAAGAATCAGAGTCTTGTGCACATATTTAGGTTGTAATTTTCCAGGAAAATAGGCGACTACTTAGCAATAAACGACAACAACTAAAGGATACATTGTATGTCTTCTCTGCAGAAACCAGCTACTTCAAAAGCACTCCTGAGTAAGCCATATTCCTTCTCCAACTGAAAGTTTAGTCAAATTTCAAAATTTTCAGGGGAAAAGCACAATAGCTCAAACTCAGTTTAGGCTACTCAATTCAACTGTTTCATTGCGGTAACATCCAGATGCAAAGCTACGCAATGTTTGTGTTTCTCAAAAGGCACAGAGATGCATAATATTTTCTATTTTTACTTTCGAGATATCTCTAGCAGCTGCAAGCTGCAGCGACTGCCATTCATGTCCTTTCCATGGAGAGCGCTAATAAAATTTATAAATTTTAATCATAATAAAATAAATATATTATTTTCTCTTTAGTGATGTTACACACTTATAATTATAGTAGCACAGTGAAGAACTGTAAAAACACATCTAGTTGGTAATGGTGTGAGTAATAAGGTTCTTAGGTAATCTTGTTAGGATATCTCTATTATTAGAAGTATGGGTTAGTCCACCTGTGCATTCTCTTCTGGGAATAATAATAGTCAATTTCAATTACCAAAAATATAGGAGTCCGGTGCCGTATCAAAAAGTGCTCCAATGAAACCTCAAAATGGATAAATAGCCAAAGTCTGCATAGAGAAAAGGAAATGACAAAATGCTCACACGACAACACCATTTTAAATAAGCAAAAGCATTTAAAAAAGAAACCTCTGGTTCATTCTCTTTCTTCTCAATATGAGTTGACAAAAATCACCGTCCATGTTGCTTTGAGAATATAATTAAATGATGTGGTTATCTCTTTTGAGAAGTTAATTCATATAAGAAAGAAGATAGTAGAAAAGGAAGGTTGCAAGCCAATCGAACAGGAATAGGTTGTTGGCAAGATGGGCATGATCTCAAAGCTATACAACACCGTAGTACAATCAGTGTTAAAAAAATCAGTGGGAAAAGAACATTCAAACATTGAGCTTCTTAATGGTCTTCCCTGAATATACTTTACAAGACTGAGAACTCACCGTTAAAATTTCATGAGGATGTAACTGTGCTGGTTGAAGTATATCAACACAGTTAACAGATGCTGCTCCTGAAACAATCATACATGCCAACCGCTTTACCATAAGTGGATACTTCAAGCCCTGAGCTCTTTCCAAGAGAATTATTAAAAAACACACCATTAAACACTTATAATTTAGCGTCATCTAACTAGAAAAATTCAAAACATAGAAGGCCCAGTTAACAAAGAAGCTAATGCAAAACTCTGAAGGATAAACCACTTTACAATTACCATACCGGCAATATTCATGGTATGTTGACCAGTTTATGTTTCTCTCAACTCCATAAAATCCCTAGGGAAAACAGAACAGCATTTTAGTAAAGATTTATGCTATGTAAATTGAACCCCAAATAAACCAAATGTAATGATGTCCTCGTCCCTAATAAGAAAATGAAATGCGCTATAGGAAGCACTCATATTTTTAAATATAGAAAAGAATTATAAACATGAATGCATGTATATCATTGCTGAGATTCAAGCCCATAAGCATAGGCTAAAAAGTTATACATTAGAGTACAACGGAAAAAAAAAGGGGGTCTTCGAGGTGTATACAGGTTGGCAGTGTCGTGGAACATTCAGTACCGACCAGAAATTTGGATTGACCCACCGGTTCTGGATTCTGGTCCCGAAGTGAAAAAAAGTCTGTCCTTAACCAGTTCTGGTCTAATCCGGTTTAGTCTTCCAATCTAATCTAAATTTTCATTAACATTTTACGCAAAAAAAATACATATTTTTAATATAAATATATATAATTTAACAATTTTGGACCTAACCGACCATGTCTCAATCCTGTCTTCGAAAAATTCTAGTCTTTAACCAAATTCTAGTTCAGTCTGATCTGATTTTGCACCAGTGCACACCCCTAGATTGGGTTTAGTATCTACATCTTGTAGGACCTGGCTATATACAGCAAAAACCAATAACACTTACAAAGTATAAGCCCAATAAAGGAATCAAGAATATGCAAATTTGAATTTAAGTAATACAAAATTCAATGGCAACCTCTTGATATTCTACTCAATTAAGAACCCCCAACCCCTAATTAAGGTCTCTTTCAAAAAAATACAAGAAACCCGTTCTTAATTTCATTTTGAACAACAACTCCCCACTTTCAGTCAACATTTTCCTAAATCTCACTGCTAGATCTAGACACCAAAAGTCTCTCCCCTAACTTTTGCTCCTTTTGTCGCATGCACTACAAAGACTTCTCTATAGGCTAATAGGATTTTAGAACCAAAAAAGATATAAAAACACACCGCCATGGAAAAATATAGAAAAAAAAGGGACGTGTTTCTCCTTTTTCACCCTATGCGCTTCGTTCTTTGCTCCTCTTCAACAAAGATGTGGGATCCAGCGAAAAATTGCCCCAAACTGCCAGTCACTCGTCAAACCTCCATGCTTTCAGATTCTATTTATGATGGATAAAATCCAGAGACAATTATAGATATATGAATAAAGCAAGCAGAAATTTCACCATTTCTTTGATTGAAAGAGGAAGTATGATTGAGACGCCATAATATGTCCTCTGTGAAACCTCTAAAAGTTTTGTAAGTTTTTGTTGGAACTGCCATGGAAATCTGACAGAAAAAATACATAAAACAGAGAAAGATGAGAGGAAGATTAGGGAGAGAAAACTGTGATTGTTATTATATTGTAAAAGTGAGTACAATCGTGCTACAGCATGCACTTTTATAGGCAATGATTAGCCTGGGAACAGAGAATATCTCTAACAATTTATTAACAACTTTTTAACTGCCTAACAAACATCTCAGCACTTCTAACACCGTCTGTACATGTCAACACAGCCACCCCCCTCCTAAAGTCGGAGGGTGCGAAGTAGAGGGCACCCCCAACTTGGAATGAAGATTGGCATATAGGTGGCTAAGAAGTGACTTGTTGAAGATGTCAGTGAGCTGGTGAGAAGCAAAGACATGAGTAACAGAAATGAGCCCATCATAGAGTTTTTCAAAGACAATGACAATCGAGCTCAATGTGTTTAGTCAAAATGCAGAAAGCAAGGTTCTCAGAGATGTAACCGGCTTGGTTATTACACTTCAGTGGGACAGAAGTGACTGTGGGAATAGATAATTCATGCAGAAGTCATGTAAGCCAAGCGAGCTCAGTAACGCATTGCATGCTCTGGTACTTGGCCTTGGCTGAGGAAAGGGCAACAGTAGACTACGTCTTAGTCTTCCAAGAGATAGGGGAGGAACCCAACAAAACAAACCAGCTACTAACAGAACACCAGGTGGTAGGGTATGCAGCCCAATCACAAAACGCCTGTAAGGTGCAGTCAGGAGCAGAGGAGAAAAACAACCCTAAACCTGGGTCACATTTGAGATAATGGAGAGTATGCACGGCAGCATCAAAATGCGGCTGACGTGGATGTTGCATAAACTGACATAGATATTGAGAAGCAAAAGCAAGGTTGGGCCGAGTATGAGTGAGGAAATTAATTTTGTCAATAAGACTGCAATAAAGGGTAGAACCAGGGCAAGGCTCAACATCCAAGGGGAAAGTTTAATAGTGAATGGGAGGGGAGTAGATAGAGGAGAGGCAGTGCAATGGAATTCCTTGAGAGTATATTGTTCAAACTTGCATTGGATCAAAATAACACCTTGAGGTTGGCAAAGAACTCGAGGCCTAGAAAATAATGAAGAGAACCAAGGTCCTAAATCTGGTGATCTAAGTGAGCTTTGAGAGCTGATACTTCCAAATCATCATTCCCAGTAACCAACAAGTCATCCACATAAACAAAAACAAATACCACCTGGAGCATAGTTGTTAAACTTTAATCCAAATATTACAATTTTACGATCCAAGAGTCATTAAACGATCTAAGATCCTAAATAGAATTTTAAAGTAGTAGAATCATGGTCAAATCTTACAATTCTATTTAGAATCAATAGAATCTTACGATTTTTTTAATATATTTACCTTAAAATCTATTTTCCTTCTTATTCCCACTATATTTTTTCACTAAATCTGAATTAGCTTTAACCCTATTATTTTATACATAGTATATATTGAGCATTAACCGATGTGAAGGAAGCACGAGTGAGATATTATTGAAGTTGATTGTTGGACAAAAAAATGCATACGAAAGTCCAAACACTATGTGCACAGTAAAACAAACACATTAAATTTGTGATGTTACTCATTTACTAATTTTTATTTAATTCATAATTATCTTTTTTATTTTCTTTTACGGTGGCATTAGCTTTTTTGTGTATGAATGGTCCATATAACATTTTTGAATGCATGTCATTAATAATTTGTGATGTTTATTACTTGCTACAACTTGCAATCTAATAACTGCTTATGAATAAGTTTGTAGTGTTTTTGTAACTTCAATTACAAGATTAATAGCTTAAAAGTATACTGTAGTCATATTCTTGTGGTATTTGTGGGATCCAATTCTACGATTCAATTCTAACAACCCCTATCAATTCTAGATAAAATCACGATTCTAACAACCTTAACATGGAGACCACTTTGTTCAGAAAACATGGAATGGTCATTATGGGACATGATGTGACTGTGAGAGTGTAATGAAGTAGTAAGCTTGGCATACCATTGCTTAGAAGCCTGCGTGAGACCATAGAGAGACTTTTTCATATACAAACATAAGAAGGATGGGGAAGAAAAGGGCTAGTATGATGCATATAGATTTCTTGATCAAGATCCCATGCAAAAAAGCAATATTCACATCTAACAAAGCATAGGCCAACCTTTCTTAATGGTAGTAGCTACAAGGTTGCAAATGGTGGTCATTTTGACAACATGAGAGTAAGCCTCATCATAGTCAATGATATCCTTCTAATTGAACCCCAAAACAACAAGACTGGCTTTGAACCTTTCAATACTATCATTGGTCATGTGCCTGAGCTTATAGACCCATTTGCAGCTCCTAGGATTTTTTTCCTTTAAGAAGGCGAACAATAACCATATGTAAGAAGCATCCAAAGCAGCAAACTACTTTTGCATAGCATTCTACCTTTTGTGGGGAAAGGCTAATCTGTATTATCGTGCTTGTGCACAAACATTACATTGTATATTCACATCAACAAAAGTTAATGAAAAATGACATAGTGACTTGACTTTGCATAGGCAAGTGGCCAAGCCTACGGTGCCACAACATAGCATTGTCTTTATTGCATGAATTTCAAGATGCATGGAAAGATATTAGGGGGGGAGGTGTTTGCAGCTGGCTACTTGCACGGGATGTCCAACAAGTAGAGACCAACGTGTGCCTTACCAATTGCCAATGGCCTCCTCATGGAATGGCTTTGCAATAAGCAGCATCATCGTAAAAGTGGCAAACAGCAGTACAATGAAGCTGAGTGCAAAGTTTACAGGTAAACATGAGATTTCAAGCAAAGCTAAGGATAAAGACGACAGCTATGAATTTGAGAGTTGGAGTAAGAATAATTGTGCTAGAGTAACTGACCTGGACAATGCTGTAGTTGGGGAGAGTAATGCGAAAAGGTTTAGGAAGGTGTGTGGAATAGAAATTTTTTGGATCAAAACACATGGTCTATAGCACCATGACCCAAAAATTACACTTTAATTAGGAGTAAAGACAAACACACTCTCTAGCAATCCTATGGCAAGAACAAGCGAGCTTACTGGCAAAATAGGTAGAGAACTGAACATTAGATGTAAGATTCAAGGATGTCAAGTAATGTTGACTAAAGAGAGAATATAAGTGATTGCATTGTTTTGTTGTTTTGTTGTTAAACTAATTATGGGACTAGAAGAGTAATTCTCACGTTGAAGCTTTTCAAGCAATTACTCTGAGTTGAAGCTCTAACTCTTGGTTTAGTCTTGGTGAATTTAAACTAACCATGGAGTCTGTAGCATGTCTCTATTATGTGATTATTTTTCTTGCAATTATTGAAATGGGGACAAGGTTTCACTTTCTTACCTAATCCAACAAATCTAACACTAGGCTTATTGACATGGAATTGAGTAGTGAAAGAAGTTGATTGTTCGATGAATCCACTATTTAAGTTTAAGCCTTGTTGCTGTTCTTGATGAAGGAGCGTGGAATAAGCTTCCGATACAAAGGGTGTGGGTTTAGGATATTACCTCAACGAGGAAGATAGTGATCATCAAGCCCAATGAGAAACAAGACTAGCCTCAATATCTGATCGTTCTTAGAGCATTTGTCATTTGCGTCGTAGGTACAACCACAGGTACACTCTGTTGAAGCAAATAGTGGTGATCGATCATCCTAATGACTCTTGGATTATGTCTGAGCCTTGAGAGATGGAGCAGATTTTAAAAGAGCTGAGCACAATTTATCTAACCAAAACATTACTCAAGTTATAGACGTATTTTATGAGTTGTGGATGAGAACATGATGATCCGCGCAATCAGCTTGCTTAATGCATTGGTTTTCCAAGAAATAACCTGTGGAATTACCATAAAAATGGTAGAGAAGAAAACCAACAGAGAGAGAGAGAACTTGAAGATGAAAATGGAGGAAGGAAATTCTATTATTCTCATATTATGATCATATGTTACAAAGGTTCTATTATGCCTTTTATATGAAATAAATATGTATTACAAACTAACTAATCACTACGGTTTGTTTATAACAACATTAGTGATATGGTAAGGACATGTTTGTCTCCAACACCCCCCTCAAATTGGAGGTTGAGAAAAAAAACCCAACTTGGGTAATAAACCAGCATACAAATGACCGGGAAAAGACTTAGTTAAAATGTATGCTAACTGATGTGAAGCGGTGACATGAGAAACAGAAATAAGACCTTCAAGCAACCTTTACCTCACAAAGTGGCACTCTAAGTCAATATGCTTTGTATTCTCATGGAAGATTAGATTTTTAGCTATGTATACTACAGCTAAGTTGTCACACTTTAGTGGGACAAGAGTGACTTCAGGAACATCTAACTCATGTAATAAACAAGTAAGCTAGGCAAGTTCAGCTGTCACTCACCTCATGCTTCTACATCAGACCTCAGTTGAAGAAAGGGCCACAATGGATTGCTTCTTTGATTTCCGAAAAATGGGAGACAAGCCGAGAATAATAAACCATCCATTAATAGAACGTTGAATGGTAGAGCAAGCAAAGCAACCCAATTAAAATCACAGAATGCTTGAAGAGAGTGTATTGAAGAAAAAGAGAAAAACAATCCCAGAGCAGGATTTGATTTAATGTATCTTAATGCATGCATGGAGGCTTGATAATGAGGCATTTGAGGATGTTGCATGAACTAACTTAAATACTAAGCAACAAGTGCAAGGTCTGGGCAAGTGTGAGCGAGAAAATTAATTTTGCACACCAAACTCTGATATAGAGAAGGATGTAGATATAAGTCACCATTAGTTGGAGAAAGTTTGAGGTTGGGTTCAAGTAGTGTGGAAAGAGATGCACCACCAATGTCAATTTCTCATATAAGTTTTAGAGCAAACTTCCTTTGAGTAAGTATAACACCTTATGGCTCCCTAAGTACTTCAAGGCTAAGAAAAAAATGAAGAGACTCAAGATCCTTTATTTTGAACTAGTGATCATAAGAAGCCTTTAAAGCAAAGATTAAGAACTCATCATTTCTTGTGAGGAGAAGATCATCCACATACAAAGCAATGAAAATAACGGGGGATCCATTTCTTTTAGATAATAGAGAGTGATCATTCTGAGACATGATATATCCCTAAGGTCTAAGAAAAGAAGATAGGTTAGCATACCACTGATGAGAAGCCTGTTTAAGACCATAGAGAGATTTCTTCAAATAGAAAACATATGATGGATGTGGTAAAGATAAAAACCAAGAGGGGGCGCATATAGATTTCCTTGTCAATATCTCCATGAAAAAAGGCGTTATTTACATCTAACTGATGCACAGACCATCCCATCTTAACAGCATTAGCAATGATATTGCGGATGGTGGTCATTTTGACAAGGGAGTAAGTCTCATTATAATCAAACCCAGACTTCTAAGTGAAACCTCTAACAACCAATCATGCCTTGAATTTTTCTATACTACCATCAACTTTGTCTTTAACCTTATATACCCATTAACAAGTAATGGGCTTTTGACCTTTTGGGAGAGGAACTAAGTTCCATGTATCATGGGCATCCAAAGCTTTGAATTCTTCCTGCATAGCAACCTACCAATTAGAGCAAGAAGTAGCATCTTCATAGGAATAAGGCTCATGTGCTTGCTCTAGAGAAGTAAAAATAAATAAATAAAAATTAGTTGTTGGTAGTGAGAGAAGTGAAGCAAAAATGAGGTGTAGAAAGTGAGGTAGAAGAATGAGTTAAGGTATGAGGACAAAGAACAAATGAGGATGCATTGGAGCAAACAAAATCAATAAGATAAGAGGGTGCTTTTGGAAGTCTAGAGGACCTATGTGATTCATGTAATATTGGGGCAGATGATGTGGTGGAAGAGGGAGAAGTATGACCCGGTGAGGAAGAAGAAACGGGAAAGGAAATATGTGGATTGATATGTGGTGTTTGTTGTGTAAATGGAAATACGTTTTCACGAAACACAACATCAATGGAAATAAGGCCTTTTTGTGTGTGAAGATTAAAAACTTTACAAGTCTTCTTTCCAAAAATTTAACCAATGAAGATACAAGAAGAAGAAGCTCTTGGACTAAATTTGTCTCAGTTGTGTGAAAGGATGGATGCATAACAAAGGCATACAAAAGTTTTAAGATGTTGATATTTGAGAGCAGTGTTATAGAGGAACTGATAAGGAGTATGACCTCTGCAAACTTTGGAAAGGAAGCGATAGATAAGATATATGGCAATGAGAACACATGCACCCTAAACTTTAGAGATAGATGGGATTGAAAAAGGAGGGCATGAGAGGTGTCAAGGAGGTGTTTGTGTTTTCTTTCCACAACACCATTTTATTATAGAGTGGCAGTACAGTTGGTGTGATGAACAATTCCATGAGCATAAAAAAGTTCAGTGGTAGCATGAGAAGAAAGGATTTGGGTAAGGATAATGCATTACTTTTGTGGGATAAAAGATGAATCCATATCGATTTGAAATCATCAACTAGGATTAGAAAAATTTATAGCCCTTATATGTGGGTATATAGTATAAACCCCAAATGTCAATGTAGACTAATTCAAATATATGTATGGTATGAATTGTACTTCTGGGAAAAGGAAGGTTATGTTGTTTAGCTTGTGGATAGATTTCACAATGCATTTCATTCACGCCAATGTCGTTGTTAGGCTGAGATAGTGACTGGACCTTACACAGGTAAGTGTCTTAGTCCAAAATGTCTAAAATTACAAGCATTGTCTGAAAAAGTAAAAGAATCTTTATTACAAAAAGTAGGAGTACAAGAGTTGTTGGGAATAGTAATTGATTCTTTTGATATGTATGGGAAGTCTTGGAGATCAAGTCCTCCATGCTCCTTACCAATTACCAATGGCATCCTCATAGAAGTGCCCTGCAGTAAGCAAGCATGAGACATAAAAATTATATTGCATTTGAACTAAGTACAAAATTTACTTATGGAGAAAAGATGGTGGGAAAAGGCAAAAACAAGAAGTGCATCAGTAAGAGTAAGGGTAGATGAAAGGATGACGGTGCCAGATTAAGTTACTTGAGTGGTGTGGTCAACTAGCAAAGTAATTCAAAATGGTTATGAGAGAGATTTCGTGGTAAAACACAAAATAGGAACAAATCACATGTAGTTAGTTGCTCCAAAATATCCAAAGATTTCTTTACAACTGAGATCAGAAACAAGCACATGAACTTTTAATCTTGCTACAAGAACATGCTAACTTTGCAACTAAATTAGAGGCGCATTATGCATCAAAGGCTGAGGATGTTGAAGAAAAGTGATTCCAACTGAGTAATTTGTACAACTAAGTGTACTATTCTTGTGTGAGGCCAACAATGGGAAAACATGTTAAACAAAGCATTCTAGGTTGAAAAATTAGATTGTGCCGAAGCTCCTACCCTTTGCTTGGACTTTGTAAACTTGAAATTTGGGAGAAAACCATGAAACCTATAACATTTGTCAATTGTATGTCCATAAGTCAATAATTTTAATGAGTATTAGACTCCTCATTATATTTCTTGTCTAAACTATTGAACTGAGCTCTTGTTTATCGATGGAAAGCTAAGCATCAAAAGAAGCTGAATTCTCTAAGAAATTACCAGTGGAATGCACCTCTTGTTGTTGTTCTTCTTGCAACACCATAGAATAGGCTTCGGTTTCATTATTAAAATAATTCCTCGATAGGTGGAATAACTTTCATTCAATCCCATAAAGAAGTTAACTAACTTCATCTTTTTATCATTCTTGGTTCATCGGTCCTCTACACCACAAGTACATCCACAATTACAAATTGTGTCGGTCAAAACCAAAGACAAATTATCCCAATGATTCTTCAACTGAGTGAAATACAATGTGATACTGCCTAAACATTGAGCAATGGATCGGATACTTTTTTGAACTTGAAACAATTGAGCCTCGTTTGTTTGAACAAATCTTCCCTCGAGTTCCAACTCAATTTCTCGAGTGGAGGAGAACATAATATTTCTAGCAATTGTTTTGCTGAGGACATTGATGATTCAAGCAATCACCATGTCATTGCATTTCTCTTACTGGCAAAAACTAAGATCATCCTCTCCTGGCTTAGGGCAAGATCATCAATGAAGCATAGCTTGTCCTTAGTTGACAAACTAATTTTCATGGATCTATGCTAGGCTGTATAATCAGATCCATCAAATCGATCAAAATCTAATAAAGCACTAGGAGTGTCCGAAGGTTGAACTGAAAAGCAGGATAAGAAATCAAAGATTGAAGCAGAAATTGAAGCAGCTGAAATTAAATTTGAAGCTGACGTAGTCATTGCTAATTACAAACTATGAATAAGAATGATGAAGGAATTTGGAGAGGATCGGGCTTAAATAAAGCTCTGATACCATGTGGAACTACCATGAAAATGGTGGAGAAGAAAACAAAAATAACAGAAAGAACTTGAAGATGAAAATAGAGGAAAGAAATTCTGTCATTCTCACATTATGATCGTGTGTTACAAAGGCTATATTGTGCCTTTTATACAAACTAACTTATCTGTAACTAATCACTGCAGTTTGTATATAACTGTATATTAGTGAAGTGGTAAGGACATGTTTGTCTCCAACATACCCATATCATTGCATTTTTCCCACTGCTGGAAATTTGGATTGGTTGGTGCTGGCTTTCAACATGTGTCATCAATAAAACAGAGTTTGTCTTCAGCAGACAAATTAATCTTCATCAATCTCCTCCAAGTTGTGTAAACATGGCCATCAAATCGGTCAGATACGAGCAGTGCTCCAGGACCAGAGTACTGAAGTTGAAAGCTTGAGGAATGATCGGAATTAATGAAGGTGATGTTTTCTGATATGGTGGGATTGAGAGGAAAAATTGCTGGAGAAGAGTCCGACATGATGGATTAAATGTTGCAGGAAAGGTGTTCGAAGAAATGATCAAAGGAACGAGCTATAAGCTCTGATATTATGTTGGAACTGTCATGGAAATCTAGCAGAATAGCTACGTAAAACAGAGAGAAATGAGGGGAAGATTAAGGGAGAGAAAATTGTGATTGTTATTATATCGTAAAAGTAAGTACAATCGTGCTATAGCATGCACTTTTATAGGCAATGATTAGTCCGGGAACAGAAAATATTTCTAACAACTTATTTAACTACATAATAAACATCTTAGCAATCCTAACACTGTCTATACATGTCAACAGTTTTCAATTTGATGTCCAAGAAAATAGAAGCTATCAAAACAACACTGATAATAAGTTTTCAATTTGATACATTAGGAGATCTATCGATCAAGCGATCATGATCCAATTAAAGAAAATATTGGAAAGAAATGTTAGGAGAGTTTGGAAATGCCTAACTAAACAACAAACTTCCCCTCAATTCTTGTTTCTCGGCGCCTAAAAATAACGTGGTAGAGATTAGAGAAACTAGTTTCATGGATGACATGATTCAATATCAAATGTTCTCCTTATATTGTAGGCGCTAAACACAGAAGTAACAATGTCCGTCTCCCCCTGGTATAATGCACCTTCAACCGTGGATATATATTACATCAAAAAACACGTCGGAAGGAAATCGTCGTTAATAACCTTTGAAGCAAGCTTTCTCTACACCGTTTCCATTCGGCCGAGTTTTCCGTGCCCCTCCCACTTGTACGCAAAAAAGGATAATCTTAGCGGTTTCCGATATACATAACATCAAACAGCTGCTATGCATATCATCACTTCCAGATAGAATCAAAATTTTTTAACCTTTCGGCAACTGCTTCGTGAATTGAAAAAACGTAAAACATAACATAAGAGTGAAAATTGTACAGGACATAAAATAAGCAAGTTACCTTGGACTCTTCTTTGCACTCAGCACTGCAAAATGGAGCAAAATGAGCTGATGGACAATCATTTCTACGTTTTAGTCTTCTCAAACAAAGGTAACAAACATTGCCGATTTCAAAGAGAGAAGGGTGAGAAACGATTGGCTTAGCAGTGTGAATGAGTTCGCCAGCACCGATTTTACGAGTAGCGAAGACACCACGACCAGCAGACTCGGTAAAGGCGACTCGAATAGGAGGCGGTCCGGGGCGAGTTTGCTCCGTGTTATCAGTTGCAGCTCCATGGATGCTTATGGCGGTGCAGGAGAAAGGAAATACGAGAAGTGCGTGTGCCCGGCAAGGAAAACGTTTAAATTGGGAACAGGAATATCGCCGATGGCTACGCTGAAGTAAGCGTAACATGCTTTTGTTTGGAGATCGGACGGCAGGACGAATATCGCTGGTTAGCATCCAAATATTTACCAACTGCTTGGATTAATTAGACGGGACGATTCCACTGTTCTTCTTCTTCTTCTTTATTTGTTTTATTTTTGTACTAAGGCTCGGTTGCCTTGTGCCTATTCCGGGCTGTAATATATATATCTATATCTATATACTATATAATAATAGAGTCATTATCCTAGTAAATTTTTGTCTAAATCAAACTCGGACGTCTGCATATAATAAAATTGATTGAATTAGCTTCTTCCATAAGTTACAACATAGTTAATATTATTAGCCCGTTTAATATTAAATAATCGATAAAATCACCTATTATAAAAGTAAAAAAAAAATCAATAATAAGAGATGGTTAATATGTATCATAATAGAAATATTGACAATTTATTACGTGGTTAAATATATTCAGTAAAAATAAAAACATACTTCATAGAACCAACAATTGTAAATCGAATAAATAAATAATATATAATATGTAATCATCCTTTAAAGCAAGAAGAAGAAGAAAAACATATAAAGAGTAGAAAACAACTCTTTAATCTCTCTCTATAATAGCACAATACTATTTTAATTAGTTTTCATTCTAATTTGATGCAAAGAATGTAAAAACACTACACATTGTGGTTTCCAAAACACCTTAAAATTACATCAACAAATCAAATTAATGAAGATTGGTGTTAATTCACCACCGATCAATAGTGCATGGTAAAAAAGATTGATAGATGATGGAAAAAAGAATATCAACAACTATGGAGAAGGTATGTTTCTAAATATTTTTTATGAAAATAAAATCAAAGTTTCTTTTTTAATCCTATGGATTAATTGTATCAATAAGCATCCTTTACAATACCGTTCGTAATACTTGTAGGGCAAATATTAATCCAACAAGATAAAATCAATGCCAAAACACCATGTCAAGATAATATGCTTCCAACTCAATTAACTTCCCATCTAAAGTGAAAAATCACAACAGAGTCACTACATTGTACAATTGAAGCCCTACTCTATTCAATTATCTAATGAATTTGCTAAGGAGATGCTTGACAGAAGTTCTTCAACATGTTGACTAGCTTTGCTGAGTTACTTTTGAGGATAAGATGATGAACTTTTGTTGTTTCTGCTTGAAGACCAAGAAGGTAAGCTTTTGATTCCACAATTATAGGGGAGTAATATGTCCTCAGTTGTAATATTAGAGATTTTTTCCCTCATGAAACATTTGTTATTTATTTATTTGTTCTAATATGACACATAACTTCGTTCCATCATCCAAGATTTGATACATATCTACGCATTTTACTCATCTAATATGTTGATATATTGGATGGAAGAAAATTGAGAGCGATTTTGGTCATATAGGCAAATATAGCCATCAGTTATCCAAATTTGGAGTACCGGGTGAATTATTTGACATATATAATTTACTTCTATTTAATTTTTAGATTATTTTACTTATTTCATATTATCTGAACTCAAAAAATTGAAAAAAAAAAGATTATATTAGTTTATCAACACATTTTATTCCACAATTGTAATTATAGTTTGTTCAATTATATATATTAGTTATATCTTTCAAAACTTAGTGATATCTAATTCTATATCTGCAAAATTATGGTTGACAATCTAATATAATTTTTTACATACTTGTTTTATATACACATTTACATAATGACGATGATTATTATACATTAACTTGAGTTTTATTTAATAACTTTATAATTATAAATTAATAACTATTTATAGGTATACCTATAAAATAATATATACTTTAAAATTTTAACTATAAAAGATAATACTATAATATATATACACGCATTTTTAAATTAATATTTATATTGTTACCACCTTTTTATTTTATTTTAAATAAAATAATTATTTTAAACCAAAATATTACCTTTTAAAAATATAAAAATAAAAGTTGTGCATCACACGAGAGAGTAACTAGTCTAGTCATATTGTGTAAAATATTTGTCCAAACTAATTTAGCTAAGAAGTTAAAAGTTAGCTAAAAATTAAATGTTATAAATTATTTAAAATAATTTTTAAAAACTAACCGAATAAACTTATTTCATAATAATTTAGTTTTAATTAACTAAAAGTTAGTTTATAAACTATTTCGGGTAATGTCAGCCACGCATTTATTAATGTTAATCTCATAAAATATAAATGTATTGGTGTTGATATAATCATATTATTATTATTATTATTTTTATTATTATTATTATTATTATTATTATAGCTATGAATAAATAAATATTATTAATATAGGGTATTTGTCTTTATGGTACCTCAATTATATTTTATTTACTTCAACTCATTTTCAAGACATGTTGTAAAATAATATAAGGTTTATAATCCAAGGATTAAAAAACAAATATATGTGGAATAAGAACAAAAGGTCTTTAAAAATTATAGTTAGTATGTAAAATTGTAGAATTTTACTTACAATTGTAAGATTCAATAACTACTCGACTACTTTCATATTTTACTCAGAATCATGGATCATTTTATGATTTTTAGATCATAGGATCGTAAAATTATATAATTGAATTAAGATTTTAAAAAATCTACTTTAAATTAAGTATTTTTTTTTAGAAATTTTTAACACTATAAGGACAAAAATAAGAAATTCTTTGACATTTTATTTAAAAATTGGCATTGACGAATTTTGCAATGTCGTTTCGTTATATCATAAATTAGGTATTAGTCATTTAAATGTAAAAAATCACATTAGTAAACATTGTAATTAATTACTTGAAAACTTTCACTTTTGACCAACAATAGAATTACTTATGCAATAATAAGATAGCATAGCCCTTTCTTTTTAATTAATTGTCATAGTATTAGTGCCAAAAGCAATAGTGTATACATCAAGCTTAATTTTAAGCTAAACAAATAGCTTATCTAGTCACTCTAAAACTTACCTATTTTCCTAGCATATGAACTACTATATACACATACAAAAATTCCTTCAACTAATTTCCTAATTAAGACCACAGGCAAGATGGTCTTAGATTGAAAATTTGAAGAATTTTTATTTATCCATTGTTTGTGCAATAGATCTTCTATTACTACTCACAGCAAGGCCAATTCCTTTTCATATTCTTACCCCTTTGATCATCTAAGTCATCAATCTTGAGCTTCATTCTTGGTCCCCTAGTGCTTTATTAATTCATAGCCAATCATTAGATCATTCATTACTAACTAAAGAATGTCCGTAAGCACTTTAGAGAATGCATTTTATATTATATTACAACAAACAATAGGTCCTGATTCCTATGCCTTGCGTGAATTTGGGATTTTAGGAATGAATGCCACTATTATATTGTTCATTTGTTTCAAGAGGTTCCCATTATTAAAAAAAATCCTCCATTGCTTTGATAATATCTCTTCTAACTACATTCCATACCTTCTTGAACAAAAAAAAAAACTAAATCCATAAGGGCCTTAGCTCTTTGAGTAACCTGTTGAGGATATTGTGGCTTTTATCTTTTCTTTGATTATTTCAATAAAATTTCTCTACTAGTGCTTAGATTTTTTATTTGCTGACAAAAATACCTATTGATAGCTTGCAATTAGGGAGTGCTTGTGCCCAGCAATGCCAAGTAGAACTTCTTAAACTTTGTGTGATTGCTAATTCTCTCACATTTTCAACACCATTATCATTTATAAGTTTACATAATGCATTATGACTTTGCCTCCTGTTTACATTCGCATAAAAATAGCAAGTGTTATGTTCTAGTAGTTTGATGTAGCCAATGTGAGTTTTTTGCTAAAAAAAAATATTCCTCCTTCGCTCTTCCTTCATGTCGCTCTTCAGTTGCTTAATTATCTTTATGTAATAATGTGGGATTAAGGGGATATAGTTGGACGATGTTATATATATGTTCCTATCACTTCAAGGTTTACTCCTTCTTTTTTGCCATATACCCACAATGCACCTTCTAAAAAGTTTCATTTGAGATTTTAAGTGAGTTAACTTTTCTGCCACCTCATACTTTACATTTCCTTACACTTCAAATTGTCAAGTTATCTATACTAACTCAACATAGTTATTAGTCCTCCTGTGCAAGTATACACAACCATGCAAGTACTATAAATGTGAGTGAATATGTAACACCCCTAAAAATCACAGTTAAGATTTTTTGTGTAATCAAAACCATACATCAAGACGGGGGTGTCACCACCGTGATCAACACAAGTCTGGCCCCCGCCTAGTCTCACACCAACCACAAGGCTAGAAATTTCACAAGTCATAAAATTGATTGGGATATAAAATCATAATGATTCGAATAATTCATAATTGAAAGGGAAATCAGAGTGTGCATTTAAAGAGTTATTACAGAAACCGAAAACTGATACAGAGTCAAAGCCCTAAAGGGGACAACAATATGAACAGCAAAATAGAGTAAGATAGGAGAAGATGAGTTCGGACAATACTCACTCCTGGGCCCCATGTCAAGTCCAGCAAGTCATCACTCAGCCCCGTCCAATGCATTAAATGCGTCATAGGTATCAAACACATCAACTTCTACCCGTGCCAACTCAGATGGGGTTGTTGCTCGTGGGAATGAGCAACACCCATAAAACGGGTGATCAGTACGCTACATACTGAGTAAGGTAACCATATGGATAAGGAAATGCAAGTGCAAACAAAAAAAAAATAAGGCACATAATACTTAATTCAGGTTCGTAACATCATTTGAGATATAGGCCATTATTTCTGTCTTACACATTTCCCAAATTATTTTCCACATGAGTATAGGGACCCCACTATTATAGTTGGTGAACTGAAAAATACTCCATAGGGTAAAACGCACCTGGCCGCTATTATAGCCGATGGACTGAAAAACACTCCACAGGGAAAATGCACCTAACCACTATTATAGTCGGTGGACCAAAAATTATCCTCACTTGGCCCCGACTCACATGGTGTTCCACTGTAAGTAATTAATATCTTTTAATTGATTTATTTCCATATAAATTTTGGTTTATCGAACTCGGGACCCCCACTATTATAGCCGGTGGACCGAAAAACATTCCACAATGCATAACACACCTGACTACTATTATAGCCGGTGGATAGGAAAACATTCCACAAGGTAGAACGTACCTGACCACTATAATAACCAGTGGACCAGAAAGTATCCTCACTTGGGCCCAACTCAATAATCTTTTACTTTAAGTATTCAGTGTTTTACCCATATCTTATTCCACACACACATAACCCCAACTAGACATGCATGACCCACTGGACTTTCCATTCTCACCCCTTGTCTCAGTTCTCCTGAAAAGTCAGGTCCCATATCTTGGGATCTTTACACACCCTAGGACTCCAAGACTTCTTCCTCACCTTTTTCCCACTCACCATGAGAGACCCAAACTCTTATGCACGTGGATCAAGGCCTACTCCCCATAACTCCGTTTTGACTCACCATTGCCCTCTAGGGTTTCCCTCAAAAACCCTAATCTGGCCTATGTGGCCTCACTTCTCCCTATCCTACACCGCCCATACTCCTCTTTGCTACCAAAACTTGTAACACCCCCAAAATTCACTACAGAAAAATTTCATTTTATTAAAATAATCAGTGGAAGCAAAATAATAAAGACGCAAATTCTAGGGATATTACCACCACACTTAGTACCAAACCGGTTCACTCCTACCATTCCAGTACCAAGTGCTAAGGCTAAAAGAGAAAAGTATAACTTAAGAGAAACTCAAACATTTTTAAATCAGAGTAGCGTACACGACACTTTATAATAATAAATCTACCTGTGGTGGTTACAAATCAACAAATACATTGAAACCATAAATTTTAAAGGAGAAAGAGTACATTCCCAGAATATTTCGGATAGTACCTTACGCTCTTTTCCGAGAGCCCACTTGAATAGCACCTAAAAATGACCCACAAGGGACACTGCCCATTGAATAGGTAGGGGCCCCACGAATGGAACCCTTTAGTACTACGGTATTGAGTAACCCTTTAAAACACACCTAATAGCAGGCTCGCAATGCAACACATGATACTACATACATATATAATGAGAGGTAAATACTTAATATCCACATTCATACTTTCCTATACTTAACAAATCAATCAGATATTAATAGGTCATAAAGAACAATTGATAATTCTAGGCCTTAAGCCCTTAGTCCATCATTATCAATCATATCAGATTATAAATATCTGTGTGAGTGTAGGAAGCTCACTATTATAGACAGTGGACCGGAATACATATAGGGCAGAATGCTCCTGACTACTATTATCGTCGGTGGATCGGTCTCCAGGGTAGAACGCTACTGACCACTATTATTCGCCGGTGGACCGGTTTGGCCTCAACTCACAAGGCGTTCCACTATAAGTGATTAGTATTTTTTCATAATTTATTTACAACCAAATCAAATTTATTAAGCTCATGACCCCCACTATTATAGCCGGTGGATCGAAATACAAATATACATCATCTAGGGCAAAACCTCCTTGGCCACTATTATATTCGGTGAATCGGTACTCATAATATAATTCAGTTGGGCGTCTAGGCCCAACTCATTAATCTTTCACTTTCACGATTAGTGTTTTCCCTTTTTAATGAGCACAACAATTCCATTTATTTGCCTCGATAGGGAGATTAAGATCCCGGGACACAAAGGTACATCGGTCGCACTAGTGTATATGAGCTACTTAATACCCTTCAACTATCAACCTAGGGATGCAAATGTACTCTGGTCGTACTGGTGCATAAAGCTAACTCAATACCCTACCGCAAGGACACCTAATCCATAAGTATGCATACCCCCCAAATAGGTCTGTAGAGCTAGATAAAGTAAGATATAGGACTTGGCTGGGGTACAAAGGCACACCGGCAAATACCAGAATAATCGTGGGCTAAACCACATCTTTAGGGTAGCGATCCCTAAAGAGCCACCATTCCCGATCTCAAGGTCTTTCACTTTAAGTATTATGTGTCTTAATTAAGGTGATCACAAAAGCACAATAATCAGATAAGTATTCACTTTTAATTGTTCTGATATCGTTAGATATTTCTTATTCAAACGATTATTTAAAGTAACACAGCGGAATCATTAAGGCCATCATAATCTCATCTAATTCTGAATTAGGATTCGTTCTCGTGATACTTACTAATTATCAAATACTCCGACCTTGCTATTCAGCGTTATTTGAGTCATATTACGAAATTTCACAATCACAACGACATATTAGATACAAATTACTCATTTACCACTTACTTATATAATTGCTAAGTCATCTTTTCCTCACTTGACAAATTACCATATTACCCTCCTTGTTGCATATCACCGAATTAACCCTTACTCAATTTAGGTTACCAAGTTATCTCCCATACCTATTAGGTCACTAATCTCCCTTCATAATTGTTACACTTAACATATTTTCCATTTGGTTAGTTAGATTACCAATTTTCCCTTTCCTTTATTATAATTAACAAATTGCCCTTTTGTCGGTTAAATTACCAAATTACTCTTCTTCATTATCCTAGTTACCAAATTACCCCTTTAGTTGGTTAAATTACCAAACCACCCTTCATCACCAAAATTACCAAATTACCCTTTAGTCCGTTAAATTACCAAATTGCCCTTCTCTATGATCATAATTACCAAACTACCCTTTTCCATTATCAAAATTACCAAATTACCCTTTAGTTGGTTAAATTATCAAATTACCCTTCTCTATTATCATAATCACCAAATTACTTTTTAGTTGGTTAAATTACCAATTTATACTTCTCTATTTTCAAAATTACCAAGTTACTCCTTTCCAATTTCAACTTTATCCCTTTATTTACAAAATTACCATTTTGTCCTTTAATTATGAAATTACCATTTTACCCCTTTAATTACAAAACTATCATTTTACCCATTACTTCTAAAATTACTGATTTACCCTTTTTACTTGCAAATTACCATTTTACCCTTGAATTATAAAATTAACATTTTACCCCTTTACTTCCAAAATTACCAATTTACCCTTTTCATTTACATATTACCATTTTGCCCTTTTACATACAACATTAGCATTTTGCCCTTTAATTATGAAATTACCATTTCACCCCTTTAATTACAAAATTACCATTTTACCCTTTACTTCCAAAATTACCGATTTACCCCTTTTTACTTACAAATTACCATTTTGCCCTTGAATTACAAAATTAACATTTTACCCCTTTACTTCCAAAATTACCAATTTACCCTTTTCATTTATAAATTACCATTTTGCCCTTGCCTCCAAAATTACCATTTTACCCCTTACTTCCAAAGTTACCAATTCACCCCCTTTTACCAACAATTTACCACTTATATTAAATTATTATCACTACATGAAATATTAATTTTAACACCCCATTCTCATTATCCAACTCTACAACTATTATATTTAATTTAATGCTCCTTAACATCCATACATATTAGGCCACATTCTTGCACAAGATATATTACTAAAATACCCCTAGGGCTCACAATAATATTAACCATGCATTAAAGATCACAATAGCATAATACAACATGGATAAATGCTTAACATTTTCATTAATAACCAAACTCTTACCTTAAATAATATTTCCATAAATAGCATATAATTTAACATACTCCCTTTTTATCAATCATCACAATAAACTACATATATTACATTAAACAACATATATCAAGTATAATAACATATTAAAAAGCCTAATGTGCTAACATACGTTATCCACGCGTTTAAGTGGGGTTTAACGGTTACCTTAATTTTCGCAAATACAAACCTTATTGGTATTTCGGTTAAAGGTTCAAGCTTTGATTAGCAAAACCAATACCTAAAGATAATATCAATATTTATTATATTAGAAATAAGGAAAGTCAAGCATAAGACTTTATAAAATTCACTTAATGAAATAATTAACTTAAATATTATTATACCTTAAAATTTTTAACAAAAATAGGCCAATAAATGCAGCAACTCATCCTACTTATGTAGCATGAGCTGCATGCAAAACAATAGGGTAGGGGCTCAAAAACAGCATAAGGAGAAGAAGAGAAAATCAATTTTGGGTTAGGATTTTTAGGATAAGAAAAAGGGTAGATGGGGGAGGATTTGGGGCAAAGGAAGGGTGCAGAAGTGGAGAGCAAGTGTAGGTGGTGGTCGGGGATGGATTAACGGTGGCCAAGGGCAGCGGAGGTGGCAACGAGGCTATGAAGGTTGCTGTCGAGATAGGTCAAGATGGAGCGGCTGAGGAGGAAGGAAAAAGGGGGAATAGAGTCCTACGGTTGGTGGTTTTGGCCAAAGGAGGTTTGGGGGTGGTAGAGGGGGTTGCGGGGATTGGTTTGGTGGCTCAAGTGGCGGCAGAGGCGGCGGAACGACGGCAAAAAGAGGCAGTGTATGGTGGTTGTCGAGAAGGGAGGGAAAGAAGAGAAAAAGAAGAGGGGAGGAAGAAGGAGGCTACAGGGTGGCTCGAGGGGTGTTGTGATGGTTCAAGGGTGAGATAGAGGGTGGTAGGGGGTGGTGCAAGTGGCTAGTGTGGCAGTGGCAGCGGCGGAACGGGGGCGGTGAAGCAAAACAGGGAAGGAAATGGGAGGAGAAGAAAGGAAGAAAAAGAAGGTCAAGGAGGCATGTGATGCTCGAGAAAATGGCATAATGAGGCAGGGAAGGAAGAAGAAAAAGAAGAGGAAGAGAAAGGAGGGGATAGGGGATTAGTAGGGCGGCGACAGGGTGTGAAATGCCCCAAAAATATTTATTTTGAGAAGGGTAATTAAATAAGGATTTATTAGGGAATTAATTTAATTATTTATTTTTATTGAAATAGGAATAATTTATTTAGGTCAAATTAAGAAGGAATTTATAAATATTTTTATAAGGAAAATTTTGGTATTTTTGCTAATTAAAAAGGAATTTAGGAAAAATATTTTAAAAACCCTAAATTAGCCAAAAAGGAAATTTAATATTATTTTATTTAAATATTTTTATTTTAAATACCCAAAATATTCTAATTAATTTATTTGACCCCAATCTACTTAAATTTTCCTTTTCCCTTTTTCCTTTTTCTTTTTCCTTCTTACTTTCTCTTTCTTTTCTTTCTTTTTCTCTTCTTTTCTTTATTTTTCTTTCTTCCTGCCAATTGGGCCTGTCGCGGCCCAATCTTCCCTTTTTCCTTTCTCTCTTCCATGGCCCATCGCCGTTCTTTTCTTTCTTTCCTTCGGCAGCTGAAACGCTACGTTTTGCCATTTTTTCTCCCTAGAACGCAGTGTTCCATTTAAAACCTTATAACCGTTGCCGACCGACCTGGTTCTTCTTCTTCTTCTTTTCTTTCTTTTTCCCCCAAGCCGCCTGGTTCATCTCCTTCTTCCTCCCTCCTCCTCTGCCGTCGACCTGCACCTTCGACGCTCCAAAAATTGCGCCACCGGCCACGCTTGACTTGACCAGTCGTTTCCCCTCTCTTTCTCTTTCCCTTCACTCGCAGTTTAGTATGATCTAACCCGTTTTTCTTTTCTCCCTCTTGAAGTCTTCCTTTTCCTTCGCGAAAAGTCAAACATGACCTAAAATTGTGCAGGCTGATTAACGCCGTCGGCTACCCCAAACCCTGCATGCATTATCCTGCTACCGACCCCCAGAACCCTACCATTCCCTCTAAACTCTATAAATACCCCTTGATTGATTGTTTTCAAAACTTTTTCCTTGAAACCCTAAGAGCCTACCCTGTGCACCACCGCGACTTCAAACGACCTTTCCTCTGTCGTCAGCTAACTACGCCTCCACCTCTGCCTACTAAAGTTCTTCCCTGCACCGCCCTCTAACTAATTAAGCCACCCATCTCCCTCTATTCTTCTCATACGAGCCACCACAGCCGTGTGAAGTTCCCTGCCCATCAAACTAAAATTTTACACCCGCAACCCCTCGAGCCACCGTCCACCACCACATCCGCTGCTTCTACTACCTTCTGCACCACCTAAAATTTGCTAATAATCTTCCTCCACCTAGCCATACCCTTCTTTTCTCCTTTCTCCTCCTCCCCTCTCTTTCTTCTTCTCTTCCTTTTGGCCACCACCTCTGCCGCCGTGCGCCGCCTCCACTTGCTGCGCCACCATCCTCACTTTACTCCTCTTAGCCTAGGTTACCACTAACACCTCAACCTCCACCCTCATTCTCCACCTTTTCTTCTAAAACCTCAACTTTTCCCTTTTCTAACCACTTTTCTGGCCATCGTCGTCGTGCACCACCGCCAATGCCACCCATCTCCGCCGACTCAAGGTGAAACCCTAGACCCTCTCAACCCTTCTCCCCTATTTAATTAAATTTATTTTGTTTTTATTTTAATTTTTATAAACTATTCGATTATCATCATCATCATTATTATTATTATTATTATTATTATTAGATGTAATATTAATGTTATATTTTCTTGGCAAGGTCGAGAGTAGGAATAAAATATTTAAGTTGTTAGTTTCAAATTATTGTTATTAATAGTATTATTATGAGTTTTATTATCATTATTAATATTATTATTATTAGTATTATTAATTTATTAATATTATTATTTATCTAAGGAGGGCCGAAGCCCTATTTTATGTTTATGATTCACATATTCTTATTTTATTATTAATATTCCTATTTCTACTATTAATAATAATAATATTATTATTATTATTATCCTTATTATTATTAATATTATTATAAGTAAAATATGTTATTATTATTATTATTATTATTAAATGGTACCTTCATTATTTGGAGGTAGGGTCGAAAACCCTACCTTGTTTTATTTAGGCTTGAGTTATTATTATTATTACTATTATTATTATTATTATTAGTATTAGTATTAGTATTTTTATTATTACTATTATCATTATTAGCATTATTTTGGGTAGAGGGTAGAAACCCTTATATCACCATTTGTTTTAAATTACATTAATATTATCATTATTATTTTTAGTAATATTTTGTATAGTTATTATTAGTATAATATTATTTTATTTAAAAACCTAGTCGTAGGGTAAGTTAGTAAATAATAGTATTTTTAGGAGGGAACCTAATTCTAATTTTTCCCTCATAATACGTGAGCCCAGTCAAAGCCCTTAAGAGGTATAGGAGCTTGCTCCAAGACCGATGATATTTTAGGTAAGGGAGTGCTAAGGCTGTTTGTGTATCATGTGTTTTCTATGCCATGTGATATGATTTATAATGTATTTTATGTGTAATGGTATAATTGTTATGTATGCAGCATGATGTGGAGTTGATGTAAGTTCATGCAATATATTGTGGCATGTGTATTATGTGTATGGATGGTGTCATTATTGTGGTATGGCATGATAGGTTTTGTAAAATAAGATGGAAAGTGTACTAATGTGGAGCTAAGGTTTGCATGGTGTTAGGGTTTGCATGGAGCTAGGGTTTGTATGGTGTTAGGGTTTGCATGGAAGTAGGGTTTTCATGGTGTTAGGGTTTGCATGGTGTTAGGGTTTGCATGGAGCTAAGGTTTGCATGGTGTTAGGGTTTGCATTGAGCTAGGGTTTGCATGGGAGATAATGATTGCATAGGAGTTAGGGTTTTGCATAGGAGGTAATGATTGCATGGGAGTTAGGGTTTTGCATGGAAGATAATGATTGCATGGGAGATAGGGTTTTGCATGGGAATTAACGGTTGCATGGGAGTTAGGGTTTTGCATGAAAGATAATGATTGCATGGGAGTTAGGGTTGCATCGAAGTTGGGGTTTGCATTGGAGTTAGGGTTTGTTATGGTTACCATGGTTTGGTGTGGTTAACTAGGGTTGGAAGATGAGAATGGTAGAAGTCAGTCATGCATGTCTGGGTGAAAGCTTCTGAATAAGATACTTAAAATATTAATCATGTAAAGTGAAAGATATTGAGCCGGGCCCAGACCGATTCACCGGCATAATAGTGGCCAGGTACTGCTGTATCCTGGAGACCGATCCACCGGTGTATAATAGTGGTAGGGTATGTTACCCTAGGCGACCGCTCCACTGGCTATAATAATGGGGGATCCCGAGCTCAATAAACCGAACCCTACAGTTTGCTAAGAGGTAAAAGACACTAATCCTTACAGCGGAACACCGTACGAGAAGGGAGTGCCCTGGAGACCGATCCAGTGGCTAAAATAGTGGAGTTCCTGTACTCTTGTGGACTTGATAAATAATATGGTGTGAATCAACTTCCGATAAAAGATTAATTAAATAATTAATATGGACTAATTGGGCCTTTTATGTGTGGGCTTGATCATTTATAAGTTGTATAATACTCTGCTCAACTTTATATATATGTGTGGGTTTGAAATTATAAGTTGAATATTATCCTGCATGATTTTATGTACTTGTGTGTTGGCCTCAGTGCTTGGTTACCTTACTCAGTACGTAGCGTACTGATCACCCCTTTCATGGGTACTACTCATTCCCATGAGTAGAAGGCCCGTCTAACGTGTTGCAGGTAGGCGATGGTTTCAATGATGCCATTAATGTCTATGGGACATCAGGTGGGGTCGAGTGATGATTGGGCTGGATTCGAGTCCTGGAGTGGCGTGGCCGTTTTCCATTATGAGATTATTATTCCTGATCTCTTTTAATTATGTTTGAAACTTCAGAAACAATTTTATTATTATCGCTATTTTTCTTCTCTTAAAAAATTATAGTTAGTATTTCGAATTATGTAAAAACTTATGCATACTTTGATTTTCGTATTTATGAACTTTGGATGATTTAATAATGTTGTGAGTAGTTTTTCTTAACCTTAGCATGTGGTACTGGAACGGTAGGAGTGAACCGGTATGGTTCTAAGTGTGGCGGTAGCATCCCCAGAATTTATAATTTTAAATTTAAAGGTTTATATTATTTAAAAAAATATAAATTTTGGGGTGTTATAGGGTGGTAGAGGTATGGGGATGGCAGGGAGAGGGAAGGGAGAAGAGGGGTATGGGCAAGGAGAGGGAGAGGTGGTGGGGCCGAGATAGGGCAGGAAAATGACGAGAGAGAGAGAGAGATAGGGGGAGCAGTAGGGGGAGGAGGGTTACGGTGGGGTGGTGGAGATGGCGGAGGAGGTCGGGTTTTGGCGTAGGGAAAAGGAAGAAGAAGAAAGAAAGAAGGGGGGAGGCTGGTGCGTGTAGGCCGGCCGAAGGGGAGAAGGACGTGGGTCGGCCCGGTCGGGGAAGAAAGGAAAGAAAAGAAAGGAAGGAGACGGGTCGGGCGACGCACGAGGGAGGAGAGGAAGTGGGCCTGCATCCCAAGCGCAGAGGAGAAGGCAGGCTGGGGTACCAGTGACCCAAGGGAAGAAAAAGGAAAAAGAAAGAAAGGAGAAAAGGAGACAAAGGAGAAAGAAAATGAGAAAGGATAAAGGACAGGAAAAATAGGACAATTAAAATAATTTTATTTATAAAATAATCAAATGCAATATTTATGGGTAATAAATTTATTTAATAATTTAATTTAATATAATTAAAATATAAGGGTTTAAAAAGGATAATTTTAGTAAAATAATGGTTTGAAAATTATTTAAATAAAAAGAGTATAATAAAATAAAAAAATATTTATTTTAATTTATTAAATATTTATATCCAATTTTATATACTTAAAAATCTCTAAAATAATTAGATTAAATGGATTTAAAAGCTAATTTATCTCAAATAAAAGTTATTTATTAAATTATAGGTTTTTTAAAATTTCGGGGGATTACAAAACTACCACTCCACTCAAACCACACCCAACATCACAACTTCACTGCTCATCTTCTACATGTGACCATGAAAACCCTAGTTCGTCCCCCAAACCCTAGTACTTCTCATTTTTTTTATACCATCCCCTCATCACCCAAACACCTTTCCACTTGACTTACTCCCCCTCCATGTGACACCCTTCCATTCTTATTCCACACTCTAACCATTCCCATTAATTCTCCCTTCCTCGTACACTTCTCCCAATTAGGGTTTCCTCACAAACCCTAGCCAAATCCCCCATGCACCCTTACATCAACCCACGTACTATTTTTAACATATGGACTCCAATTACCCCAACTACTCTTCCCTCACCTTACTTAACCCTCAAGTCAACTTTTCCAACGTAAAGGTCATCCCCATATAAAGACTAACCATCCCATGCAAGCCTTACACTCCCCATGCAAAATTTATTCCATCCTCTTATTTTATTCATATTCTCCTTTTATTTTATCCACCCATAAGTCATGAGATACACAAGCCTTTCTCACTTCCCTCTTATCACTCCACTCTCTTTACTTTTCTCATTTTCCCACAACCTCATCTTACTACTTAGGGGCTCTAGGTATGCATGTCATATAGGGCAACCATACATAAGCAAACACAAGCACAATTCACATTACTATATTACACATGCCATAGTAACGCATACAACTTACCTTAACTCTATACTTAGCAAGCTACGCTACAAGTGCATAATCCATAACCACATAAAGTACACACATATAACCAACACATAATACACATATTAGGCCTTAACCATATCCTTACCTAAAACAATACTAGGCTTGGAGCATGTGCGTACACCTCCTTAGGGGTCGGACTTGGTTCATCTATAAGAAGGAAACACTAGGGTTAACTTTTCTCTTATTACTTTTATGAGTCCTTAATTGATTTTTAGCAAGAACTAGTATTAATGATAATAATAATAATAATAATAGTCTTAGTAGTATTACTAAGGGTATTATCATTAAAGTGGCTAACAAATATATTAGTGGTAGTATTTACCAAAATAGGGCTATTAGTAGTGATGATGATAATAATGATGATAATGGCAGAATAATAATAATAATAAGGTTAAAATAATAATTATACAAAAATAATTTATACTTCAGTGTTAGCAAGGATTAGGACATAACCTAAGTGAAGATGGCGGCAGCGACGATAGTGGAAGTTGTAATATCCTAGAAATTTACTTAGCCTAATCTCGTGTCATTAGTGTCATAATTTGAGTCTAATCTTAATAAATCCTATATTAGTCTTAACTTATCTTTAATCCCGAAACTTTAACTGATTTCGAAACCTTAATTTTGATAAACCATAATTCGTAAACTAAAATCAAAATTCGCTAAAATTTTCACTAATCCCAATTACCTTTATCTAATCTAAAATCACCCTAAACTAATCCCCCAACCCTTCTCTTTTTCCTTTTCTTTTCTTTCTTTCTTCTCCTCCTCCCGCCGACCTCAAACTACAACTTTTGATTTGGTTGCAACTTGCACTTACAACTTACACCATCACCTATTACCTTTCTGCACCCTCATCCATCACCCATCACATTTTTCTTCTCCTTCTTCCATCTCTGCAGACCTGCACACCCCCATGCGCACTACCCTATCTCCCTGCATCCTTCTTATCATTTTCATCTTTACGCAACACCTCCATCAACCATCACCACCCTCACCTTGCAGCTACTACCTTACCTTATCCATCCTCTGCAACCATCATCATCATTATCAACTTGTAGCGACACCATCATCATCATCCCCATCACACACCCCCTATTATTTTTCTTCTTCTCCGACTCCCACCATACGCACACATGTATGTATACACACACACACACACCTCGCACTCTCTTTATGTCTCTTCTGTTTTGCCTCACTCTGCTCATATTCGTGTCAAAGAGCCATTACCGAGCTCCCTCTTCCTTCTCCTTTCCTCTTTCTCCCTTTTCTTCTTCTTCTTCTCCTTCCTTTCCTTGTTTTTTTTTTCGTACCACCGTTTCTGTAACACCTCCAAAATTCACTACTAAAAAATTTTGTTTTGTTAAAAGATTCAACGGGAGCAAGTAAAATAAACTTGTAAATTTCAGGGATATTACCGTCGTGATCAGTACAAGCCCAAACCCCGGCTAGTCTCGTACTCACTACAAGGTTAAAGATAAATTACCATCCAACATTAGTCAAACTTAAATCAATAATTCATAAAAGTACTGAAATTAGGGATGGCAATGGGTCGGGTCTGGACCGGGTCCATTCATATCCAGACCCGAACCCGTTTATATTACCTAGACCCAGACCCGACCCAGACCCGTCGGGTCTTAAAATTTCAGACCCAGATCCAGATCCATAGAGTCTAGCGGGTAAACGGATCCTAAACGGGTCCTAAATGGGTCCGGTTATTTTTTTTAAAAATAATTAATAATCTATGCTAATACAAATACATTTATGTTTTATATAACTTAATATGTATTTTTTTTGTTAAAAACAATCATCTAAGTGAAAAAATAAATATATTAAAATAGTTATATTAACTTTTCAAATGGTGTTTTAATGCTTTTAGTGGAGATATAAATGGGGTGGGTTTGGGGTGGGTATATCCATATCCGTATCCATATCCGATAAGAAAATCCATACCTGTACCCGAATCCATATCTGCTAACATATCCATATCTGTATCCGTTGGATATCCGTTACTCGACGGATTATCCGTTTACCCGTTAATGGATATTATCCGATGGATAAATCCATCACCCGACAAATAAACAAATTTAGAGTTAAGCTAAATGATAATTCTAACTTTAATTTATACTATTTTTATTTTAAAATTAAGGGTAAAAAGGTAATTATATATTGGGTAAACGGGTACGGATATGGATACGGGTATGGTTACGGGTACGGGTATGGATATCCTATACCTGTATCCGTACTCGAACCCGACGGGTATTTTTTTTCCATCATCCATATTCGCTTATCTATATCCGTTGGACAAAATCCGTAGGATTTCGGGTAAAATCCGCCCCATTCATATCCCTAGCTTTTAGAATACAATGTTATACATATTGTTTATAAAGTAAGTATACAAAAATAAAATTTAAAAAAAATGAATAAGGAGCTTATATAAAATTAAGACAATAATGACAAACATAATATTAGTATGTATGTATATATATATATATATATATATATATATATATATATATATATATATATATATATATATATATATATAGACACACACACACACACGTATATTAAACGGGTCTGACGGGTCGGGTCTGGGTCTAGAATTGGACCCAGACCTAGACCCTTTAAGGTATATGTGGACCCAAACCCGATCTAGACCCGTCGGGTCCAAAAATCATGGACCCAGACCCGCTAAAAATGAGGCGGGTCTAGCGGGTCTGGGTCGGGTCCGAGACCCATTGCCATCCCTAACTGAAATGTTCATAATATGAAAATCAGAGTATGTGTAAAAGAGTTACAACCCAAGAGTACATAAATTAAATTCCCAAAAGGGATAATAGTTACAGTACGATAAAACAAGTCTGAATAAATCGATACAAGATAAATGAACATAAAAAGGAAAATTGGGGCACATCACTCTTAGTCCCCATGCTAAGTCCAAGTTCAACTCTTGGCCCTACCCGATGCCTCATAAGCATTGAAGGCATAAAAATAGCATCACCTACCTGCACAAACTCAGTTGGGACCTCTGCTCATGGGAATGAGTAGCACCCATGAAACCGGTGGTCAATACGCTACGTACTGAGTAAGGCAACCATGCATCTAAGGTCAACACATAGAGGCATATAACACAAGTATGATCATATAAACATCATACAAACAACACAAATAATAAAGGCCAAGCTATAGTCCAGATAATTATATTCTTTAATCTTTGATCAATACTCATTTCACACCATGCTTATTATCAATCCATACGAGTGCAGGAATCCCACTATTAGAGTCGGTGGATCGGAAATGTACAGGGTAGAATGCTCCTAAGTCCTGACCACTATTATATACCCGTGGATCGATCTTCGGGGCAAGACGCTCCTGGCAACTATTATGCCGGTGGATCAGTTGGGCTCTGACTCTCATGGTGTTCCATAATAAGTACTTAGTTTCTTTTACATGTCTTATCATAACTTAGAGTTTGGTTTATTGAGCTCGAGATCCCCCACTATTATAATAGGTGGATCGAAAATGTATAGGAAAAAATGCACTTAACCACTATTATATGCCGGTGGATTGGTCTCTAGGGCACCCCCACACCTTGCCACTATTATGCCGATGGATCGGTCTGGGCTTGGCTCAATAATTTTCCACTTTAAATGATTAGTGTTTTAGTGTGCCTTATTCAACAAGTTTTACCCTAGACATACATGCCACAATCCATCTACTCTTATCCTCCCAAGAGGGCCTGTTCTATATCCCCTTGGTCAACTCACTTCCCCCTTTTTCCTTTTTCATCCTTTCACCCCATATCAATATATTAAACATCCTAGCATGCATGTCCTAGATAGTCACATTATACAACATCATAAGCATGACACACACTCATATATATATTATACACATGCCATAAGGAAACCATATAAGCATACCTCAACTCCAAGCTGCGCTACATATAGATTAATTATAATAATCATAAGATACACAACATAACATAGCATATGGCATACAAGGCACAAAACACACACATAGAAGGCCTTAGCTACATCTTTACCTAACACGACACTGGTCGTGCTACGCCTCCTTAGGGTTTTAATTGGGTTTACCTATAAGAGGGAAAAACTAAGGGTTAACTTCCCTCCTACCAAAATTACTATTATTTCCTAATTTACCCTAATATTAGGGTTACTATTATTAATAGAAGCTTTACAAATTAAAAAAATAGGGTTTTTATTCTCAAGGTAGCTAACTATGTTATTACTAGTCAAAATAGGTTCATGTTAAGGTATTTATAACCATATTTATATTATTAAATATAATAGCTTTAATACTATTAATAATAGTAATAATAATAGTTGTAGTAATAATAATAATAATAATAATAATAATAGTTATAATCTTAAGAATAATACTTAAAAGGGTCCTAATAATTATAATAATAGCAACCTTAGTGATAATAAGGTCAAGGTTAATAATAGTGATAATAATAATAATAATAATAATAATAATAATAATAATAATAATAATATTGTTAAGAATAATACTAATAATAATAAAAATTGAAATAATGATAACATAAGGGTTTGAACATTTACAATAATATTAATAGTAATAATATACAAAAGTTAGCATTAATAATGATGATGATGATGATGATGATCATCATCATCATAAAAATAATGATGATATTAATGATAATAAAAATAATGATAATCATAATAATAAAAAAATAGGTTTTGACCCCTTTTTAATAATAATATCAATATTCCGAAGTTATATTTAATAATAATGATAAGAGTAATAATAATAATAATATTATTATTATTATTATTATTATTATTATTATTATTATTATTATTATTAAGGATAATAATATTAATACACATAAAAGAGATAATAATAGCATAAATATGGTTTTAAGGGTTGGGGTACCACCTAGGGTTGGTGGTGACCAGGTGGCACCGGTGACGGTGGAGGGAGAAGAGGGGTGGAAAGTTGGTTGTTTAAGATAGGGGAGAGGGAGTGAGAGGGTGATTAAGGTAGTGGAGGATGCCCTAGGTTGAGAGGGTTGGAATGGTGGTGGTGGCTTAGCCAAAAGGGGCGGCATAGGCAATAACGGTGTGGTGGCCGAAGGTGGTGGACAGGGAGGAAGGGAGAGGGAGAGGGAGGCAAGGGAAAAGGAAGGTATAGGGAGGTAGAGGAGGTTCTGCTGGTGGTTTTGGAGGGTAGAGGGAGTGGTGGTTGCGGCGGGAATGGTGGTGGATGGCGGCCCGAAGGGCAGCGGTGGGTGAGATGAAGTTGGTCAAATAGCCAACTTTGCACGGCCAAGGAGGCTCGTGCAGGGAGGATTGAGGGTAGTGAGTAGTGTAGTTTGGTGGAGGGGGTGCAGGGAGTATTTTGGGAGGTGGTTCGGGCGACGACGCTGGGTGTTGCGACGAAGTAAACGGTTGAATAGGTGGCGGGGCACAAAGGGAGAAAATTTCTGAGCAAAGAAAAAAGATCGAATGGGGGCTGATTTAAGGGTATTTATAGGCCATTGATAGGGTGAAAATGATAGGGGGAAGAAGGAAAGATGAAGGCATGCGTGGTAGGTCATCGACCGACGGCGTATGGCCAGTGCAAGCCTACAAAGTTGTAGGTCTGCCGGCTCGGGGAAGGAGAAAGGAAGGGAGAGATAGACATGCGTGAGGAGAGAGAGAGAGCACGATTGGGTGGAGAAGGGAGAAGGATCGACAGGGAAGAGAGGGGAGGTGGTAGGCCAATGTGAGGTGTTGCAGAGATCGCGTGCCTGCACAGGGAAGGGAGGAAGTCGAGGGGTCAGGGGAGGAAGGAAGGTCGGGGGAGGAAAGAAGAAGAAGGGATGCGGACCAGTCAGTCCAGGGAAAAAGAAAGAAAGAAAAACGAGGGGCTGGACCGGGCGACAGGCTTGGGCCACGCAGGAGGAAAGGAGAAGTCTGGGCAGCGAGGGGAGGGTTGACCTAGATCGGGGAGGAAGGAAAGAAAGAAAAGGAGAAAGGAGATGAAGGAAAGAAAAGAAAAGAAAAGAAAAGAGGGGAAAAAGGAAAAGAGAATAAATAAAAAATAGATGGGTTGGGGTATTTAAAATATTTTGGTATTTTGGAATATTTAAAATACTAATATTTTAATAAAATAATAAATAAATTCCCTTTTTAGATTAATTTAGGATTTTTGAAAGATTTTTCCTTAATTCCATTTTAATTAGCAAAACATCATAATTTTTTCCAATTAAATTATTTATTATTTTTTCCTTGATTTTTCCTTAATTATTTCATATTATTTTAATAAAATAATTTATTTAATTAATTTTCCTAATAAATCCTTGTTTTGCCATAATTCTCTAAATTAGGGTTTTGGAGTATTTCAATTTCCCCCACCGTGCACCACCTCGCCACTACTCGCCGCCCTTTAGCCAGTGGACCAACCACTAAGGTCGCCCCAACCTTCCCCCGCGTTGTTGCTGGTCATCACCGCCGACCGCCACCTCTTTTCCCTTCTTCTTCTTCTCCTGTGTTGCAGTGTTATAGAGTGTGTGGCCGTGAAACGCTTAGATCCCTTGTTACATAGTCGTGCACCCCTGCACCGTTTGACTGTGCATAATTTTTCCTCTCGTCTTGTTGCTGCACGGCCGTACAAATTTTGCACCGTCTTGTTGTGCATCTTTTTTTCTCTCGACTTGTTGTGTATTGGTGCTGCACACCCGTGTAACACTTGTACCGCCTAGCTGTGCAACTTCTTTTTTGGTCGTGCACCCCTATTTTTACCCCCAAACCTTGTCTAAACACCACCAAAATTTAACCATAACTCCACCACACATTCATCTATACATCCACACATCTCAAGTTCCTATTTGACTACGGTTATACCTATTTTACCTCCTTACCTTGATTTCTCATTCGGTTTAACTCTTCAAGCCTAACCATGAATTTTATTATTTTTATAGGTAGTATTCCAGTAGCTTCGGAGGAGTCTAGGATTTGTATGCTTAGAGTCTGTTGTCCTATGTGGTAAGGATACTATTCGATGTTTAGGATTTTGATGTTATTTGCTTGTATGGCTATATGTATTTTTCATGATATTGTTGATATATTATGTGACATATGTTGATATTGATATTTTGTGATGATATGAATGTTATGTTGAAAGAAAGTAAGAATTGGTAAGGGGTACCATTATGTTATGATTTGAATGTTAATAATGTCATATTTGTGGAAAATATATCTTATGGTATAAAATATGGGTTACATGATGATAAGATCATATTTGTGGAAATATATCTTATGGTATGAAATATGGGTTGAATGATGATAAGATCATATTTGTGGAAATATATCTTATGGTATGAAATATGGGTTAAATGAACTATGATAAATAAACTTAAGGATTCTCATGAGGTATGATGATAAATGGGGGACTTGGAAAAATAATATGTGTGGAAGGTATAAGATTTTATAAAATAAAGGTTTTACTTGTGCTTAAAGGGTAATTTGGTGATTAAGGGATCATAAGTAAATTTTGGTAATTTATTTGTAAGGAGGTTTAAAATAGGATAATAATAGTATGAGTAATTCATGGGAGGATCATTATTATTTGGGGTCCTTAAATGTTTTAATAGAAAATTTGGGGCAAGCTATCTTGTAATGATAATATCAATATTCCATGTTTAAGATTTATAAGTTACCTATTGGAATTGGTAATCATGAAAATTTCATAGGAAGGGTTATGACAATTCTATGGAATTTGGGACTTGGAAATATCTGTGATTAACATATCATGATGAGATTATTAAATCATACTTATGGGAATTAAGTTGTGCATATTGGGTATGATAAAATGAGGGGATTTGGAGACGAGATAATATAAATTGTGTGGATTAATCAATATGAGAGAATGAGTACTAAAGGGAGTGTAATTAGGGTTTGATAAGACTTAAGGACTTGGACCTACGCTATATGTATATCTATTTTGAATGTGTCCTATGCTTGAAAATCAATCTTGAATAAGATATTAATCACTTAAAGTGAAAGAGCACGTGAGTAGGGCCATGGTGATTTATTTTTCTATATGTATATATATGTATTCCGTTCCACCAGGGAGAATAGTGGCTTGGGAGCATTCTGCCCTAAGAAGATGTTTTTAAATCTCCATTCTAATAGAAAGAGTAGCGGCTCGGGTGTGTTGTCCCTAAGAGTTTCAGACCATTCCACCAATTTAAGAATAGTGGGGTCCCTACTCATCATGAAATAAAAATGTATCATCATAACCTATGGAAAAGATACTAATGATTTACAGTGGAAGAATACGTGAGTCAGGACCAAGGTGATCTATTTTTCTATATGCATATGTATTCCCATTCCACCTAGTAGAATAATGGCTTGGGAGCGTTTTGCCCCGAGAAGATGTTTTAATTTCTGTTCCACCGGAAATAATAGTAGCTCGGGTGTGTTGTCCTCAAGAGTTTCAGACCATTTCACAGGTTTAAGAATAGTGGGTTTCTACACTCAACGTATATAAACGAATGCAAATGGATTATACTTAATAAAGGAATCTAGATCGTAATATGCCTTATGAGATGTTTCGTTTACTTGGTTATTTCCCTTATTATCTAATATGAAAGCATGTGCTATTTGTATCCCTATTTCTATAGTATTGTTCCTTTACTCAATACGTAGCGTACTGACCACCTGTATTATAGGTGTTGTGCATTCCCATGAGCAGACCTGCCCTATTTTGTAGGTGATTGATGATTATTAGCTTGATGTACTTCCGTTGGGGTGAGCACTAAACAAATTGTTTAAGGTTATGGTCATTCGGATATCTCTATCTCTCTCTTTAGACTCCTAGTCCTCTATTTTCACTATCTATTCCCTTCTCTCTTTTTTGTATCTTGTATCGCGATGGAATCAAGTGTTTCCCACACCTGATTCCTAGTTATAGGGTTACTTTTTCCTTGCACCCGATATAGACTGGGTATAGGGAGCGCCTCTTCTATGTTGGATGCAGTGCGTCATCCCTATATTTTGTATTTTGGCTTTTGCTATTAACTTTTTAAAAATAAAAATTTTAAGTTCTAAAATTTGGGGGTGTTATAGAATTGGTGGTTGTTTTGGGAAAGGTTGGTCTTTTGGGGCTAGAAGAGAGAGAGGGAGGTGGCGACTGTGAGGTAGTGGACTCTCTAGACTATAAGTGTTACAGTGGTGGTGGTGGTGCAGTAGGGTGGCTGCGCAGGTGGTGGTGGCTATAGTGGACAAGGGTGGTGGAGAAGGAGGGAGGAGGAAGAGAGGGACAAAAGGAAAAGGAAGGGTTGGGGAAGATAGAGGAGGGTATGTTAGGTTGAGTGGGTAGTAATGGAGGTGGTGATTGTGGCGAAGGAGGCTGCGCATGACGGCAAGAGGGGCGGCGATGGGGTGCAAAAGGCAGCTGCAGCTGTCCACTTTGCATGATTGGGGTGGGTTGTGTAGGGGGAGTTAAGGGCAGTGAGTGACTTGGTTTAGTGGAGGGTGATGTAGGAAAGGGGTTGGGTGGTGTTTCAGACGATGATGTTGCATAGTGACGAGAAGGGTCATATTTTTCTAGGTGAGAAGGGGCGTTGAGGGGGTATTTATAGGTTGAGGGAGGGAGAAGAGGACAAAGGAGGGAAGAGGACAAGGGTGTAGGAGGAGCAGGAGCTCAGCGCCCAGCGGTGGCAGGCCTGTACGAGCCTATAAAGGTGTAGGGGTGAAGGGATACAGATGGGGGAAAAGGAAGGGGAATGCTCATGTGAGGGAGGCAGGTACAAGGTAGGTTTGGCTCGAACTGGAAAGGAAAGAGATGGGAGGGAGAGAGAGAGGGGAGCAGGTTGGGGTTGTACGATGGGAGGGAAGGACAACTAGTGGCAGGTCGCAAGCATGACCTACATCGCGAGGGAAGGAGAGGGGAGGAGGAAGAAGAAGGGGGTTAGGTCGACCGGTCAGGGAAAAAGAAAAGAAAGAAAGAAGGGAGAAACAGGCAGAAGAGGAAAAAGAAGAATGGAAGAGGGAGTAGGTTGGACTCTGTGCGAGGGAAGAGAGGGGGGAGGAGTTGGGTTGCATGGGTGGGTGAGGCCCAACCAGGGGAAAGACGACAAGAAAGAAAAGGGGCAAAAAAAGGAAAATAAAGGTAGTTGGGGTATTTAGGGTCTTTTTGGTATTTTTAAAATATTTAAAAATAATAAATTTAGTAAAAATAAATACTTAAATTTATTTTTATATTAATTTATAAATTTTTGGGTAATTCTTCCTAATTTCTATTTTAGTTAGCAAATTACCCTAATCTTCCCTAATTAAATCCTGTGTTATTTCCGTCTTTTTTGTCTTAATTACTCCCATTATTTTATTAAAAATATTATATTTAATTAATCTCGCATATTAATTTCTATTTTATTATAATTTCCTAAATTAGGGTTTTAAGGTATTATAGAATATCATTCCTACAAAGATAAACAACTCAAATGGGTACTCAGAGACAAATACAAAAACGAGTTAAAGCCGAGAATGCTTTAAAACAATGGCAACAATGAACTAAATGTAAATAAGTTGAAGAAGAGTAGGAGAAGATAGAGAAGTTGGTAAGGAGTTGGGGTTAGGGAATCCCCCTACTACTATGCCTTGATTCTATAGTCTCAACCTTAGCTGAATTCTACTAGATTGTTCTATTATGTGGGTTTCCTCTCTTGAAGTAAACCTAGTTGTTTCTTCACCATATTTAATGTGGATTTATAACTAAACCAACTAGATTTGATTAATACTTCTCAAAGGAGTATAGAGAATTAACAAACCTTATTCATAATTGCATATATTTATGTTCTCCCCCATTAGACCACTCTTATGTCCAACATTTGATGCCACTCAAAGAGATCAACCAGACTGTTTCTCTCAAAGTTGATCTAGATGTTATTTCCCCTACCAAATTTGGGCAGAAATGGATAGAGGATAGAACATTAAAAGCACTTTGAGCATAATAGAATTGCATCCAAAGTTGATTTATGGATTGTCAAAACATCATAGCAAGTTCGCCCTTCCCTAATAAAATACTTAGCTAAACATAACAACTAGAAATAGAGTATGAACTTTAACAAAGTAAATCATCTTAGGAGTGTTAGGAAGAAGAACTAATCTAACTACACTACTACTCTATAGTCTCATGTTATACTAGTTTATTATTCTTCTGTTCTTCCATAATCGGACCCCGCTTCCTCCTTAAAACTCTACTGATCAAAGTTCTTTAGTTAATACTTCTTTTCTCTGGAATTTCTTCGATGATCTCTTCTACCTAATTGCTTGATCTCTTTAGAATTTGGGAAGGTTCATTAGAGTACACGTGTCACCAAATGCTAGCATCCTTAGGTTGGAATCTAAGAGATACTAGTTGTAATACCACACAAATTTGCTTAGCCTAATCTTGCGTCATTAATACCCTAATTTGATTCTAATCTCAAAAAGTCTTATTTTTAGCCCTAACTTAATTTCTTAATCCCAAAACTCTAACCAAAACCTCGACTCGGATAAACCATAATTCGTAAACCAAAGTTAAAACCCGCTAAAATTTTGACTAATCCTAACTATCTTGGCTAATCCAAAATCATCTAATCTAATCCTAACCCCTAACCTCTTCTTCCTTTTTCTTTTCCTTTCTTTTTTTCCTTTTCTTTTCTTTTCCTTCCTCTCTTACGCCGACTTTGTAGCATGAAGGAGATCTCTTCCTCTGCTCTCACCATCACCCTACCACCCTTGTGCCTCTGTTGCACCTTGCCACCATCACCACACACACCCCATCGTCATCATCCCTCATGCCTCTGTGTAATCTCCATCGATTTCAACCATCACCATCACTCTATTATTTTCTTTCTTCTTCTCCATTGATCATCATCGTCGTCGTCGTCAAATCACCTACCATTTTTCTCCTTCATGACACTCCACCTTACTAGTATATATACCCCTCCACCCCTCCATTTTATCGTCATCCATCACCTCCCCGACCTTCTCCTTTCTTCCTTCTCTTTTCTTCTTTTTCTTCCTCCTTATTTCCCTGTTTTTGGCCTTTGCACCACCCAATCCACCACCGTGCAACACTTTGACCACCACTCACCGCCTTTCGGCTGGTGGACCGACCACCAAGGTCACCCCAACCTCAACCTTCCCCCTCGCCATCGTTGGCCATCACTACTGACCATCACCTCTTTTCCCTTCTTCTTCCTCTCATGCATCATAACATTTCAGAGTGCACCGCCTGTGCACTACCTACTGCAAGGCCGTGCAACACTTAAAATTCCCTACTGCACTTGCACTGCCTAGTCGTGCATCTTTTTGTTTCTTGGCCTACTGTGCACCATTGCAGCAGAGCCATACAAATTTTGCACCTCCTGGTCATGTGTCTTTTCTTCTCTCGACCGATTGCTACACAGTTGTACAACTTTTACACTTCCTGGCCATGCATCATTTTTTCTCTCAACCAAAAGCTACATGGCCGTAAAATTTTCCATTTTTGGCCATGCACCCCTATTTTCACCCCCAAAACTTATCCAAACACCACCAAAATTTAACCATAGCTCCACCACACATTCCTCTACACTTCCATAAAATTCAAGCTTCCATTTGACTCTGGTTAATTCCATTCTACCCTCCTCTACCTTAACTTCCCTATCAATTTTAATCTTTAATCCTAATCGTATTTTTATCTTATTTTTCGTATGTGATCTTCTAGTGATCTCGGAGAAAGTATAGGATTTGCATGTATAGAGCCCGATGTCCTTGTTAGTAAGGATACATGTCGTAGCTAGGGTTTTATGTGATATATGTATCTTTGTATATGCCTTTGTGTTGAGTATGTTATATTGAATAATTTACCTATGGAAATGTTATGAATTGATATTCTTGAGGGTAATGAAATTATGTAAGTTTGTATTTGGGTATAATGTTGGATACAAGATATCTTTGGGAAACTGAGAATATGTACTTCAAATAATGATTAGAAATTTATATGTTTTGGGTTTTATAAGGCTTTAGGAGAATACGATTATCTTGACTGTCCTGAGGGTATTATGATCATTTGAGGATAATTACGTGGCAGTACTTATGTTGTTCAATTGTATGTCTTGCATATTTATATGAGTTTGACATGATAATATATAATCAACTCTGAATAAGGTATTAATCATTTAAAGTGAAATATCACGTGAGTTGAGCCAAGGTGTTTATATGGGTCCGTTCTACTGGATAATAATAGTGGCCCTAGTGTGTTGTCCCTGAGAGGTGATTTAGTCCGTTCCATCGGATTAAGAATAGTGAAGCCCCATACTTAACGTGAATGAAAATACGATTAAGAATTAAAGTATAAACGGAAAGATACTAATCATTCAAAAGTGGAAGACTACGTGAGCCTGGACAGAGGTGTTGAGTCTGTTCCACCGAATAATAATAGTGGCTCAGGTGTGTTGCCCCGAGAGGTACTTCAGACCATTCCACTGGTTTAATAATAGTGGCTCGAGAGTATTTTACTCTGAGAGGTGTTGACTCTATTCTACCTAATAATAATAGTGGCTCGGATGTATTGTCCCTAAGAAGTTTTAGACCGTTCTATCAGTTTAAGAATAGTGGGGTCCCTAAACTCAGCGTAATTAAAAGATTGAAATATGGTATATCTAATGAAAGACCTGGAATCAATAATTATCTTCATTCTTTGATTTACGCATGTATGATTTGCTTATGAGAATTCTTGAATCATGTGTAACTCTACTTGACTGTACGGTTACCTTACTTAGTACGTAGCTTACTGATCATCCGTTTCATGGGTACTGCTCAATCCCACGAGCAGATTTGCCCTATTTTGCAGGTGATTTATGATTATTAGCTTGATGTACTTGCCTTGGGTGAGCGCTATTGAAATTGGTAAAGGGTATGGTCATCCAGATATTTCTGTCTCTTTTTGGACTCTTAGTCCTCTATTTTCACTATTTATTTCCTTCTCTCTATTTCGTATCCTATATCACAGTGGAATTAAGTGATTCCTACACCTGATTCCTAGGTATAAGGTTACATTTGCCTTGCACCAGACATAGACTGAGCATAAGGGATGCCTCTTCTATGTTGGATGCAGCGTAACACCCCTACGTTTTGTGTTTTGGCTTCCGCTATTAACTCTTTAAAACAAAAATTTTAAGTTCCAAAATTTGGGAGTGTTACATTAGTTTCAAGAATAATCAACTCTTAGTCCAATTAGAGGCTTTGGTTTTGATTTTGGTCTAGCGGAATAAGGTGTAGGTCAGTGGTCTCCATTTTTGGTTTGTGAGAGGTTCTTCACGTGTTGGTGTTGCACATTACCATAAATATAACGTTACTTGTAGCATTTAGAGAGTTGTGAAGCAAAACAAGTCCATTTAAGCTTTAAATGCAATATTTGGCTCCTTTGATTATTAATCACAAAATCAATATAAATTGTACTTGGGACGTCCTATTTAGACAAACAAAGAGGGCTTCTTAGGGGATTTAAAATGCATGTTGAGTTATCGCAGATCAACAAAAAGTATGTTATCAATAGCCAAGCCTTTCAATCTAATAATTTCAAGATTGAAATGGATTTAGACCTCCTCCAAAACCATGTGACAATTGTAGTAAGGTAGCTAAATGATACAATGCACATTTAGATAAATAAATAAAAAGGTTACTTGATGATGAGAAAAATTGGTAAGCCATTCATAGTTTATAAGTGCATGATCTACTTTGCACTATGTTTTTCTACTAACTTCCGAACTATTTATTCAAGTAAAGAGACCACTAGTGAATCTTGTGCCTCCCAATCCATAGTTTTGCAAACATCTAGCAAAATATTCTATCTTGTTGATCTATTTTCCCTCTTGCTTTTTCATGAGCATTAATGAAGTTCCCCTACACCAATCATAGGTTAATTACAATCCCATGACCTGCTAACATGCTCCATAACCGGTTTTTCAATATTCCAGAGTTGTGAGCATATATCATGGTAATAATAAAAAAAAAACATTAGCATGAACTTCTACTCATAGCTCGAGCATAAATACCCTGATCACATTTATCTATCACTCTGATATCGTACACAAAGGGATCCCAAAGCATGATCCTTTAATATTTTATTGTTTTTTTTCTAAATTAATGATTTTATATAAGTAAATACTAAATTTTAGATGTAAAAATATAATTAATATTTGTAATTAGTTTGATATTTGTATAATATAGCTAAACATGCACCCATAATATGATCATGTCAACCATGACTTCTCTGCCCAAGGTAATATATGTGTTTCAGGGGCAACATAATAATTGGATTTTGATTCTTGCCAATGACACTATCCTTTGGAGGACACTATAACATGCACATGCCTATGAGTTCCCGTGCTCTTCATTTGTCAGCATTTTAAGGCAAGAATATCGAGGTTTCGAAGAATTCTATTACCGGCCACAAACAAAGCTTGGAATATCCAACAAGTTTGGACAAAGCCAAGATGCCCAACATTTCCAAATCTCAGACCCAATACACTAGTCCAATACAAAAGTAGGGGGAAAGAGACACAGGATAAGTGTTTTAATTAGCAGCTTAGCTTACAATATATGCTTTGCTTCTGCCCTCATAAAATAGAAATCAATAGTAAAATGATTACAATATCGTTAACCGAAATATATCAATGTTTACCTGCTTAAGAACTACATATATCATACCAACATGATATGTTTACATATATATATAATTATATACAGGTTAAAGAGAGAATACAAATAAAAATATTAAATTTGATTAGAGTTCAAGAGTCAGCGAATTGATGAACCTCGTTAGTGTAGATATGGAGAGGGGTTTGTTGGGGAGGGGAAGAGAAATCATGATCCATGCACATACATATTATGCAATCAAGACTCCCCTCCTGAATGACTTCTTTGTACTTCCTGAGGAGGAATAAAGCAGTCGATAGAGAGCCCGGGTACATTAAACGCGATATCATCAATCACCCATGCTTCTTCCATTCGGATCATGGTAGGACCCGACTTCAAGTTATCACCAAACCTAGTTATAATCGCGTTGGTTTGTCCAGAATGCGCGATCATCACGTCTTCAACCATCCTGTAGTCCTGGATTTTTGATCCCATGGTAGTCTCCCAATACAAAGGGCATGTACCAGGTGACTGTATCCTAGTGAGGTAGGAGTCTTCTAAGAAAACTAGCAATCCACTCTTTTGGCTGAAGTAACCAAATGTTACGTGCTTGATCATCTCGGCTGTGTTGTCGCTACGATCCGCCAGGTCATTTTGGTCTGGAGATAATTTCAGGACAAAGCAGTCGATGCCCATGATCTCCTTCTCACCAATGTATTGGGCTAAGGAAAACACCTCAGAGATCGCCATAGGATCTATGCCCTGCAGACAATAATAATAATAATAACAACAACATTAACTCCATATATTATTACCACAAGAAGGGCGTGGGAAAGGTAATAGAAAGTATGAGAGAGATGGAGATGGCTAATCACGTGATGTGGGATTTGATGGGGTATTTAATTTTAGGCATGCCAGGAGGACAGGCATGGCCGGCCCACCAAGTCACTATACGTAGTAGTAACCTCCATCAAGGGGTATCCTGATTTTGGTGCTCCACCAGCCAATTGGAACAAATAGGAAGGGGCCGTCCCGTCAACAACCACCCACCAAGGAGCCCCAGGCAGGCAACGACTTTAGGCAAAAAAACTAGTCCTCTAGTAATTAATAACTAAGCATCAAATTCATGTTACTACTATATATAATACGTACATTTGTGAAATGATATACTATTATTTATTTAGTATTGGTGATTATAATACGATGCTCCATCAGAAAGAAGATACTCTAATTAAGCCTTAACAAGGTGGATCTCAAGTCTCATGGTGGTACAACTAACTGTGCCTCTGACAGTCGTTTTTCAACGTGGTTTACGAGGAACAGCTAACTAAGATTATACATTATTGATTATACTAGAAAACATGCTGCCGCACTTGAGAGATTCCGTTCACAACTGAGATTCATCTTTCCGTGAAATAGCCCCCCCACCACCCAGCTTTCCAGCATTTGTCATTTCATCATATTCTTACAACTAAATACTTGTTTTTTTAGCTAATATTTATCCAATATAATTATTAATTTTAGAAACTTATAAACACCAGGCTAAGACTTCTTAAGGAGATGGTATTAGAGAAAGTCAAGTTCATTACTTAAGGAAATGTCATTTGAGAAGTCAAGTTCTGCCCATCATCTCTTCTTTCCCATATTTTTCTCCCCCTTCCATGAAATATACTTCAACAAGGCTCCTCGGAGTTGCCTCCTAGCTAGGCTGTAATGAGAAGGAGGCCACACCAGTTATCTGATCTCTCATTGTTGCCCCGAGGAATCCATTAATGAATTGATGAAGGGTCCAAAAGGACACTTGGACAGCATGCACAACTTAGATCAACTCAGAGACGTATATGTTTGTCACTTGAAGGGATCTAAGATGACACCCTTTTCTTTTTTTCTTTTTCCTTTTTTTTCCAGAGTTGAAGATTCTTGATAGGCCCCACTCCTTTTTCTCAATTAGTCAAGGATATAGTTAAGAATATATTCTATCAATTTCCGATTAATACACTGTGTTGTATGAAACTAACAAAAGGAGGAGGAGATCTAAACTAACAAAATAATTAAGCTACTGCAGAGTATTGCATGTTCTCGCTGGGGGTGCAAAGTACTGTCCTCGGATCAGAAGGTCAAAGAAAGAGGGTAGTAGCTACATCAGTCTTGAAAGTGTATAGCAGGAGGAGCAAATGAAGTTGGTCTGCCGTAGCAGTCAGGCAACGAACAAATTCCCCCCCCCCCCCCACCCAACCACCACCACCAGCACACACAAAAAGGGAAAAAAAGAGAGTAATCAGTTAATCACTTATTACTACCACCCAGAAGTCTAGTTGTTGGGTGAGTTAGACGGAACAAAATAAATAAAAATTAAAAAAACTAGCAAGAAAGAAACCCACCAAACAGCTAGCTAACTAACAGAACTAAAATCCACCGTACGATACAATACCTCAGTTAACACAACAAAGATGTTACCTCACTCACTAACTTAAACAAAGGGTCCTCCATTCTTTAATGTGACCCAGGATTTAACTACTCTCAGGGCTTGTTTGGCATGGGAGTAATAAGGATGGAAAGATTCTCTCTATTTTATATCTTTTATATTAAGTATTTAATAATAATAAATATATTTTTAATAAAATATTCATTTTAGATCAAATTAAGATCTAAAATAAGTATTTATTAGAATAAAAATATTTAATTTTAAATAAATTATATAAAATATGGGAGTAATTTTTTCATTCCTATTACCCCTAATCAAATGAGCACTCAGACATAATTTTCTTCACCCATATTTGATTGGGAGGTACAACTACGTACCTAAAAAATAAAAGAAAAAAAGCCATTAGACGTCTGCATCACAGATGCGCAGCAAGCTGAGCTCTCCCATCATTCAAGATAGATAAGGGCGACCCACGGTATGGCAGAGGAGGATAATAGTGCCAATAGTTACTACTACTACTAGTACACAGTAAGATTGCATGAGTGCAAATACAGTCAGGCCAAACAATTTATCTACTTGAGCTACTGCCACGAAAGCGAATATCTTTAAAAGAAAGAAAGGAAAAAAAAAACTTTGTTGGATTGGATACTGACAGTTATTTATTTACTCAACCAATGTTTACATTGAGTCAACTAACACAGCAGATGGGTGACACCGACAGACATGAATTCCTGAACTAACCACACTAAAACTAACATGAAACTTGACTAGTAAGTAGGAGCTGCGTCTTTGATTGGTACACATACTACCTGCACTGTGTCTAGCTACTTTGTAATGTGAAATGACGAGCTTTGTACGTAATGTTTCCAACAAAGAGAAAAAAAAATAAAAAATCATCAACTAACACAGAGCGGATCATGAGCCAAAAAAACTACGTACTCATCAGACACGTTAATTTGGCTGGATTGAAATGAGGGAGATAATATTCATTTACATAACAAAACATAAATAAAGCACCTCTAAAACAGGGAAGCACATGCCATCATATTCCTATATACGCGTGAAAGCTGAAACATAAAAGCAGCACGCATTGCATGTGGAGGAAGAGAAGGGGGTAAAAAAGGTACCTCCTAAAAGGGTTTGTTTGATATGGAATAATAGGGCCCAAAAAAGTTAATTCCTATTTTATGTATTTTATATTATGTTAAGATTTAAAATAGATATTGGTAGGGAAAAAGATTTTTTTTTAATTTTAAATATGTTATATAGGATATGTAAGGATGAATTTCTCACCCCTATTATTCCGTACCAAACTCTCACTAAAAAGAAATCCAACCAACCATAATAGTAGATAAACACTAATTAGTAGTAAGTACTTGAACAAAGCAGCTGCAGAGCAGAAAGGCAAGGGAAAGAGAATAATTATGATAGTAGATCATAGCACCAACCGACCTGAAGAGCACGTCGGAGAGGTCGTATACCGCCTTTAGCAGCATGGGAACCAAGCCAAGGTGTGTAACGCCAGGCAAGTTTGCCATCACTGCCGGCTAACACTTTATGCCCGTCAACAACAAGCTCGATCAACCATTTATTAGGGAACATTTCCCAGATGACAAAGCAGCCTTTATGAGACGCTCCTCCGGTGGCAGCAGGCGATACTTGAGAGCCACTTGACCCGCTAGGATCCTCCAACATTGTCATGCTCACTTTTCCGGTTGCAAATATGTTCTTTACCGTCCTTTCCAGTTTTTTGCATCCAGTTGCTGCTCTAAAGTGCTCTATAATGTATTGAGCTGATGATGACACCTGCTGCCAAAAAAATGGGCATTCCTATCAATCTTTTCTTTTAAAGCCCACTTGTTGCATTCAATTCCTTTTAATAAAGTAATCTCTTTCATTCATTCTATAAAGCAAAGCAGAAAACACAAAAATCAAATCTTTAAGTAATTAATTTGCATCCAATATTTAAGGAATAAAAACTTGCATTGCACCCACTTGTTGATCGATTCAGCTGGGAACCGAAAAAATAATTGATCGACCCGGGCTGCTGGTTTTAATTAGTACAAGCAGAAACCAGAATGGAACGTAACAGGGAATCGTGTGCTCATTAATTTTTCCTTAAACTCAATCAGAATTGAAATGACGGTCCTATCCCGTGTTTGAACCAAAACCATTAATTAATTAAAGAAAGAACGCGATTACATTAGCATTAGCATAAGCATTAGCATGGAGGGGGATGTAGAAGGCCAAAATTGCTGATAGTAAAGAAATGTTTACTACACGGGAATCGACCAGAAAGAAAACAACTACCCAATACCCATACGAATTTAAGACTAGAGGAAAGAATGGATTTGAAAGCCAATAATAAATAAATAAAAATTACAGCATCAGCTTAGAAGAAATGAAATGACATGATCATACGACATAGAACCCTCATAAATTAAGCTCAAACATAAACGCAAGCTCTTTCTTTAATCACACACGAATCAAACAGCAACAACAAACAGGACATAATTAGACCTATTTGTTCCCCAATATTAGTATGCGGGCATCAGAGAACTAATGCACAAAATTGCAACTATATAAGCTAAGCTTAGCTTCCCGGCATTGCTATTTTGTCAGAATTTAAAAATATAGAGAAAATGGTCGCAACACGCAAGTTCTAATTTTGATTGAAATATATATATATATATATGACAAAAACGGCTAACCTCGAGGAGTGATTTGGAAGAGGGATGAGGAGTAATTGGAAAGAGAGGACAGCCCAAGACGCTTAAGAGGATCTTAAGATCAGACCTCCTATTGAAGAAGATTGAAAACGACAAATGGGTCTTCAACCAATTCTTCCATGTTTGGCTGCTGCTGCTGCTGCTTCCTTTTCTTTTTGACAGCTTCTTATTGATTTCTTCCTCGTCCAATGGTTCCTCTGATAATGGAGCTAAACGACTCATTCTTATGGGGAGGGAGGAATATCGTCTCCTTCTTAAGTCTGTCGACTCACTCGCTCTCGTTTCCTGCTGATAATCAAGAGCCTGCTGCTGCAGAAACAGAGGAACAACGGAGGAATGGAAGGAAACTCATTTATAGTAGTAGTGTATAAAATCTTATAGGCTGATGATCCGTGAAATCGACATCGGATGAGAAAGGGATTGCCAATGGTTTAAAAAAGCTACTGCTTTCTTTTATATTCTCTCCGGTCCTTACTTTCCTCCTTCCCCACACTCGCAGCGCTCGCACACCCGACCCTACTCCTACGCGCGAAGTTGTTTCTTTTTATTCCTCCCTAATACTTCTATCTCATTATTACGATATAAAATTGTTTTGCAAATGCCATCTCAATAGGCACCGGTGGTCTAGTGGTTGGTAGAATACACTTTTTACCGGATCAAAAATCACTAGCCGCGGGCAAACACATCGAAACATTAAATCAATAACTACCAATAAAACAATGTGGCATTGAAAAACATCAATACCCTATGTATCGAAAAACAGAAAGAAAAAAAATATATACTATACATCTATTTATTCCTCATAATAATGCATAACCCAAGAGAAATTATATTAGGATTTCGTAATACTTTATTTTTCATAAATCCCAATTAAGAACTTTATTATAATTTAATGTATTATGTGAACTTGATTGTATAAATAATAGGTGGATAATTTATGTTTCATATGTTTATCTAATGTGTTTGGTTTAGGGTAGAAAAATAATTAGGTTAAAAATAGAAGATTAGGGTTTTGATGATGAGCGGTCAACTGGAGCCGGACATCAAGGTAGAGTTGGTAGCACCAGGGGTCCTAGTGGATAACTGACAATCGATAAAGGGTCATTCAAGTGTGGGTTTGTGTGATTTTTATGTACATTTTTATATTGTTCTAATTTTGTGATTCCTTCATTTCATTCTTGTGAATCATCTACCAACTTCCCCTCACCTTGGATCAAATTGTTACTTGTTTCCTTGCATGTGCCCAAGACATTAACCACAATCACCTTACACCCCCTCTCACACACTTTCATACATTTATACTTACACTCAATCTCTTCATTTATGTGTGAATGAAACAAACTTGGTTAGCTCTTCTCTCTCACCTCCTAGCTGATGTTCGAACCTCTTATGCCTTTAATTGTTTTATTCTTTCATTTTCATCAACCATTGGTGTTTGGTTCTCTCATATATCTCCTCTTTTCTTGAGTTTTACTTAAGTGCTGAAGAACACTTCTTTCCCTTCTTAATACTAATACTGGAAACTGAAACCCACTCCCTCTCTTCTCTTCATTTTCTTTACTAATTCTTCTTCTTTTTTAACCTTTGGTTTTTTATGATTATTATTATGGTCTTGTGGTTTTATTATTTAGTTATAATGATCTTGTTGGGATTTTTTGTTTTTAAGAAGAAGGGAGTTAGCTTGGTAGCTAGTTTGTGGCTTGTTATTCTTACTTTTTTCACTATTTTACTTGGAATGAGGTAACCCGCATGCTCCTATTAAATGTATAAAAATCATGTGATAACATGTTTAGAGTTTCTATGATATGTTTAAGTGAAATTTATACTTCTGTGTAATTCCATGAAAATATGCATACACATGGTATTGTTATTAATTTTCCTCTCAATATGTGACCAAGTGATTTCTATACAAGAGCATTTAAATTTATGTAATTTAATGTATGCATGATAACATACTAGAATAGGGTTGTTGTGGTAAAATATGTATGCATGTATTGTAGGGGTGGCTTAGCCAAGGGCTATTTTGTCCTAGTTAGAACCTCCTTTGTTATTTGTTAGCTTACCATAAGATCTCTCTCATGTTGTACTTAAAGTTTGATATCTAATATGTTGAGATTTGAGCATATTTAGGTATAGTTATAAGTGATTAAAATTTTGCATGCTTTAGGGGTATAATTTTACAACAAGTATGCCTAGTATGTGTTGTATTATGTTGAAAATGGAAAGTATGAGAAATATGGTATGTTAGATATGCATGTTTTGGATTATATTTGATAAATGGGCTTAAGCATGCTTTAGGAGTAAAATGACAGTTTTATCATTTCAAAAAAGTTTCTAGAATTAGAGATTATGTTAAAATGTTTAATTTAATATATGTAGCCTTTTATGAAAATTGAGGAGATAAGATCAAGCTTAGTATTAAAAATGGCTAAGTGTGGAATTGGGAACCAAGGGAAATGGTATAATATAGAATTGTATTTTTTTGTGGATGATGTGATATTTATAATCACCAAATAAAATATTAATATTTAAAGAGAAAAACCTTGAGATTTAGAAATGGTTTACTCTCTAGGGTTAGCTATTCTAGAGATGAGGTAAGAATCCTCATTTTAAATTAGTTATCGCTTGTACCTCTTGAGTGATAAAAAAAAAAGGTAACTTATGATGTTGCCCTTGGAATATTTAGGCTTGGATTTGTATTTGCCTTTGCACACTACCCTTAGTTTTGGAAATTGTATGGTTTAGTTGGTCAGCATATGCATAAGTACCCTACCTTTTTGGTTATGGATTATATTATGGTTGTTTTGGATACGGTTATGAATGATTGAAAATTGGTTAAGTGGGATGGTATGATGACCATGTGGTATTGGTGATGTTTATATTATGGCATGAGTATCGTAATTAGTTAGCACATGTATTCTTCATTGTGATTTAAGCCATGGTTTTATTGTGATACCTTCTACATGCTCCATGTGATATTTGCATAATTATTGTAGTATAGTGGGTTTACTCAATACCATTATATTGATGGGGTTCCATTTTATGGTCTAATGCATATTCAATCGGTAGTTGTGAGTTTGCATGATTATTTTGAGGGTATTACTTGATGGCTAGGGTTTGAGGTTAAGAGTTAGGACTATTCAATGTTTATGCTATGTCATATTTTGATCCGGATATTTCTAGACTCTTGTGTCCCTTCTATATTTCTTTTCTCTTGTGGGTTATAACTTTTGTGATTGATACCTTTGTGTATATTAGAATGTTTGTAATCATTAATGTAATCTCTATTCTATTTCTTACAATTGTTGTTATTGATTTAAGGAAAAATAAGTATAATACCTTCAACTTAACATAACTAAAATCTTGGGAATTTTTTTTGATAATATGCTCTAATTCCTTAATCCTACTTTTTTTTTTACTAAACTCTAACCTTAATCCTAAACCCCTTCTCCTTTTTCTTTTCCTTTTCACTTTTCTTTCTTTTCCCTTTTTCCTTTTCTTCTTCTCTTTCCTCTTGTTCTCCTTCTTCTTCCACGTGACTCTTTTCCTTATCAACCAAGTTATGCTAAGTTTAGTTGATCGAAACAAACTTCCCCAACTATTACCAAGCCTTCACTCCTCCATCATCTCCTTGTCTCAACCAATTAACCTTCACACCACAGACCACACTACCGCAAATCACACATTTGCATGTACCCTTATCCTTCTCTCCTTAATTTATTTATTACCTCACCAAACTCACCCTATCCCCCCTTTATTCATCCCTTAACTTCTTTGTTCTTTGTCCCATTGTTCTCCTCCATTGTCGTGCAAAGAAGTTATGTAACATATACAACCCTATGCAACCATAAACTCACATGTGTCACTAACCAATGCAACTTCACCTTAGCTATGTCTATCCTTGACGTAAAACCCTCCTTAGTTACGTTATTCACCTATGCATCCTTAGACCTTCTCTAACAATCCACAATCTCACACAGCCTACCTCCCACCAACGCCAACCCCTGAGGTGCATCATACTCCCAAACATAACCCCCTCTTGATGCAGCATAACCCATTGTTGCACCATTTCCCCACACAACAAGATCAACCTTGGGCCACTTTTTCCTAAAGCCTCATTTGCTTTGGTTTTTCTCCTTTTCCACCCTCATTTGACCTAGATTTTCCCTAGTTGTTTTCTTAAGTTCTAACCTTGTATTATTCTTGGTATTTGGGTGATTTTTCGATGGTCTCAAAGGAGACATCTTAGGTTTTTACTTGCTTAGAGACTAGTGTCGATTTGGAAAAGATATATGACATAGTTCAGGATTTTTTAATGTTATGTGTAATTTTCTATGTAATCTCATGTTTGGTATTTTTTATTTATAATTTCATGTTTATAATATAATTTTATGATAATGTGGTAATTGTATATTTAGGGTTTTTCTCCTTTTCTACCCTAGATTTTCCCTAGCTGTTTTCATAAGTTCTAACCTTGTATTATTCTTGGGTTTTAGGTTATTTTTCAATGGTCTCAGAGGAGGCATCTTAGGGTTTTACTTTCTTAGAGATTGGTGTTGATTTAGAAAAGACACATGCTATAGTTAGGGATTTTTAATTGTTATGTGTAATTTTATGTGTAATATCATGTTTGGTAATTTTATATTTATAATTTCATGTTTATAATATCATTGCATGATAATGTGTTATTGAATTATGAAAAGTGAATATCATGTGAAAAGCATGTGCTTATATGATATTGTTGCAATAAATCTTATTTTAAAACCCTAAGTGGGGTAGTATGATCTATTGTATTCTAATGTGGTATTGACAAAGTATGGCAAGTGATTAATGATTATGTTTAAGTTGTTTGGTGACGTAATAAGTTGAAGGGCAAAAAAATAACAATACAGGACTTATAGGTTTTTTGTGAAAATTAAGGTATTGTGGCTATCTTAAGGGTATTTTGGATATTTTTTGATAATGTGTAAAATAATTATGGCATGATTATTATTGGGAGTTAAAAAAAAAGTCTCATAAGTATTATGATCAAATGATGGTTAAGTAGGATACAAGTAATCTAAAATGATATATTATGATTTTTGATAAGATAAGGGCATTTTAGTCAATATGTGTTAAATATGGAATTTTGGTATACTAAGGTGGTTATAGATTCAAGATATGCTAAGTTATGTAAAATACTTAGGGTATTTATGAGCAACATAAGTACTTAACACTTTCATTAATAATCAAGCTCTTCCCTTAAGCAACATTTCCACACATGGCATATAAACTAGCATACTTTCTTTTTTATCAATCAATACAAGCAAATATATATATTATATTAAACCACAAATATCAAGCATAATAACATATTAAAAATTCTAATGTGCTAACATACGTATATCCATACATTTAAGTGGGGTTTAATGATTACCTTAATTCCCACAAAAATCGAATATTACTTGTATCTAGGTTAAAGATTCAAGCTTTAAATAGCAAAATCAACACCTAAAAATAATTTCAATAATTATTATATTAGGAGTAGAAAATTAAGATGATACAACTTTATAAAAATTAATTAATAACACTTTACTTAACTATTAATATACCTCAATAATTAAACACAAAAACTCCCAAAATAATGTGGAACTCATGCTGCATGAGCAGCGTGAGCCACATGCAGGTCGATGGGGAAAAAGGGTCAAAGGTAGTGGTAGAAGGGAGGAAGGGGTGTTTTTTGGGTTGGGTTCTTTAGGCTAGGAAAGAAGGTATATGGGGGAGGATTGGAGGCAAGGGAAGGGTGCAGGAGTGAAGAAGGTATGTAGGTGGTGGCGGGGAATGGGTTGTTGGCAGCCAAGGGCGGCGGAGATGGCGGCGGCGAGGTGGCAAAGGGGGTTGTCTGGGTGGATCGGTCTGATAAGGAAGGAAAAAAGAGGGGAAACATGGAGGGGTGAGGGGGCTTGTTTCATCCAAACAAGGTATGGGGGTAGAGGAGGTTGTAGGGTGTGGATTGGTGGTTTGGGTGGCGGCAGAGGTGGCCGGACGGCGGTAGGGATGGCAACGGGGCGGGTACGGATCGGGTACCCCTTATCCATACCCGAACCCGATAAGAAATTTGATAACCATATCCGTACCCGTACCCGCATGGATATCCGTTATTGTACCCATATCCGTATCCGATGGATAATCCGTTACCCGACGGATATCCGTTACCCGACGGATAATCCGTTACCCGACGGATATCGTTACCCGACGGATACTCATCGGGTACATCAAACCCATTATCCGACGGATTAAAATTTCCCGTTTATCCGTTTTTGTACCCGTTTACCTGTCATAATATATATAATTTGCCTACAAAATTATTTTTTGATATTAAAAATTAAAATATATATATTAAAAATCCAATAATTCATCAATTTAGTAGGGTTAAATGTAAAATGACAATTTAATTTCTAACTATAACTTATTATTATATAAAAAGTTAAGGATAAAATGGTAAATATATAACGGGTAAACGGGTACGGATATGGGTAACGGATATCCGTCGGATACGGATATGGATACCCCGTACCCGTATCCGTACCCGAATCCGCCGGGTATTTTTCACCCTTACCCATATCCGTTTATCATTATCCATTTCGATATCCGTCGGATAAAATCCGTCGGGTTTCGGGTATTATCCGCCCCGTTGCCATCCCTAAACGGCGGTGAATGGAGGGGTTGCAGGTGGGTTGCCGATAAGGGAGAAAAATGGGGAGGAAAAGAAGAGGGGAGGAAGGTGGAGTTGCGGGGTGGCTTGGACGGTGTTGTGGTGGTGTTGGGCGGGAGTAGAGGGGTGCAGAAGGTGGTTTAGGTGGTTGATGAGGTGGTTGCACTGGCGGAGGGCGGCGGCGGTGCAAAACAAAGGAGAAAAGATGGAGGGGAAGAAAAATGAAGGGAAGGAGATCGGGAGAGAGAAAGGCTCGAAAAATATGGGGCAGGAGGGCCATTAATGAGAAGAAAAATAAGAGGGAGGAGAGGGTAATAGGTGGCTGATCAGGTGCCAGCGTTTAGGGTAGCAAGGAGGTGGTAAGGTGGCAGGGAGGGGAGATGAAGATGGGGGAAAATGGGTAGTGGGATGGTTTGCAGGGCTGGCCAGGTCCGAAAATAGGAAGAAAATGACGGGAGAGAGGGAGGGTAGGTGGTGGCAGCAAGGGGTTGCAGGCGGTGGCCGGGTGTGGCGTCGAAGGACGTGCGCGGCGTCGGGGCTAGAGGCAGAAGGAGAAGGAAGGGGAGAGGGGTGCGAGCAGACCGACGCGGGGAAAAGAAGAGCGAGTGGGCCGACCGGGCCTGGGGAAAAGGAAAAAAAAAGAAGGAAGGGGGTCTGGGCTGGGTCGAGACGTGCAGGAGAGGAGGGGAAAGAGAGGGAGAGGGGAGATGGGCCAGCGGCCAAGGCGCTAAAATAACAAAATATTTATTTTTTAATTTATTAAATACTCCTATCTAAATTTATATACTAAAAAATCCATAAAATAATTAAACTAAATAAATTTAAAAGCTAATTTATTTCAAATAAAAGTTATTTATTAAATTATAGGTTTTCTAAAATTTTAGGGGATTACAGGGGATTTTCGATACCCTTCATATATTGATGGTAGAGGAGGTTGATGTTGTATCTGGGAGGCAGTGGATAAGAGATCTTTGGAAATTAAGCTTTACAGTCCCATCCTAGAATTAGATAACCTATCTTAGCTTATTATTTGATTCAGTAGGAGGTTAATGTTGGTTTATTTGTGGTGGTGCGACTATTTTAGGAGTCAATCTTCTAGAATGGTGATATCCTTCCATCTAAATGATCATGGGACAAATGTGTTCGCTTTGGTTGAAATTGTTTAGAGAAGGAGAGTTTCACCTTTGACGCTTTAAAACTTGGCTTTTGTTTTGAAGATGTTTTGCATGGCTCTGTAGTGAACTCAGTAGATCATGACTATTAGCATAAATCATTGAAGCATTTCATGACCACGGGTTTTACTTAGAGGACACATGATTGAAGGAGGTTTGTATCTTTTAAGGAAATAGGAAGGTTTTCGTAACAATAAAAGAAAATGGGACGATTGCAGAGATTGGATTTGATGGTTCCAAGAATCGAATCATAAAATTTTGTAAGTTTGGCATAATGCAGGATTAGTAAGAAGCTTGAACCCAACCTGGACAAGTTCTATGTATATATACTTGAAGCCATTTTTATGTGATTTTTCAAGGATTTCTTTGCCAGGAGTTGGATAGTTTTAAAGAGTTTGGAAATTTGTATATCTTGTTTTTTTAGTTTTGATAACATGAGTTTGTTTAAAAGCGATACCAGTTGGAGGGTTTTTAGATTAATTGAGAATGAATTTTGGAAAGTTTTCAATTATCACTTGTTCATCAGAGATCTTTAAAAATATGTTCCCGAATATGAATAATATTATCTTTAGAGTTTATAGAAGAACCGTTAAAAGAGGAAGAAATAGAGGTACAACGAAAAAATAAATTCATGCTTATAAAAATTAACATAGTATAATCCTTACATAAGTAAGAAGAGTGAGTTTATTATCTAACACATGGCTTATAATCAAACATCTTACTCTAAAAAATTTAAAATTATACTATATACAGATTTAAATAATTATGAATGAATTAACCTTATTTATCTTTTGATACGAGAATAATATATATATATATATATATATATATATATATATATATATATATATAAGATAATCCTTTCTTTTTATAAAATCACTTTTCGACCTTGTAGCAGCGGCAAAATGTACCTTTATTTGTTTTTCTTTTTGTGAAAACGCATAATGTACTTTATTGTTTGAAAGAGGCACCTGAGACTGGCTGAGAGTGGGAGCTCAGTTTGGACTTCGCACTCAACCACCGTTGCAGCCAGATTACAGCTACTCACACCCGCAGGCCACAATATGAAAGAAGAGACAGAGGAGTGCGACAAATTGTGAGGTAAAATTGAGTGATGAAATGAAACAACGTCTTTCTCTTTCCCTCGCTAACCAAATTGGGTGATTGTAGGCTTGGCTTTGCCACTTGCGAGTCGCCCATCTCACCCGAATCCATATCTCCCAAAAACCTAGCCCTAATCCCTTGCCCCACCCCAGCGGCCAACTCGTTAGCTGAATCTCTGCTTTGATTTAAATTTTCTAAGATGGGTAAATTTGTTCTGTTTCTGACGTTATTGGCTCTTCTCCTCGCTCTTACTCTCCGATTCCAAGCTGCTGCTGGTACTCTCTTTCTTTCTGTCTCTCTCGTCCCCTCCATTCTTAGCTGACTGTGATGAATTGTTTACCATTGCAATTTTCTGGAATTATTTTATGATTTGTTTCTTCTTCTTGTTTAAGCAGGACCAATAATCAAACCTTTGTCGTCGCTTCTAAAACTGACCCTATCTAACTCCAAATCCACTCCATATGGTACTTCTACTCAATCCCGGTTTCATCGTTATGAAACCATGATTTGATTTCACACGGGAATTTAAAATACTGGTATAATATATGGATTGATTTTTTTTTTTTCATCCTCTCTTCCCTTGTGGGTCTGTATGGGTTTGCAGATGGAAATGTGCTTCAATATGAAGATGGATACATAGTTGAGACGGTTGTAGATGGCAATGCTCTTGGTGTTGTTCCTTACTCCATTCGAGTCTCTCAGGATGGTGAACTCTTTGCTGTTGACGCTGATAACAGCAATATTGTTCGAATTACGCCTCCACTTTCTCAATGTAATAGCATGTTCTCTTCTTTTACCATTCTTATGTTTGCTTATATAAGTGTGTCCCGGGCTGGACCGTTACTACTTACTATTCTTATGCAATGATTTAATTCTTGTGAGAGAAAGAAAAAAACGTGTTTCAAGTTTTCAATTGTTATTCCCCTGCAGATAGTAGGGCGAGATTGATTGCTGGTTCGTTTCAAGGTAAAACAGGGCATATTGATGGCAAACCTAGTGATGCTCGTTTTAATCATCCTAAAGGTGTAACTATGGATGACAATGGGAATGTCTATGTAGCTGATACAATAAATCTTTCTATTCGGAAGATTGGAGAAACAGGTATTTTGAATAGCTTTTACTAGTTGAGTGTTTTCCCCTGATGAAGCCGATTGTTTATTTCCTCAGATTCGGTTTGGTTTCAAGTCATATATTGCTTCAGGAAACCTTTGCAGGAGTGACAACCATTGCTGGAGGGAAATCAACTGTAGCAGGGTACAGGGACGGGCCAAGTGAGGATGCTATGTTCTCCTCTGATTTTGACATAGTCTATGTCCGACCTACTTGCTCGTTGCTGGTTGTCGATCGTGGAAATGCTGCTCTCCGACAGATTTCTCTCAACCCTGATGACTGTGACTTTCAGTACAGTTCTATTTCTTCATCAGGTTTGGGCCCTTTCTTGAACGTAAATAATAATAACAATAATAATAAATTGATTGTTCTGATCGCCTTTACAATATAGTTTTGATCGATATGTTTTCCTTTTGTTGTCTTCATTTCCTTTGGGCGAGTAGAGATGCACAGATACCTCATTTTGACCTGGTGGCTCCATCCTTTCTTTTATCATTACATCCAGAGTTCTTTTTCCGGATCCTCATTTGTACACTAGCATTTCCATGTCTTTTTGCATGAATCTCTTGGTTACAACTGAACTATCATCTTAACTTATCTAGGACTGGAAAGAGAATGTCCTATCATCTATAACTAGTTAAAGTTAAATGAAAGCAGGCACGTATTCTTATCTGATAAAAAACTGTAAAGGTTCAACATGAACAGAGGATTGATGAGGGAGGAAATCATAGTCGTGTAGCTCAGCTAAGTATGCAGTTGGTGATTGCTTGTGAGAACTATGGCAATGCCTTATTTTCTGGTCAGAGAGCAGATTCACGTTAATCTGTTTCAACTCTCCAAGTCTATGCTCTGCAGTAACAATTTTATTCATTGGAATAAGGAAATTTCCTGAATAGCCTTGCAGGACTTAATGTTATAGTAGCAGTGGTTACATTTATGTTGCCGCATTGCTGTAAAATCTAGTCAGGAACAACCCAGCTAGCTATATTTTTTGTATGCTTGCTTCTGCTCTATACAGTGAGTGAATCAGTAGGATGTAGTTTGTTTGGATGCACTCATTTTTTCATGTCAAGATGTGAGGATAGGCATCTGTGGCTCCGCTGGCTAATTAGGTATATTCTTTGGATATGAACAATTTTATATTTCGATTGGGTATTGCATTATCGCTCTAGGTGAATTTAGTCATCCCCAACACAAATCCCATATATATAAGTCTAATTCCCTTTCATGTTCTACTTGCAGATATTTTTATGGTTGTTGGTGCCATCTTAGTTGGATATATCACATGCATGCTTCAACAAGGTTATCGGCCATCTATTTCAAGGGAGGTAAATCTATCCATTGAAATCCTTCATTTGCATGTGTACAACTCCCAGCTGCTATGGTGCTACTGCTGAGTCACTATGGTAAATATTCACTCGAATTTGCCCATAGTTTACCTAGCAAGGGCAGAGTGAATTTCTATCATAGACTGCAAAGAGAAGCTCCAGCCAAATGGAAGGATCATTTAATATGTACTTTGTTCTGAATGGGCACTAATGTCTCTGCTGAATTGCACTGGCCCATTGATGTACTGCAGCATTGGCTGGAATTCTATATCACCACCTTTGCTAAGTTTTTGTGCTTAGTTTAGGTTCGAGTAGGGGAAAGAGTATGGTTTCAAATTCAAATGGAATCATAAAAGTGGGGTGTTGGAATAGAGAATGGTTTCAATTTCAGATGGAATTATGATTTTGCACCAGATAAACATCAAATGATGAATGTACCTGTATTTTTATCTTTCTGCAGGACCAGATCTTACGTCTACCTTTGTTTCTAAAGCTGACATTAATTTTAATTGAAATAAAAATTTACCTGCGTTGACGAAGATACCCTGTTTCTGATTTGTTCTTCATTCTCTTCATCTTCTCCATCTTCTCCATCTTCTCATCTTTTCATATTCTTAGAAACCTAACCCTAGGCCATGCTCCATCTCCCTCTCTCACTGCTCTCTCTAACTTATGCATATCTCTCTCCCCTCATTAAATCATAGCTTTTTTTCTTCCTCCCTCCAAATTAAATCTATTAAATTTCTTTCATCTAATTCTTATTTTGTGTAAATACCATGATTAATAATAGTTAACCAAGCTAATTGCTTGATTCGAATAGATTTGGGTTGTTGACATTGGTGATAGATTGAGAAGGCTGAGTTTTATTGTACCACTGTATATTGGTATTAGACCCAGACATAGGGCAGGCCTAGGCCCAAGGGGCTTCTGTTGGGTCGGTTCATGGCCCACCCAATCATTTGTTGGTGGGTCGTGGGCCTTAAGCGGGCCTAGGATAGTATTGGGCCGGACAGACTGGGTGGGCCCATGGACCTTGAAAATTAATATATATTTATTTTTAGTTGAATGTTTTTGATACCTTCGACGAGTAAAAAATTTAAAGAAAATTAGAATTACTACATAATGTTTATTAACAAATTTCTATGTCCGTCAAATTCTCACGTCTAAATAATATGGTGAAATAGAATTAGTTTTTATAGGATTGATGATATTTGTCAAGTCACTATTTATATTTGATATATTTTTCATATAAAAAAAATACTTGACTTAAAATGAATGTAATGTTATTTTATTTTTTCAACACTTTAATTGTACTTTAAAGAAAGCAATAAAGAAAGAAGTAAAAGTTTTTGTTTTGTACTATTATTTGCCATTACTTTATCATTATTAATAATCTTAATTAAATTCAACTAATTTACTAAAAAAAAATTAAAAGTACTTTTTAAATATGAGTCATCATAAAAAAAAGTAATGCCAAATGATATTTATTTTATTTTTAATAATCGATAGATTAACAATAGATTAAAGAATGATTAGATTGGTAAAAACCTATAGATATGCATAGATTTTTTAGGTACAGTCTATATTTAAGTGTAACTAAAATAAAAGAGTCTGATTTTTATACCTATGGGCCGGGCAAGCTGCTCTACATTTGTGCAAGTCTAATCGGCAGATGCAAATGGTCTAAAGACAGTATTCTATGATGCAATATCCGGATAAGCCTTATGCTGTCTGCAATTGTTGGACTAACTACTTATTATCTGATGGTACAGATTCAACCCTCAGCGATCTTCTTTGAAGAGCCATTGAAGGAGAAACCAACTGTCGTAGAGGGCGTGACAGAAGAACCAGTTGCTAGTTGGCCATCGTTTGGACAGTTAATAGGCGATCTTTCTAAGCTTGCAGTAGAAACAGCCAGTAATATTTTCCTTAATTTGGTTCCCTCTCGTTTGCAACGTGTGGGTTCAAACAAAGGTCTTTTTCCACTGAAAGATGCCCTTAAGATGCCTGAAGATGAAGCTGAACCTCAATTAGCTAATAAGCAGAGAGCCCCTCCCCCTTTCTCTGAAGTCCATCAGGTCTACCCTCCAAATTTCGGCGACAAGTACTTGGATACGAAGCTTCAGAAGATGAGGTCAGCCAGTATGAAGGATCCTCCATATTCAAGCAAACACAGATCTTTGAGACGACAAGAACATGCGGAGTTCTATGGGTCTAGTGAAGCTCCTCATGCCAGCCAGGTTAGACCCAAGAGCCAGAAAGAAAGAAAACATCGCCACAGAGATAAAAGTGGAGAAGTGGCTTTTGTGGCGCACAGGTCAGAACCGAAGCCTGCTGAGACCAAAGCTGTGAGTTATGATGATCCCAGATTTGACCATTACAGCCTTCGGAACAGGTATGGTCCGCATGATTCATACCGTTTGTGAGCGATGCAAGCCGAATTCAGCGCTTTTTACTCCCATTTTGATGGATTATCGTTGTGCTATGGTGTTGTGCTGCTGTATTATCGATAGATGGGAAGACTGCACCCTTATAGTCTTTACCATGAGGTTGACTCGGGATAATTTTACGTGTAGGATGTTGAGCTCACTAGTCTCATGTTATAACGATTAATATTGTATACACTGCAGCATAACTACTGGTGCATAGTGCTATAGATACTTTGTTGCGGACATCACCAGCCCTTGGCCGATATATTGAGACAAGGGCTCCATTTCCATGGTCAAATATCAATCATCTTATGAGTGTGTGTGTGTATAAGATGAATTACGTGGCATTGCCTCCTATCTGCAACAATTAATTAAATCCACATAGGTGTTGGGAGCTTAAAATGCAAAGAAAAATGAAGGATATGATTACAACATAAAGAACTCTTTCAAAGGCGATTTCAATCAACCCGAAGTTTGAACTCTAGCTTATCTATATAAGCACGCATTTAGAAAATTAAGAAACTAGTGTTGTATGTATTTTAAATTCTTATAAATTATAATTTTAGCTTATGCACATATTTTTAATTCTTGTAAATTACGAAATTAACTTTTTGAATATAAAAAGATGGCTGTTATTTAGAGAAATTACAATATATATATATATATGTTATTGCACATATTTTTAATTCTTGTAAATTACGAAATTAACTTTTTGAATATAAAAAGATGGCTGTTATTTAGAGAAATTACAATATATATATATATATATTGGTGAAAGAATATATACGAAAACCATATGTTGAAAAGTTGTGTGTCTATTGATATACTCTAACTACTGCATTTTCAAAATCAGCGTTGGATATGAATACTTGCTATTAGTAGTGATTTAATGTTCATTGTAGTTTTTCATGTTATTGCATTTTCAAAACCTATGTTATGTAGTAGGAATATGAAGAACTATTCTTAGTAGTTATATTAATACTTAGATCGTAATTTTTCAGTTATTATCAATGATGATGGGAGATGCTCTTTTGGTAGAAAGTATTTAGTAATTTGGGGTTTGTTTGGTATAGGAGTAATGAAAGTAAAAAAAAATCATCTATTTTATATCTTTTATATTAAGTATTTAATAATAATAAATATATTTTTAATAAAATATTATTTTAGATCAAATTAAGATCTAAAATGAATATTTATTAGAATAAAAATATTTAATTTAAAATAGATTATCCAATATATATAAAATATAGGGGTAATTTTTTTACCTCTTTTACCCCCATACTAAATGAACACTTGATTTTAACTTTCATGCTCCGGTATTTTTAAAATCAATGTCATACATTAGGAATATGAATATGAAGAGTTGTTATTAATAGTCACTTAATGTTAATATTTGACTGTGGTTTTCCACATTATTATTATTATCAATGATGATGAAAATATTTTTTTAGTGAGAGATAATTTTGGTCCTAATTTTTATTATTTTCTCCGAATATAAAAAGAAAGTCATTTTATTAATTTATATATATTTTTAAAAAGATAATAAAAATAATTTTAAAATTATACTTGAGTCCTTAATTAAAAAATAATAAAAAATTTAATGTATATATAACTAAAAAAATTATTATATAAAAACTCAAAGATAGTATTTTTATATTTTTTTTTGGGATCGGAATAAAGGATTATATATGATAGATACTCTCAACAATTTGTCAAATGCTTGCTCTTGTCCCGCCCCTTTCCAATTTTCGTTTTCTCAAGGGGAAGCGGAAAACCATCTATTTTTTTCTTTTTTTTTCCAAGAAAAAAAAAAACAGAAAAGCGGAAAAGAGTAAACCAATAAATAGTCTCCGGACTCCAAACACGGGCGGCGCTGGAATATGACATCCAACCAACCAACCGAATCCATCAAGTCAGTGACTGCTCGTATAGTTTTCTGCTCAACAAAAAACCAGCCAGCAGTTCCTCAAATTTCGTTTTCTACTTTACCTTCTCTTAAACTTGAAGCTTCCATTCTCCTCTGATTTCTCTAAAGCAACAAATATGGGATGCGTTGGTTCGTCACAGCGTAAAGGAGATGGTATTCTCTCTCCCTCTCGTTCTCCCTTTCCCTCTCCCCCTCTCTCTACTCCCTGTATTGTATTCCCCTTCCTTGATCGATTATGTGTCCTTGTTAATCACTGCGTAATATTATGTAGGAGAGTATTTTTGGCCTTTTGTAACAATTGGGTTCGAAAATGTATCGATGGGTTTGCGTGAATGGAACTAAGGAAGCTGATTGAACTTCTCTGTGATTATCTGCAGTTTTTGTGGATTTGCTGTTTTCCTCTATTTTGTTTGTGTTTTGCATTTGAATTTGATGCTGCGGCTTGGTATTTTATTATTTATACACCGAGTGCTTTAAGCAAGTGGTAAGAATCCGGGGATTGAATCCTAGTTTGCATCTGAACAATGACTAAGAGTCTCATTTCATCTAAGTTATTGTTCCTGATGTTAAACTGTTGAACAGTGGACGTGCAAGAGTCATTTGGTTGCACCACACCAACTTGGCTGCATGGTTGGTTCCTGTTAGTTGTTATTCATGGTATCTGTGATTAATAACAGAAGTGATCAAATGATTTGCTGTGCATGATAAAAGAAACATCTCTTTTTCTTCTTTCCTTTTCACAATTCTATAAAACTAACAATGCAGCGTAAATTGATAATTTTTGATCGGTTGACTAGCATACTATTTATACGGCCAATTACATTACAGTTGCGGCAAATTTGGAATTACTTAAAATCCGAATTGTTTCAGATTCTTTGACTTTAAGGACCGTCTCAGTTTGGTAGGGGATAATGGCATGGAAATTTTTTTCTCCTATATCAAGTAATTAAAAATAATAAAAATATTTCTAATGAAATCTATTTTAGTTTAAAGTAATGTATAAAATGGATATTCGTTTGAAAAATAATTATTTTATTTTAAGTAGGCCATATAAGACAAGTAAAAAAAACTTTTATTACCTCCTGCCAAACTAACACTCAGTCTCTTGGTATTCCTGTATCGAAACCAGTTCCTTGAGGATTATGTCGGCGCTTGGCAGTTTCAAGACTGTTGATGGCATTAGACAATAATATACTGATACGCAATGTTGCATGGCAGACATTTAGAAGGAAACGGATCTGCCTGCATCATGCATGTATTAATTGGGGCTTCGTATGTTGTTTACGGTTCCTTGTTATGCATTTGCACTCTGTTGATGTTCCTGCGACTAAATTGGCATTGAAATGACTACTGCATGCAGGGACTAGAAAGAAAGTTCGGAAACCAAAGCCATGGAAGCATCCTCAGCCCATAACAGGGGCACAGTTACATCAGATGCGTGAGGAGTTCTGGGATACTATTCCTCATTATGGTGGCCAGAAAGGTGTGAATGTCGTTGATTAACCTGTTTTTGGATTATAACTTTAGATATTTATCACCTATTGTTATATGAAGTGTATTTTAATAATGACCATTCGACAGATTCAAATGACACCAAATCAATTCACAGGATTGAACTCAGTCAAGCGGGTCTTTTTGATATTTTGAGAAGCCTACCGCACTATATATGAATCAGTCTCTTATTATCTAAAATGAATATGTGAAGTTAATATATTGCACAATTCATCCTGTGAGAAGCCTACCGGGGAATGATGGGATGTACTATATATATACTATTTTATTTATTTTTCACTTCTTGCACGGTGCTGAATTTCAAATGTGTTGTTAACAGAGATCTGGGATGCACTTCGTGCTGCTGCCGAATCGGAATTAGAACTGGGACAAGCAATCATTAGCAGTGCTGGTGTAATTGTTCAAAATGCTGATCTGACACTCTGCTATGACGAAAGAGGTACTTATTCAAGTCCGGGTAGTTGGACTTATCATCCCCGGTTAACTACAGAAATGTAGGAATTTTTTTTTTAATTATACCATACGATAGCATTATGCATTGTGATTGCGATCTTGATGCAGGCGCAAAATATGAACTGCCCAAGTATGTTTTGAGTGAGCCAACAAACTTGATCCGCGACAGTTGATTCAGACGAGTTCGATCTCTTCAAAGAGTGTACAGACTGACATTTTGTATATTCACGTGACAATGTTTCTAGTCTCTTGCCTTTACTTACCCTCATTCAGCAGCTCCTACTGGTCCACATGTTGCCTTCTGCCCCCCCCCCTCCCCCTTCCCTCTTCACATGTATGCTGTGACATCCCGTGCCTAGGAAAGAAAGTTAAACAACACCCCGGCAATGCTCGAAAGAGACCGGCAAGGCTTCTTGGCTCTAATGTTTCCAAGATATTTGGGGATGCTATCTTAGAATCGTACCTTCGTTTGGACTTCTCCTGTAGCTTGCTTGACCTTTCATGTGATCAAAGGGCAATATTTATTTGCTGACAAACCATTTGTTAAGATGCACTACGTTTATTGAGATCGCGGTTATGCATATGAACACCCTGTACAAACTATCATCACATGTACGTTTATTTATGCTTTGAGTGAGCTCTTACTAGTTTTCTTTTGGGAAAGGTAAAAGGAAATTTAGTGCCAAGCGAAGCTGTAATACCGATACGCTAAAACATCTAGCTGTCGGCGCCCGTCTCTTATCTACTTGGTGCCTCGCAAAAGCCAAACCCGCCCCCAAACAAAACCCATATCTCGGTAGCCCTGGGGCCAAGTTTCTAGCATCACTGAATAATGTTATATACCATGGTCTCGTGAATGTTGACCGTGGCGAATCTGACAATGCCTCGGGCGTACAAGCTTGACGTGCCTTGTTGGCCATTGATTGAACATCTCAAACCAAAAGCAATGTGTAACCTAGTACATCATCACGTCAAAACCAAACTCGTCTTCCTAACCCGTTTCATAACTTCAACGCGCAACTTCTTAACTTTCTTGACTGCCGTCACTAGACTACGAGCGTGGACATGGATCATGCGAAACGGTGTTGAATATAAGAACAGATGAAACGGGGCTTCAAACATAATTACAGCTACAAGACAAACTGTCCATACTACTGAAACAAGTACGAGTAATTGCTATCCTTTGGCATTGGTTTGCTTGAACCATAATGTTCTCAACCTCGTTTGAAGAACGAAAGAATATTGCCTTGTTTAGGATCCTTTGTTTTTCCTCCCTTCTTATTACCAGCTTTGCCTGCTGGATGAGATGAAGTAGTACTGCCAACAGCTGCAGACTTCTTGGTAGGGGCAGTGCTGAAATCAAATTAGCCATACTTCTGTCATTTCATGTTTTATCGGACAGCAGAGAAATCAACAAAACCACAACAGCAAATAGAAAACCATGCTTTGTAGACAAGAAAACAAACATTACAAACAAATAAAACCACATTTCTTGTCTGAGGTTAAAGGGACAAACCTGTTGGCATGATTTGCTCTGGTATTATTCTCACTTTTTCCTGCATCATCATCAGCATTCTTTGTAACATTACTGCTTCTATTCTCAATCTCCGTTTCTTGACCTTCCCACACTACTTCGGAGACTAGCAAGGAAAAAGAAAATAAAAAACAGATATCAGCTCAAAAAAAGTTAGAACATCAACCTCCTGCACGTTTAGTTGGGATCACAGGCACTCATCAGGCTAGATGTCAGAAAAATTCAAGCCATGACAATTTCTCAAGCAAGTTATGTTGCATATAAACTTGCACGTACTAGCATTTGTGAGAGTATAACCAAACATTAAGGATTGAGGACAGTTATCAGTGGAATGAGACTCATCTTATCAAGCATCAGAAGAAATCAAATAATTGTCCCGTATTATTATTATTTTGCAAGGATGTCAGAATATTTCTGATTTAGAGACATACGTAAAAGAGAAACATGAACAAGCTCAAATAATATAAACATGTGCACCAGCGATGAAGAACAAATATTGAAACCATGACCATACCTTCTCTGCCACGTTCATCAATAAGTGTCTTCAATACTTTCCTCCTTTTAGGTGATGTTGGAGTAACACCAGCCACATTACTTTGCTTGGTAGCATCATCGGATGTAGCCACATTAGCTTGCTTGGTAGAATCATTGGAAGTACTGTGGTAAATGTTTGGCGAAGGGGCGGTCCTATTACTGTTGTCCTTGTTGAGAGTTGACGAGTCTTTTGTCAATAGTTGACTGAAGTCCATTGCATTTTCATCCTCTTCCTTGGCCTCCTCTCCCTTGGCCTTGGGATCATCATTCCCCTGTTCAAAATCCTGAATGTTTCCCCCAGGATCCCTAGGTTTAATCTTCTGCTCTGAATTAAGAGATGACCGCCCTTTTGGAGGATCTGGTGATGCCAGACTCACTGCATGTTCAACTTCTTCATCTGAATCATCGACAAGTACAACCCTTCTCTTTTTGGTACTCTCACCAATTGATGTCCTCTTAAAATTGACATCCGGTACATCATCATCATCACTTCCACCCTCTAAAGCTTCATGAACACCTATTTGAGCCTCTGCACTAACTGTGAGGCCCAATATAAAGATGCCAAGAAAAATATATGATAAACATATCAACTCTTATTATAAGGTAAAGCAAGAAGCGAAGCTGGTGAACAAAAGAACACTAGAATTAAGGAAGATATAATTGAAGATTTGCTAAACCATAAGCATCTTCTAGCAGGTGACACTCATCATTATCGAGGACCTAAATGGAATAAAAACACACCATCAATTTTTGAAGCGTCATTGGTTGCTTCTGTCGAGACAATGTTGCCCTTAGGCTTTGTGGATGCACAACCCCATAAATTTGCTAAAGAACCTCCATTTCTGACAGAACTCGCATCATGCTGACCTTTCTTTTTATCTGTTACAAGAGAAATCTTTTCTTTACCCGTATCTGGCTTGCTTGCTGGATCATGAGCCTGAGCAGTTTCACCAGTGTCTGCATACGAAGATGTCCGGCCTGCCTTTGAACCTGATTGCTGAAATTTCTTTGTTTGAGGTTGCAATGTTGAGTTCGTCTGAAATGGTCTAGACAGCCCTGAGACAGTGGCAGGTTTGAGTGGTGCATCAGAAATGCTTACAGGTATTTGGTCAGCGCTACGCTTGACAAGGGAATTTGAAACCCCACAGAACCTGAGCAAAGTAAACAAAGCACTTTCATCATAAAGGACATGAAACAAGTAGGTTTATTTAGCAAGAAAAGTCTCATCAACAGTGAATTGCATAACACAAGAAAACATTATCGAACTTCCCATGAACACTGTAAGGTGGGACCTGTTTTTCAATGGTCTATCAGGGGAAAATATATCATGGTTGAGGACCATTCAATCCACAGCAAACAAACAGATCAAAAGGCTAATATTGATGCAATCTATGTGCCTCAGCATTGTAGGGCCACAGTTGTAGTCCTAGTTCTCTATTGAACTAATTGAAAGAAGTTCCAGGTCCAAACGAATATGCTTCCTTTCAGATTTTTTTTCCCACAACAAATATCGGCCGATATCCGATATTTTGTTGATATCACGGCAATAAATGTGATTTTCTATACCAGTTGCGTTTCGGAAAATTTGAGTTGCAGCTGACCCAAAAACCACAAAATTGAGGCCGATATGCATTTGAGGTATGGATAAACCCTGTAGGGCTAAATTGCAGCCTTGTAGTAGTTCGGTATCATAGCCCAAATTCATTCCACCACCACCGATTTGGCCGTTACAGCTTACAAACACCAGCATTGCCATTTCCCCACCACAAAATCAACTAAATAGAAGAAAACAAAACCAGAAAATTGTAGGCCCAAGCCCAAAATATGATAACAATAATAATAATAATCGATCGCCAACTACAAACAACCCTAGTCCTGACACTAACCTACTACAGCCACCGCCATCACCTGCAAATCACCCCACCAGCGTTCACACTCCACCACAAGTTACCGTTGTGCCTTCTTTTCACGTCACCGACATTAGAATCAGTAGATGAGAGCCCATGATCCTATTCGAGTGGCCAAAGACCATTGTTAGCCTTTGCGCACCCTTGCATTCCATCCCCACCATCACACATCCATCTTCATCGTCAATCAAAGCCTAGCGATCCTCGATTCCCTTGTGTCCATCAAAGTCGCACCCCACAACAGACTTCCTCACCCTTCTTTGCAATGTGCACCAAACACCGCTCACTGCATCACCCTTTTTTCAAATCGTTGCCATCACCCAGTCCTCTCAACGCCATAATTCACAGTCATTGCTTACCACTGGTCTTGCTACCTGACTTGGTTGCTTCCTTTTGTTCCATCTTTGTTCACCATGAAGTTTTGTTTTAGCTTTGTACTTTGTTTCTAATTAAGTTTAGCTTTTTGAAGGAAAAAAGATCATCTAGTTAATTAAAAAGAGTTTATTGTAAAAAAAAAAGGTAGAGGAAAAAAACCATTTTATTTTATTATTTTAAGATGTATAGGGCCAAAAGACAATCTACAAATTGAGTAAAACCATACTCAAGTTGGAAATTTTATTCAAGAACTTTGACAAGGATTTCGCAAATTTTGCTCTAGAAGCTAAAGAAACTAGGGTTTTCATACAGAATATGTTAAAGCCGAACTCTAAAAAGAAGACTGAGGCCCTCTGGTCTGATGTAAATAAAAATGTTCAATGAATTATTATTACTATTTAAGTATTAGTAATGTCATAACAAATATTTTTTTCCTATTAGTATTATTACTACTGTTAATGTTATCATTACTATCATTATTAATTTCATATTTCTTTTATTGTTGTCAAAATTTTGCCCATATGATAAATAAACTGAGGAGAACATGCTCTAATTCTTGTTTTAGGTCCTCTTTATAAACTCGTTGTCAATCTAATAAGACCAAATGTTCTACTAAGTCTGGCATGTCAGAGCCTAGGTGCTCTCACCGTAGCCAGACAAGTCATGTTCATTGAAATTGTCCTAAGCGTGCCTCTTTCACACTTCAAAGCTAGAGGCCACACTTTTTTTAAGTGTGGGAGAATGATGAAATCTCAGTATCTCTACATCATAAGTCTCATAGTTGTAGTCCTAGTTTTCTATTCAACTATTGGAAAAAAGGCCTGTGTCCAAACAAATATGCTTCCTTCCATAGATCTAGGAGTGTAAGTTAATAATGTTTTGTTATTTACTAGGGCATCTTACCATTTATTAAGATTTAGTAGATTTATTACTATATTTAGGGTTATGTATTAGATATTATATAGCTCTATCTTTTAGAGCATTGGTGACCTTAGTCTTATGTAGTTCATGTGTTTTGATGAATAAGAATTAAGTGTTCGTTTGTGAGACATTTGAGGGGTTTGTGTGATAAACCCTGCAGGGCAAAATTGTAGCCCTGCATCAAAATGGTAGAAAAAATCAAGGGTTCTACATCTGAGGAGTCTGCAAGTAGAATACCAAAAACCCATGTCTTACAGGCGAAATATAACATGTTTCAAGTGAATGAATCAAGGATATTACCTATTATCTCTTAAACAGTTAGTAACTGTCAAAGGCTGCCTGAAAAGTTCTTCTGCTTGAACAAACTCAGCATTCCATATTTCAGCAGGATCCTTTGGTATACAAGCTTGCACACTGTATACCTGAATTGAACAATTATCATCAAAATCTTTCTTGGCCTCTGCAGAGAATTATGATAAGAAAATAACAGGTCAGTTCTTCTTCAACAGGAAAAAACAACCAAAGAATTACCAATGGAGGCAGATAAGTGAAAGTATGATAATGAGACTTGGTTAATATGAAATCTATGATATATTTGGTGCATTCCATTGTTCAGAATCTGTGAATCATACATGAGAGTATGCGGTATGGACTGGCAGAGCATGAACATGAGCCAAGACATAACTACAAAGATAACTGCATCACGAGCCGATGGATATAACTAAAGGTCACCATAGGTCATAGATTGTCTCCTAAAAGCATGCATAAATAAGAAACTGATCTCGGGATCAACAAATAACATAGATAGTTCCAAGCCTTCAAACTCATAGTTAATCTACAAGTTCCAACCTGCAAGTTTGGGCCCTGGCACAAGTCTTATATGATAGGTTGGATGACTTCTCTTTAACCAGCCGGCTAAAGAATATACAACCTCCAAGCCACCTTCATGTTTTTCAACAAACTCCTCAAGCAACCTAAATGAATCAGGCTAGAGAATATTAAACAGACTATCATCACAATGTCAGAAATGGTAATTTAAGGAAGAAGGGGGGGAGGGATCTTACTTCTTTGCAGCATTGGAGGATACCAAAAAATTGCGGCTGAGCCACTTGTAGGAAACCTGAGAAGTAATCAGGCGCTTGGTGAGTTAGACATCAAAACTCTTCTCATTGCATATATCATTAAATACATAACAATTGAAGGGCAAAAAATGCTCAAAATGAAGTATCTTGTATAATGCTGCTGAGGTAAGGATAATTGGTTTGGAGGGACTCATTCATTGCTGGGGTCCCTAGTTGTCAACAAATAGCTACAATAAGTACCCACTTTCTCCCTCACCCTGTATACTGAGTGCACTTCTTATTTTTCTCCCTTTTTCTTCTGGGAAGGGACCTGGCTCTTGGATAGGTAGGAGCAGAAACATACATTTGGTGGTGGAGCAAGATATATTGTGTCACAACATGGGAGGAGAAAGTCAGAGGCGCAACTCAAATCAACAACACATGTCAAGGTGCTATGACGGTGAACCAAAAACAAACTCCACTAGAAACCACTATATTCTTTCAAGCAGCAAGTCAGAGGGCTAAAAAAGGCTACTCCAGTGATGTTCAGAGGCTAACTCATACATCAGCACCTTTAAATTCACCTAGAATTATTGTGTGAATATTGCATGGTTAAAGGCATAAAGCAACCTTTAGAATTCAATACCTCAAGGTCCTCAACCCCGTGTTCCACATTACAAAACAATTCAAGTTTCCCTGAAAGATTGCCCGACTGCAACCTAGCTATAGGGAATCAATTCTAAAATGTTAGCTCAGATCGAAATGAGATTAGCTATTTCATGCAAACTGTTGAACCTATTTAACCACAACTAGGTCAAACATTTTATCTTGGTTGTTACCATAAGCAGCCACTAAACTATACAGGGCTCAACATTGCATCGGGTCAAGATATCGGGAAGTAAGAAACTGCATTTATATATATAACTATATCAGCTAACTTATCGACAATTTCTGTTCATCAACATCTCCACGGTGACCCACTTATTATCACTCTAGATTATGGCTAACACATAAACAGAAGTTTGGGGATGGGCGGAATCAGCTAAAAATGAAAGACCAGAGTTTCTTCCAGCCCTAATTTTCTTGCATCTGATTCGTTCAGTAAAGAGAGTGTAGTAGGATATTAACCTTTGACCTACCAAAAAGAATTACCTATGTCCGTCGCATCTTTTTGGTAGAAAATTCGCAAAACAGCGAAAAGAGGTATCGGAATGAATTATACATACTAACTCGAAACCAAATTACGGAGTTTACAGTCGAGGGACGAAATCAATTAACAGGTGAAATTGGTGAGAGAGAGATTACCACTTGAAACCGGTCAGTCACGAGAACACCTATCTCTTCTAGAATGCCTAAGGTTTCCATCTCCGTCATCGTTCGTTCTGACCTATGGCTGAATGGTGGTGAACGGGATTTCGAGAATGGCTGAGAAGCGAGGGCAGTATTTTCCCGCCAAGAAATCCAGTCTTCGCAACTATGTTCTAATATGCGCAAGTGGAGTATGGCTTTTTGCAGGCGAAGCCATGCCCTAGTATGAGTAAACTTTATTCCATTTTTGTGGATTTTAGTTTACGGCCTTTATTCAGCTGATTCGTTTAATTAAATAATAGTATTTCAGTTTTACTTTTATATTTATTTATTAAAGAATTTTACTTAGTTTATTTTTGGTCTTTGAAAAAACCACAAAAAAAATAGTGTCTATTTCGATAAATATTTATAAATTTAATATAACCCATTCATTAAAAATTCAATTTAAAATTCGTTAAATAAGCCAAGTTTAAAATCGGGAGAATTTAGTTCAACCCGACTCATTTACAACACAACAAAATCTTTAGAATTTTGCCAATCACAAGGTTTTTCTAATGGTCCATTTAAATTAAGATTAATGTTGATTAGATTAAATTAAATACGTTAATCTAAATTAAGGGAAACTAAGTAAATATTTTAAAATATTATTTAAGTATTAATTATGTTAACTTAGGTAAATAAGCTATATTTTTGTTTAAATTGAAGTAAATGGAGGTTAATAGTCAAAGTTTAATAAAACATGATACCTACCCTCCTTTAATTATAGATTTGGATGCTAATAATTTAGAGGTGAATTAAGGTCGGACTAAGTTAATTTTTAATCCAACCTAAAGGTTCATTTTCAAATGAATTTGATAAATGAGGTTAACAAAAAAAATGACCCTAACCTAACCTAACCTAGTTAACATTAAAACAAACAACATGTGAAAAAGAAACATCAGTTACATTAGCCTATGGTGCAACCTATTAATATGGTTAATTAGTTTATCTAAAAACATATCTTCAATTTTCATGCCTTTTGATGGTTTTTTTCTTAATAAATACAACTATGCCTAATTATATTAACAAGTGGAACTACATATTGTATCTTCATTGAGTATCAATGACAAGCTAAGGGAAAAAATGTAATGCTCTCCCTGGTAACATCCAATATAAATCAATAGAACAACATTCTTTGGTCGCTCCCTCTTCATGGCTTGCACGAGGAGAAGGGCAAGTTCTACAAAGAAGAGAGTTAATGGCCAAAATTCAACGATTTAACCTTCTAAATTCAATGTTTTAGAGTCTCATGATACATCACATAACATTGGTAAGAGAATCTTGAATATGGTCGGGGGTGAGACAACCCCTGCTTTATTGAATATTTGAATGGTCGTGGATGCTAATGTGGAGAAACCACTGGAGTTACATGAACCCTATGATGATTCCATGTATCACGTTGAGAACAACGCAATTCCTAGAATCCTCAATCATATGGAATACGAATAATCTCAACCGATTACAAATAATAAAAAAACCCTAGGTAGGATTTTGTGAACAAGATTCCTAATCTTCCCGTCAATGCCTCAATGAAATCGAACCAGAGGGACCTAATAATTGGCTATCAGACTTCCCAATTGGAAAATTCAAAAGGAGAAGATTCAAAGATCCTTCGAGGATAAGCAATTTGCCATTCTTGAACACATCATTGGATTTTGACCATCCTTAGGGCAGTTGCAACACTTTATCCTTTCTTAATGGTCTAAAGAGAAACCCCCTCAAATACTACCACATGATGATGGCTTTTGTGATATTCAAATGTTCTTCTGCTAAGGATCGTGATTGGATAATCTCTTGTACATGTTGGACCTATGCCAACAAACCTTTCATTCTCAAACCTTGGCCCTAGAAATTCAAATTTGTGAAGGAAAAGTTTTTGTTCTTACCACTTTGGATTAAACTTCCAAACCTCTCGTTGGATTATTGGGATGCCAACTCCCTCAGTATAATTGCTAGTGTTATTGGTCATCTCTCTTACATGGATGCCATCACCTTTCATAAAAAAAAGAATATCATTTGTCAAGCTCTTAGTGGAGGTAGATGTTACAAAAAATTGTTTAGAGAATGTAAAAATTCTTGATCCTAATGGTGACATACTTAATCATTTCATTGGTCATAATAGTTCTTCATTCCCCTAGCAAAATCCATTAGCCAACACTAAAGAGAATGCACCTGGAAATTCCCTACCCCCTCATATTAACCATCAACTGAAACTAGGTGCTCATATCCTTAACAAAAACCTAATACCACATGGAAGAGGGTGGAAAAACCTGGGCCAATAGGACACTGGAGACATATCCTCCACCTATACACATGAGGAGAGAGGAGTATGCAATGAGACAATAGAGTTAAACAACCAATTTGTTGCATTGTCACTTGAAGAGAAGGAACAACCACCACAGGTCCAGGAAGAGGATTGAGGTGGAACATACCATCATAACTGATCTTAATGATATCCCATCTTAATGTTAGAGGTTTAAACAAACCTCATAAGTATTGTGAAATTATAAAGTGGTATAGAAGTAACCATTTATTATTATTTTTATCTCTTAGAAAATTAAATAAAGCCTAATAAGGTAAATGTAATTAAAGAAAGGATATGTCCTAGTTGGGGCTCTTTAAATAATTACACTTACCATGAAAATGGTTGTATATGGTGCTTATGGAATCCAACTAGATGGCGAGTGACCCTCGTCTCAACTTGTTCTCAAGTATGTTGATGAAAGCCTCAACTATAGATGGGATATCTTTTTATGCAACCTTCATGTATGCTCATAACATAGGCAACATGTGCAAAGAACTATGGGACTAGCTTTTGCAACATAAGATAACTTTTGAGCCTTGGCTAGTCATGGATAATGTCAATGTTATACTCTATCCCAAAGATAATTTCTAAGGGTGTGCCCTCAATCAACAAGATGTTATTAATTTTCGAGCATGCTTGCAACAACTTATCCTTTATGAATTACCTTATGCTAGCCCTTTATTCACATGTTGTAACTAGAGATTAGGGGGTGAAAGAATTATGTAAAAATTAGACTGAGTCCTTGTTAACCTGCACTGGTTTGGTAATATTCCCACAACCACTGTTAATTCCAAGGAAGAACCCTTTAGTGACCATTGTGTAACCCATAATATTTTTCAACAAAATATTATCCATCGCAAGAAGGATTTCAAGTTCTTAAATATGTGGAGCAAAGATTATAAGTTTTTGAAGATCATCACAGAAGTTTGGATGGGCCCTTATACTGGTACACCTAATGTTGGGATAAAAAATAGACTTTATACAATGAAAAACATATTCATATAAATGAATCAATCTTGGTATAGTAGCATAGTAGAAAGAGAAGCAACCCAACACCAAATTATTATCACTATACAACATGCTTTGAGATTGGACCCTGCCAATTTATACTTGCAACAGAATAAGTGTGAGGCTTTATAACATGATGAATATCTAGCACAATGTGATGATGGTTTCCTTAGGCAAAAGGTAATTATGCATTGGATTAATAAAGGGGATGCCAATACACAATTATTTTTTGCTAAAATGAAAAAAATGATAGGAGCTTAATCACACACATTAAAGGAGATGACGGATATTAGCTTATTGATAAGGAATTGGTCATGAAACAATTCAAATAATCCTACACTCAATTACTTATCCATCAAACTAACCACACAATGGAGCTTGCACAACATATACCCAACTAGGGACCTCTTATATCCACCAAATAACAACATATCTTAATAGGCCCCTTAACTAAGTCAGAATGTAATATAGCCATTTTCATCATTAGTATCTCTAAAGCTCCTAATCTTGGTGGGTTCACATTATGCTTTTTCAAATTGGCTTGGAAGGTTGTGGAAGAAACAACTTGGAGATTATTGAATAATGCATTTCTTATAGCAAGGCTACCATAGTTTATCACATCAACCTTGCATTTTCTTATTCTAAGGGTATCAAGAGTTGAGAGTGGCTAATTTTTACCCAATTACATGATGCACTGTACTACATAAGGCATTTACCATGATTATTACCTCCAAGCTCCAACATATCTTACTAGAGTTGATTGATCTTTCATAATCATGTTTCATTAAGGGAAGGTTGATTGGTGAAAATATTCTATTGGCTCATGGGCTACTAAAATTTTATAGATAAAAGAGCACATCCTCTAGATGTATGGAGTTGACATGCATAAGGCATATGACTCATTCTATTGGGAATTCCTTGAGAAGGTGATATTAGCATTCCACTTCCCTCATCATTTGGTAAGGGTAATCATGATGTGTGTATCCAATATGAAGCATTTCATTACACTCAATAACACCCTATTAGAGCCTATTAAAGGGAGGAGGGGATTAAGGCATAGGGATCCCCTTTCTCCTTACTTATTTGTGATTGTCATGGAACATTTTAATTGCATGATAAAACCTATCTAGCAAGAACTAGAGCTCAAGGGGAATTCTCCATGTAAAAAGTTGAAAATCATGAACTTGCCATTTGCAGATGACGTGTTGTTTTTTGGTCATGGTGACCTTGGTTTGGTTCAAATTCTTATGAGTAAATTTCACCACTTTGTCAAACTATCAAGCCTTACTATCAATCCACAAAAAAGCTCTATGAATTTTAGAGGTGTATCCCCACTATTATGGAACGATATTCTCCACTATCTAAATTTTTCACAAGGCTCTCTTTCCTGTAAGTACCCAGGGGCACTGGTGGTAGATATACTTTTGAATGCTCACCATATGGCCATTCTCACTAATAAAGTCCTCCATCGTATGAATCATTAAACTACCAAGCCACTTATTTATGCAAGGCGTCTACAGCTGCTGAAGTTAATTATTTTTGTATCTAAATGTATTGGAGTCATGTCTTATTACTACTTAAGAAGATTTTGTTCGACATCATTTCTACTTGCTACCCTTTCCTTTGGACAGGCAGCATAACACATAGCCAAAAATCCCTAGGAGCTTGGACTACCTATTGTTTACTAAAGAATGAGGGGGGGGGCTTGGTATCATAGACATTGGTGTATGGAATAAGGCAACACTTGGGGAATACTGATGGAACTTGGCTAGCAAGAAGGATACATTATGGAGTAAGTAGATCTATTGTAGGTTCATCAAAAGTGGTACAATTTGGGATATGGATATACCAATGGTTGTAGTGTGGTCCTTGAGGTGTATATTAGGCTTAATATCCACACTCTTACCTTGTTTTTCCAATTTTCCACAAGAAGCATCTTACAGTATCAAGTAAGCCTATAATTATTTGAGACATAAAAGCTTGAGAGTAGGCTGTTGGAAAACTATATGGCAAAACCTAGTAACTCACATCCATTAATTCATTTCATGACTAGCTTCATGGGGGCGTTTGGATACTAAAGATAGGCTTAGCAGTTACACTTCATTGATGGACCACAAATACACCTTTTGTCAAGACTAGGAGTCCATATCCCATTTGTTTATGTAGTGCTCAATCATGGGTAGAGTAGTCCACATAATCACCCATACTATAAGGATGAAAAGGGCATCACTTAATTGGCATTCGTTGATGAGGGCCTTTACTCACACGTAGGGGCAATTGAGACATAATGAACATATTGAAATAACTCTTCATTAATTACATTTACAAGATTATTGCCACTAGTATAGCTCGTAAGTGCTTACATAGCCATAGAATGACTAAATATGTTATATACATTCATCTTATAGATGAGTTTTGATCTTGTGGTTTTAATGTTTCTTAGTTCCAAGCAATAAAAGCTTATTTTTTTTAATAAAAAACATCCAATATAAATAGCATCTTTAATAAATGTTGGAGAGGTCATGATATCTACAACGAATAGGGTAGAAGAGAGATTCAAACTTGCAATTTATAAATAGCCAAACTAGAAAGAATATATTTGACACGATTAGTTGAATAGCTAACTGAAGGTTGAAAGGAAAAAAACTAATCATCTAAGACTCCTTAGCATTTATTTGATATTATTGATGTTTCTCCTTGGGGAAAATCGGCTCTAAAGGAATAAAGAATATAAATCATACAACATAATTGTTTTTTGGCTATAAACCCACGGTGAAAATTTGTTAGTTGCATCAAATTCACTATAATACATCTTAAAATTGTTACTTGTTTCTTAGATAATTACACACAAAGTTGTGAGCCCCTTAGTTGTAGTTTTATCGTAACTTGTTGAAAGGGAAAACTACATTAAAGAACACAAAGCTCGAAAGTAAGAATAGAGGAGAATTAGGGGAAATGATATCTTTATTAATTGATTAATGAATCATTACATTGAGCCTAACATGCTTTATACATATGGGATTAAAATATCCTAGTGGATACTTCAACAAAACAAACAAATAAACAATCAAACAATGCAACTTGCTAACAGTAGTTAAAAATAATGTAGTAGCATGCAACACATGTATATAGGTCAAGGCCCCACCTCAAGTTGGAGAAGGGATGAAGTAGTGACCACTCCCCAATTCCTAAGGATATAATGATGCATACTGCTTGGTATGATTTTAGTAAGGATAGTTGAGACTGATAAGGTTAGCCTAGAGCTACTAATTGAAATGCCCCAAAAATATTTATGTTAAGAAACATAATTAATAAGGATTTATTGGGGAATTAATTTAATTAATTATTTTTATTGAAATAGGAAGAAATTATTTAGGGTAAATTAAGAGCAAATTATAAATATTTTTATAAGGAAAATTTTGGGCATTTTACTAATTAAAAAGGAATTTAGGAAAAAAAATTTAACAACCCTAAATTGGCCTAAAAATAAAATTTAATATTTTTTTATTTAAATATTTTTATTTTAAATACCTAAAATATTCTAATTAATTTAATTGACCCAAACCTACTTAAAATGTTCTTTTCCCTTTTTCTTTTTCCTTCTTCCTTTTTCTTTCTTTTCTTTCCTTTTCTTTTCTTTTCTTTCTTTTTCCTTCTTCCTTCCGATTGGGCTTGTCGCGGCCCAATCCCTCCTTTTTCTTTCCTCTCTTCCGCGGCCCATCGTCTATTCTTTTCTTTTCTTCCTTCGGCAGCCGAAGCGATGCGTATTGTGCCTTTTTCCCATAGAACACTGCGTTCCATTTAAACTTTTATAACCATTGCCGACCGGCCCAATTCTCCTTTATTTTTCCTTTCTTTCTTTTTTTCCCTAGCTGCCCATTTCACCTTCTTCTTCCTCCTTCATCCTCCACCGTTGACCTCCAGCTTCGCCGCCTCCAAAAATGGTGTCGCCGGCCACGCTTGACTTGAATGGCCATTTCTCTTATCTTTCTCTTCCCCTTGAATCACAGATTAGCCTAACCTAACCCACTTACCTTTTCTTTCGCACAAAACTCTCCTTTTCCTGCACAAAAAGTCGACCCCGACCTAAATTTGTGCCGGCTGATTGACGCCGCCGGCTACCCCAAACCCTACATGCATTATCCTCTTGCCGACCTTCAAAACCCTATTTCCCCCTCTAAACTCTATAAATACCCCTTGTTTAGTTGATTTCGAAACTTCTTCCCCAAAACCCTAAGAAACCTACCTCGTGCACCACAGTGACTTCAGACGACCTTTCTTCCGCCGTCAGCCAACTACGCTACCGTCTCTGCCTACCTAGGTCTTCCCTACACTGCCCTCTAACTAATTGAACCACCATCTCCCTCGATTCTTCTTGCACTAGCCGCCACAGCTGTGCGAAGTTCCTACCTATCAAGCTAAATTTTTACACCCGCGACCCCTTGTACCACCGTCCACCACCACATCTGTCACTATCACTGCCTCCTACACCACCTAAAAGCTGCTACTAATCTTCCTCCACCTAGCCATACCTTTCTTTTCTTCTTTCTCCTTCCCCTTCTCTCTTTTTCTCTTTCTCTTCATTTTGGCCACCAACTCTGCCGCCATGCGCCGCCACCACTTGCTGCGCCACTACCCTCACTTTACTATTACTATTATTTATTTAGAGGGCCGAGACCTTATTTTACTTAAATAGGTAGATTACTATCATTTCTATTATTATTATTATTATTACTATTATTATTATCATTATTATTTTTAATATTATTATAAATAATATGTATTAATAATATTATTATTATTACCAATAATACTTTGACTACTTTAGGGTAGAGTTGAGAACCCAACCTTATATTACTTTTGGTTTAAGTCATTTTATTATTATTATTATTGTTGTTGTTGTTGTTGTTATTATTATTATTATTATTATTATTATTATTATTATTATTATCATCATCATTATTATTATTATTTTATAATTTGACTATTATTATTATTACTATTTTTATTAATAATGTTTTAATGATATTTTTAGTATTATTTTGGGTGGAGGGTAGAAGCCCTTATACCACCATCTGTTTTGAATCCTATTAATATTATTATTAGCATTTTTGGTATTATTTCGTGTAGTTATTATTAGTATAGTATTATTTTATTTAAAAACCTAGTATTGGGATAAGTTAGTAAATAATAGTATTTTTAGGAGGGAACCTAATTCTAGTTTTCCCCTCATAATAGGTGAGACCATTCAAAGCCCTAAAGAGTTATAGGAGCGTGCTCCAAGACCGGTAACGTTTTAGGTAAGGAGTAACTAAGGACATTTGTGTGTTATGTGCTTTATATGCCATGCATGTCATGTGATATGAAATTATAATGTATTTTATGTGTAATTGTATAACTGTCATATATGCAGCATGATATGGAGTTAAGGTAGGATTGTGAATTAAATTGTGGCATACGTATTATGTGTATTGGTTGTGTTATTATTGTAGTATGGTGTGCCCCATGAGACATGCATGATAGGTTTTGTAAAATAATGATGGGGAGTGGAATAATGTGGAAGTAGGGTTTGCATGGAGTTAGGGTATGCATGGTGTTAGGGTTTGCATTGAGTTGGGGTTTTCATGGAGGTAGGGTTTGCATGGAGTTGGGGGTTTGCATAGTGTTAGTATTTGCATGGAATTAAGGTTTGTATGGAAGTAGGGTTTGCATGGAGTAGGGTTTGCATGGAAGTAGGGTTTGTATGGAAGTAGGGTTGGCATGGAAGTAGGGTTTGCATGGAGTTAGGGTTTGCATGGGTGTTAGGGTATGCATGGGTGTTAGGGTATGCTATGGTTATGGTGGTCAACTAGGGTTTGGAGGATAAGAATAGTAGGAGTCAGTCATGTATGTCTAGGCGAAAGTTTCTGAATAAAATACTTAAGACACTAATCATTTAAAGTGAAAGATTATTGAGCCGAGTTCGAACCGATCCACTGGTTAGAAATAGTGGTGTGGACCTAATATCCTGCAAGTGACCAATCCACCGACGAATAATAGTGGTGTGGACCTGTTGTCCCACAAGTAACTGGTCCACCAGTAATAATAGTGGGGGATCTCGAGCTCAATAAACACAAACCAGAGTTTTCTAAGGCACTTAAAAGATACTAATTACTTACAGTGGAACACTATGTGAGCGGAAATCGAACCGATCCACCAGTTAGAAATAGTGGTGTGGACATGTTGTCCCGCAAGTGACCGATCCGCTTGTGACTAATAGTGGTGTGGACATGTTATCCCACAAGTGACCGGCCCATCGGCTAAAACAGTGGGGTGTTCCTGTACTTGCATGGATTTGATAAAAGGCATGGTGTGAATCGACTTCCGATAAAAGATTAATCAAATAATTAATCTGGACTTTCTGGGCCTTTATGTGTGGGCTTGATCATTTATAAGCTGTATAATACTCTGCATGACTTTATATATTATATGTGTGGGTTTGAATATGTGTAAGTTGAATATTATCCTGCATGATTTTATGTGCTTATGTGTTGACCTTAGTACTCGGTTATCTTACTTAGTACGTAGCGTACTGATCACCCTTTTCATGGGTGTTGCTCATTCCCACGAGCAGAAGGCTCATCTAACGTGTTGCAGGTAGGTGATTCCTTATTTGATGCCATTGATGTCTATGGGACATCAGGTGGGGCCGAGTGATGATTTGGGCTAGATCGGGTCCTTGCAGTGGCGTGGCCGGTTTTTCCATTATGAGATTATTATTCCTTTTCTCTTTTAACTATGTTTGAAACTCCAGAAACAATTTTGTTATTGTAGCTATTTTTATTCTCTAAAGAACTATCTTGTGTATTTTGGATTATGTAAAACTTATATGTACTCTAATTATTGATTTGCGAACTTTAATTTATGTATTAATGTGCGATGATGGAAATGTTTTTTCTTAGCCTTGGTGCTTGGTACTGGAATGGTAGGAGTGAACCAGTCTGGTACTAAGTATGGCGATAGCATCCCTAGAATTTACGGATTTTAAATTTAAAGGTTTAAAAAAACAAAAAAATAGTAAATTTTGGGGTGTTATAAGTTGGTATCAGAGCGGTTGGTCTTGTTGACCACGCTCATTTTTTAAAACAAATTTGATTTATGATGTCTTTATTGGATTTTGAGATGGATTTCCCGCTCTAACTGAAAATTTTCCTGTTTTAAATTTTGAAACCCAGCCACGGTGAGGAATATAAGGGTAGGTTAGGGTTTTCCCCAAAAAGGGGGGGATCTTGCTAACATGGTTCCGAACCAATGGGTTCGTTTCTATTTTTTTTTTTTTGTGCAGCTAAATGGTGGTGAACAGAAGGATTAACAGGTTGGAGTAGGCCATCATAACCTTCTTGAAGTTCACCCAACGCTCTGAAAATGCTGGAGAAGACTGGCTTCGCAGGATTATCGGACACCACCTTCACTTTACTCCTCTCAGCCTAGGCTACCACTAACACCTCAACCACCGCCCTCATTCTCCACCTTTTCTTCTCAAGCCTCAACTTTTTCCTTTTCTATCCTCTTTTCCGACCGCCGCCGTGCACCACCGCCAGTGCCACCCATCTCCGCATACTCAAGGTGAAACCCTGGACCCTTTCATCCCTTCTCCCCTATTTATTTAAGCTTATCCTAATTTATTTTAATTTTTAACCTTTATTTGATTATTATGATTAATATTAATATTATTATTATTTGGTGTAATATTAATGTTATTATTCCTTGGCAGGGTCGAGAGTGTGTAGGAATTATTTAGACTATTAGTTTCGAATTAATAATATTATTAGTATTATTATAAGTTTAATTATTATTATTATTATTAATCTTACTATTACTATTATTTATTTAGAGGGCCGAGACCTTATTTTATTTAAATAAGTCAATTACTATCATTTCTATTATTAATATTAATATTATTATTATTATTATCATTATTATTTTTAATATTATTATAAATATTATGTATTAATAATAATATTATTATTACCAATAGTACTTTTACTACTTTAGGGTAGAGTTGAAAACTCTACCTTATATTACTTTTGGTTTAAGTCATTTTATTATTTTTATTACTATTATTATTATTATCATCATCATCATTATTATTATTTTATAATTTGACTATTATTATTATTACTAATTAATAATGTTTTAATAATATTTTTAGTATTATTTTGGGTGGAGGGTAGAAGCCCTTATACCACCATCCGTTTTGAATCCTATTAATATTATTATTAGCATTTTTGGTATTATTTCGTGTAGTTATTATTAGTATAGTATTATTTTATTTAAAAACCTAGTATTGGGATAAGTTAGTAAATAATAGTATTTTTAGGAGGGAACCTAATTCTAGTTTTTCCCTCATAATAGGTGAGACCATTTAAAGCCCTAAAGAGGTATAGGAGCGTGCTCCAAGACCGGTAACGTTTTAGGTAAAGAGTAATTAAGGACGTTTGTGTGTTATGTGCTTTATATGCCATGTGATATGAAATTATAATGTATTTTATGTGTAATTGTATAACTATCATATATGCAGCATGATATGGAGTTAAGGTAGGATTGTGCATTAAATTATGGCATATGTATTATGTGTATTGGTTGTGTTATTATTATGGTATGGTGTGCCCCATACGACATGCATGATGGGTTTTGTAAAATAATGATGGGGAGTGTAATAATGTGGAAGTAGGGTGAAATTCCCCTAAAATATTTATTTTAATAAATGTAATTAAATAAGAATTTATTAGGGAATTTAATTTAATTAATTATTTTAATTGTAATAGGAAGAAATTATTTAGGGCAAATTAAGAGGAAATTTAAAAATATTTTTATAAGGGAAAATTTGGGTTTTTTGCTAATTAAAAAGGGATTTAGGACAAATCTTTTTAAAACCCTAAATTAGCCTAAAAAGGAAATTTATTGTTATTTTATTTAAATATTTTTATTTTAAATACCCAAAATATTCTAATTAATTTAATTGACCCCAATCTACTTAAATTTTTTCTTTTCCCTTTTCCCTTTTTCTTTTTTCCTTCTTCCTTTTTCTTTCTTTTCTTTTCTTTCCTTTCCTTTTCTTTTCTTTCTTTTTCTTCTTTTTTCCAATTGGGCTTGTTACGGCCCAATCCCTCTTTTTTCTTCCTCCCCTCCACGGCCCATCCGCCGCTTCTTTTCTTTCCTTCCTTCGGCAGCTGAAACGCTGCGTTTTGCATCTTTTCTCCCTGGAACACCGTATTTCATTTAAAACCTTTATAACTTTTGCCGACCGAACCGATTCTCTCTTCTTTTTCTTTTCTTTCTTTTTCCCTCAGTCGCCTGGTTCACCTCCTTTTTCCTCCTTCCTCTTCGGCCGTCGACCTGCAACTTCAAGGCTCTGAAAATTGCGATGTCGACCACGCTTGACTTGACCAGCCATTTCCCCTCTCTTTCTCTTCCCCTTGAATCACAGTTTGACCCAGCCTAACCCACTTTCCTTTTTCCTCGCGCAAAATCCTTCTTTTCCTGCGCGAAAATTTGACCCCGACCTAAATTTGTGCCAATCGATTGACGCTACCGGCCACCCCAAACCCTACCTTCATTATCCTCCTATCGACCTCGAGAACCCTACCTTCTCGTCCAAACTCTATAAATACCCCTTGTTTGGTTGATTTTGAAACTTTTTCCCCGAAACCCTAAGAGCCTACTGTAACACCCCGAGTCGACACGACCACGCGGGGGCTACCTTGGAGTGCTTTCTGATTGATCGGCTGGCCCCACAAATCAACACGAGTCCTTTTAGCACGCTTTGTCCTCACTCACGTGCTTTCCGAGAAACTTTCAGAAAATTTTCGAAACTTCCCAGGAGGTCACCCATCCTAAAATTGCTCCACGGCCAGCACGCTTAACTGTGGAGTTCTTAGGACGGAATCATCAAAAGGATGGTATACCATGTTGATATAAGTAGCCAAATCAATCCTTATAACACTCTCCTCAATTTGGGGTATTACACCTACCCTGTGCACCACCGCGAATTCAGACGAACTTTCGTCCTCTGTTAGCCAACTACGCCGCCACCTCTGCCTACCTAAGTCTTCCCTGCACCACCCTCTAACTAACTGAGCCACCCATCTCCCTTGATTCTTCTTACACGAGTCACCACAGTCGTACGAAGTTCCCTACCTATCAAGCCAGATTTTTACACCCGCAACCCCTCGCGCCACCGTCCACCACTACATCCGCCACTATCACTGCCTCCTACACCACCCAAAAGTTGCTACTAATCTTCCTCCACCTAGCCATACCCTTCTTTTCTGCTTTCTCCTTCTCCTTCTCTCTTTTTCTCTTTCTCTTCATTTTCGCCGCCACCTCTGCCGCTGTGCGCTGCCGCCACTTGCTGCGCCACCACCCTCACTTTACTCCTCTCAGCCTAGGCTACCACCAACACCTCAACCTCCACCCTCATTCTCCACCTTTTCTTCTCAAACCTCAACTTTTGCCTTTTCTAACCTCTTTTCCGGCCACTGCTGCCGCCGTCGTGCACCGCCGCCGGTGCCATCTATCTCTAACGACTCAAGGTGAAACCCTAGACCCTCTCAGCACTTCTCCCCTATTTATTTAGTGTTATTCTATTTTATTTCAAATTTTAGCATTTATTCGATTATTATTATTATTATTATTTTATCATCATCATCATCATCATCATCATTATTATTATTATTATTATTATTATTATTGGATTTAATATTAATGTTATATTTTCTTAGCAAGGTCGAGAGTGGGAATAAATTATTTAAGTTGTTAGTTTTGACTTATTGTTATTAATAGTATTATTATAAGTTTTATTATCATTATTAATATTATTAGTATTATTATTACTATTATCTATCTAAAGGGGGCCCGAAGCCTATTTTATTTTAATAGAGTGCATACTCTTATTTTATTATCAATATTATTATTTCTACTATTATTAATAATATTATTATTATTATCTTTATTATTATTAATATTATTATAAGTAATATGTGTTATTAATATTATTGTTATTATTATTAAATGGTACCTTTACAATTTTTAGGTAGGATCGAAAACCCTACCTTGTATTATTTAGGCTTAAGTTATTATTATTATTATTATTAGTATTATTATTATTATTATTATCAATATTATTATTATTAGCATTATTTTGGTGGAGGATAGAAACCCTTATATTACCATCCATTTTAAATTACATTAATATTATTATTAGTATTTTTAGTAGTATTTCGTATAGTTATTATTAGTATAGTATGATTTTTATTTAAAAACCTAGTCTTAGGATAAGTTAGTAAATAATAGCATTTTTAGGAGGGAACCTAATTCTAGTTTTTCCCCCATAATAGGTGAGACCAGTCAAATCCCTAAAGAGGTATAGGAGCATGCTATAAGACCGATGATGTTTTAGGTAAGGGAGTACTAAAGTCGTTTGTGTATTATGTGTTTTATATGCCATGCATGTCATGTGATGTGAACTATAATGTATTTTATGTGTATTTGTATAACTATCATATGTGCAGTATGATATGGAGTTAAGGTAAGATCGTGCATTAAATTGTGGCATGTGTAGGAGTTGGGGTTTGCATGGAGTTAGGGTTTGCATGGAATTAGGGTTTGCATGGAAATAGGGTTTGCATGGGTGTTAGGGTATGCTATGGTTGTGGTGGTCAACTAGGGTTTGGAGGATAAGAATAGTAGGAGTCAGTCATGCATGTTTGGGCAAAAGCTTATGAATAAAATATTAAGACACTAATCATTTAAAGTGAAAGACTATTGAGCCGGGTTCAAACCGATCTACCGGTTAGAAATAGTGGTGTGGACCTAATGTCCCACAAGTGACCGATCCACCGACCAAAAATAGTGGTGTGGACTATTGTCCCACAAGTGACCGACCCACCGACAATAATAATGGGGGATCCCGAGCTCAATAAATACGAACCAGAGTTTGTTAAGACACTTAAAAGATACTAATTACTTACAGTGGAATACCATGTGAGTAGGAACCAAACCGATCCACCGGTTAGAAATAGTGGTGTGGACATGTTGTCCCGCAAGTGACCGATCCACCGGCAAAAAATTGTGGTGTAGACTATTGTCCCGCAAGTGACCGGCCCACCTGCTAAAATAGTGGGGCGTTCCTGTACTTGCATGGATTTGATAAAAAGCATGGTGTGAATTGACTTTCTATTAAAGATTAATTAAATAATTAATCTAGACTATTCGGGCCTTTATGTGTGGGCTTGATCATTACAAGCTGTATAATACTCTGCATGACTTTATGTATTATATGTGTCGGTTTGAAAGTGTAAGTTGAATATTATCCTGCATGATTTTATGTGCTTATGTGTTGCCCTTAGTGCTCAGTTACTTTACTCAATACGTAGCGTACCGATCACCATTTTCATGGGTGTTGCTCATTCTCACGAGCAGAAGGGTCATCTGATGTGTTGCAGGTGGGTGATGCCTTCTTTGATGCCATTTATGTCTATGGGACATCAAGTGGGGCCGAGTGATGATTTTGGGCTAGATCTGGTCTGGGAGTGGCGTGGCCATTTTCCATTTATGAGATTATTATTCCTGTTCTCTTTTAATTATGTTTGAAACCTCAGAAACAATTTTATTATTGTAGCTATTTTTCTTCTCTTAAAAACTATCTCTAGTATTTTGAATTATGTAAAATTTATGCGTACTCTGATTATTGATTTGCGAATTTTAATTTATGTATTAATGTGTGATGATGGAAATGTTTTTCTTAGCCTTAGCACTTGGTACTGGAACAGTAGGAGTGAACCAGTCTGGTACTAAGTGTGGCGGTAGCATCCCTAGAATTTACGGTTTTAAATTTAAAGGTCTTATTTATAAATCAAAAATGTGTAAATTTTGGGTTGTTACAAGTTGGTATTAGAGCAGTTGGTCTTGTTGACCACACTCATTTTTGAAAATAAATTTGATTTATAAAGTGAAAGATTATTGAGCTGGGTCTAAACGGATCCACCGGTTAAAAATAGTGGTGTGGACCTGATGTCCCGCAAGTGACCAATCCACCGGCGAATAATAATGGATATAGCCTTTAAAAAAGATAAGGTAATAATTTGTTGCTTCTTTGACTTATGTGAGATGGGTTTATGTCCTAACATGAGATAAAACCCAAATATTATGAAGTTACAAGGACATGTTGCCCTATCTAATTTATAGTTGGCTTGAAGAGCAAAGAAGATGTTACCCTTCATAAAAAGATCTATGGTAGCATCACAAGTAAAATACATCAAATCGTGCCAAAAAAACATAAAAATGTGGAACTCAGGGGCACTCATAAACTAACAAAGATATAATACAACATTATAAAGATTAGGACGAGTGTGTAAGGTAATTAAACTTGCCAACCAAACTTCTATATAATTTAGAATAATCCATTAGTAGGCTAATTTCAAGAGTAAGCTTAATACTAATAGGAAAAGGACAGAGTATGGGGCCATGCATTATTGCAATCAAATTCCTTAATGATATCATAAGTAAATTTATGTTAATTGAGAATACTTTGATACCTAGAAAATAGTGAAGAGCACTCAAATCTCTAATTTTAAACTCCCAATATAAAATGGACACAAGATTAGTGATTTCCTCCATATCATCTCCTGTAACCAAAATATCATCAACATAAATTGTGAGGAACATAGATGAAGTGTTAGTTTTCTTATAGAATACAAGTAATATTTATTTAAAACGTAATTCCCTTTTGATTAAAGAGGAACAAATAAATTTCGATACCATTGCATTGAGAATTGTTTTAGCCATAGAGAAACTTGCAAAGTTTACACATTATTTCAATAAAGGAAGTGGACGGGCTTGTACGCGTACCTTATCATGGAGATGACCAAGGATAAATGCATTATTAACTCATTGGTACAAAAAAGCCTTTTTAAAGAAGTTAAAAAATCAAATTATTAGATGTTTTCATTTGTTGTCATATTGAGCATCATATAATCCTTCAATAGAGTTAGTAGCAACACTATTTTATATAGTTTCTTTTTTAAGCTCTTCATTTAAAATTCGACATTAAATGTCAGTAAAAAAATGGTGAACTACTATTTATAGTTGTCACTATAAATTCTATAGAACAATATTTTTTTAAACTATCATGTTAGTAATTTGTAAGGTGCCTCAGATATTTGAGGGTGGTCTCATATCAACAATTGTCATCATAAACTTTAGATATTTTTTTTAAACAATGGTGATATTATATCCATTCCATTCATTACATATACATGCTATTTATATATACATGTAAATTACCAAAAAAATGCAAGTAGAAATGCTTGGGGTGTTCAACTTTAGTATTTACATAAGCAAAACCAACAATCCTAGATACTAATATTCAATAGCTAAATTTTGTGACAAAAGAAAAAACCCTGCAAATTTCCAACTAGACTCTCCTAGATTTTTTGTAGAAGAGTTTTTATTTTTTTTATGTTCACAAAAGACTTACAAATTGTTTATATTATATTTTATTCAATAAAAGTTGATAGTGTAAAACCAACATCCATTTATTTACATCTTTATTGTAATTTACATATATTTCTTGAATATGATTAGGTAATAAGCATACAAATTAAGCTTACTATTATATTCCAAACAATATTCATTTACTTTGTTGATGCATCCATATAAGGTATATCATGATCTCCATTATTTCTCTAGCAATAAACAATATTAGTCTATGGGAAAAATATAATAAACTATAGTTGAGAAAATGCAATAATTATTAAGTAATACTTACAAGCATATATTATATAAGCTTTTGTTTTCATTTCTTTGAAGCTTGTTATTTACCCTGTTTATGTGTTGAATTAGTTTTAGATACCAAAAGCCCCTGGATCAAGATCATCTCATAAGTAAATATCATCATGTTCATTATCATCAAGGTTGGAAAAAGTTGGTAAATCAATGGGAAAAACATATTCCTTTTCTACGATATCATCTTGTTCATCTCTTTGCTGGTAATGTAATATACAACTAGTTATCTACCATATTAATAACATAAGATGCTTACTTTACTTGCAGTGCAAATATGATTGAGTCTTGCTTATATCCAATCCTATTAAAATTAACCATGATAAACCCTATATCTTTAGATGATACATCCTATTGATTATCAACCCACTTGCAACAAAAAACATGAACCCTTAAAGTTGAATAATTCAATTCCCATATATCTTTGATGACCCCTAGAGTATGACATTTTTTATATACTATATTTCTCTCTCTCTAGAACTACAAATACGCAATGATTCCAATACCAATGGCATACTGGTATTTTCATACCACTTTTATCATCATGAGCATTTGTGTAGAAAGTATATCCAGTGAAAATACTTATAGTGAAAAACTTGAGGTAAAATGACTATTAATAAATAGAAAAATTTGTCAGATAATGATATAGTTTCACCCATCAACATCTCTTCCCTAAAACAATGCTTAAATGAACTATTGTGTTAGTATAATATCCATTTCCCGCTTTTAGCATATCCATGTGTTCCTTTACATATGATTCTACATCATCCATGTTATGAAGGACAAACAAATTAGTGTTCATAAGCATGTAAGAATCATAAATAGTGATCACACAACATCCTTTAGCCTTGCTTTCATGGATCTTATTACTCCTTGTTCTTGGAACACCTATAACATGAGCTTTAGGTAAAAATTCACAACAAATTTTAGCTACCTCATCTACAAGATAAACTTCAGCAATGCACCCTTCGCCCTATTAAGATTTCTCATATACCTTTTTATGTACTTCATCATACACTCAAAGGAAACCTATAATGGACCATAAAAATGTAGAATGATGGTGGAAAATACGTCTTAAGCTAACATAATGTAATATCAAGTTGTTGTTGCATTGAGTTCAACCAATCAAGATCAATAATATTGTTGTCTAAATCCTTAAAGAAAAAGCAAAGCATAGATATGGCATTATAAACTTGGACAAATATAATGGGACATAATTCATAGCAAATTTTAAAGGAGAATATGATGATCGTGAGATTTATTCCCACCAATCTCAAGTCTTTCATAGACACGATGTTTGAGATGGTTGATGAATACAAATATAATAGTTTAACTCTATGTAAGCACTAGTAAAAAGAAAATTTATTTTTCAATACCCATGTGAGCTAAATCCTTCCTAACATGATATCCATCCTTCGTCTTGAAAGGAACATTTAGAAGTATACTAATAAAACTATCAGATAAGTCCCTTTTGATATGCATGACATTAAGGTAAAGTTGAACAAATAAAATTTTCCAATATGGAAGAGAGAAAAATATCGATCTCTTCTTCTAACCACTTAATGGAAATACTTTGGTATTCTTTTTACCAAAATGAAAATTCAAGTTTACACCTTTTCAAACAATTGGTCACCTCTTAAAGGCATGGGAGGTAACGACTCTTTTGAATACCCATTAAAGCATTTCATTGACTATGATAATGATGGTTAGTATGTAAGAATCCATGATTTTTGAGATAAGAAATCTTCTTGCTATATTTTAACTGACAAAAGTTTGTGTTCTCTTCACATATAATACATGCCTAATCCTCATAAATACTTTATCCAAAGAGGTTACTATATGTTGGAAAATAATTTATTTTATAAAAAAGCATTACCCTCAATTTAAAACCCTCTTGGTTAAGTGCATCAAATGCACTGACACCATGATCCAACATAATATTCGAATCATCAACAAGAGGTGTTAAATATATATCTAAATCAAACCTTGACTAATTATACCCAAATATTATAAAGGACAACATGAAGTACTTGTGTTTCATGAATAAATATAGAGGAAGATTATATATTGTCAAGATCACCGACCGTAGAGTATAGTTCACATTCCCATTAAAAGGGTTCATTCCATCAATAGATAATGTATGGAATACATTTCTTGGTTCGTGACCAAAATTAGAGAACTTATGATCAAAGGCCTTCTACTAAAGAGAATCCAATGAATGTATAAAATTCCCATAATGTATACTCTTAGACTCATGCAACATCAAGTTATTCAATTCTTCAGGACTATTAATTAAACATTAAATTTTGGGTATAATTGAAAAGTACCATAAGACATTTAATGGAACAATAGTTTTCTTATATCGTGGTACTTGGCATTTATGACAACGACCCAATGATGATTTTTTCATTCTAATACAAGATGTAATCATTAAGGTATATATGATTGTTTTCATTGTTTAATCCCACAAGCAAAGAATCTTCTTCACATCGTAAGTGCGACTGAGAAAAATATTATCATTAAGAATCATTTTTCTCAATAACTCAAGTAATGATACTCCACCCATGACCTACTTTCAAGTTTGATAATCTTATCACAACTGATAACTTTGTGAAATTATTACATCCATCATACATAGTGTCTCTGTATCGTCAACTAGCTTATCAAACATGTCATAACGGTCCACAAAGTTGTCTCATATGATATTTGCCATGTTTTCAAATGGTTTAACCTCAAATATATCATCATTTTCATCATATATCCTATTAAATAATACACTAATTGTCTCCCCTATGCCATGTCAAGTGAGTATACCCCTTGGTAATGCCATACATAAGTAGATAAATCCTCTACTATATCATCATATTCTTTAATCATATGGATTAAATGCAATTCTATCCATGTTCATATACTATAAACCTCATAAAAATATCAACTAAGCTTAGGAATAATGATTAGAGTGATGCACTATGAATTAAAACAAAAGGAAAAAATAAAAACAACTATATCATGATATATACTAATTAAGGTTACCCAAAATCATTCAAACCACAAATGTGTACATGCATCTAATATTAAAAGAATATTAAGTTTCTATGAAAAATATAAGAGAATTAGATAAGTGGAAATTAAAGTATGCACAACAAGTTGGTGGATACTAGGGTTATTGCAACTCACACAACGATAAGATCGGGTATTGACAACTCCTAGTAGAGAGATAAGTGGGAAGGGAGCAACTCACGTGACAAATTTACATGGAGATAAGCCCATAACTTTAATGAGGATAAAAAATTAAGATGATATAATGAATCGAAAGGAATGATAATAGGAAACTAAAAAATGAGAATTAAATATCATCAAAGGCAAAGAGAGTGTGTCCCTGGAGATGATATGGGAAAAAATCAAAAGTGAATATGATGACAAAAATTAACACAAATGAAATATAAATTTAATCTTTCATATAATACTACGTCGAATGTAGAAACAAAATAGTCATAATAAACATAATAAGGTGAACTAAAAATAAAACTTGCTATTATATCTCTAATTTTTACATAGGCAAAATAGATTTATAATGGGAGATGTTAGTTGTTAAAAATTCAAAAATAACTAGTCAACATATAAAATCCTTTAAAATTATATTGAAACAAAGGTGAATAACCAAATTTAAAATATATCATGGGAATTACAAACTAAAAAACCATCCCAGTTTATCTTTATAAAAAATAAAAAATAACCAACTAAAAATATGAAATCCTTTAATATTATAGAAAACAAATATATTATGTCATTTTGTGGCAAAACAACCACCATTTTTCTATTTATTTTTTTCCTAAATGAATGTTCATTGTGCACAAAACATCAACATATAAAATTTATATTTTTGGGACAAATTAACAAGGGCAAATCCTATTTAAAATAAAATCAAGGGTTAATTGAAGAAAAAGAAGGCTACGCAACAAACAACTAGGGGTATATTTCCTTTAGTTTCTCCAAAGAATGGATGAATATTGTACAAAATGTAATTTCACTTTCCTTATTTTTTAAGAAGATTTCTCTAGTAGAATAGGCTTGAGGAATACATCCAACCAAGTCTTAGTTTGTATTACCTACCCATGTAAAAAATAAATTGATAATTTCCCATTTGATATGAGTTGGTGAGTAAATTGGCATATTTGGGGAAAATTGACAAGAAAATTATCTTTGTATTCTTTGATAGATAGTTTCACTTCATCATCATCACCTTCTAATGGAATCAGAAAAAATAACACACAATGAAACTCTTTTTTTCTAGAATATTAATCAAACAACACAATACATCACAAATCTAATACTAAAAAATAATTGATGGATATAAACCATAAGGTAGTATATTTATATATAACAAATTGACTCATCTAATTAATAATTCAATGTTACAGCTTCCATCAACACCACACTTATTTAGAAGGGAGAATACCACAAAAACTAAATAAGATACACTGGTGGTTTCCTTAATATAATCATTGTTGAAAGTTTACATAGGCACACAACTACCATGGCATTGCTTTATGTTTTAAAATTTTGTTATTTTTATATCATTAGTGTTTCAAATGCAAGAACATAAAAAAGTCACATATCTATAGTGGTATTAGTTCTTCTCCTTCTCCTTCTTCTTCTTCTTCTTCTTCTTCTTCTTCTTCTTCTTCTTCTTCTTCTTCTTCTTCTTCTTCTTCTTCTTCTTCTTCTTCTTCTTCTTCTTCTTCTTCTTCTTCTTCTTCTTCTTCTTATTTTCCTAATTACATTACATAATGGATATAGCATTTGTGACAAATTTACAATGTTGTACTATGAGTAGGGTTATTCACAGTTCAAATATCTAATATTTCAGATATTTAATTGTCGGATATCCAAAATTTTGGATATTTGAAAATGATATTTGATATTTGATTTGAAAGATTGGATATTCAAATTTTCAGATCCGATATCAAATGTAACTGATATTATCCAAATAAAACTTCAAATATAAAAAAATCACCAAATCACAAGTATATTTGATATTATCAGATGTGCTGAGTAAATATCCAATCCACTCAGCAAATATTTGACTTATTCAACAAATATCCAATGTTAAAACTAAAATTAAAGTTGCTACATTACAAGATTTAATTGGATTCTATCATATCTAAAAAAGGATTATATCAAAAATATAATTTCAACTAAATTAAATTTTGGGCCAAACAATAAATCAAGTAAATAAAAATTATATATACATACACACACACACACATCTAAATTTAATTATATATAATTATATATATAATAAAAAATTATAAAAATATATATAAATATTTTTCTTCGGATCAAATATTATTTGTATTTGTCAGGTCGGATATCAGTTTGTTTGACTTTTCGTTAATCGAATTGGATATTTGATTTAAAAAAAGGGATTGGTTATTTGCTTTTTTGAATCGGATTGCTTCGGATATCGAATTGGATAAACAAATATCATATAACTTGAATAAATAATATGTATTTGTTTTGTATATTTGTATGTAAGTTAACTAGTAGTTTGTGGCCCTTTACCAGAATTGCAAGTTTCAACTCATGAGGCTCCTAATCATAATTGTAAAGTGTGATAAACTCATTAATGAGGTGAACTAGAAAAATCTTACCTTTAAAAAATGATGTTGTATGCTACAAATTATTTGGTTGGAAGTACCCTCACCCTCCCTACAAGTTGTGTGATAGAATGAGCACATGTGAGAGACGCTAAAATTTGGCCAAACTGGATACTTTAAATTAATAGCACTTATTTGGATCAAATTGGTGAGTGAACTTGCATATTTGGGACAAACTAACAAGCAAATAGTATTCATTGAAATCAATACTCGAGGAATTTCTCTTCCTACCCTCCATCCCTACATAGACCCATAATTGAAAAAAGTATAATAAACTATTGAAAATGATGTTTAAGATGAGAACTTAGAAGGGATATGTGAGCAATTCTAGGATTCATATTTATAATAAAAACAATTATGTTCTCTCACCATTTTCCATCAATAAACAATCATGTAAACTATTTTAGAGCATGTGATGGTGGTTAAATTTTAAAATCATTGTTATTCTCTACCTTTCTTTACTAAATTTACTTAAACTTCCATTAATAATGGATGTAGAATTATTAGATTTGTTGTTTCAACTACCGAGTTGTAGATTATTTTTTGAAATATATGATGGTGTTCTAGAGTAAGTATAAGATGGCAAATAACTATTTTGGTCCATCTAAATATTTTTTTAAATAATTTTTTTTGGTTTATTAAAAGTTATGAACATAAACTCAAAAGTACACTAGAACATAACTCTACTCGTTACTACAACATATATTCAACAATCACAAACAAAATTTACATTTGGGACAAATTGACAAAAGTGATCATTGTAGAAACTACTCAAGTCATTAAGAAGCACGACATTGGACAAAACTAGTCCTTCCTTCCTCTATTGGCTCTACATGATCTAAAACCCATACATTAGAAGAGAGAAGGATATGAAAGGTAAAGCCTTGGTAATATTTGGGGAAAAGTGATGATCAATTAACAATGTTATACAAATCACATTTTCTTCATGTATCACATATAAATGGAAATAAATTATTTTCCTTTGTATTATACATGAATCCAAATAAAGGATAAGAAAGGACAAGCAAAGAATGGAAAGGTAAGTGAAATATAATTTTCAAAGAAATAGAGGATGAGGACGAGTGATTTTTATAATCTTTAATGTATCATTAATTTTTAAAAATTAAATACCTCACCGTTTCTATAAATTTCATCATGTTTTGGAGGTCACAAGGGTGGTTGTTATTCATAGCCACCCATGTATATACTATATAGATACACAATGGATAATTCCATATAAACTCACCATAGTTATGCTATCTCATCTCAAGTGAAAAAAAGAGAAAAAAGAAAGAAAAGGTAAATGTTGTGTGTGCTTATGATGGCAATGTTGCATTTGTTGGATCAAGATCGCCTTTGTATATCATTAACCTAGCACATTTTTGTACTAGAGTATATAACAATCATGAATTGCTTTAATTTTCATCTTGAGATACCCTTGTTGCCAAATTTATTTTTATTGTTCATCTAGATATATTATACAAAGGAAATTTTTATATAATCAAACTGGAGTCTCTATAAAATCCTATTGGCATTAAATACCTTTTTTTTTGTATTAGTGATGTATAATTAGAACACTGGTCGATGATGTTTGACAAAGACGGCGATGAGATTAATAACAGTGCTCATCTCAACAATAGGGGATAATCTTCATTAAAATCTATTTTATGTTGTGAACCCATAGACAACCAACCTAGCTTTATACCATTTAACATTGTTGGCATGATGTTTAATTTTAGACACCAAAACTAATGGCCTTGTTACTTGGGGATAAATGTACTATATCCCATGTATGATTATAATTCAAAGCATGAAATTCCTTTCACATGGCATGCCAAGCAAAACGAGAGGCAACCTCCTAGTGAGAGTTTGATTCTTGTATATGATCTAGTAATGCAAGTAGGGACCGATTTGTGGTTATGATGGAATTTAGGTATATGATGTGAGGGATATATAGTGGTCTATAAGATAAAGGATTGATAAGGGTGTGTGGGTAAGACTATTGGTGGCACTACTCCAAACATAGTTTTTTGAGGTGAATAAGAGGATTATATAGCCTATAGGACCTTTGTAATGATTGGTAAGGTGGAAGTAATGAATCTTGTGAAGATGTTTCATGAGATGGTGAAGTATGTTGAGATAGTCATGAATGTAATTGTAGAGAAACATCTAGAATTGACAAAGGAAAAGAATTTGAGGAAGATGACCTGGACTGTTGGTATAACAATGTATATTCATGGAAAATAATGCCTCTAGAAATGTGGACTTTGTGATTGATGAGGTCATCCACCTTGTAAGGTTTATTGCCAAAAGTGTATCAAAGACACAAGGTAAGGTCCTAAGATGAAATTTGTCTTCGTGAGCTTAGAAAGTAGACATGTAACATAATCATTATAATGATATAAGGTATATATCCTAAGGTTTATGGCCAATTAAGAGTTTATGTGGAGTTTTATTTTGAATAAGCTTGGAATTGAAACAATTGATGAGGTATCAACAAGTGGAAAATCTCCCTATTATTTGAGAGATAAGTTTGATTAAAACAAAAGAGCTCTAGTAGTTTCTAGGAGGTATTTGTGTTTGTATTCAACGACACCATTTATTTAAGGTCTGTGAGGACATTAATTTTGATGTAGGATGCTATTTTTCTAGAAAAATTAAGTAGCCTCATGAGAATAAAAAAGTTGAAATGCATTATTTAATTTGAATATTTTTGATTTGGTGTGGAACTAGGTTTCAACCATCCAAATAAAGGCTTTAAGGGTAATAAAGACATAACTATTGGTAGTTAATAATTGAGTCCAATTTATTCGGGTGTAGTCATCTACAAGAGTGAGAAAGTATTTGTGGTCTTTGCATGTTTATGTATGGTTGGGTCCCTAAATATTAATGTGAATTAATTCTAATAACACATTGGTATGTATGTGTAACACCTCGAGTCGATACAATCATGTGGGGGCTACATCGAAGAGCTTTTAGATTTATCAGTTAGCCCCATAGATGAACACGATTTCTTTTAGTACACTTTATCCTCATTCATGTACTTCCCGAGAAATTTTTTAGAAAATTTTTAAAACTTCATAGTAGAGTCACCCATCCTAAAAATTACTCTACAACTTGCATGCTCAACTGTGAATTTCTTAGGATGGAATCGCCAAAAGGATGGTATATCATGTTAATATAAGTAGTTAGATCAATCTTTATAACACTCTGGTGTGGCCGTAGCCGGCACGCAATTTAAACCCTCTTGTTGTCAATTGTAGCACTGGTAAATAAGGGTATCGTTCTAAGTCGGGGATTGAGAGGGCTCGCCTCTATCTAACTAGCTTAAGAATAACAATAAAAATAAAAACACTAAATAACACAAAATAAATAAATAAGAAAAATACTAATCGGGGATTATAAGAGTAATAAAATAATAAAAGGAATAAATAAATAAAATAAACTAATAACAATAAAAATAATAGGAAATCCGCAGATATGATAAAGATGCTAGGGAAATAAAAATCCACCACCAGATTAGGTCAAAATATAATATTAATTTCTAAGTCAATTTTAATCATGAGAAAGAGATCGACCAAGTTGTACACCAAACGCAGGTCCATACACCTTATATTACTTCCCTTAATTAATTAATACGACAACGTGCCAATATTAACCCTATTAAATACTAGTAGTATAGCAGCAACAAGCGGCTCCTATTTTTAACTAGATTTAATGCATTAAGTGTAATTGGAAGGCTATCAATCTAAGTACCCAAACTAGTACACAACGCATGTCTAGCTGTATTTCCTTTCCTTGACCCACACGTATCGAAACGTTTTACTACTTCGGCTAGAATCAGAAAACTATTAGGTGAATTGTTATCTAACCTAGATGTAATTTATACATATAAATTCTAGTATATTTAGATGGCCACCTAGCAGGCAAATAATCCTACATACTATCACTTATGAGGAAACCAGAACAAGGCATGCACATAATAAATTATACTTGACAGAATTATACATATAAACGATAACAATTAACAAAGAGTCAAGAAACAATCTCATGAAACAAAGAAAATATAATTATAATCTCAAACCCTAATCTAGGGTTTCAATTTATTCCCTAACAATAAATAATCAGCCAGCCATAATTATAGAATTAATTACACAGAAATATATATCTAAAATATAAATTAAAATAAGAGAAAGAAATAATCGGAATAAATTTTAAATAAAAGATCAAGAATTTATTCAGATAAAAATTAATTTTATCTGAAATAAATTCTACCGGTATAAATTCTTCATTAATTTTCTCTTCTCTCGGTGGCCTTGATTTCCGTGCAATTCTTTCTTTTTCTTTTTCCGTTTTTCGGCTGAAGGCTCCTGCTTGACTCGCTTTGAAGTCTGTGTCGCGCTGTTCCTCTACGACGTCCGTGTCGTTCCTCCTAGCCTCTGAAGGCTCTCCCGAGCCTCTTCTCTCTGCTCGCCCGAGCCTGTGAAGGCCTCTCCTTTCGCCTAATTAATTGCTCCCTTGACATCCTTTTATTTTTGATCCGTGCGGCTGACTTCTCCTCCACGTCAACCCTCACTTGTTTTCGTCTTGTGCGGCGCTCCATCTCTTCGCCCCATGCCATGTCAGCCCTCGGCTGACTCTTCTTTTCTCTATTTTTCTTGTCGTCTCATTTGGCTTCGCTTGGCTTTCTTTTTGTTCCAGGCCTTTGGGCCTTCGGCCGTTGGTCCAAAGGTCCAATTTTTTTTTTTCTAAAATAAAACCTGCAAAATAAAATTAAATAAATATTAATAAATAATATTTTATTCTAAATTTACTTAATTTATATCATTTTAGCTCAAATAATAATATTTATGTCATTTTTACCATTTAAGCATAAAACAATAATTATTCCCCTATATTAGTTAAATAAAATACTAAAAACTAAGATTATAAGGGTATAAAATATGTCAAAATATGAACTTATCACACTTCATTCAATTTGGGATATTACATTCACCCTCACTCAAAGAACACAACATCCACGTTGCACCTCAACCACTAATTGACTCAATACAATTTTATTCCAAGAATCGTCCAACTAGGTAGAAGACTGGCTCATCCCTTTCGGATTGATTGATTGACCTTACAAATTAACACAAGTCATTTTAACTTGCTTTTTCCTCACTCATGCGTAAGAAATTTTTAGAAAATTTTCAAAACTTCCCAGGAGGGCCGCCCATCCTAAAAATTACTCCACGACCAGCATGCTTAACTGTAGAGTTCTTAGGATGAAATCTCTAAAAGGATGGTAAACTATGATGATATAAGTAACCAGATCAATCCTTATAACACTTCGTTCAATTTAGGGTATTACAATATGGATCTATTGATAAAGTGAATTTTTTCCATATTTTTACCTCTCTTTCCCTTAGCTCTAGGACTTCATTTAGTCTCTTTTACATATTTTGCTATGGTTTTGGTCTATCATTTGCACTATTGTTTTCTTGAGCCTTGTGTTGCAGGATTTTTCCGCAAAAACACCAAGACCAAGAAATAATTGCTTATTTTTGGAGCTAAGGACCTAGCAAGGAAATCTTAGGAGCATATTGCATTGACCCAACATGCTTATGGAGGTGCATTGAAGTTATGAGAGCCAAAAGATATGCCAAGATATCCCTAAGAAGATTCAAAAGGGGAGTGTACGGTCGGCTGCACACCCAGCTGTATAACTGTGCAACACTACCTTATGTTTATAAAATAAAATAGAATCGCACGGTCGTGCGAAATTATGAACTAAAAAGTCAAGGCTAAAAATATTGCATGACTAAGTCATGCAAGGGCCGCACGGCTGTGCAGCAGCGATCTTCCCTATGATCTATGTGCGCGACATGGCCGACATGATGGGGAATTTTGTGGCATGCCTCGAGGAATTCTTAAGGGGGGAGAGAGAGAGGAAGTTTTAGAAGACTCTGAGACCCTTCATTACCGAGCATAGCTTCAGGTAATACTTTGTTCCTTTAGTTTTAATCTTTTGGGACATTTAATTGTGTAATTCATGACGGTCGGTTCGAATCAACATTACACTCTTCCGGATTACGGTTATTTCAATCTAATTCTTCTTCTTTTTATCTATTACATTGTTATTCTGCTCATCATGCTATTTATTTCATTTATTTTATTTGAAAGTATAGGCGATTAGTCTCCATTCTAGGATTAGACTTAGGTAGCATTTTAGTAATCGATATGATGAAATAAAGTATTATGCCATATGATTGATTCATTGATAATGCTATATATGCTAGATTTAATTGTTGTAAAGTGGATTTGACAAAATCTGACCTCTATAGATGTAATCTACAACTGAAAGGTTGAGATTATTATAAAACGATAGCATATATATGGGAATTTAAGCAATCACGAAAGTATATGTTTAATTGTTAGGGACTCTATAATTGGTGACGCTTAATGTGTTTAGTTTAATTTGTGAGTCATGAAAGTAGTTGGTAAATTAGATTCAATATGTTCTTAGACCTTGAAAGAGGCTAATGAATACGATTTGACCAATTATCCATATTTAGTAAATTAATCTATGGCATAAGTATCGTTTCATTATTGATTATTAATTCGGAGACCAAAGTTCGATCCTAGGTTTCATTCTTATTGTCTAATATCCGCAAGTTAGAAAGCATTTTGTAATTATTCTTTTCATCCAAATGCATACCTCCGCTTTTTGTAGATTTAGATAGTTAAAATAGTAAAGAAGTGTAATAAATTACGAAGTCTCTATGGGATACGATCTTGAAATGCTATAACAAATCCGTGCACTTGCGGAAATAGCACAACATCTACTAGGAAATAGGAGAGTGTCTTACCTTTGGACATATTGAAGAGGGATTATTAGAAAGTATGTGGAAATAATTAGAATTTATTATTTATAATTGATATAATTTATATAGTAGTAAATGTCCAAGGCTCCTAGTCTAGGATGCCATATCTTAGAAGAGTCTGTACATGACATAGTATTCATAAAGTAGCTATTGGTATGTACATCAAGAGCTAACAATTGAGGAAAAGAAGACAAACTATATGGGGGAGGAGGTAATAGAGTTGTAGAATTTGTATAGAATGAGAATAGATTATTAAAAAAAAGGTGATGTGATACTTGATGCAACAAGTACAATCCAAAAGTGGCCATATAAAGAATCAATGGCCTCTTCAAAGAAGACCCCTTCAAAACACAATGATTTGTCAAAAATATAATATAACAGTTAATTATGTGGTAAAATTTTATATGGATAAAAGATTTTAGGTGAAATAAGGTACGACTAGGGCATCAAGTAGGGTAAGTAAAGGAGATAAGTACACAGTTCCTTTTTATGATTCTAGGATTCCATTGTTATCTAGTAAAGTGGTTGTGTATGGTTGTGGTATAAGAGTAGGGTTTATGAAAAGATGAGATGAGCAACACATGTGGTCGCTAGCTCCTGAATTGATGATCTAGGGTTTCATGGTAAAGAATTTTTGTATGCACTATGATAAAGAACATGAAACCAAATTAGTTTGAGGTAGACTGCCTACATTACCTATGAAATTGGCATGAAAAATATACAAATAAAAATGTTGTGGATGGAGCTTCACTAATGGAGAATCACACTCAACATGCTAATTAGCTATTGGCATTATTAAGCTAAAAATCCTATAATGATGGAATAATGCCTGAGAATAAATGGAAAAATAGGAGCTTCAAAAGTAGTGGAAACTTGAGTGATAAATTTGTTATCCTTACCACCTTTGGGATTGGTTAGGGAATCACACAATTTGAAGCATATTTTCCTTGTATAACCTAAATTCATACAATAGTCACAAAAATAGTTGGACCTCCTTTTTTTTAGTAAGGGAGCTAGGCACTTGTTCTTTAGGACTAAGGGAAGTGAATTTTGATAAATATGATTGTTTTTATGTATTGAGGATATGATTTCCTCTATTTGATGTGAATATGTTATACTATGGTGTATGGTTTAGCCCATTTGTTAATGTTTATTAATTTTGTTATATTTGAAAGAAAAATATCTTAGACAAGATTTAAACATGGCACATGGAGCTAAATGAAGCAAAGAATGATGGCTTGGGAGGTCGATAGTACCCCTTAGTGTTGATCAGCACAACTCGGAGCTCGATTGGAACAATAAGATTAAGAAACAAAGATTGAGAACCAACATGGGGGTTTGGTGATGAGAACTATGGTTGTGTTACCGAGAGGGATTATTACGCTATAAAAGCATAAGACATAAAGGGATTATGTTGACCACCATACCCATGTCGTTTTATAATGTTGCAGATTCTATCCATATATTTAGGTTATTTCTTATATGTTCTTCAATTATTTAGCCGTGCCACAAGAAAAAAATGAGGGAATTTGTGGTTTACACACCAATGCTCCCCCATTTCCAATCTTCATCCATATCTCCATTCCACTTGTAAAATGAATCAAATATAATTGATTGGGTTACTCTAAACTATAATTTCAAGGTAGATTATCAATTGTTATATACATAATTTTATGTTTTGAATGTGATTGGGGATTAAGCAATGAGCAAAATTAGGGCACCAAAGGTAATTGTAATTTAGATATTTTTATTTTTGTTTCATAATTTTTTTTAACTTATCCTAGTTTGGGTAGCTTCCTAACTCAGTTGAGGCATGCTAGTGAATGATCTGCACTAGTTGGAGTAGACTAGCGTCATTTGATCCAGATATTGAAAGGTTTTATGTAGTTTTAATTTAGGTGAAGATTATATGGAAGGATGTGAAAATATATAAGTATGATCTCCAAGACAAGATCCTCCACCACCACAACATTATTTTAACCCTTCTTAGGTACAAGGTTTGATTGATAGGCATCTATAGGATTATGCTACGCCAAATGTTGAGGGAACTACTTTAAGAATTCGAATACCAAATATTCGAGTGATTAATGTTGAGATAAAACCCACAATAATCTAGATGATTCAAACTTTGGTATAATTTAAAGGTTTTCCTAATAATGACCCCAATGAACATTGCTAAATTTCTTTAGTTGTTTGATACTATAAATTAAAATAGTGTTTCTAATGACACCATAAGACTCAAATTGATTCCCTTTTCTCTTAAGGACAAAGAAAAAAAGTAGCTATATTCTTTAACAATTAGGTTTGTTACTACTTTAGATGAAATGGATAGGAAACTTTTAACTATATTTTTTTTCACCTTCTAAAATGACTAAAATGAGAAATGACACAATTACCTTTATTAAGCATGATCAAGAGTCATAGTACAATGCATGTTAAAAATTTAAAGAATTGCCTAGGAAAATTTCTCACCATATTTTGCCTATATGGTTGCAAGTTTATATATATATATTTTTATGGTTTGTTGTTTACTAACTAATCAATGATAAACATATTTTTAAGTGGAAAAATTATGAATAAAACCCTTGATGATTCTTATGCATTTATCGAGGAGTTACCTACTAACAATAATTAGTGAAAAGTTAGTATAATGCATAAAAAGAGAGATAACATCCATTTTGTTGATGTCGTTATTGCTCTCTCTACTCAATTAGACTCCTTATCAAAACAAGTTACTATTTTGAATGTTGCTAATCTACAATTATTGAAGATTAGATGAGGTTTATGTGGAACACTGTATGTTAGCATAGATTGTCAAGTAAGTAATCTATTTTTCCAATAATCTATGGAAGCTTATTTTGTTGATAGTTTTGGCATGCAAAATAATGTCTACTCAAATTCCTATAAACCAGGATGGTGCAACCACCCTAATTTGTCCTAAAGGAATCAAAACCTCATTTTGAGTCAAAATCCAAATTGAGTGAGACAATCACCTCTAAGGCTCCAAGTAAGATCCACCACAAGTTAAGTTTTCCCACATTTATTATGATAGTTGAAACTAAGTTTCAAATCCAAGAGGCTTTAATAAAGATTTTAGAGGTGTAGGTAGGGAAATTGGATAACATGATCACTATAAGAGATCAAAGAACATTACCTAAAAACACATAAAAAATTCTAAGGATGATGCCAAGGAGATTTCCCTGAGAAATGGCAAAGGAATCCTTAACTTGCCACCCAAGAGCTTAGTAGAAAATAATGATAATAGGTTATTGATGAAAAACCAATTTTTATATTTTAACCTTTAGAGGAGGTAAGTAAGGAACAAAAACATGTTGAAGGTTCCAAAAATTGAGGTAAAACCTTACTCTCCACCTATTTAACTTCATCAACATTTAAAGCCCCAAAAGCTAGACAAATATCTTTCTAAGTTTCTTGAAATTTTCAAGAAACAAAACATTAGCATTCCATTTTTTTATGCTTTAACACAAATGCCCAATTATTCTAATTTTTTAAAGGAAATTTTAGCTAACAAAATAAAAACTTGAGGATTCTAAGATGGTGTGATATAATGAGGCGTGTGTGAAGTACTCCAAATAAGCTACCCCTTAAGATAAAGTATCTAGGGTATTTTAATATTCCTCGTACCATTGGTAGCTTATTCTTTAGTTAGGTTTTATGTTATTTAGGTGGGAGCATAAGTCAAATTCCATTTTCAATTTTTTGGAAATTAGTTTTGGGAAAACCAAAGTTGACTACTATAACTCTATAGTTAGCAGATCATTCTACAAGATATCCAAGAGGTATAGTAGAATGTGTCATTATGAAGGTAGACAAGCCTATCTTCCTAATGGAATTTATTATGTTGTATATAGAAAAGAACTATGAGGTACCTCTTATCTTTGGGTGACCATTTATAGATACAAGGAAATTCTTAATTAATGTTCATAAGGGTAAATTTATTATAACGATTAATGATGAACAAAGTATTTTTAATGATATCTTTTAGAAGGGACATTTTGCACTCCTTTTTAATAATTATTTGATTAAGAGGTTGGTAGGGCATGAATATTAATTATTGCTTTTTTAGATAGATATTCAGGATATATTCAATTCCCTGTATCACTTAAGGATTAGAAAATACCACATTTACTTATCCTTATGGTACTTTTACCTATATATTAATGCCATTTATTTTATATAATGTCCCCCACAAAGTTTCAAAGGTGTTTAGTGGCCATTTTTCATGATATAGTCAAAGAATTCCTGGAAATCTTCATGGATTCCTTTTTGTTATGGGTCTTCATTTGATTCTTGCTTGCATAATTTGAAAAACTATTAAAGCATTGTAGGGAGAATAATCTAGACTTAAATTGGGAAAAATGTCACTTCATGGTGAAATGAGGTGTAGTGTTAGGGCATAAGATATCTCATAAGGGGATTGAGATGAATCTCGCAAAAATTAAGTTAATTGTGAAATTTCCCTCCCACTATAATCAATGGCACTAAGGTTTTTTTTAGGACATATAGGGTTCTATAGAAGATTTGTTAAGTACTTTTTTTTTCTTAAAAATATCAATACCTCTATGTGATATACTTACAAAGGACATGCCTTCTATATTTATAAATGAGTAGTTGCATGCTTGTAATATTCTAAAGAAAAATTAATTAATGCTCCTACTATTCTTGATCGGGGTATCCCCTTTGAGCTTACTTGTAATATGAGTGATTTAGTTATCAAAAAGTGATTTAGAAAAGAAAGAACAAATTGTTTCACACCATTTACTATGCTAGAAAAATTCTTAATCTTACACACAAAATTTATGCCACAACTGAGAAAGAAATTCTAGATATTGTGTTTTATTTTGATAAGTTTTGTTCTTCTATCTTACTTAATAAGGTTATTGTTTATACTAATCATTATGCTCTTAAGCACTTATTTGTAAAGAAAGATTCTAAGACTAAAATTATATTTGGATTATATTGTTCTGGAAATTTGATTTGGCAATTAAAGATAAGATGGTAAGCAAAAATAGCAATGTTGATTAACTTGCAAGGATTCCTTCTATTCTCATGGATGAGAAAATAAATCTAATTAGTAGGGAGTTTTCAAACGAGCACTTATACCATGTTCATAACACACTAGTGATATGGTATACTCATATATCCATTTCTTAGTAGGTTTTATCTCATTTGCTAACCTCTCATATGATTAAATTAAAAGGTTTCTTACAAATGTTAGGCATTAATTTTGGGAATATCCTTATTTTTTTAGAATATGTGTTGATAACATGATAAAAAGTTGTGTTAATGATGATGAAATCCATTATAGCTTTTATTATCCATCTATCTTTAAAGATGCTAGTACATTTGTCTTATCATGTGACACATAGGGATATAAACAAGGCAAATTTTATTTATAAATCAAAGATTTTTATTCGATGAATACTTAAATATATATAGATAAATGGATATGGAAGATGGAAGAAAATACCCACTAGATTCTGGTACAAATACAAGTATGGTATAATAGAAAATTTTAGGCCCCCTTAAGGAAGTATGGTGCAACCCACAAGATGGCAAATCTTTATCATTCTTAGACTAGTGGCTAAATAGAGGTGTCCAAGCATAAATTAAAAGAATAATAGAGAGAATTTTCAATGAATCCGGGAAGGATTGGGCCATTAAGCTAGATGACACACTTTTAAAATATAGAACTGCATTCAAATCTCCCATTATTAGCCTATAGGAAAACATGCCATCTCAGTGTGGAACTCAAACATAAGGTGTATTAGAATTTGAAAATATTAAACTTTGATTTAAGTGATGTAGGTGAGCACAAGCAATTACAATTGAGTGATCTAAAAGAGTTTTGTCTAGAAGTATATGAAAACAGAAGACTCTACAAAGAATGCACAAAGTGTTTGCTCAATAATTACATTTCAGGGAACGAGTTCTTTGAAGGGTAAAAAATATTGCTCTCTAATTACAAATTGAGACTTTTCCTTGAAAAAATAAAGTCACATGGATCAATTTTGTTCACAATCACAAAAGTATACCCTTCTAGAGTTGTGGAGATAATACACCCAAACAAGGCAAATCTACAATTAGCAATTATAGGTTGAAATCATATGAATATGGTGTTATTACTAAGCTTCATATCATCATTCTATTGGATAATAAGTCTTAGATATGAAGGAGTTAAGATAGTGACCTTAAACAATCACATCTTGGTATGCAACCTTAGTCTATATTGTTGTTTATTTGCTTCTCTTTTATGTGTTTTTCTTTTCATTGATACCCAAATCATGGATTTGTGTCCCCTATTTTAGGTGTAGGTGATGAAGATTAGCATGAAGGACAAAGGTTTATAAAAAAATTAAGTATTGGAATGAAAAGGATCACAAATGTTGCAAAGAAAACATTAAGTTTTGAAATATTATATTTAATGAGGAGAACAAGTATTTACTATGATCGTGTCGAGCATAACTTAAAGAAGTAAATTTAAGGAAAATGATGTGATGGAGGTATAATCACCAAATTCATGTCCATAAAAGAGAGAGAAATCATGAGGGTAGGGTACCCAATTATTGAAAATACCAAATTATTGAAACCGGGGTTACGACATGAGGTTCGTGTCGACCAACATGCCGGCCTCAACTACTAGATCCTAATTCCATCTTTTCTTGTTCATTCATGGGATGAATTTATTATCTTACCCTCTTCAACTTGTCCTAATCCCCTATTCTTTAACCTCGATTGTTGCTCCACCCAAGCTTTAAGCTCCAATCTCCACTCTAATATTTCTATGTACACCACAAATGCCCAAAATTCAACCTTTTCCACTTACATTTGGCCTATTCACTCCATTATCTTTTCAATCCTTCCCCCACCAATTTATCTCTCTCTTATTATTTGAACTCTAACCCTCTCCTATCTTAATGTGTGTCTAATCACTTAGGTTATTTAGGTTTTATGTCTTTAATTGTTAGTTCTTCACTTTTAATACATAATTGTGAAATAATTCACTTTGATTTGTATGATTCAAGGTTATGGTTTCATTATTTTTAATTTTTCTTAACTAGTCCCAAGAGCCCTCACTTTCTTAATAAATGGCACCTAAGAAGAAACGAGTTTTACTAGTGGTGCTCTGACTAGTGATGCTCCTAAATAGGAGATATAGACTTGAGGTAGCCACCCTCTTCCTTTATATATTAATTTTTATGAACCAATCAAGAAGAAATGTATAACTTGATCTATGATAGAATAATTATGGACACTATATTCATGAAAAACACTACTTTGGATATATTATGTCTTAAGGGTGATTTGCGTAGGTTGTTGGACAATATAAATTGGGAAAATTTTAGAGCTTGAGAGGCTCTGAAAATTGCTAGAATCAATATGGAACTCCTAAGTTCAGTGAATGTAATTGGTGACAATAGGGATTTGGGTAATCCAGGGTAGGTGAATTTCCAAGTCCTAAACCAAACTTATCCATAATAATTACTCAATTTAATACAAATCTTAGGTTTCTCACTTACCCGAAAGTTTGTAGGGGCATCAATTTTGGAAACTTATGACATCATGTACAACCCCTCCAACTTTAAAGCCTCACACATTTATAATCTCACTTTCACATATATTTAGAGGTTGCTTACCAATGCTATATTTTGGATAGAGGCGATAATGGTTGGGTTTGCATGGAAATTGAGCTATTCTTTATGCATTGTATGATTACGAGAGAGGTAGTGGAAATTGGTTATTTTCTTGCTAAGTAATTAGAGGAGGCCAGAAAGTGACAAATCAATTATATAGTTGAAGATCAGTATCATCATGACATTCCCTCCAATTGATATGTCAAAAATCTGGGTGATAGTGACGAGACTGGTTACCATGAGATTGGTTGTAAAATATAGCACCATTATTGTCTTTTGTTGATCATCAACACCATTTTACTCTCCTCGATCTAGCCTACATAGATATTACATATGAACATAATTGGTTGCCATCTTATGGCTGTACTTTGGGTCCCAACCATGTGTTGGGCCCCATGTGTTTTGCTGATTTCAAATATTAAGATGTGTGATTGAAGGATGATTTCAATTGCATATTATATATGGACGTGCTTAAATTTTTAATAAGAATTTGTATAAGCATGGAACCATGAATATCATTCAGAACAAGTCATAATGAACATATGGCTAAAATGATCATAATGACAAGTATTAATAAGATAGAATCAAAATAAATAAATTTTAAATCATCACAATACCATTAGAAGACTAAAGTCTCACGAAATGAAGATCATGTTGCTTGAACAAGGAAATAATACTCAAAAAAGGAGAAGTTATCTCAGTTTAGGAAAAACAAGGAAATGATATGTCAGCTCTAGATCTAGTTTCTATAACAAGATTAGATTTTGTGAGATTTACATATCTCATTAAAAAGGTGACTAAAGTATTACGTGGAATGCACGAGCAAAGAAATATGAAAACCAAATGATGAATAAAATATTCCCTAAGGATTGAAATAAGCTTAACGAACAAAGAAAAAAAATCATGGAAATTGTCCAATCCTTAACTACCAAGCCTAGCCTAGAAAAAAATATTCATACATAAGATAAAAGGAATTGAAGATGCAAAATGCTAAGAAATCATAATAGAACACAAAGAGTAAGAGAGTGAGTCAAAGGAATAAGAAGAAGAAATACAATAATTCGATCATAAGCAAAAAGAGTGAATTATGAGATCGAGAAAGGAAGTAAAAAATTTAATGGAATTTTAGTTTTTATACTCTAAAAAAAGGAACTATTAGCTTATTAGAAGCAATAGAGTTCCAAAATCTCTATATACTTCATTTGTACATACATTGTAAGGTGTAAAAGCATATTAGGTCATATGTTAACCTTGTACATTATGGATTACTGCAATCCCATTTAAAACACATAATAAGTTAGTTCGGAAAAACAATTGAGTAAAATATAAGTACAATGGAGTATATAATATAAGTATAATTCTATACACATACGTACAACCATATAAGGAAACCAAGTGATAAATAATATAGATATAACTTTTGGTTATAAATTTTTACCTTAGGAGATCATGACATTCAATTATTAAAATATGGTCTTCACATCAAATTAATTAAGAACCAACATTTAAACTATTTTTTTTTAAAATATCCTTTAATGATTAAATATAATAAAAATCATAAGTTCATATAATAAGAATAGTTATTTAGATACAGCATACAATTAAGATGTATACACACACAAGGTTTATCAAATAATAATTATCTGGCATCTAAAATAGTATTTGGTATTAATACTAGTTTATAATTAGACAAATTGCTATACCAAAGAATCAATTGAACAAATACTAAATCATTTATCTTGCCGCTTATAGCTTGTTTGAAGTTAATTATCAAAAGTAGTTATCTATGATAAATATTTATTTTGAAAACTTTTTAGACTATTTTTCTAAATAACTAATCATCGTGGATAACTACTTTTGATAAGATTTTCAGATATGAACTTAAGCACCTAGAACAAATATAATGCATAGCATAATTAGTATATGTCATTACTAATTGATTTTAAAAAATATGAGTCCTAGGTGAGGCAAATATCATTCTCAAGCATACACATATGTACGTGAGTGCATGAGTGCACGACCGATAAAATGAACCAAAGCCTAGTAAAAACATCATGGGTTCCCTTGTGTTAGATAAGCATAAATTTATTTGCTATGTTCCACATATATATATTTATAATAATCATACCCCTCTTTAATTATATGTACTACTCTTACCTCCCTTATGTCATGCTCCGTATTTAGCTTATAATTATCAAAATCTAATTAAGTAATTACATATTTTACCTATCAGTTAATTAATAATTTAACCATAAACTTTGAAAAGACTAATAACCTTCTTTTTCAACATGGTAGATGTTCCAATATAACCTTCCACTAATATAATACTAATCTTCTACTTTGGTAATAGGAACCTAATTAATTTGTAAAATTAATAACTACATATGTGTTGAGAAAAAACAAAATGGGTCCTAATTAAAATGTTTATGTTAAATTATGCATCTATATACTACAAGCATTAAATCAGTATTAACCGATCACAATTAGTAAACAAAATGTGCTTTTCTAAATTCGTAATTTATTTATTCAAACTCACGTAATGAATCACATCATGCAATTTAAAATCAAATTTTATAATACAATGGGTGCAATAGCCAATAGACATGTACCTAGTGTAGAAATTCAATTAAGGTCTACCACTACAACTCCTCCTATAAGATATATAACCACATAGGACAATTTTATTTACCCTATTAGATGAAAATATTTCCCTATTTGACTATGTATCTTGTAGTGTCCTTTCTTTCCATGTGTAGTTCACTTTTACTTTTTTTTTTTATATCATTGTCAAACTATCAATAGTCAATACTATGCTAATAGTATCAAAATTTATGTAATCGTATATAGAATTATCAATAGAAGATAAGACATACACCACATATTAGGACCGACGATTATCTCTCAACTATGCTACTAATACTATTTGACGACTCATGTCTAGGGTTATAAATAAGTTGAGTTTACAAACTCAATTTGACTTATTTATTTATTTAAATGAGTTAAACCCATTTTTTTTTTTGTATAAACTCATTTATAGTCTAAGATCGTTAGTTAGGCTAGAAATTTTTTTTACTTAAGCTTATATATTTAGTTAAATAAGTTCAGTACAATTTTATTTTAGGGTTGTTCACTAAATGAGCTAAGTCCGATCAAGGAACGTTCAGCTTGACTCAACTTATTTACAATCATACTCCTTCTATGCCATCTCTCTCCCTCCCTCCCTTCCTCCATCTATGAGTTTGGCATACGTGGAGTTTTATCTTATACTAAGGGTTTGCTCTCCTCAATTTATTTTTTATTGATCTAATATAATCTAAAAATTTTAATAAGAAATTATTTAGCATTTTACTATTATTAATTTCATAATTAATGTTTTTCATATTAATATTATCACTATTGTTATCATCAATATCATTATTATTAATACTTTTATATTTATTTTGTTATTATAAAAAAAAATAATTGATTTCAATAAGCTCTAAAGATAAAATGATAAGAATAAGCCCTAAAATTGGTTATTGATAAACATTGGGGAGGTGTTAGGGTTACAAATGGTATATTTCTTTTCTTCAAAGTCTACTAGTTATATAATAAATTAAAAATAATCATTTCATCTTATACAAATAGTTAGTTATCGAAGTTTATTAGAAATAAAATATTATTCGGTAAAATTACATTTCATAGGTCAAAATTATTTACTAACAAAACTTGTATCTTATTATTATTATTATTATGGAAAATTATAAGGTTATTACACCCTCTTAAAACCAATTTAAAAATAAATATCATAAAATAATGTTTAAAATTATAGGATATTATATCAATACCCCTTATTAAGGACTTTATTCTCGAAGTTCATCAAATGATAAATGCTACTAAAATGTAATAAACAATTCAGAATCACAAAATTTAACCCTTTTTATAAATCAAAATTACATATTATTGAAAGGATGTTTAATGTAAACACCTTAAAAAAATGTTATTTTTCTCACTTGACATTTTAATAAAACCATCTTGTAAAAATAATATTTCATCGTAACAAGGGGTATCTAAATAGTTCCCCCTTTTTAAATTGAACTTGTCCTTGAGATTTCATCAAGAATGTACTCAAAATTGTATATAATACAACACTAAAAGACACTTTGAGGTCAAATAATATTAAAAAAAAAAAGAAAAAAGAGAAAATAAAAGAAAAAGAAGGATGTTAATTTCGTCTTTCAAGATAAGGATGGACTAGTGACACAAATGTTATAACAATGTGAAAATAATTGTTAGAAGAATGACAATAGCAATATATAATCAAAATAATAAATAATTGAGATTAGCAAAAATGGTCATAAGATAAGTAAAAAGAGGACTATCAATCAAGATAATACACTATAGGAATAAGTCTAACATGATAATTGAAATTAAAATAATAGAATCATAGTGCCAAAAATAAGTAAAATATTTGAGGAACATAAATATTTACTTAAAAAAGAAAACATCCATGAGAAGAAGCGAGAGAATTACAACGAAATAAAAGAAAAAGATTCATGATCTAGCACAATATTTACATGTAATCAAAATTAAATAGGATGGAGGATTGATAATATCATATACACCAAATTAGCAATATCACAAGATCAAAACAAAGAGATTCATGAAGTGTCATCTAATTTCATGAAAGCAAATCTCTATGAATGTAAGGGGAATTTATCTACTATATGGTAAACAAGAGGTTAAAATTTTAGAGTTACAATGCAAACCTATAAGGTAGCGTACAGATTACACAATACAAATTGAAAACAAGAAGAGTAAAAGGTAATAAGAAAGGACATCTGATGAGTAATAATATTGATATATAGTGCAAATGATAAGAAAGGGTTATCTCAACTTAGCAACAAGATATTGAAAATCATAATGACAGGTTAACATCGTGGAGAGGACACAAATATTCATGAAATAATGACATGATGAAATCATAGTGAACCTAATGAGTAAGTATTGAATGCCAACATATAAGCGTATCAATGATAGTAGGCGCTAGGAATTAAGGATGTTAAGGTAGAATAATAACCAAGGAGGTTAATGAAAAGGTGGGTAAAGCAATAATAAGAAAGATGTTATCAAAAGGGATAACACTAAAAAAATTTACCACAAGGAAGTCATAACAAGAAAGATTGAAAAAAGTAAGAGTGTGATGAAGAAAGATATCAATTAACGAAAGATCATTGAGGCCATGTTTAGAAGGGAAAAAATTATATTTGAAAATTAATATCCATGTAACTCTTATGGTTTAAAGGCAAACAATGCTTCGGTAACAACATTCGTGAGACCAAATATTTACCAGAATATAGGAACGGTCCACTTGGTTAAAACTCTAAAGAGTGGCAAAAGGTATCTGAAACTTTCTTTAAACTATGATCCTAAAACCTTAGCAAATAAAATTTCATAAAAATATGTGGACACATATACCTTAAACCCCAAACATCATCAAAACCTTAAACATACATTAAACACAACAAATCCAAAATAGTTTCAAAATGTGTGTTTGATGAAACTCTCAAAATAAGATACCATCACAAGTTGATTAATTCCTTCGATACAAATTGTAGTTATAAATGCCACGAAATACCATATCAACCACTATTTCTGTGAAGTAACAAAAACTCATCAAAATACTTCAAGATGGATTAACCAACCAATAGAGTTTGAGAAATACACTTCTAAAACTCATTTAAAAATAAGAGGCTAAATAAATAAAATAGTCAACATAGATAAACAATGGGGAAACTACCTCCTCAACAAAATGGAAACATAGGTCAAGCAATAAATATTCATAATGAGATACCATAAAACATCAAAGCATGCCACACATATCATCACATAAACAAAGTATAGTCATATCCTTATACAACTTACAAGGATCAACCTATCACAAACATGCATTCCATGAGCCCCAACCTATTTTATGTGAATATTATTTTTTCTTGAAAATAGTCATTGCCCTTATTTTAAGCTAGTTTGAGTAAATATATTTTATATTTTTCCTTTTTCTTTGTTACGTGGTATTTCGGGATCAAAAGTGGTTTTTAACCAATATATTTTATGTTAGTTTTGTCTTATCTTCAAACACTTGATTTGAGTCTGTTTTTATCTTAAAACACTTGTTTTTCAGTTTGGTGTTATCGATGAAAACCTATTGTGTCCTTTGGTGTAGTAGTACACAACACTTGAGTTTACAGACTATTGAGCATTGTGTGTTATCACTAAACACTAGAGTTTACAGACTATTGTTTTAGTTTTGTGTTATCGATAAACACAATGGCCCCTAAAATTATTTTCATGTTCTGATACTTTCTATACTCTATAGGCTCTCTACGAGCCACATAGGGGTTATATACATTTAAGAATTATGATGCCTAGGGTAGGTGGTAGCCACCATCGCTGTATGACCATGGATGGTGGGTGTGTACAGCTCGAACCACTGTGGTATTAGGTAAATCAAGGAAAGACGTGTACTCCCTTCCATTTCCCTAATGACCATTGGTGTTTTTTTTAATATTTGAATTATTTCCTTGGCATATGATGAGTGTGTATAACCCATTGGTTTTATATTTGAATTTCTACCTTGACCTGTGACCATATGTGGTGGGTGAATATAACCCAATAGTTTTATATTTGAATTATTACCTGAGTGTGTGATCATGTATGGTGGGTGTGTATATCCTAGTGGTTTTGTATTTGAATGGTTTCCTTAGCTAAGGCTATGAGAGCTAGGTATGTATAACCTAATGTTTGAAATTGTTTGGCTATCATGGTGTGTGACCATAAGTGGTGGGTGTGTAGAGCTCTTTTGATAAAATATGTTTTCAATACATTATCTTTTAGATTGGTGTAACATATTTCACTTTTACCCTTGATTGAGATTGCATCTTGTCTACACTAAGTTGCTTATCTATGACAATATATATTTATAAGGTGTGTTTTACCATGTCATTATGTGAATTGTGTTTTAAGAGATTATAAGATATAGATTTTACTAGTACTTTTCCATATTGACGTTCCAATACCATTTCGTCTATCTTGACTCATTCTAGATAGTAGTTAGTGTTATTTTTCAAGGTTATCCAATCGTTACTGAAACCCTTGATTGGGAGAGTGAAGATAACTTAGGCTATCCAGCTTTTAACTTCCTTTCCTGCTTATCTTTATATATTTTTTCTTTTTATTGGTTACATAAATCTCATTTTTATAATTGCTATATAACTCTTTAATGTATTACTCTTGGAGATTTATCTTTAGAAAGATCTATACAAATTTGCAAGTTTTGTTACACTTTAGCATTATGTTGAACATGAATTAGGTATATGATCATACATCTCTTCATGGTTTATACAATGGTTTCATTCCCATTTCTTATTTTGTTTTTGTGTATTAAATTTTAAACAAATATTTCAAGTTAAAAAAATGATTATGTTATAATAAATGTAAATTAAGATAAATAGAACTATTGGCTAGAGCGTCATCTAAGTGCTCGTTTACTTGAAAATTCAATATCATACATTTTGGTTTTGAGGGTGAATGAAAATGATATTGAGTGATGAGAGCAAGGGGATAGATCAAAGGACTAGAACTCTAATGCCATGTTGAAAATGTAGGAGAAGCTACATTGAAAATAACAAAGCTCGAAAGAAAGAAGAGAGGAGAAGTGGAGGAAATTATATTTTAGTTGATTGAATGAATGAATCATTGTTGTGAGTTTAGCGTACTTTATACATGTGAGATTCTAACTGCTTAATGTAACAACTCCTAACTAGCACTTTAATGAAGAATCAAACAATGCAACACACATATCATTAACTCATCAATACTTAAAAAGAGGAATATGTTTACTACCATTGCATCTAACAAAGAAAGAGTATATATATCTTGATGATAATTTATATAATAAACTCAAAGCACCATGCTAGGTGCTCCCAATCTAATGTGGATATACACATTGGACAAATAATAACCTACATTATTATCACGACAACCAATTAGCTAGGCATTCATAAATGTATTTTTATTTTAAAACTTTCATTCAATAAAATAATCACATTTGTAACAAATAATTGTTCCTAAATAACACAACATAACCACATTTCCTTTTATCAAACTCAGTATTGAATTGAAAATTCTACTATCAAGTTCTTGGAGCATATTCAAATTTAAAAGTTGAAGGTCCCTTCAACAAATCAATAGATGCTTGTTTCAACAAGTTGGCTTCGATATGAATTTGATTTCTTCTTTTAAACACATCACACTTGAATAATTTGATTTCAATATTTTATCAAATTGAATTGAAAATTCAAATCATGAGTCCATATTTCTATAATGTAAGAAGTGAAATATTGCAATAGATTCATATTGATATTCAATCAATTCGATAAACAAATGGAGTTATACCTCAAAATGATTTACAACAAAGAGGTACTACAAAAAGACTATTTTACATGATTATTAGGTAAGTTATTTTCTCTTAGCTCGTGGAAGTACATAGATTATGTTTACATTTATATTCATTACATAGAACACACATATTTGTTGGTGTAAAATTTCATGATGGGTATATTAAACACATAGGTTCAAGTAGTTACACAATACTAGGTTACATTTATTACATTGATTAGGTTAAAGATGACTGATACATAGGTTCAATATATTAAATGGTTAGGTTCAATATGTTTAATGATTAGGTTCAGATAGCTGTACAATTTTTAAAATTTATTTTTAACGCAAATGCTCACGTCTAATGTATGAAATATATAGGTTCAACCAATTCAATAAATAGGTTTAGTGTATAGAATTATTATGTTTAGATGGTGAAATGATCATGCATTTAAAGTTAGTTCATAACACAAGAGAGTTAGAAAACACATAGAAGACACAAGAGTTAGTAAATGTATATGTTCATCCAATAAAATACATAAGTTCACTAACAATGCTATGTTCGTGATTAAAAAGAAGAAGAAGAAGAAGAAGATAGATTTATAATAATAATCACACAAGTTAACCGCAACGAATTGACATATTCATCATATAAAACAAATAGTTTCATAATATAAGACCGCTAAATCCATGCAATGAACATTTAAAATTCACACAAGCAAAGGTGTCATCATGAACAATTGTATTTGATATATACTAAAATAGCACTTATTTTATACTATAAGAGAATTAGATTAATGAAAGTAACTGTTTGTGTTCATTAGCAGTACATTTGTCGGGACTTGTTTATAAAATACCATCCACAAATTCATAGTATTGTTCTCCTAAATTTATGAGAAAGAGCTTGTATGTTTACCACACAATAAACTTGAATCAAACTGTTAGATTCAGAAATAGGACCATTTTCTTTACCATAGGTCGCCAAAACTACAATGTGTTGGCTCAAAATTTTTATAATTAGGTCAATTAAAATGAACCTATAAACAATTAGAATGCAAATACATATACTCAATGAACCCAAATAGTTTATTTGCTACACAGTTTCATTAGATACATGAGGAAGATACATAATATACTTATTCAAGAACTTCAATGAAAAAAATACAGAAAATTCAAACTACCTTTTCTTCCATATTACTTTTGTCGTTAATCCTTGCAGTTGGTTGGATTCTGCAATCTTCGTCGTCTGTCTTTTGTTCTTTCTGTTTAAATCAATCATACTTACTAAAACACAGTAACACAGAAATTTAAACGAAAATGAAGGGAAAAAATTTAATTATAATTACATAATTCCCGCCGCACTTTTTTGGGTCACCTTACATTGCACTATATAAGAACTGTATCCTGATTATATATCACAAATGTTCTTGTTCTTGCACATCCAAGAAAATGCTCAGACAAAATACAAGTGCCCGCAACAACCGTTCATATTTTGGAAATATACAACAATACTCAAGTACCATTTATAACACAGTATTCACAGCATAAGATAAGTGATGATTATAAAAATATATTGATCTCGAATTGCAAATGCATTCATTGTACAAATAACACAGAAGGCACCATCATTCTCGGGGACCCCTGCAGTTCCACGTCAATTAAAGATATAGACCTCATCGTACCCCTTCCTGTTGACAGACCACAGAAAGTCACAACACAAGACCCTATTAATCAGAAAACTGCAGACAGAAAGCAAGTAGATTGACATAGCAGCAGTTTACCCTTCCTTTCCACAATAAGTAGGCCTATAATTATATATCATATTGCTAAGTATTTCTGATGCAGCCGGTCTATTTGACGACTTCCTAACCTCACTGTAACAAGAAGAAACATCATCAGTTCGACCTTGCTACAACCTGAACTGAGCTAAATTCCATCTCGGATGAGAAATTCAAGAATAAATGCAATCTAAATAATGCACTCATGGATACCTGATGAAAAAGTTAACGACCTGTTGAGTCACTTGAATCGCCTCTTCTGAATGCGGAATCATTGGAGAACCCCATTCAAAAGCATTTTTCTGCAGTCAGTTGCAGGTAATTGCTATTTCAGGAGCGAGTAGGAGAATTTGATCTAGAATGAACAGTTGCACACAAGGCTAATAAGGCGAATCACGTGGGAGGAGAACGTGAAAATAAAATGTATCAAATTTGTGAAAATGCAATTTCATGCATAACGGCAAAGATGCACGACAGATGTCACTTCGTATTTTCCACTTGCCATAACATTAAACGGATCATATACACCAGACCAAAACATGCTTTAGAATAATCATACGTCAGCTATAGCCCAGCAGCCCCAGCCACAGTGACCGAGTTGCACCTTGCCATACACAACAGATTGCTTAAACAAACACAAATCCAAAAAGCAAACAATTTATTTGTTTCACTGGAAAGTCATTTAACCAAAAATCTTAATGGAAAGATGCCAATGTATCACCTCTGGATGCCACTGAAATGCAGTAACTGGATACTTCCGTGCTTGCACTGTAGACACATATACCTGAGTAAATCAGGAATCCAGAACTCGCTATTAGACATAGAACAAGAATTGCTAGGAAAACCAGTTGTTAATACTATGGAGGATGAGGTTGCACCTTATCTTCTTCATCTGTGCTAGTAGTCAGAACATTAAAGAAACTCGAGAGTCGTTGGTTCCCTTTCAATGTTTCAGGAGATATGCCATACTGTCGCATTAAGCAGGAAAATTTAGTAGCAAAGATGCTGACAGAAAAGAAGATCGCTGATAAAAGAAGATTATGATCACAACCAAGTTAAGGTAAGCACAGAGAGATCAGGAAAAGCATGATCAGAAATAAGGCTTGTTTAAGAATTGACACGCCTGAAAATTGAAAGTGTTCACTTAAACTAATAAGGCATAGGAAACTACTAGGCATCAAAAGTATATTGAAACTATCAATACACCAGGTGATATGACATTAAATACACTGCAAGTGTCATCTTGTAGTAAGTAAAGGGGAAGTATATCCTCAGGTAGAAAAGCTAATTATCTAAGTATCCCAGTTGCAAAATGTGAATAATTATTTCACCAGTGATGAAGCAATAATTTTTATAAATAATTTTTTTGTGAGTGTGTAATCTATAAAATAATAAATTTGATTTGTGTGGCCTCCTTGTTGATAGAAAGTTGAACGTATATAGGCTTCAATTGCCTAAACACTTACACCATGGTTTTGCAAGGTCAGACAATCTGTGCTCAATTTTTTCAGCAACTGCGGAGGAAATCTGCAAAAGCACCTAGAAAATTTTAGTACATTAATGGATAAGCAAAAACCAAGTGGTACAAGAAAACTCCGTTTAATTTTAGGAACCTGAGCTCTCAAACAAGAACAGAGAGTCTTCATGGTTGATACGAGATATTGGTAAAGCTCTTGCTGTATATTACACCGGTGCCAGACCCGGCAAACTCCATATATGTTAGACAAAAAAAGCACCAGTGCTTAACACATTCTTATGTCTTGGTACGCCAGCTTATCGTCATTCAAAAGAGTGATAACATTTGCAACTAAAATTAGGCATATTAAAAGTAAAATTCAGCTATAACTGATTTGCCCGTATGAATTAATGGTCTATGATTTGAGGCACCACTTATCATAACTGAACCAAGGCATGGGGAGCACTCGTTGTAGTAGTTCACTTCACAGTTCACACACAAGAAGGCAGCACTGTGCTTACATCATAGGTCAGAATATTTTAGTATCAAAAACTGGGAGTTCTAGCTTGAAGGCATCAAAGATGGAGATTTCCATTTCCATCAAAATACTAGACAAGTCAGTGCATATTAATGGGCACAGATATTCATCTTGGTTTTCAAGTTAAATTTGGCACAGAACAGAGTTAGAATAACATCCAATCTCTCAATGAAAAGATGGGATAACAACTCAAGAAATTTCTTATAGCCATCTTACACTTTTTATAATAAGATCAAAAATGAGAATCCTTTAATCCAGATACCAAGAAAAGCACTTCATGAGCATTCTTTCAGAGTTTCCTGGTATGCACTCCATACCTTATCCTAGATAAAAAATGCTCAATTGTCACATCTATGAAATACTCAAGTCATATCTATTACTCAAATCTTTGATACACTTCTGTTTATATTTCAATGTGGGACATAGTTTCCCATCAAGTTAGGTACTCTCACAAATTTTATGTATTAAAAAGTAAAACATGATTCACTGATCCAAAAAACCACCATCTTGTTGAAACTCCTATTTTATTAACAATAAATAGAGAAGCCGAGTAGCAAAATAAATCAACACTTTCTATCTGTACCTCTGAAATACAGTTCCTTCCATATCAAAATTTCTCACAAATTGAAGAGTTGATGCCTGATTATATCCTTTGAATCTCTCAAGAATATTGTTGTCCTACAAATAGATGAAGAAAATTACCGCCACAAAAATCTAAGAAACAGGAACCTGTTTACAAACCAAAAAAGGAAGGAGGGAAACAAAAATGATAAACTTAAACAAGAGCCTGCTAAAGGGGGGGGGATACGGGTCGGTTTTGGGCCAAGTCAATCTGAGTCAAGTTAAAATTAAGTCTTTTATGCAATCGGTTCGGGTTTGGTTCGGGTCCAATTCGAGTAACAATGTGATAGGCTAATTATTACATTTACCTATGTGAGGAAGGGAAGGAAGGGTGAAGGGCTGAGCAGGGAGTATCCGAGCTGGATAAGTAGTGGTGTGTTGTTTCATTTTGTGTCATTATCAGTAATTTAAATGGTCTTCATATAGGATCCATTTGGGTTGTCGTTATGAGGAGTCGATTATGTGAGTCTGTTATGCATTTTGCTGAGTCATTCCTTTCTGTTTTAGTGAGTCAGGGAATCTATTATCGAGTGGTATAAAGAGCAACAAGAGGGACTGAGGAAAAGGGGGAAAAAAAGAAAGATATTCTATGGGAGGGGTCAGGACCTCAAATTCCTGACATATGTTCTCTCGCTAATCAAATACTCTACTTACTGATTACAATTTTACTGTCTGATTTTCATTAGTGCTACTGGAGTGTTCTTTCTTGGTGATTTTTTACCCAATCCTATCATTTTGGTATCATAGCAAGGCTCGAGACTGAAGGAGATGGCCCAAAAGAAAGTGGAGGCGGTGGAGGAGAGAATGGGGTTGCTTGAAGTGAAAATGACCGTGGTACAAGAGGAATGGCAGAAGGAGATCGATGCTATTAAAAGTGATACAGGGAAGATACCTCAATTAGAGAGGACAATGACTGAGGTGTTGAGCGGGCTGGATCAACTGATGGTTCAGGGAGGTCGTGCATCTTCTTCGAGAAATATGGGAATGCAGAAAATGGAGGAAGTGGCTATAGATTCACCTAGAGCAGAGGAAAACTGACAGGAAGTGCAACGCATGGAGTATCACCCGACCCAATAGTGAGAGTTTCCATTCTATAATGGAGCTGACCCTGATGGAGGGTTATTTCGCACCGAGAGATACTTCAACATTAACCAACTCACTAAAGCTAAAGAATTAGAAGCGGTAGCGGTGGCAATGGAGGGAAGAGCGCTGGCCTAGTTTCAATATGTGGAGGAGCGGAAGAAATTCACTACTTGGGAGAGATTTCGGAAAGTATTCCTAACTCAATTCAGGCCAAAACACGAAGGATCGCATTGTGAAAAGTTCCTGGCAATCAAGCAACACTCGTCAGTCGAGGAGTATTTGGAGCTGTTTGAGCTATTAGCTGCTCCATTGCAGGGATGAATGGTAGAGGAGGTCCTCGAGAGTACCTCCCTAAATAGGTTGAAGCCAACGATGAGCGTTAAGGTTAGATTATTAAGGCCCATTGGACTAACAGAATTAATGGAAGCAGCTCAGTTAGCGGAAGATAAAAATCGTATAATTCATAGCAATAGAAGTGGGTCAGGGGGAGCAGGTGGATTTGGGATGAAATCAGTGGCCCAAAGTCAAACAAGTATCAATCCAAGACAGTTTTTACCCTCGAGCTCCGCTCGACTCCTTTCTCCAAAAAATAACATGTCCTTCTCTTTGCTGAAATCACTAGTTGGGAGCTCAAGTATCCATAGCCAAGCTGACGAAGTTTAGGATTCAAAAGATTGTCTGATGCAGAGTACTTGCACCGAAGAGAGAAGGGATTGTGCTTCCGGTGTGAGGAAAAGTTTGGGCTTGGCCATGTTAGCAAAAATCGAATGCTCCAAGTGTTGCTCTTAGATGATAAAATAAGCAATCATGGGATGGAGGAAGGAATCGATGAAGAATTAACAAATAAAAAAGCAGAGGTGGAGGGAGTTGTCGAATTGTCCATGAATTCAATAGTGGGATTCACTTCACCTAGGATAATGAAGATGAAAAAGAAGATCCAAGGGGAGGCAGTGATTGTTTTAATAGATTGTGGTGCTACCCACAACTTTGTCGCCGTAGACTTGGTGGAACGACTTCAACTACCAATCACCAACACTGCTTCGTATAGTGTGCTCATGGGCACTAGCAACTCTATGCAGACCTAGGGAACTTGCAAGGGTGTTTTGCTGACATTGCAAGAAGTGGAAGCGGTGGAGGATTTTCTGCCCTTAAGATTGGGAAGTGATGACATGATACTGGGGATGTCGTGATTGGAAAGGTTAGGAGAGATGTAGGTGGATTAGAGGAGGTTGGAGATGAAATTTATGTTGGGAAAGACATGGGTCATACTTGAGGGGGATGCAGAGTTAAGTAAAGAGCAGGTGTCCCTTAAGTCTTTAATCCGTACAGTAAGTAAGGGGGGACGAGGTGTTTTGGTGGAGTGTTATGCATTGAGTTCTGAAGGTGGCTTAACTTAGCCACCCCTAGCAATTCCTCCACAATTTCATAAGGTAGTATAACAATTTCCCCAAGTAACTAGGGAACCTAATGGCCTTCCACCGCCAAGGAGACTCGACCACCAAATTCCTCTACTATTGAGCACCAAACCAGTGAGTGTACGCCCCCTTAGATACTCACAGGTCTAGAAGGACGAAATCGAGAGGCTAGTGGGAGAAATGTTAGCAACAAGGATAATCCGACCCTGTCATAGTCCATTTTCTAGTCCAGTGTTCTTTGTGAAGAAAAAAAGACGGGGGTTGGCGCTTCTGCATGGATTATCGGGCATTGAACAAAGTCACAGTTCCAAACAAGTTTCCTATTCCAGTGATTGATGAGTTGAATGGGGCAACGGTGTTCTCGAAGCTAGATTTAAAGTCTGGGTATCATAAGATTCGAGTAAGTCAGATGATATCCCAAAAACAGCATTCCGCACGCACAAAGGGCGTTATGAATTTTTTGTCATGCCATTTGGACTTACAAATGCCCTGGCGACATTCAAAGCATTGATGAGTGAGGTATTTAAACCCTTCCTTCGAAGATGTATATTGGTGTTTTTTGATGATATACTCATTTACGATCCATCCTTCAAGGAACATACTCGTCACTTGACATGGCTCTTTGAAGTGCTACGTGCCAACTCTTTAACTATGAGCATGAAGAAATGTGTAATGGGAAGAGCCAAATTAGAGTATCTTAGGCATATTAAATCCGATAAGGGAGTAGTTGCCGATCCTTCCAAGCTGCAAAGCATGAGAAATTGGCTGGTGCCGAAGTTATTGAAGGAGTTAAGGGATTTCTTGGGACTCATGGGCTATTATCGGAGGTTCATGCGACATTATGGACATATTGCAGCCCTCCTCACAAACCAGTTAAGGAAGGACAACTTTAGGTGGAATGATGAAGCACAAGAGGCTTTTTAAGAACTCAAGCAAGCCATGTTAACAGTACCAGTTCTGGGGCTGGAAAACTTTAAGGAACCCTTTGTGGTGGAGACTAATGCATCAGGGGTGGGTATAGGGGCAGTTCTAATGCAAAGGCAGCGACCCATAATGTATTTCAGTCAAGACTTGGGTCAACGCAAGTGTTTGAAGTTAGTTTATGAGCGAGAGTTGATGGCCATGGTGCTTGCCATACGAAGATGGAGACGTTATCTTTTGGGACGGAAATTTACTGTGCAAACAGATCAAAAAAGCCTAAAGTACTTACTAGAGCAGCAAGTCATTCTAAAGGAACATTTGAAGTGGGTTACGAAACTATAGAGCTATCAATTCATCACTGAGCATAAACCAGGCCGTGAAAACAAAGTCGTCGATGCGTTGTCAAGGGAAGAGGTAGAAGCGGTCCTATCCGCTCTCTTTGCAGAATGGGTGAGTGATCTGAGCTCTCTCAATCTGAAGTTTCAGCCAATCCAGTGTTGGGGCTTGTTATTCGAGGCATACAACAAGGCGAGCAGAATCACGGTGGCTACAGCCTGGTTCAAGGCAATCTAATGTACAATAACCGATTAGTGATACCTGCTTAGTCACCCATGAAGCAAAAAATACTGGCAGAATTTCATGGGGGTGGGTGGAATACAGGGACACTTGGAGGTACTCAGGACATTTCACAGGTTGGCTTGAGAGGTATACTGGCTAGGAATGAGGAAGGACGTGCAGGAGTTTGTATCAGGATGCATAGTGTGTCAACAAAAAAAAAAAAAACACATCAAGCTTTGCGCCCTACTGGACTACTGCAACTCTTGCTAATACCACACCAGGTCTGGGAAGATATCTCGCTTGATCTTATTAAAAGGTTGCCTAGCTCGGACAAATACGATTGTATTTTGGTAGTGGTGGGCTGTCTAACTAAACATGTACATTTTATTCCCTTGAAGCATCCTTTTAATGCACAGACAGTGGCAGCCACATTCGTTAAGGAGATCATTCACTTACATGGGGTGCCCAAATCCATCATATCAGATAGGGACAAGGTTTTTGTGAGTCACTTCTTGAAGGAGTTGTTTAGGCTACAGGGTTCATCATTAAAGTTCAGTTCGGCTTACCACCCGCAGACGGACGGGCAAACGGAGATGGTGAATAGGAGTGTGGAGACATACTTGCATTGCTTTGTAGGAGATAAACCCAGAAAATGGGTAAAGTGGATTCCCTGGGCAGAATTTTAGTACAACATCTCCTACCACTCATCTATATAAACTACACCTTCCACTACTCTATATGGTAGACCTCCTCCCCCTACTTTGCATTACGAGATAGGGAAGACACCTTAATCTGCTGTGCATCGGGATTTATGGAACAGAGATGCAATTTTGGACAATTTAAAGCATCATCTTCAGCACACACAAACTAGAGTAAAACAACAGGTTGATAAGGGGTGTCGGGAGCAAACACATGCCATAGTTAGTTGGGTGTTTGTGAAACTCAAACCATACTGGCATAGGTCGTTAACCAAGCGGCTGAATGAAAAGCTTAAACCTTGGTATTTTAGGCCATACCAAGTGGAAGCTAAAGTGGGAGAGGTTGCCTACCGCCTCAAGTTACCAGACTCAGCCTCTATCCACTTGGTCTTTCATGTCTCCGTGCTCAAGCCAGCAGTGGGGAACAACATGCATGTGCAGCCTTTCACTCCAGTTCTCTTGGCCGATATGGAGTGGCTGGTGGAGCTTGAGGCAATACGCAACTTATGCTACAATTAGAAAAGTGCCTTGGAAGTTTTAGTTAAGCCGAAAAGGTTGCCGGAATTTGAAGCTTCTTGGGAAGAATTTGACCTACTCAACCGACAGTTTCCAGCCTTTCACCTTGAGGACAAGGTGAAGCTTCAGAGGGGAAGTATTGATAGGCTAATTATTAAATTTACCTATGTGAGGAAGGGAAGGAAGGGTGAAGGGGCTGATCAGGGAGTATCCGAGCAGGATAAGTAGTGTGGTGTTGTTTCATTTTGTGTCCTTTTCAGTAATTTTAATGGTCTTCATTTAGGATCCGTTTGGGTTGTCATTATAAGGAGTCAGTTATGTGAGTCTGTTATGCATTTTGCTAAGTCATTCCTTTCTGTTTTAGTGAGTCAGAGAATCTATTATTGAGGGGTATAAAGAGCAACATGAGGGACTGAAGGAAAGGGGAGAAAAAGAAAGATATTGTATGGGAGGGGTCAAGATCTCGAATTCCTGACATATGTTCTCTTGCTAATCAAATCCCTCAATAATACTCTATTTACTGATTACAATTTCACTGGCTGATTTTCATTAGTGCTACTGGAGTGTTTTTCTAGGTGATTTTTTGCTAGCTCCTATCACAATGCTTCAAGTTTAAGTTATTTCAGGTTAAGAGAATATCGGGTCAGGTCCAAGCATGTCCCATTGGGTTTCTTTGAGTTTGCATTTGATTTGGGTTTACAGACATCAAAACGAATAAAGTTTGGATTGCGTTAATTTGGGTCTACAGACTTCGAGCTTTATTAGGTTTTGGTCAAGTCAATTCAGTTTAGAATTTGTATTGATATTAATTGTTATTAATTTAATATAATAAATTAATTAAATTTGGGGATCTATTATTATTATTATGCTTATTATAATAATTATTATCATAATAAATGTAATAATATGACAAAATATTCTCATAAAATATGTAATAATAAAAAATTATTATTAATAGTAGTAGTACTATTGATATTGTTTTAAATACATTTATAAATATATATGTTTTTTCGAAATTGAGCTTTATTGATTCTCAAACTTAATCAACATTCCAACCAAGGTGGCAAAACTAATCTATGATGTGCATGAAGCAACTATACTTAACACTCCTATGACCAAACAAACATTTACCAGACAAGGGAACGGAAATGGATTTAATCACTCCAACCCACTTGCATGAAATGTCATTAAATACCCTATTGGTTCTAGCTTTCTAAATCTTATAAATGGAAAAGACTAAAGGGCCTTGCATGAGTTGAGTCTTAAACTTTGAACGCCCATGGGTGGTTGTAGCTTCAAGCAACATATAACTCCGACTAAAATATGATTCTCTCATTGGTTGTAGCTTCAAGCAACATATAACTCCGACTTAAACATGATTCTCTCATCCCCATTAGACGGCTTATAATGCAAAAAAACCTTCCCATTGTCGGGCACTGAGCAAACAAGTGGGTTATTGAACCTTATTCCATACAAAAAAACACACCTTTGAACTTTCATCTTCCATGGATACATACATGCTAAGTCTTTCTTTCGTAGCTAGGTGACTAGCTGCTGCAACATAATCATAAATATTATTATGTATATAATTATAATTATTTTTATGACTATAATCATTATAGTTAGCATATTAATTATAATAATAATAAATATTATTTTTTCTTATTATTATTATTGATGTTATTATTATCATCTTTAGAAATATAATAATCATTATTAATATTATTATTAGATATGAACTTTATAACTGTCATTATAATATTATATATTACAATTATAATGATTAAATTTACAATTATAATTTTTATGTTTATAATAATAATAATAATAGAGATTTCTATAATCTAAACTAATCTAATCAATGCTAATCTAATATTAAAATAAAGTGAGAAGAACAATCTTACTAGTTTTGTTTTATTTGTTATTATATGGGTTAAGTAGTATTTTTTTAAATAAAATTTTATTAATAAGATAGTTTATTAACGTTCATATAGCAATTTATATGAGGTAAAATAGTACAATTGTGATTGAATTTGACTTTCATTTGGATTAAATTTGAAATTATGTCCTTGTATGAGTATGGTAATTTTGGATAGGATAAATTTGGGTCAGGTTAGTTTAGGTAAGGTCATCATCAGATTTTTGTCCAGGTACGGTTTGGGTTGGGTTCTTTTTAACTTGGGTTATTCAAGTGTGGGTCATTATTGGATTTACTAAATAGAGGCAATTTTCGATTTGGATCAGGGTTTTAGGTGTAGATTAGTTTTCAAGATAGGTTATTTGGGTTAGATCAGCTTTGTTTAGTCACTCATTCCAAATGAGTTAAATTAAAGAATAGAATGATGAAAAGTTGTGTGTTGACATGATATGCAATGTTCACCACAAACAATAACCCTCACCTCAACATTAATTTCTTCATCATAAAAACCAATTACCACAAACAGATTTTAGCTTTTCATCAATATGAGACCACAAAGAGAGTGTGTAGCCAATTACATCAACCAAACATATACACAAGTGGCTCTCATTATGACATTTTGCCAAAAGTCCCTGGCCTGTTGCTGATATCATAAGTTTAAAAACATTGCCAAAAAGCACAATTGAAGAACTTTACCTTGCTAATTATCATTGTGAGAAGTTCAAAACCCAGACAGATTGCATAACAAGGAAAATGCTGCCCTGCATCATTCTTCTCTAGTACTTTCTGCAGAAAAGACAAGCAAAACCTGCTTAGAAAGTGATTTGAACATCAACTGTAAGTGGCCCAAATTCGCTAAATATTAATTGATCTTCCAAAATAATATGTCAGAGAAGACAATTGCTTCATCAACAACACAAACAGCCAAGATTCACTCTCCTAGACCTTATTTTAACATGCTGAATAGGACTCAGATCAACAACAGCTCGATATCAACTCCCAAAATTCTCTCAGAAATATATTAATCAGTCTCATCAATGTAATACTGTCTATTGGTCAAGTACAATAGTGATTAAGGAAACAAAGAAAAGGGAAGTTGCCAAGGCAGATATTGTACAGGGACAGATTACTGAATACATAAGATACACGTGAAAGTGCCAGCTGCAAAATTCTAAGGTAAGCTGCTAATTGTCTATGACAAACCAATCTCGTGAATGCAGAAATACACTCACTCTGTGTATTCCATTATACGATCAAAACTAATCCACATGAAGCACATAGTTTCTTGACATCAGAAGTAATTTTACACAACATTACTCTAATCACTAAATCTTTTTCTTATGTATGTGTTCTTTCTACACAGCCAAACGCCAGTACCAGTTAAGAAACTAAGCTATGAACTAAATAACAACCAAGTTAAGATTAAAAGCAAATACACTTTACACAATGAAATCCAAATTCAGAAGAAACATCACATTGAAACAGATAAGAAACATGTAAAGTAATAAATAACTACTTAAGCAGCAAAGGTCAAGGCAATTCCACATTGAAGTAGAAATGGACCTCTTACCTTTTTCCAGTTTTCTCACTTTCTTCATAGCAACAGTGAACCAAGAATATGAGTCAAAGGGAAAAAATGCATGTAGAATAATCTTTCATTCATACCTTGAATATATCCTGAACAATCTCAAAGTACAAGCCATCCTTGGCCCATCCACCAGTGAAAAGGACACCATTGACCAAATTGAGTTTCTGTGGTGACACCATCACTTTCATCACACACACTCATCAACATTGTGGTGACAGCAAAATGTATTTTAAACACGAAACTCATCTTAAATTGCGAAAAAGTCATCTCAATTAGTTTGGCAATGTTTAGAGAGATACATCACCAGCAAACAATGTTAGTTTTCAAATCTACAGGCACAGTACGATGATTTCAGGCACTAGAAAGAAGAAATCATGAAACAACCTGAAACGATTCCAAGGAGAGAAATAAAATAAACTGGCATGAGATGAAAGGTGAAGAATTCAATCAGTTGCTTTGTTGTTCATATATTAGATCACAAGTAAAAGCAAGGGAACATGCAAAAACATAAGTGTAAGAGACAGTAAAGGATGAGCATGACCGACCAAAAAGAAAATGAAAAATGAGAGGGGATAACAGAGATGCAAGAACTTTAAACCAATTACTTCCTAGTTCTTAATAAGGAACCCAATATACATAATCAAAACATGTTTGAGCAAATAAGCTCCAAAAGCACCCAAATATTGTTTTACTATCAATTTACGGGTTGTCAACGATTGACCCTCACAACTTAAGCTTGCTCCTACTACTAGTTTAAACAGAATGATCAGCGAATATGAAAATGTAAAAGACTGAACATTCATGCTCTTTTTCTGCTACCATTTTTCAACTATTAAGTTAAACTTGTCATTCAAATCCAAACAGCTACTAGCCAAAGAGGATACAAATTTTCCAAGGCATCCCAAAACATGATTAAATTGTATTGGAAATTTGCACACGCGATATAATATATCTTAAATATAGGATTTTAGTTTTAAAAATTGAAGAAATTCTCTTTCTTATCCTCAAACCATTACCATCTTATTTCACAGATTGACTGGTAGCAACTTGCTTCAACGCATGTCATGATTTCAGGTCCGACGTAAACTTTAATTCAGCCATTGATCTAATGATTTTAGAATAAAAATTTCAAGCATCCATCAGCATCAAAATTTGCAAAAGATTTAAAGTATGGTAGTAAAAAAGGGCAGGTGGATTTTTAGTGGCTGAGTTGCATTACATTGAACAAAACCTCGCGAGGCTCATTATAGACAAGAGGAATAACCCGGGCACCACCCGACTCCACAAACTTGACATAAGAGGCCGCAATATAAGACGCATTGGTGGCATTACTGAGACGTCCTGACGCTCCGTCACCAGGGTGGCTCAAGATTCCGATAACCGGCCGATAATAAAGTCGAGGATCCGGCGCTGGACATCTGGGGGAATTTGCTTCAAGGATGGGAAGGTCAATTCCACTAGGAAGTATAATCCTTGAGTTCGTTGATTCTCCGGAAGTGAGGGGTATCTCTTCGGTGATGGAAAGTAGGATTGGAATCCACAGGAAGTTCCGACTTGCAAAGTAACGGACAGAGCTTGGCATGAAGATGTAGGTGTTTAGCATGGTGGTAGTGGGTTAAAGCGAAACCGAGGAACAGTCGCCGCCGGCCAGACGAGTAGGTGTAGTTCGACACCTTAACTTTTCGTCTAGACGATAAACTTTACCTCAGTTTTGCTAACAACCTCGATAAGTATTTAACTTTATTTCTAAAATAATATTAATTTAAAATTTCATATTAAATACACACGGATATTATTAAATAATAACTGTTTCTATTTTTAACTGTTTAATTGAAAAATTATTGATACTATTTTTCTTTTTCTATTTTATAATCTAAAATAATATATTGTTTAAAAGTATTGGTACAAAATATTAGACAAAGTCTAGAATAATCTTATGTAATAACTTTCAACAAAAAAAAGGGAAGAGAATTCAAAAGACTTTAATTAAAAGATATAAAAAGAGCCTAAATTAGCTAGTCTACCAATAGTTTTGCTACTCTCACAAAAGATATGGCAAATGTCAGTTTTTTATGACTCTTTAAAACTTTTCTACGATTAAATACTATTTCAAAGAGTGGATGAGAAATCAAAACATCATACACAAGATTGTAGGCCACAAGCACATCCCATTCAACTTCAATAAATATATGCCAAGAGCCTTAGCCATAAGTAGGCCATCACACAAAGACAAAAGTTCCACCTCCAAAGGATTTAACCTTCCAAGGTTTCTAGTGAAACTCACAACCTATGATCCCTAACAATCTCAAATGAGCCCTCCACCACCAACCATCCTTAAGTTACTCTTTACCAAGCCATTTATATTGATCTTGAGAAAATTAGGTTTGGGAGACATCCAAATAGCAAAGAGAGGTCTATTTAGAGGTTAGTACTTTTTACCATGGGTTTTAAGAAACACCTACTCTAACACCCATCTACAAAAAAATGGTGAAGGTTGGGGTTCTTCATATTTGAAGACAGAAAAAATCTTATTATGCCAGATTGTCAAAATTGCATGAATAAAAATGCAAGACCATGGAATAAGTCATGTCTTATCACTTATTGTCACACTTGTGGTGGATCCATTTGAGGAATTTAGAGGTAGAAAAAAAGAGAGGATATTGTGGCCTTATTGAGGGAATTCCAAAGAGAAGAAGAGCGGTGACAAGTCACAAAGCAGTGGGAGTAGGACCTCACTAATGTATAAGGGGTAATTCATGTCTTCTTTAATACCTAGAGATATAATTGTGGTGGGTTTTACCCAAAATCTGACGGATATTACCTAACAGATATATAAACGGATATAGATAAAAAGATACGGAGATTGACATAGGGAAGGAGGAGAAAATCCATCAGGTTTGGGTACAAATACGGGTAATGAGTCTCTATATCTGTACTCGCTTCCCTATCCGTATTTGTACCTATCTCCATTTACTTGATATAAAGTTATTTTTTTACCCTTCATTTATATAAAGCATTAATATGTTTCTTATGGTTATATGAGTAATTATATTAAAATCCTAATAATATATTATATCTAAATTAGATTATATTATATTTAATTACAAAATTTAGAAATCATTAATTTATTTTGCATTTAGTACACTTACACTACACTAAGTAATTATATGTTGTTAATCTTTAATTTATTTTTCACTCACCATTAGTGTTTCTAACTCTCTGTCTGATTGTATATCCCTCACTCAGTCCTCTACTCCTCATCTTATCGGGACCTCAACAAACGACAGCTTGACCTTATTGTAAATCCCTCACCGTCTTTGAATTTATTTATGTCTCAAGATTTGTTTCTTCATTTTGTTGATTTGTTCATTTCATCCTTATTTTGTTCCCTTAGTTCATCTCTCTATCGAACATCGCCATCTGTTCCACTTCCTCAACTCTAGATCTTGTTGTTGTCACCGTCACCTTCCTTCGTTCCTCTACTCCAGATTTTATCGTCATCGCCTTCCTTTGATCCTCTATTTCAGATCCCATCATTGTCTTCGATGTTGTTGTCCTATGTCACCTCTTTGCTTTGGTGCTTCCTCTATTTTAGATATAGTTATCGTCACCTAGCATTGCTCCTCACATTTTCATCCTTGGTGTTGCTCAAGCCATTGTCTCGTCATCTGCATTTTCATCTTTCATTTTTTGCATTATAAGGTACTTACCATAAGTAGCCTGAGAATATGATTTTGGTTTGCACATATCATTTATCAAGTTAATTCTATGGAACATGTGTTATGGTTTAATGGTTGTTTGTTTGACTATATATTTGTAGATTATATATTTAATTTTCTAGTTGTTTTGGTTAAGCTAATATGTATCTAAAATGGTGTGAAGACAAGGAAAAAAACGTTATTCAATTGGTTGTTTTGGTATGAGATTTGAGATAAAATTTAATTAATGATTAATTGTTGTAATACTTACACAATCTAATGTACTTACTGAAATACCCCAAAATCTTAATTTAGGAATTATGGTAAAATAAAGATTTATTAGGAAAATTAAGTAAATAAATTATCTTATTAAAATAAAGGGGAATTAATTAAGGAAAAATAAGGAGAAAATAATAAATAAATTATTTAAGAAAATTTGGACCTTTTACTAATTAAAATGGAACTTTGAAAAATTTATTCAAAATAGCCCAAATTAATCTAAAAAGGGATTTAATTATTATTATTACTTTAAATAGTCAAAAATACCAAAATAACCTAAACACCCAACCAACATATTTTTCCTTTTCTTCCTTTTTTCCCTTATTTTTCCTTTTCTTTCTCTCCCTCCTTTCTCCCTTCTTTTCTTCCCTACTTCCCCGATTGGGCCAGCCCCTTGTGGCCCAAATTCCCTTTCCCCCCTTCCTTTTGGCGCGACCCAAGCCCGCCTGACTCTTCTTCCTTCGCCTATCGCCCCAGCCGGTCCGCCCCCTCCCTTTTTATTTCTTTCTCCCCAAACCGGCATGGTCCAGCCTCTCTTTCCCTTTCCCTTCTTCCCCACGCACCGCTGCAATTCGTAGCCCACCATTGCGCCGACCAGCCACCTGCACCGCCTGCCCACCTTCTCCCTCTCTCCCTGACCATTCTCCTGTCCCTCCTCAACCGATCGACCTCCCTCTCACCTCGCGCGTGCCTGACCCCGCCTCCTTTCTTTTCCTTGACCGAATGCAGCCTTGCCATGACAGACCTACGCCGGCCTACCACTGTCGGCCGGTGTACCTACTACACCTGCCCCTACATTCCTTTGTCCCCTCTCTTGGTTATCCCCCCTTTTTGGCCTATAAATACCACCAAGGAAGCCATCATCGAACCTTTTGGATTCGTAGCTCAGAAAAACCCCACCATTACACCACCTCTAGTTTAGACAACCACCCCATCGCTGCCGCCCAATCCACCCACGTAACCCTTCCTTGCATCACCCTCTACCAAACTAAGCCTCCCTCCTCCCTCGGTTTACCCTGCACGAGCCACCCCGGCCGTGCAAAGTCCCTCCCCCGATCAACCCTTCATTGAGCCCCGCTACCTTTCACACCACCGCCCACCGCCAGTTCTGCCGCAGCCAACACCCCCTCTGCCCTCCAAAACGACTAGGGGATCTCCCTCTACCTCCCCATACCTTCATTTTCCCTGCCACCCTCTCCTCTTCCTTTCTCCTCCCTCCAACACCATTTCTCCACCTCTCTTCTCCCTCCATCGCCGTTGTCGTGCGCTGTCGCCGGTGCCACCACCATCCCTAGGTGGTCCTCTAAACTCTCCAACCCCTAAACCCTTTTTATGCAAATGTTAGTTATTTTTAGTAGTATTATTAGTATTATTCTCAATGTTGTTGTTGTTATTATTATTATTACCTTTATCATTATTATTATTTAACCTAACTTTGGAATATTTATAACTAACATTATTATTATTAATGGCCTACAACTTTAGTATTATCATTTTAACATCGTTATTATTATTATTGTTGTTGTTGTTGCTGTTGTTGCTGCTGCTGCTGTTGTTGTTGTTCTTCTTCTTCTTCTTCTTGTTCTTGCTAGTATTATTAACGATAACTTTGGCACCTTAGCATTTTTATTATTATTGTAAATATTTGAATCCTTATATTACTACTACCATTTCTATTATTATTATTAGTATTATTCTTAACATCATCATCATCATCATCATCACCATCATCATCATCATCATCATCATTATTATTATTATTACTACCTTGTCACTATTGTTAATATTTCATATATCACTAACCTTACTATTACTACTACTATTATCATTATTAGTAACATTGAAATTATTACCGTTAATAATTAAAATATTATTATAATTACTTTAAATTGTTGTGGCTATTAAGACATATTTTTAATTAGTAGTAGCATGATTAGCTAGCTTAGGAATAATAACCCTACTTTTATTTATAAAGGTATTATTATTATTTTTAGCCCTAATAGTAAGTTGTGATAAGGGTAAGGTAGAAAGAATGGTAATTTTGGTTAGAGGGAAGTTAATCCATAGTTTTCCCTCTTATAGATGAATCAAGTCAAAACCCTAATGAGGCATAGGAACATGCTCCAAGACCGATGTCGTATTAGGTAAGGATGTGGCTAAGAACAACTATGTGTGTATTATGTGCCTTGTGTGCCATGTGTTATACCATGTTGTGTACTTTATGATTTTAATGACTAATTACTTGTAGTGCAGCTTGGAGTTGAGGTATGCTTATATGAATTCCTTATGACATATGCATAATTATTGTTATGTTGTGCTTATGATGTTATATGACGTGACCCTCTGGGACATGCATGCTAGAATATTTAATAATATGATGTGGGGTGAAAGGATAAAAAGGGAAAAATGCAAAGTGAGTTGACTAAGGGGGACATGAGATTGACCTAATTATCTCATGATCCATGAGGAGAAATTAAAAGGAGATTATGATTAAAATAAATGAGTGATGTGAACCTTGCATGGAAAATTTCTAGGGTTTGCATAGGGTGGATGAAGTTTGCATGTGGATGATCTTTACATGAGAAAAGTTGTTTTAGGGTGTAAGTAAGGTAAGGGGAGAGTTGTGGAGTGATTGAAAATTTTAGATGAAAAATAGTACATAGGTTGGTGTAAGGGTGTATAGAGACTTGATTAGGGTTTGGGAGGAAACCCTAATCTAGTGGAAAATGTGGAAGTAAAAACAATTAAGGAATAGTGGAGTATGGGTTAAGAGTGGAAATTTATTATATGAGGGATGAGTATGGGTGCCATAGGAAGTAAGTAATGCTAGGTGAATAATAGAGAGATTACTTGTGGGGGAAGAAATGTGCTAGGGTTTGGAGTGGCCAACTAGGATTTTTCCGATCACCTGCAAAATCGATGAGTAAAGTGATATGATTTGGGGTTGAACCTAAATGAGATGAGGTGTTGGGAAATAAATGAAATAATGGTAGTGAAGTGAGAGGAAGTTGGGTCACATAGATCCAATTAGGGTTTCAAGGGAAACCCTAGAGGGTGATAGTAAGTGGAGTTTGGTGTCACAAGGTGTTGGGCCTTAACCCACACCCTTAGGAGTTAGTTTTCATTATGTGTAAGTGTAAAGGGGAATGGATATCGGGGCGTGATAAGGGGCGCAGGAGTCCTAAGATATAGGACGGGCCCCCTTGAGAGGATAAAAGTAAAAAGTTGGTGACATGCATGTCAAGGGTGAAATGCTTATCGAATAAGATACTAATCATTTAAAGAGAAAGATTGTTGAGTCAGGCCCACACCGGTCCACCAGTGAATAATAATGGCCAAGAGCTGGGGTACCCTGCATGACCGGTCCACCAGCAAATAATAGTGGCCAAGAGCGTTCTGTCCTACATGATTTCCAGTCCACCAGCTATAATAGTGGGGGTTTCCATGCTCAACAAACCAACGTAATAATGATAAGACATGGGAAAGATACTAAGTAATTACAGTGAAACTCCATGTGAGTCGGGGTCATACCGATCCACCGGCAAATAATAGTGGCCAGGAGCGTTTTTCCCTGCATGACCGGTCCACCGACGAATAATAGTGGTCAGGTGCGTTCTGCCCTATATGTATTCCGGTCCACCAGCTATAATAGTGGGGTTCCTGCACTTGCATGGATTGATAAATATTATGATGTAAAACGATTATATTTATCATAGATTTAAAGAATAAGTTTATCTAGACTGTATTTCGGCCTTCATTATCTATATTATTATATGCGGTCTTTATGATCATGTTTTGTTTTATGCCTTATATGTTTAGCCTTAGCTGCATAGTTCCCTTACTCAGTACGTAGCGTACTGACCACCCGTTTCATGGGTGTTGCTCCTTCCCACGAGCAGAGGGCCCACCTGAATTTGTGCAGGTGGAGATGATATCTTCGATGCCTACGATTCTTACGAGGCATTGGGTGGGGCTGAGATTTGAGCTTGGACTTGGCCTGGAGACCGAGAGTGACATGGCCGGATTCTCCTTTTCATTTTTTTACCCTATATCATTTTATTTTAGTTCTGTTCTATCGTACGATACTTTATGTTATTTAAGAACTTTATCTATGTACCCCTTTGGCCTATAAACCTTTTTATGCGTACTCTAAATTTTATATTATGAATGATTTAACTCCCTTATGAATTCTTGTTTTAAGTATTAGCTCTTGTTTGACGATAATCCTTTTCAGCCTTAGCACTTGGTACTGGAACAGTAGGAATGAACCAGTCCGGTACTAAGTGTGGTGGTAATATCCCCATAATTCACGATTTTTTTATTTCTCTTCCGTTAATTCTTTCATTAAAATGAAATTTTTCAGTAGTGAATTTTGGGGGTGTTACACTTACTTTGTTAGAAGCAGACTTGATGAATCTCCCAATTTACTATTTGTCCCTTCTTTAGATGCTTAAGGGTATTTCTGGCAAAAAAGAAACATATATACCCTAAGCTATAACTAAGATTTCTCTGAGATTTTGAAGAGGATTGAAAATCAGAGGCCTATTCTCCCAAGGGATATTTTTTGTGGAGGGCTTAATATTTCATTAAAAAATAATCCAAGGGATATATATAGAGATTATTTTTTATGACTTAGGACAATATTGGTGCTAGATGGATGGTTCATAATAAATTCAAGAAACATTTTTCCTATCATTGGTTGAAGACATAGATTTATCCTATATATAAAAATAATGGATAATTGAGAATGTCATGCTTCTATAAATGATAGAGATAATATTATTCTACATAGATAAGTAAGTAAATATTTTATTAGTATTGTATGCAATTGTCACCTAGAGTTGAGCTCTTTTAGACGGTTGTTCCTTGTGATGATTACAACATCAATTATCAACATCGGTGTGATGATATCCAATATTAAATACCTTTTACAATAACTAACTATTATAATTTGTGCCAAATCATTGAGACTATGTGCATGAATTATTATGATTTTATTAGCTGTAATCTTACTTTCTTATTGTATAGCATTTGGGATTGTTAATTAGTTTGCTGGCATCAAGTAGCCAACCTAATACTGATTCACAAAGTCTACCGTCATATTCTTCTGGTGCAGCTAATAACCCAACACATAGTGAACCATCAATCAATGAGGAGGTAGAAAAAGTGCATCCATTTTCTCTAGCAAAAGAAAGAAAGAAAATTTTAGTTGTTTGGGATCACTTTAACGTAGAAAAAACTAATGGTGTGAAAAAAGCAATTTGTAAAGGTTATAAGCGGTGATCCAAAATGTTGACCTCAAAGGTTAAGCAATGTCTTTATACTTGTTTTGATGAAAACAAATGGATCTTGATAACTAATGTGTTTTTTTAAGTGTATATGTACAACAACTGACTTATTCACGTAAAGCATACTCCAAAGGTGAAAATGTAAAAAAGCAATCAAGTTTCCAAGTATAGGAAAACAACACATTGAAAATAACCAAGACTTGAAGGTTAAGCATAATATTTCTTGAGTTTTAGGTTTATTGTAAAATTTTGAGTTAAGCAAAGTTTATATTTCAATTAAATATCTTTAAAACACTTTGTTGAAAAACATTTGACTTGATTTCATTTCATAAACTCTTTAAAATTATTTTCAAAAAAAAATAATTAGTTTTAGTCGAAACCAATCGACTGGTCCTCAAATCGATTGACCAATTCAGTTTGATCAAAGGCATGAGTTGAGTTAAACTCAAATGGATCAAATGGTGGATAAAACCGATCGACTGGTTTGGAAATTGATAGACTGCTTTGACCAACCAGTCCATGGGTTTCACTCTTATAGAAACCCATTCATCTCTATTTAACCACATCAACCGACTAGTATGACTAACCAATCCATGGATTTTACTCTTACAAAAACCCATTCATCTCTATTTACACACATCAACTGGTTTTTCCTAACCGATCAACTAGTTTACTAAAACCAATAAACTGGTTCAACCAACTAGTCCATGGGTTTCACTCTTGTAGAAACCCATTTGTATTTGTTCAAACACATCAACTGGTTTCACTAAATTGATTAACTAGTTTGTTAAAACTAATCGACTGGTTTAACCAACCAACACATAGGTTTTACTCTCGTAGAAACATGTTCATCTTTAAACACATCAACTGGTTTTGCTAAATCGATCGATTGGTTTGCTGAAACCAATTGAACAGTTTGGCGAAACCAATTAATGTGTTTCACTCTTGCAGAAACTAATTCTTCACTATTTCAACACATTGAATGGTTTTTCCAAACCAATTGACTGGTTTAAATAAACCGATTGATTGATTTACACAGTGATAACTTCCATTTTTGGTTGAAACATAAACAACCAACTAGTTTAATATACTGATCGGCTAGTCGTACAACCGATCGACTGGTTCGGCCATACCAATTGACCAGTGAGGATTAAGTGCTGATTTTTTACCCATTAGATGAAAAAAAAATTAATTGTATATCTAATTGCTATACGTTGAGGGAAACCCTTATAAATAATGTCCATTTGCATTTATTACACCTATTTTTCATAAAAGTGATTGTGTAACTAATCTCTTACTCTCAATTATTCAACTGCTCACTCAAAATTTCAAAACTTTCATAATTCAAAGTTTTTTTTACTGAAAAGTATCATTTGCCCACTTCTCTTAGCTAGAACTGTTCTCCGATTGTAATATTTATTATTACTCCAAGATAGATTACTTCGTATCCAAAGTTCTGCGCTTTTATATCGTATATTCTTAGTGAGAATTATCTATAATCACAACATCATCTCAAAAAGTATATATGTAACACCCCCAAATTTACTACTGAAAAATTTTGTTTAATTTAAAAGAGTTTAGTGGAAATGAGCAGATAAAACGGTAAATTCGAGGGCATTATCGCCACACTTAGTACCAGATCGGTTCACTCCTACCGACCCGATACTAAGTGCTAAGGCTAAATAAGATTGATCGTCAAGTAGAATTCGTTAATAAAACACTGGTCATTAGCAAAACACAAGTCATACATATCAGAGTGCGAAAATCAAAGGTTACAATTCAAAGTACAGTTATAAAGTACCAAATTTTAGAGGACGTAATACAGCGGAATAAAACAAAATACAATAATACAGAGAAACAAGACAGAGGATGAACTCCGACCACATCACTCTCGACCCCCAAGCTAGGTCCAGGCTCAACTCTCAGCCCTGCCCGATGCCTCGTAAGCATCGTAGGCATCGAAGATATCGCCCCCTACTTGCACAAACTTAGACGGGTCTTCTGCTCGTGGGAATGAGCAGCACCCATGAAACGGGTGATCAGTACGCTACATATTGAGTAAGGTAACAGAAGCATTAAGGCCCACATACACAGATGTACATGACATAGCGGACATGGCATAATTACGTAGATAACATGCAATAACACAGACAAACAATACCGGTTATGAGCCAGATAACTTTTTCATTAGATCTCTGATAATTATAATCGATTCACATCATAGTCTTTATCAATCCATATGAGTATGGGAACCCCACTATTATAGCCGGTGGAACGGTCACAAGGGCCATGCCCTTCCACTATTATAGCCGGTGGACCGGTCACGAGGGTAACATACCCTGCCACTATTATTTGCCAGTTGACCGGTCTGGCCCCTACTCATAAGGTGTTCCACTATAAATATTCGTATATTTCCCATGTCTTATCATTATTATGATTGGTTTGTTGAGCAAGGAATCCCCCACTATTATAGCCGGTGGAACAGTCACGAGGGCACATGCCCTGCCACTATTATAGCCGGTGGACCGGTCACGAGGGTAACATACCCTGCCACTATTATTTGCCCGTGAACCGGTTTGGGTCCGGCTCAACATCTTTCTCTGTAAGTGATTAGTGTCTTAACGTATCTTATTCGAAAGAAAATCACCCTTGATATGCATGGCTAAATATATCCGCCCTTATCCTCCCAGCAGGGCATGTCCCATATCTTGAGATTTCTGCACCTCCTAACTCGCCTCGACATCCTTCCCTTCCCATTTTCTCACACCGAAAACCCAACTTCTAAGTGTGTGGGTTAGGGCCCACCACCTTATATCCCGAGGTCTACTCACCACCTTACCCTAGGGTTTTCACCATAAACCCTAATCCGGGCTTATGTGGCCCTTCCTTCTCTACCTCCCACAACCCATACTATTTTAACATCCCACGTATCATGACCCTTAGACTCAACTCTCCCCTCATACCCCGCTCCTCCTCGTTTATTTTTATTATTTTCTTTTTCTTTTTTTCACCTTCTCAAATTAGGGTTTCCTCCCCAAACCCTAGTCGGTCCCTAGGTACCCTTATATTATCCTATGTAATATTTTTTACCTCGAGCCTCCAGACTCCCAAACAGACCTTTCATTACCTTCCCCACGTCCCAAAGTAACTTTCCCTATATAAGGTTCGCCCCCATGCGGACCTTAACCTCCCCATGCAAACCCCTTGATCTCTACCATGCCAAACCCTATTATTTCCATGCAAACCCTAGTTCTCCCATGTGACCTTAGTTTCTCCCGCTCTTCCATTTTATTTAATTCCCCTTTTACTCATCCATTCACGGATCACCGATTACCTTGGTCATCCTTACCTACGTTAGCCAACTTACTTCCCCTTGGTTATCTTAATTTCTTATTTTTCTCTTTCATGCCCCCATTCCACAACACCTCATCAAATAACCTAGCATGCATGTCCTAAGGGTCACATCACATCACATTATATTTACAACATATCCATATTAGCACATATCAGACAAGAGCACGAGAACATACCTCGGTTCCACGTTGCGCTACACAAACAGATAACATATAGAATACAACATATAAACCATACAAGGCATCCAAGACAATTAAAACACGTAACACATAGGCGACCTTAGTTACGTCTTATATACTCATTAGGAGCATTGTACACTACATAATATGTTAAATTAAATGAAAATTATTAGTACGGGTCCAATACTGAATAAATCCCACTACCCTATCTTATGGGAGAGACGTAAACTATAACATCAAGTGCATATTAAATCCTGGTACAACCAGTGTTTGAAAAAGGCGCAAGGCGATGGGGGGGCTTTTCTGTTGCTAGGCGAGGCGAGGTAGGTGAGGCGCATATAAGGCGCGCCTCAGGCGCTAGGCGCAGATTTTACGCCTCAGCAGAAAATCGGCAGAAACCTGGGAGCTCAATAGACTTAGGGAAGAGGGATAAATAAACTTTTCAGAAAAAAATGCATGCATACTGCAGGGACTTAGGGGAGTTGAATAGCCATTTGTTGGAAAAAGGCAAGTCCATTTATAGTCTTAAATTACATTAAAATTATTCTGCAACTAATATGGGAATTGGGGAGAGCAAGAGTCATTTTGAAAAAGATAAAAAGCAGTTGTAGAGAGTCAGAGACTGTAAAGTCTGCTACTGCTACCACCAAGGCACCAATTTAAATTCAGACTGCCAGAAATTGTTATTTCTGTCGAGTGTCCTAAGAAGCTAAGAACCTGAGACTTGAGAACCACAGAAAGCAAGTGCAAGTGACATGTGCTGTGATCCACGACACTCCACAGTCCACAAAGGCAGGTACTTTCTTTCTCCTTTTCCCAGTTCCCCCCGGTCCCCCCATATTTTTTCTACATATATGTCATTTTTCATCCTATATTTTTTTTATCCATATTCTGCTATTCTCCTCTTGGTCCCCCTTGTTCTATATATTTTTTGCATATCTTTTTTCTTCCTAATGCAAAAAAAGGGAAAAAAAACAATGTGTCATATCACTACAACTGCAAACAAAAAATAAAAATAAAATAAACCAGAGAGAAAATCATGTAAAACTAGAAAAAAAAGTATATATGCAAAAATATAAAAACAGATAGGGCAATAGGGAAAACCAAAGGTATATCTGCATATTTTTTTTGCAGATATAGGGGAAAACAAAAGATATAGGGAAAAATAAATGTCCTCTATATTTTTTGCAGATATTTTTTCTTCCTAATGTAAAAAAAATACACAACAAAGAGAGCATTAGGGGGGAAACTGGGTAAACAAAAGTATATCTGCCAAAAAAAACAGAGAGAGCATTAGGGAAAAATAAAGGGAAAAACAAAGATATATCTGCAAAAAAATAAAAAAATAAAAAGAAGAGAGAGCATTAAGGAAAAACAGAGAGAGCACTCTGTAATTTTAGTAATTAATTTAGTATGTGACTATGTATGTTACTGATTAGTTTCTTTTTCACTTATATTTTTCTTGTGTGTGTTGCTGCCTGCTGCACATTACATTAGGCAATCAACATTCAGGAATCAGTTACTTGCATTATTCAGTTAGAAAGATGGAGGATGATGGTGATGGTAGACGTGATGTGGGATGGAAATATGCATTTCTGGGTGATCCTAATAACAAAAACTATGTGACTTGTAAATTCTGTCAGAAAGTTGCTAAAGGAGGTATATATCGACTCAAACAACATCTTGCTGGAGGTTACCGAAATATAAAAGCTTGCAATAAATGTCCTAAACATATTAGACAAGAGATCATTGAGTACGTGGCTAAGAAGAAAAGTGAACGTGATCAAATGAATTTGCTTCATGAACCTGATAAGATAACAGACCTAGAAGAAGAAGAAACTGAATTTTTTATGGCCAATGACCCTAGAGGGAAAAGGCCAATGAGTGCAGTTGTAAGCCAAGCATCGGTTGCCAAAAAAACAAGACAAGTTGGTCCAATGGATGTTTTCTGCACACCCAAAGTAGTAGCTCTTCAAAGTGGAAAGCAAAGTACAATTAATGAAGCCTACAGGAAGGAACAAAGAGAAAAAGCTGCAGCAGATGTTGCTCGATGGTTGTATGATGCCGGTATTCCCTTCAACGCTCTCAATTATCCTAGCTTCAAAGTTGCAATGGATTCTGTTGCTAGAGCTGGAATAGGTCAAAAGCCACTTAGTGCTTACGAAGCAAGGGTTCCTTTCCTTAGAAAAGAAGTCCAAAGAACCAATGATTTAATGAAACTTCATAGAGAGGAATGGGCTAGAACCGGATGCTCTATCATGTCAGATGGATGGGAAGATAGATGTCACAGATCTGTATTGAACTTTCTCGTAAATTGTTCTAAGGGGAGCATGTTCATTGAGTCAGTGGATGCATCAAGTTATTCAAAGACTGGAGATAGGTTGTATATGCTTCTTAGTATAATTATAGAAAAAGTTGGTGAACATAATGTGGTGCAAGTGATTACAGATAATGGGAGTAATTTCGTGGCGGCAGGTAAGAATTCTTAAAAGGCTATTATATGCAAGTTATTTGATACTTCTATACTTCTTAATTCTTATTAATGGCGTAATGCAAGAGCTAATTATATGTGTATACCCTTTTTTAATGATTAGGTGCTCTCTTGGAAGCAAAGTATCCACATTTGTATTGGACTCCCTGTGCAGCTCATTGCATTGACTTGATGCTCGAAGATATTTCAAAATTTTCAGCCATTGATAGAGTTCTCAAAAGAGCAATACATATGACTAGTTTCATCTACCAGCGACCAAATCTTATAAATTTGATGAGGCGCTTTAGTGGTCAAAGAAACTTATTAAGGCCAGCAAAGACAAGGTTTGCTACTGCATTTATCACTCTTTCATCAATACACAAGCAACGAGATAACCTAAGAAAGTTGTTCACCTCTCAAGAGTGGGTAAGTGATAAGTCCCAACTCCTACCTATCTCTTATAATTCTTCTATATAAGCATGATTTGAATTTACAAAAAGTTCCAAGTTTGACTTTGACACAATTGTTTTTTCATTAGGTAACTAGTAAATGGGCTAAGGAATTAGGAGGAAAAAGAGCTAGCCAAACTGTTTTGATGCCTACATTTTGGAATGGTTTGGTCTATGCTCTTAAGTTGGCTGGACCATTGGTTCATACACTCAGATTGGTCGATGGTGAGAGAAAGCCAGCTATGGGTTATATTTATGAGGCTATGGATCGAACTAAAGAGATTATCGCATCCACCTTCAATGGAAATGAATCAAAGTACATTGATGTTTTCCAGATTATCGACAAGAGATGGGAGTGCCAACTTCATCGCCCATTGCATGCGGTTGGGCATTTTCTTAATCCAGAATTCTTTTATAATAATCCTCAACTTGAGCAGCGTGAAGAAGTGGTGAGTGGCTTATATCAATGCATCCAAAGATTGGTTCCAATCATTGCAAAGCAAGATAAGATAATGGAGGAGCTCACTGCTTACAAAAATGCGGATGGTTTATTCGGAAATCCTATGGCTATTAGGCATAGAAAAACTAAAGCCCCAGATATTCAACTATCAATTTAACTATTTTATGGCTGCTTGTCTTTATTATTATTATTATTATTATTATTATTTATTGTTATGCCCATTTCATTTTATTTAAATCTTATAATATTAACAAAATTTTCAGCCGAGTGGTGGGCAGCCTACGGGTCTTCTACCCCTACTTTGCAACAATTTGCAGTAAAAATTTTGAGTTTAACATGTAGTTCATCTGGGTGTGAGAGAAACTGGAGTATTTTTGAGCATGTAAGTACCTCATTATCTTGTACTTAACTTGTTAATTGTTAAATGCCTTGACCAATAAATGAAGTAAATTATCCCCAATTTTGCAGATTCATACCAAGAAAAGGAATAGGCTTGCACAATCTCGATTAAATGATTTAGTCTATGTGAAGTACAATCGAGCTTTGATTCAGAGATATCAATTAAAGGACAAGATTGATCCCATTTCTTTGAAGGATATTGATGAAAGTAATGAATGGTTAACTAGGAGAATAGAATCAGATGAAGAGGGTGCTGAAAATGAGATTGTTTTTTAGGATGATAATTTGAATTGGGGAACCGTTGCTGCTGCTGCTGGAGTTGATGAAGAGAGGTTTAACCTAAGATTTGGTGCAAATGGTGGCAGCAGTAGTAGCTCACAAAGACATACGTCTAGACAAGAAATAGAGGAAGAAGAAATGGAGGATGATGATGAAGGCTATGGGTCAGAATCAGATTCATTAGAGGATAATGAAGATTTAATCATAGAGGATGATGTTTTTTGAGTAACTTGCTAGTATTAGTAGTATTAAACTCATAGGTTGCTATTTTTATAAGTATTTTCTTGTTATGGTATACTTTTTTTCTAAAAACTTAGTCATTGAATCAATTTTTAGCTTTTTTGAGTAATTTTGGCGCCTTACATCACCCAGGTGTGCGCCTTCGCCTTGCGCTAGGCTCCAGGACCCCTAGCGCCTCGGTGCGCCTTGGGCCTTTTCAAACACTGGGTACAACACGTTGATACAATATCATGCATATTCACAACCCACAGCATGAATCTTGCCATACACCTATAGTAACATATGAAACATATGTAACATCCCATTTAACATGTAAGCGTGGTATAACCGAAATATAAAGTGGCTCATACGCCTCAGGTAGGAATAATCCATATTATTGAAAACTCAATACGCGACATACTCACGTAAGCAGCATGTAGTAATACAGATAATAAAAGCCGGCCATAGTCCAATTAGACTTTTTTTTTTAATCTCTGTTAAATGTAGTCATCTCACACCACAATCTTTATTAATCCACGTGAGTACGGGAACCCCACTATTATAGCCGGTGGACCGGAATACATACACTCAGGGCAGAACGCTCCTGACCACTATTATTTGCCGGTGGACTGGTCTCCAGGGCAGAACGCTCCTGGCCACTATTATTTGCCGGTGGACCGGTCTGGCCCTGACTCACATGGTGTTTCACTGTAAGTACTTAGTGTATTTCCCATGACTTATTCTTTATTCTCATTAATAATATGTTCATTCCACACATATTCTTTAATAATCCATGTGAGTGCGGGAACCCCACTATTATAGTCGGTGGACCGGAATACAGACACTCAGAGCAGAACGCTCCTGACCACTATTATTTGCCGGTGGACCGGTCTCCAGGGCAGAACGCTCCTGGCCACTATTATTTGCTGGTGGACCGGTCTGGCCCCGACTCATATGGTATTTCACTATAAGTACTTAGTGTATTTCCCATGGCTTAGTTTATTTACTTTGGTTTGTTGAGCACAGAATCCCCCACTATTATAGCCGGTGGACCGAAAATCATGCAGGGCAAAACGCTCCTGACCACTATTGTTCGCCGGTGGCACGGTCTCCAGGGCACCCCGGCTCCTGGCCACTATTATTTACTGGTGGGCTGGTCTGGGTCCGGCTCAACATCTTCCTCTTTAAGTGATTAGTGTCTTAACATATCTTATTTGAAAGTGTTTTACCCTTGAAATGCATGGCTAACTATATCCACACTCATCCTCCCAGGAGGGCCTGCCCCATATCTTGGGACTCTGGCGCCCCTTATCACACCTCGATATCCATTCCCTTTTTCACTTACACATAATGAAAACCAACTCCTAAGGGTGTGAGTTAAGGCCCAACACCTCGTGACATCAGACTCCACCCGCTATTAGCCTCTAAGGTTTCCCTTGAAACCCTAATTGGACCTATGTGGCCCAACTTCTTCTTACTTCACTACCATTAATTCATTTATCTTCAAACACCTCATCTCATTTAGGTTCAATCCCAAATCATATCACTTTACTCATTAATTTCACCTGTGACCGTAAAACCCTAGTTGGCCACTTCAACCCTAGTACCTTTCTTCTCCCACAAGTAACCTCTCCTTTTCACCCAATATTTCTTCTCTCCCATAACACCCATAATCATTCCTTATAATATAAACTCTCATTCTCAACCTGCACCTCACTCACCCTTAATCATTTTTACTTTCGCTATTTTTTAGATTACTAATTCTTCCCAAAACCCTAATTGGGTCCCTTACACTCCCCTTTAGCAACTCACTTCCCATTTATTTCTTTTTTTTCTTTTCATCTCCATGTCATAATAATAATCACCCTATCATGCATGTCCTAGAGGGTTACATCATGTCACAACACATCATAATCACCACATATGGATATTACATTCATGTCATAAGAAAAACACATACCATATACCTTAACTCCAAGCTGCGCCACGCATAAAACATGTTAAGGATAATCACGTGATACACAACAGGACATGGTATGTATACAAAGCATCCAAGGCATGCAAGTCACATAACACGTAGGGACCTTAGCCACATCCTTACGAAACACCCATAAATAGAGGTAAGTAAAGACTTACCTAAATCCGAAGCTAGCTAAGCGAGATAAGAGGGAGAGAGAAGATTACTAGCTCGAGGATCCATAATAAAGCTTTCCTAGGTCGCCGATAGAAATCGAAACTAGGTTAGAAACTATCTTATCAATTAATAATTCACATATTATAATTAAACAAACGCAAACAAATACAACGATCTTTCTTGGAAACCATGTCCAAAACTTAGGACTCAAAAGTATAGCTCTATCAATATTTAAGATTAAATGTAAATCAAAACGAATTAATACAAATACCACTTGGGACTTTTCCAATTAATTTGGAAAGACCGAGAAAGAATAATCGATCATAAATTAATTTATCGAAAATAACTTATTCATTAGGTTTTACAAATAAATAGGTAACCCAACCATTTATATAGAACCAAATCCAAACCGACTAGATTAAAATATAATTTAAATGATTTAAAACCCAAAGATAGAAATCGATTAGATAAAAGACGCATAGCAAAAATCAATTTTATAAAATCATCCCCGAAGATTAGGGTTTTTAATGCCTAAACTACGAATCGACCAAATCACTTCGATTACCTCAAATCGATAGTTTTAAAGCACAATCAAACTAGTTTTAGATAAATCTAGATAATCAATTTCAACAAAACAATCTTCCGATTAACCAATTCAAGACGATCCGTTTTCAAAATTAGGGTTTTAAAGCCCGCGACACAAACTCGGGTAATTCAAATCAATTAATTCCAATTAAAGGTATTGGAATACAATTAGGATCATTTCAATTACTTCTATAAATTTAATTTTAGAAAAAAAACTATACAATTAACCAATTTCATAATCTCACTTGAAATCTAGGGTTTTAGGCCCGAAAATACAATTCGGTTGAATTCTATTGATTTAATCAAATTAAATGTTTAGAAATGCAATTAAACACATTTTATAACATATCAAACAATCAATTGATCAAAACCAATAAAAGAAATACCCAATTCAGCACAATTAGGGTTTTTGAGCCCAGAATACAAATCCAATCAATTCTTGCTAAAATATATAAATTGGTGATTTGAAAATGTAATTAAATATATTCTAATATAAATTGTATATTCAATTGAATAAAACGACCCAATTACACAATCCAATTTAGTCCCACAAGAGTTTTGACCTAAAAATCCAATTCCGATTAATTACACACAATTTTCCCAAATCAACACTTCCGATATGAAATTAAATACGTTTTAAACGATATTACAAAATCAATTGAGCGTAACGACTCAATTACGTGACCCAATTTAATCACACATGAATTTTGACCTAGAAATCAAATTCCGACAAATTCTGCATAAATTTCTCAAATTGACAGTTCCGACATGAAATTAGATACATTTTAAAACATATTGTATAATCAATTTATCAAAAATAGCTAAATCAGATGAATCCGAAAAATTCGGGCATAACCCGACCAAAAATTCAAAATTTCCAAAATTCCAACATAACCATACGATTAACCTATCCAAACCATTCCCGCAGCACATATATACATAACCAAACAGTTAATTTAGCTTATCACAAGCCAAATCATACTCAATTAAATCAAATCAATGTTAGGGTTTTTCAGCAAATTATACCAACGAAAATCAACAAAATCGGAGCAAAGGAAGGTCGGGGAAGCTTCGTCAGAGGCCGGGGGTGGCTCGCCGGTGGTCAACAAGGCTCGCCAGTGACTGGGCGGTGGCACGAGCTGCGCAGCTCGTCCCTGCTATGGTCCCTGCTGCTACTGCGCGTGGCTCTGTTTTAGTTGCTGCTGCGGCTGCTGCTTGCTGTGGCTATCGTGCGGCGTCGGTCGCAGGTTGGAGGTCGGCCGGCGGTGGATGGAGGTCAGCTAGCAAGGAGGAGGGGGTGAGGGAGGCTAGGGTTTCGGGGCGCAAGGAACAGGGAGAAAGGGAGCCGGGAAAGGGAAAGGTAAGGGAAAGGAGAGAAGAGGGAAAAGGAAAAGAAGAGACGGGGGTCGGGGGTCGGGGGTCCCGACGGGTTTGGGCTTCTATTTGTTTTTTACAAATAGACTTAAAATAAAATACTAAAAGTTTAAAAATTATTATCGGAAGATTTTATCTAAAATTTATTAAACTAAAACTATTTCATAAGTTTCAGAAAGCTTAAAATAAATAAAATAACTATATACAGAATTTCGGAAACATTTTTCAAAGAATTTAGCAACGAACGTAACATTTATATTATTTACCAAAATACATTATAAGACCCCGAAATAATATTTAAAAACATATAACAAAATATTTAAGTTAAATTCTAATAAACCAAGATTAATTTTAATAATTTCCGAAATCGGTTTTCCGCAAACTGAAAAGCATAAAACAGAAGAAAATTAATTTCAAAAAAAGAAACTATTAAATAAGCTCCGAGAATATTTTTTTAATTTAAACTTCCCGAAAATATTAACGATTTTTGGAATCGAGTAAATTTAAAGTCGGAAATATTTTCTACAGATAAAATCATTGAAATAACTTTAACTATTTAAAAAGAAATCCTATAATTTAAATAATATATTTCGTCAACGAAATATAACTTCAAAATATCGTCGTAATCACACGACAAAGTTATAATCGAAAATAAATCTAAAATATTAAAAATAAAAATACAAGAAAGAACGGAAACACATATTTTTAACTGAAAATCGAATTCATAAGAATATAATAAAATCATTGTCGTGAACGAATTTATCTAGAATGGTTCGCAACAATAATGATTAATTACATTCAATTATGAATTCGAAATCGTCGATAAATCCATAAAACAAATCGAAATTAAAATAATTAATTATTTACATCAAATTACGCCAATAAAATCATTAAACTTAATAAATCTGGATTTTAAAAATACGGGGTATTACAAACGGTCATCACGATCCCTTCTTAGACATAAAAGCCTTTCCATCCTATCTTGTCCGGGAGAGCTTAAAGATAGTTATTGTTTATCACTTGTTATTTTTTAGTTGTGATTCTTCTAAATTTAGACTCCTTGTCTCGAATGATGACAATATGCATCCAAACCATTTTGGTCACTTTCTAGAAGGCTTAAGGCCTCCATTAGAGTATCTTGTGGGGTGGAGTGCTAAGATTTTTCACGAAGATGTTGATGGTGTTGATCTTAGAGGTTTAGTAGGTGACTCATGGTATATTCTAGTGGAACTAGCATGTCTGAGACCATTTCTTGAATGGATACTTGAAGTTTAATATTTATAGCTTAAAGCTGAGAAGTAGTTATTAGATTGTCCTTTCTAGAGAGATCACTAGTACTAGGATCAAATCTATATGAAGGTTAGACAATATGCATAGCTTTTTATTCAAGATCCCAACATATAATGCCTATTGTTGTTGTTATTTTGTGAACTAAGGAGTTCTTAAGGAATTTGAGTAGGATGTCAAACAATTAAGTAGTACCGAGAGGAAATTTTATAGGAGAGAGAAAAATGGTAAACTATATTAGTGAATTCAACTCCCCCAAATTGAGTATAAGATCATATATATATATATATATATATATATATATATATATATAGAAGTAAGACTATACGGTCAAGAGAAGTTGACCATCTCTAAGTAATAAGGTGAACTGGCCTCTATCAGATCGTGAGGGCAACTTGAGGGATGAGCATGTCTAGAAATATTTGGGTTCTCCTCCTTTTATTCAGTTAGTTGTTGTCGTTTGGTCCCAACATTGTTAGTTTGGGAAATACCCATATCACCTAAGAATCTTACTAGTGGTGGAGTTTTATTTATCAAGCATTTTTCTAGAAGTTCTAGTTTTTTATAATTATCTTAAAAAATGAGATACATTGAACTATTTTTATCCATAAGGACCCTTTTCATTATGTAGTTAGCAACTTGTACTTTGATTACCAAGGGATCGTCATAACACTCAGTCATACTCGATCCCTTATTCTTTGACATAATGTTAACTTCCCAATCATTTATTATTGCCCTTTTGTTTTTGTTTATGGAAGTTAGCTTCTTTATTGTATGCTTTTAGCACTGCATTGCTTACCCCCATCAAGAAATCATCTCCTACAATGGTGTATAATTTTTTGAGGTCCCCTGAATTGAGGCAGTGGGGGTAATTGATGAGTTTTCTATGTCTCTTGTTTCACAAAGAATGTTTGTGCATGGTACCTTAAATGACCTTTGCAAACTAAGCATTAAGCTATGTCCCTTAATTATTTTCACTCATTAGTGTTGTGCCCATACTCCTTGTGATATGCACACCACTTCTTAGGGTTTTATGCTTTATGTCAACACATATAAGAAATGGCCTTAAGAATGTTTGTCAACCATTTTCCACATTATATGTGTGTTTGAGATTGGTTACCAATGGTGGATATTTATCAAATATTATGATTGGGGGTTTTTGTGTAAATCGTTATACCGTTGACCTTAAGCTCACACAGTTCTCTTCTATTTTATATACTTCCCTCTCCAACCTCTATTTTGGGATTGATGATGTGTCTACTTTTCTACTCGCTAGCCACAACACCTTGGTCATTTCCTTAGCGCCTATCCTCTCTTCCACATCTTTCTAAATGAGGTGTATGATTTGTGCTTGGACAAATATAAATTCTCAACCACCTCTTTGTTAGTTAAGCATTTGTGTAAGGAAGATCTAGTGATACCATTATCCAACTCGTCAATCTGTCAGAACTCTTTATCAAAATAATTTTAAAAAGACTAGATAGATTTTGCCAGCCTCTTGGAGAAATTGATAAAGGAGGAAGAGTATTTCTTCGTTTATTGGAACACATCAAATTTCTCTACAAAATTCATTGGAACGTGTGAAAAGAGAGCTTATTAACTTAGCCTTGAGTTTTCCAAACCACCTCAAAGCGAATCCCTTTAGCGCACCTTGTAGTGCCTTATATCAAGTTTTTTCTTGTGCTTTAGCTAACATCATTGTATTTTTAAACATATTTAAATGGTCTTCTGGGTTTGTAAAGCCATCAAATGATTCAAACGTTGGAATTCTTATTCTCTGTGCCAGTGCTTTAGACATACTCTTTGTGAAGGGTATCTGCTAGCTATAGTCATCCATGTACTTATCTCTTCTCTTTTAGACTCCAAAGCTTCTTTTATTTTCCAATATATCACTCTGCTAATAGGATCTTGCTCTCCTCTATTCATCTAATAACCATCATGTTCTTGATTTTCTTCATCATCTCTATTAGTCCGACGACCATCATACCTTCTTCTTGGACTTATACGTCTTTCTCTCTTGTGTTGCCTCGGAGGAATTAAAGATAATTGTTGTCAATTACTTCTAGTCCTCTTTGGTCGTGCATCTTCCATTGACTCGGTTTCTTCTTCTTAGATGATAAAACTACACAACCTGGTCATTTATTCTCTCATTAGGACATCTAGAGTCTCCACCAGTGTCTCTTGTGGGGGTGGGTTGGTTGGGCACATCATGGCAGTTATGATCTAGGAGATATGGCAACTGGTTATAGGTGTGTGCTAGTGGATCCAACACATCCGAGACCATTTCTTAAAAGTGTTCCCGGAGTTCAACATTTATAGGTTGAAGTTGAGAGAAAATGAATAGATTTTCTTTTCCAGAGGGATCACTGGTATTAGGATCAAATATATTAGAAGGTTGGATGGGAGGCATAGCTTTTTATTTGATCCCCATAGGTGGCACCTATCGTTATTGATGCTTCATGAACCGATGTATTTTTATAGAATTATGGGGGGTATTGAATGATCTAAGAGTTCCAAGAGGAAAAAATTAGAGGAGCGAGCAAAAGTGAGAAAGTTATATTATGGTTTTTTGATATCCTAAAATGAGTACAAGATCCCATATACAATAGAGGTGAAATGAGGGAGAAGGAAATGGGGAAAAATAAAATGTGATAGAAGTCAACCAATTGTTCCTACATTGCATGCTCAACCACCCTAGCGTGAAACCAAGACATAGAATTGACGGACCTTGTGGGCCAATCTTCACTCTTTTTGCCAATCCCCTTTAGATCTGATAATATTAGTTTGGCAAATTCCTATATCAATAACCATATACATATAGAATGATAACTAAGAAGATAGTTCACTCCCTTTTATTAAGCATTTATCAAATCTGACACCAACTTTATGATCATTTCCTTATGGGCACCTCAACATCTCGAAAAAGATCAACATTGAAGCATTTGTTTCCTTCTAGATCATAATTGTACTAATAACATGTTGTGATATTGAGAAACTCAAATATAGATAATAAGACAAGATATAGGGAAGAGATATTGAAGTCTCTTATTCATTCATACATATTAGTTTTTGTTTAATTTACAATTCACCATATCACATGTATATAATATACATATGTATTACATCCATTTTGAAAGAGAGTTAAGGAATATGAAAGATGGTGGAGGAAACAAAGAGTTGAGAGGTTACAAACATAATGAAAAAAAAACTAGTACAATCGATGGAAATAATGATAGTATCAAACCTATGATTTAATATGATATACATTCATAAATTGTATATTCACAGTATGTAAATAAAATATTTACAATACTGCTTTTCTCCCTTGTACTCAAATATTATAGTTTACTAAAATACTTGTAATAGTTTTTTCCATCCACTAGAGGTAGATTATATCACCTCTTTGTATAGTTTTATAACCTATAATATAAATATTTAATATTTATAAAAATATTTTTTTTAATTCAAATATTATAGTTTTATGAAAAACTTGTAGTAATTTCTCTTAACTATTGAATTTAATTTTCACCCCCTACTATGGATAATTTTAAAATCTAAAATATAAATATAGATTATTTATAAAATACTACTATTTTTTTATTACTAAAATATTATATTTTTCTAAACTACTAACAATAGTTTTATTCACCTACCTCAAATAATTTTTTTAATTGAAAGTGCTAGTTTTAATTTTTAATTTTTATTGAATATTATATATATAGGCGAACAATAAGCTTCATTGGAAATTTGGAATACCGAATACCTACCAATTGAGCTGCAATCTTATTAAATTTGTTCATCCACTCCCCGTCCTCTTCGTTAAGTATATACTTTCCCACCAAAACCCACGTGACAGCCGGTGGCATGAAATTCGATTCCAGTCGGACCATATGAAATTATTAGTCCCAACATGACGAATATATTCCAAACAATTTGTATATATGTAGGTCAGATATTATTTCCTGCTAGCTAGGCTGTTATATATACAGAGCTCTCGAACTTGAAAGTTAATAAAGGCCCTCGATTTCCTTCCAATCATCCAGCAGCCAAGATCTATCTAATTATATCGATCGATCAACATATATCATCATATGTAATTGATACATCCAATAATGATCAAGTTGTCGATCCCACTTCTATCCGCTCTCTTCCTGATCATCTCCATCCTCTCCTCAGCAGCAAAATCAGAAGAACCACGTAATAAACATGAACTGAGATCCTCCAACTCGGCAATCACAATCTCGCAATTTCTCCGGGCACACAATGCAGTCAGGGCCCAACACCATCTCCCGCCTCTAAAATGGAGCTCCAAACTAGCCAACTATGCCAAGTGGTACGCAAATCAAAGGAGACGAGATTGTGCGCTGGTTCACTCTACATCTAGTGACTATGGAGAGAACATATTCTGGGGAAGGGGAAGGAGGTGGATCGTGAGGGATCCGGTGAATGCGTGGGCTTCTGAAGAAGCGTACTACAATTACAAGACTAATTCATGTTCGCCAGGGAAAGATTGCTGGCATTATACACAGCTTGTCTGGAGAAATACAAAGCAGGTTGGGTGTGCTAGAATTAAGTGTAGAAGTGGGGATACTTTTATTGTCTGTGAATACTTTCCTCCCGGAAATTTTGTTGGACTGAGACCCTATTAGGCTATTAGCTAGCTAGTTATATTAACCAGTTGGCTTTTTAGTCCATCCCTATTATTATTATTATTCGGGGAAAAAGAAGGGGGGGGGGGGGAGGATTACTCTTTACACAATTAAATTAATAAATATCTCCGATAGCTCAATTCCTCTTCATATTGCAATTTTGTACTATTGTCGCAGCTCATTCTATCCTGTTAATCGGTTAGAGTATTACGTTGAACTTTCCAAACGGTGGACCACCTCTAGCAACTCAAACATATAATTAGTTGTAATTAAAACAACTCGCAATACTCCAAATGGCCTTTAGGTTGGAACCCCCGATGGTCTACAACACCAGCTTCCAAGGTGAACATACTACAATAATTATAATATTTAACCACAATTAGATCTATTTATTTATAAATTTACTAAAATAATATATTATACCATTATACTTAAAATTTTATGACAAAACCTAGTAAATCATAAAATATAAAGGTTTCACAAAAAATCATAAACTAATCAAAATTATAAATTTAACAATTAATACATAAATATGAATTAAAATAAAGTCTAACATTATTTCTAGTACAAAAGCATTCTACCATGATTACCAAATGCTATTACGATCTCTAAACAATAAATACTACTGATAACTATAACAAGAATTAGTTCAAAGAATAACATAAGGATTGAATAGAAAAGAAAATGAGGGGGGATAAAACCTTTAGGCTTTAAAAATGGCTAGATGGACCAAGGTGAGGAATACTTCACAACCCACAATTTTAATCAACTCTTGCTTGATAACAAGCACTCATGAACTAAAACTTAAAGATACAAAAGTGAGGAATGGAAGAGAAAGGAGAAGAAAAAGAGGGGAGGAAGTTGGCCCAAAGGGAAAGAAGCTAAGGAAAACCACAAATCAAGAGCAAGAAGAATGAGAATAAGGTAGGAGTTAGGAATTTAGCTAGATGTAGAATGACCAAAGAAAGGGGCAAATACCTCTTTGTGGTTATAGACAATGGGTAGGAGAGAGGATGAGAAATCAAATGAGAGGGTTGCTGCAAGCAAGAGAAGTGATAGGAATGATTGACATAGGTGAGAGACTGTAAAAAATTAGTGGAAGATGATTAAGATGAGTATGGGGCATGGATTGCTAATGACAATGGCTTTTATTGTTATAAGGTGATGCCATTTGGGCTAATGAATGTAAGGAAACTTTTTAGAGGCTGGTAAATGTAATTTCTCAATGGTATATCAGAAAGTAGATAGAGGCTTATATGGATGACATGATTATGAAAAGTTACAAAAAGGAAACCCACAAAAGAGAGCTCGATTATGTTTTTGAACCCTAAGGAGATATCGAATGAAACTAAACCCCACTAATTGTGTGTTTGGATTTAGCGCTGACAAGTTCCATGGGTTCATGGTGTCGTAAAGGGCATGGATGTAAATTCTAAAAAGGTTGTCACTGTCCAGAATATGCAACCTCCCGCAGGAAAAAGAAATATTTAACAACTTATAGGAAAACTAGTTGCATTGCATAGGTTCTTATTTGAAGGAACAAATAAGATTTTGTGATTGTTCAAGCTTTTATGAGTGACTGGTAGTTTTCAATGGACAAAGGACTGCCATAAGACATTTGATGATTTGAAAGCTTATTTATCTAAATTGCCAACCCTAATCATTCCACTGAAAGGGGAAGATCTGTTCTTATACCTCGTAGCATCTACGTCGATAATCTCTTCTATTGTTGTTAGGGAGGATGTTGAGACCGAAACACAGAGACTTATCTATCACACTAGTAAGGTGCTTATTGATGTCGAAGGCCTATATTCAACAGGTAAAAAAAATGGTATATTCCCTTATAATTGCCTCTAGGAAGTTGAAACCTTCATTTAATACCCATTATATTATAGCTTTAACTAAAATTTCTCTCAAGACCATTATGTACAAACCAGAGAACTTAGGAAGAATGATGGTATAGGTCGCTGAGTTGAGAAAATATGATATCTAATATAGATCCAGACCTATAATTAAAGAAAAAGCTCTGGGTGATTTTATATTCAAATCTTCATTTAATACTGAGCTACGCCCTTCATTGATGATGAGGGGAGCAGGGAGAATGGATGATATATATTAACGGAGCATCTAACAATATGGGCTCTGGAGCTAGCATAGTTTTGATTGAACAAAATGGTATAGTTGTCGAATACGCACCAATATTATGTTTTGTTGCCACTAATAATGAAGTAGGATGTGAAGGTGCTTTGGCAGTACTTAGAATAACACATGGCTTAAAGGTAGAAAAGGTCAAGCTCCATAGCACTCAACATTAGTCATTAGACAATATAATGAATAATATGAAGTTAGAGAGCCTAGCATACAAAATTACTTAGGGAAGGTGATTGAAATGATAAATACTTTTCCTCTATTGAAATTGCTTAAATACAACGTGTGGCTAATCTAGTGGCTAATGCATTAGCCAAACTAGTCATGGCCAGAACCTTTTCATCAACCAAGAAAATTAAAATAGAGTACATGATAGTAAGTTCGACAGACACAAATAGAGCCAAAGAGGAACAATACGAGATTGTATAATTTTTGGCACTAGATGAATGGATAAGAGAACTAATAGATTACTTGGAAGTGGAAATTATACCGAAAGATAAAAATAAAGCATTTGAGTTTTAAAAAAGAGTTGTGAAATATTTTATCACCGACGAAGAGTTATATAGACATTCACATTCCATATTAGTGCTTAAATGCTTACCTTGTGCAAGGGGACAAGAGATATTAGAGGAAGTTCATGTCAGTATATGTGGCTTGCTTAAAGTTGACATGCCCATCTCAGCTAAAGCTTTGCACCAGGGATATTACAAGAAGACAATATAACAAGATACAAAGGTAATTATAGAGTAATGTCAAGCATGTCAAAAATTTATCCAGACACAAAATATTTATACTTCAGAGCTCCAACCTATTATAAGTCCATACTATTTGTTGCTTGAGGCACTGACATTTTTAAACTACTTAATTCCGGTAATGTTGATAATCAGAAATAATTTCCAATTATGCTAATATACTTATGTATTATTTCCTAAACTAACATACTAAGTGCATGCATTAGTTAAGAAATATTTTTTATTGTTGCTATTGGCTATTTCATGAAGTGGGTTGAGGAAGAGGCTCTAGCTCAAATCACTAAAAAATAAAACAATGGAGTTTTTTTTTTGAAAAAATATTACCTCAATAAAATAAATAAAAATAAACCTTAACGATATAAATATTATATGAAGATAACTAAGAAATTTTTGTAGGTTTGGAGTACCACAAGTAATTATTATGGACAATGGCCGACAATTTGATAACCATAAATATATTTTGTTTTGTAAAAATTGGGAAATTCTCTATAGATTTACTTCAATATCTCATCCATAGGTAAATTGCATTTAACTTTTGTATTTTTAAGAATATTTGGTCCAATAGAGCGGACCCTTCATTGGGATCAATTGAGTGTATTGGTCAATTCAAGCATAAAAATAAAGAAATATTGAGAGCGGTGAGATGTTTGCTAAACAAAGATGAGTGAGGTTGGATAGATAAGCTTCCGGCAATATTATGGGTGAAATGCCCCAAAAATTTCTAATTTTAATAATTAAATTTAACTGAGTTTTATTATAAAAATTAATTAAATAAATTATTTTATTAAAATAAAATGGAATTAATTGGGGCTAGTAAAAAAATAATAATAAATAATTTTTATTGGAAACGTTTTGGGTACTTTAGCTAATTAAGAATTTTATTTTGGAGATTAATTAAATAAATTATTTTATTTAAAATAATAAGGATAAAATATTTTCAAATTAATATTAATTTTATAAATAATTTAATTGAATAAAATTAAGGTGTTTTGCTAACTAAAATGGAATTTATGGAAAATCTTTTAAAAACCCTAATTTAGGAAATTTAAATATTATTTTAATTAAATATTATTATTTTTAAATGTCCCACATATCCCAATTAAATTAATTGGCCCTAACCTAATTGTTTTTCCCCTTTTCCTTTTTCTTTCTTTTTCTCTCTTTTTCTTTCCTTCCTTACTTTCCCCGAGTTGGGCCTGGTCGCGGCCCATCTTCCTTCTCCTCCTATCGTGGCCCACTCCCGTTCTTTCCTTCCTTCTTCCCTCAACAGCCAGTGCACCGAGTTTCTACTCCTTTATACCCAAAATGCATCGTTTCATTTAAGCGGCCTTAACCTCGCGCCCGACCGCCCGGTCTATCTCCCTTTCTTTTCTCTCCTTTTTTTCCCGAACCGCCGGTCCAGCCCACCTTTCTTCCTCCTCCTTCCTTCTTCTTCCCCGACGCTGAACTTGCAACCTCCCACCTCCCCCAAAAATGGCACCGCCGGCCACACGTGTCGTGATCGACCTTTCTCCCGCCCATTCTCCTCCCCTCGGCGCACACTTCAATTTGCTTTGCCCCACTAACCTTTGTTTCTCCACGTTTGCCCCCATTTCCCTTGCAAAGGTCGGGCACGATTTGAAATCGTGCTGACCGATCAACGGCATAACCGCCCCATTTTCCCACCGACTTTGACCTTATGGTAACCTCCATAATGCGAGCCAACCCTCTACCATTATAAATACCCCTCATATGGCCTGATTTTGAGATTTTCCCCCCAAAAACCCTAAGTGCAACCTGTGCACCACTACAGCTTTAGATGCATCTTCCTCCGCCGTTAGCCAACCTCACCACCGTCTCTTCCTCCCAAACTCTTCCCTGCAGCGCCCTCTAATTAACTAAACCATTTGTAACATTCGATTCTTCTCGCACGGGCCTCCATAACCGTGCAAAGTTTGCTAGTCCTCTCACCAGAATTTTTACCCCGAAACCTTAAACCATCGCCTACCACCACATTTGCCGCTTCTACCACCCTTTGAACCACTCAAAAACTCCTACTAATTATCCTCCACCGACCCATAAACTTTCTTTCTTTTTCTCCTCCCCCCTTCCCTCTTTTTCTTCATTTTTCCCCCTTTCAGACCACTTTTCCGGCCACCTCCGGGCACCATCATCGGTACCACCCATCCCCGCCAACTCAAGGTGAAACCCTAGACCTTTTCAACACTTCCCTTCAATTTATTGAAAATTATTATGCTTATATCCTAATTTTTAATGTTAATTTGATTTTAATTATTATTATTAATATTATTATTATTATGGTTATCAACTGTAACCTAATTGTTAAATTTTTTTGATAGGTTTGGGAGTATTCTTGAGTTATATAAATTATTGTTCTCAATTTTTAACTATTTAATAGAATTATTACATATTTACTTTTAATATTAATAGTAATAATAATAATATTATTATTATTAGTATAATTATTTATTTAATATTGTAATTATTTCAGGGGGGTCAAAGCCTAAAATTTTAATTAGGTCTCCACCCTTGCTTTTTATTACTATTATTAGCATTTTTTAACATTATTACTAATAATATTATCATTATTATCTTTATTAACTTTTATATTATAAGTATATATAGTATTAATAATATTATTACCATTTTCAAATAGTATTATTATTAAATGGGGTGGCTTCAAAATCCACCTTGTAATTTTAAGATTTATGGTATTATTAATATTAATATTCTACTAATAAGAGTATGATTAATAATAATAATAATAATAATAATATTATTATTATTATTATTATTATTATTAATATTATTATTATTACTACTACTATTACTAATACTATTTTGGTGAAGGGTAGAAACCCTTATATCACAACTCTTTTCGAATGAAAATAGTAATTTATTTGTATTTTTAAGTAAAATTTTGTATAGTTAATTATTGTGTAATATTATTTTAATTAAAAACCAAATCTTAGAATAAGTTAGAGAATAATAAAATTTTAGGAGGGAGCCTAATTCTAGTATTTTTTATATAATAGGTGAACCCAGTCAAACCCCTCAAGTGGAATAGGAGCGTGCACCAAGACCGGTGACATTTTAGGTAAGGGTGTTACTAAGGCCATTTGTGTGTTTATTTGCATTATGTGCTTCATATGCCATGTATTCTATGTTTATCATTATTGATTATTTCATATGTGGTATAAAGTGGAGTTGAAGTATGTTGGTGTGAATAAATTATGGCATGAGAATTATGTGTATATTTATATTATTATTATTGTATGATATGGCCTTAAGACGTGCATGTTAGGGTGGTAAAATAATGATGGGTAGTGTAACAATGTGGCGTTAGGGTTTTGCATGAAATGGCATGGTGTTAGGGTTTTGTATGAAATGGTATGGGTTAGAGTTTTGCATGAAATGGTATGGTGCTATGGTTTGTATGGAAGCATGTCTACGTGGTGCTAGGGTTTGCATGAAAGCATGTCTACGTGGAGCTAGGGTTTGCATATGAATTAGGGTTTGCATAGAAGCATGTCTACATGGAGCTAGGGTTTGCATATGAATTAGGGTTTTCATGGGAGTGTGGTATACGTGGAGCTAGGGTTTGCATATGAATTAGGGTTTGCATGGAAGTGTGGTTTACGTGGAGTTGGGGTTTGCATGAGAGCTAGGGTTGCATGGAGTTAGTCATGCATGTCTAGGCTAATGTTTGTGAATGGAAATTGTTTATGAATAAAATATTTAAGACATTAATTATTTAAAGTGGAAGATATTGAGACGGGACCAGCCGATCCACCGGTCAAGAATAGTGGTTAGGGTTTTACCCTATATGTGACCGATCCACCGGTTATAATAGTAGTTAGGACATGAGGTCCTATATGTGACTGACCCACCGGTTATAATAGTGGGGGATCCCGAGCTCAATAAATACAAACCAGAGTTGTCAATGCTATTAAAAGATAATAATTACTTATAGTGGAATACCATGCGAGCACGAACCAAGCCGATCCATCGGTTAGGAATAGTAGTTAGGGTTTTACCCTATATGTGACCGATCCACCGGTAATAATAGTGATTAGGGCATGATGCTCTATGTGTGATCGGCCTACTGGTTATAATAGTGGGTTGTTCTTGTACTCGCATGGATTTGATAAAAGGTATGGTGTGTATCGATTTACTATGAAAGAAACATTAAATAATTAATTTGGACCTTATGTGTGGATTTGTTGATTATAAGCTACGGATTTCACTTTATGCTTCTATGTATCATAATTCATATGTGTGGGTTGTAATTGTATGCGGTCATTATCCTGCATGATTTAATGTGTTATATGCCGGCCTTAGTACTCGGTTACCTTACTCAGTACGTAGCGTACTGATCACCCGTTTCATGGGTGCTGCTCATTCCCAAGAGCAAAAGGCCCATCTGATCTATTGCAGGTAGGAGACACCTCCTTTGATGCTTTCGATGTCTATGGAACATCGGGAGGGGCGGAGTGATAGCTGGGCTGGATCAAATTCTAGAGTGACGTGGCCGTTTTCCTTTTTAATTTATGACTCATGTTATTTTTATTATGTTTGAGTTGCCGAAACAATTTTATTAATATTGTTTAGTTATTATCTAGAAAAATAATAGTTGGTATTTCAAATTATGTAAGACTTGCACGTACTCTGATTCTCGTTTTTATAAATTTAGATTTTATGGTATTACTAATAGTGTTTTCTTAGCCTTAGCACTTGGTACCGGAACGGTAGGAGTGAACCGGTCTGGTACTAAGTGTGGCGGTAACATCCCCAGAAATTTTCGGTTTTAATATATAAGTATTTCTTTTTAAAAAATGTGTAAATTTTGGGGGTGTTACAATGGGTCATAAAGACAACAATAAAGAACCCAATAGGGGACATTCCTTTCCTCTTAGCTTTTACAAATGAGGTAGTTGTTCTAACAAAGAGGGATACAAGATCATATATGAACAGCCATATAATCCTAAAGAAATTAAATAAGGCTTGAAAATAGAGAAGGACTTTCTTGAAGAATGAAGATATATAGTGCAAATAGAACTCACAAATTACAGAACAACAAGTTGCTAAATACTATAATAAGAGAGCTAAGCCCATACAAATAAAAATAAGATATTGGCCATTAAGAAATGTTGAATTCAAGGCAATGGCCATCAAGGTAAGCTTACAGCTAAGTGGGAAGCTCCATATCAAATTATGGAGCAAATTGGGTTGGTGAATTTAATAATGGCTGATAAGGATGGAAGATACTTAGCCAGCTCTTGGAACGCAAAACACTTAGGAAAATATTATTTGTAAATTTGCTTGGGATTTATTTGAATGATAAAATTATTTGCATATACATCTATGTACTTTGTTGATTTTTTTTAAGATCAGTAAATAAAGGAACTAATTTATATCCCTTACTTGTTTGGTAATAATAATGTATTTTGCAATGAATAAAATCATTGAATGACGTGTACATAAAGTTCAAATAAGTAAGCCTTCTAGAAGGAGGTCATAGCCAATGTAAAGGATGAAAGCTCTCTCATAAAGAGGAAGTTGTCAAAGTTGTAAGCCTTCTTACAATAATGTCATTGACAAATCATTATCTGTAAGCTCTCATTAGGGTCATTGTACATTAAATATGGGCATATTTAATAAGACAAAAGTATCCCAAAAAAATTTTCACTCATTAATCCTGAGGCCCATCATGCAAACCATGATAAAGGCAGTCAAGCATTGAAGACAAGCACATCTAGTAAATTATACAAAGCCCAAGACTCAATAAATAATGCCTGAAAGAGGTCAAAATTGAAGGTAAGCATGCTTGGTGAGTTGAAAGATAAACTTTCTTTAGCTCACTTAGCCCAAGGGTCATAGTTGGTTAAGATGAAAGAGAGAAGCTCTATTTCACTCACTAAGCCCAGGCTCTTAAGATGCATCCTTGGTCGAGATACCAAGGCTACTGATTCATTAGGCACACCTAGCGGCTTTTTAGCTTAGCTAAGATAAGGATATTATACTATGTTCCTCAACTAAGGTGTTGATGCCATTGAGCCCATGCTGAGGAGTCTAGTTGGTCTATTTGGTCTAATCAACCAATAACGACTAGATCGGGACCCTAATTTAGTTCTCCATCACCAAATTATAATAAGGATTCAAAGTGTGAATGATATGGATCTATATTCTTTTAATCCCAAATATTCTAGCAAAACGATCTTCCTATCTTAAGAATATTGGCCTTGGTATTCTTATATTCTTATATTATGCTCAACATCAATACAGAAACATATGGGAATAAATGTGTGTGAAGAAAGGGAAAAGATTATTTCATATATAAGGAAGATATATAATTACATTGAAAAAAAATGAAGGAAGGATAAGGGGTTTCTAAGAATCATCTATATCTTCACTATCGCCAGTAGCCTCCTCGGAACCTTCAGAAACAACAATGCCTTCCTTTTCTTTACTGATATAAAAATGTATGGCGATCTTTCATAATTGATCATGATTTGACAATATTTTAAACTAGGTATATGTAATAGAGGCACCACACTTATACCACTAAGATTGAAGTTGCTTCTCATAATGGGTAAAATCTTTATTAGCCAAATATTTGTTTGTAAATTCACTAACACGTCTTAGTTTAGTGTCGGTAATTTCTTAATATATATTATCATCCGTACCTTTTTTTGTACCTCAAATGCTTGTTTAGCACCGAAAAACTATTCATAAAGGTTCTATATTTCCTTATTAATTGTCGGATCCTAATCTACAGTCTCTTTGTGTAGCCATTCGACCTCAGCACAATACTCCCCTAGTGTTGTCTCTAGGATGGAGAATTTTGTTTTATGTTTAGCTATCTTAGAATGGAAAATTTTGTGTTCTTGTTTAGAATCCCTAAGTCCGCTGGAGTATTGCTGCACCTTCTCGGCATTCACAACCCACTTCTTTTTCTTAGTGGTTAGTTTTATCGATTATGGATCTCTCTTTGTGTGACCGTAGCCGGCACGCAATTTAAACTCTCTTGTTGTCAATTGTAGCACTGGTAAATAAGGGTATCGTTCTAGGCTGGGGATTGAGAGGGCTCACCTCTATTTAACTATCTTGAAAATAAAACTAAAACTAAAAATGAAAAATCCCAAATAACACAGAATAAATAAATAATAAAATTATGAATGGGGTTTTATAAAAATAAAAATAAAAGGAATAAAATAAAAATTAACTAATAATAAAAATAATGGGAAATAATGGAAAACCCGCAGATATGAGAAATATGTTAGGGAAATAAAAATCCACCACTAGATTAGGTCGAAATATAATATTTATTTCTAAGTCAATATTTAATCGTGAGAAAGAGATCGACCAAGTTGCACACCAAACGCAGGTCCATATACCTTATATTACTTCCCTTAATTAATTAATACGACCACGTGCCTATATTAACCCTATTAAATACTAGCAGTATAGCAGCAACAAGCGGCTCCTATATTTAACTAGATTTAATGCATTAAGTGTAAGTGGAAGGCTGTCAATCTAAGTACCCAGACTAGTACAAAATGCATGTCTAGCTGTATTTCCTTTCCTTGACCCACACGTATCGAAACGTTTTACCACTTCGGTTAGAATCACAAAACGATTAGGTGAATTGTTATCTAACCTAGCTGCAATTTATACATATAAATTCTAGTATATTTAGATGACCACATCGCAGGCAAATAATCCTACATACTATCACTTATGAGGAACCAGAACAAGGCATGCACCAAATAAACTATACTGGACAGAATTATACATATAAACGATAGCAATTAATATAGAGTCAAGAAACAATCTCACGAAACAAAGAAAATAAAATTATAATTCAAATCATAGTCTAGGGTTTCAATTCATTCCCTAACAATAAACAATCAGCCCGTCATAATTAAAGAATTAATTACATAGAAATATATATCTAAAATATAAATTAAAAATAAGAGAAAGAAATAACCGGAATTAATTTTGAATTAAAGATTTAGAATTTATTTAGATAAATATTAATTTTATCTGAATTAAATTCTACCGGTATAAATGTTTCCTCTAATTTTTTCTTCCTCTCGACACCTCAATTTCAGTGTAAAAATTCTTTTCTTTTTTTCTTTTCCTGGCCGGCGGTTGATGGCGCTGTGCTGCCGCGCGTCCTTTGGCCTCGGTTTCCGTGTGCCTCGTACTGTGCGGCTGCTTTTGTTTCCTTCCGTGCGGCGTCCTTTGCTGTGCCGAGCCTGACCTCCTCTCTCTACCTCTGCGTCGTCTCTCCCTCTTTGAAGACCGTGCCTCCCTTTCTTTCTTTTTTAATGCACTCCTCTCTACCGCCGTTTTACTCCGTGTGGTCGACCTTTTATTTCGTGCCCTACTGTGTCTCACGCTCCTGCTCCTTTTATTTTCGTGTGCCAAGCCACGTCAGCCCTGACGGCTGACTCCCTTCTCACACTTTCGCCCGATTCTTTTTCTTTTACCTGGTTTGAGGTCTTATTCGGCGTCATTTTGTTTGCTTTTTCCAGGCCTTTGGGCCTTCGGCCTTTGGCCGTTGGTCCAAAGGTCCAATCTTTTTTTTTTCTTTTTTTTTTTAAAACAATACCTGCAAAATAAAATTCAATAAATATTAATAAATAATATTTTATTCTAAATTTACTTAATTATTATTATTTTAGCTCAAATAATAAAATTTATGCAATTTTTACCACTTAAGCATAAAACAATAATTATTCCCCTATATTAACTAAATAAACTACCAAAAACTAAGATTATAAGGGTATAAATTGTGTCAAAATATGAACTCATCAACAACCCACTTCTTTTTCTTAGTGGTTAGTTTTATCGATTATGGATCTCTCTTTGTGGAGATGATCTTCCAAATAGATATTATTTTCATTCAATAGCTCCATCTAAACCTTTAATGCTTTTTTATCCCTTTCCAAATGATCTAGCTAGCAATTTGATCTTGGAAAGAATGTTCATCAAGGATGAAATATTTCAACTGACTCTTCTCAAGCTCCAATGTATAGACTTTAGCTTGAAGGGATTCCTTCTTAGCCATCAAGGTTGAATGAGCTAACTAAAGACCTTTATATTAATTTTATCTCCACTTGAAGCGACTGATGCTTTGTAAGAAACAATCTAAAATTTGTTTTCTCATGAACAGTTGCTGCAAATAACAAATATAAGTGTAATAATAATGAAATACCAATGTGACCTCATATATGTGAAATAAGAATTGGGTATACACCTAAAAAGTTAAGTTCATGTCATCCCTCAGAAAAGTGGTTGTCATCAGACCCTCAATGATCTTTTTGTCTTCATGTAGCATCAGAGCCCAGTCAACTCGAGACCTATGGAATCATATAGATTACAGTTGAAGAATGAGTAGTATTCAAGTATGAACAAAGCATATTTGTTGTTTTCTAGTAAGAGCTTAGTTCCCTTTTAAAGAACGTCATTCCTTAGAGGAAAAGTATCTAATCTAGGAAACCCACCACTAAGACCTTTTAGTATATCAATAATAGGATTAAGATAGCTATTGTTTGATGGTTTGGTGATCTCGCTCACCTTTGCCTAATAGGGGGAATGATGTTGGCTCCTATAGGAACCAAATTGTCTTACTACTTCCTTTTTGTCATTGTTTTCCTCATCAAGCACAATCATCTCCTTATTAAGAGCTAGAAAATGCCATTGGTTGTTCTATATAAAAAAAAAGGTTTTAACAACCCTTTGCCTTTTTCTTGGAGCAATTTCTAAGAAGGATGGGAGGGATCATTTATTGAAACTGGAACCAATGGCTTCGAGTCTAATGTATATATGAAGGTTTAACTTTATCAGGAGGATTTAGAAATTTTCTTGGCCATTAGGATTTTAGGGATGGCCATTTATGGGGCTGCTCTTACTAAACATAAATAAATCATAAAGAGAAGATAGTTAACAAACCAATAATTAACACTAGCAAATTTAATAATACCCCTGGCCTTATTTAGCTTTTTTTTTCTTTGGATTTTTAGAGATAGGCTTGGAAACCTCCTCACTCTCTACAACACATAATAAGGGAGAAGGAATTTTAGAATATTCACTATGAATTAAAATGATTTATGACGTATCACAATAAAATTTACTTTTTGTTTGGATCCCTTGATAAGAATTGATCCAATAGGAGGACGTGTAGTGGATTTTTTACACACTTCACTAAAATGGGGGTGACCATATTTCATCAAGCTTTTCAAACATTGCACTCTATAGAAACATTAAAGGACATAATCTTGTGAGACAATGGATAGGGTAGAACATCAAAGAAATTAAGCTAACGGAAGGAAAATATTCTACTTACCAACTTTAGAGATCATACCTATCTTCTTTAGGATAATAAGATCATTGGTGAATCTTTTTATTAATGATGTGTTATTCTTATAAAAAAATGAATTTATCCATGGAGGTTTCTAACCCAAAAGTGAAGGGTAGACACTCCCAAACCTCAGGGTTAAGCTAACCCCACTTTGGTAAGTTCCATTCGGAGTCACTCGGAATAAGGAAATACTATAGCTTTGACTTCTTCACGAAGGATCGAGGATCCTTAATAAAATTTTCCCCCTTTGTTTGAATGAATTAAAAGATCGGAGTCAAGGGGTGACTCAAGAATTTAAAAAATTGCTTAAATAGGTTCATTGTAAGCACGACCTCCAATCAATGGAACCCATACAAAAATCCTACTATTATCCTCCAAGCATTGGGAACAACCCATGTAAGGTTAAGTTGATAGGCTTGGAGGAATTCCCTTGCAAAAGGATGTAAAGGAAAATGGATTTTAGTGTAAAGATCCTTTACAAAAAGGGATATACACTTGTTCAGCAAACTATTAACCTTATCCAAAAAAGTCAATGTGGTTAAAGTAAGGGAAGAGGGAATAAAATACTTCCTACAAAAGTTATCGATTTGAGCATCAGTAACATTAATGAGAATGAAAGTTTTTGAGTCAAGCGAGTAAGATTTGGCCATAATGATGGGTAAGGAAGAACAAAAAAGGAGAAAAACTATCGAGGGGTTTGTTGCCAATGGGATCATTAAAGATGAATAAGGTAAAATAGAAGCGGGCGGTGTTTTATATATAGGGGAAGATTTGGAAACAAAAGGAGATTTAGAATTAGTAAGATGATATAGGAAAAAATCTCTCAACAATGTAGGGGATTTACAAGGATGGTCACAAAGATTAGTAGTTGGAGCATTAGCAACGAGAACTTTATGAGCTTGATTCCCATATGAAAGCTCATAATGTTGCACACCTCCACTTATAACAATTGTAGGAGGAGTTGTGATGATATCTATGGATGGAGATAATATTGGTGTATAAAATATCCTAACATATGATGGAAATGGAAATGTAAGGGATGAAGGTTTAGAGAAGTAAATCAAGAACAAATGGATATTGGAGAACAATAATTGCAATGAGCGAAGAAGAAGAGAATAAATGTGAAAGGAGATGTGTGTGTGTGTGTGTGTAGTGATGCAAGATAAGTGAATTTACCTTGTTTTTTTATTAGGAAGATGAATAATCTACACTCATCACTAGCATAATCTTCTCGGTAATCTCTTTTGGGAGAAGACAAAACATCATTCTTGCTCGATCTCTACCTTTTCTTGTGTGAAATAATGTGTAATGAATCGTATGCAATAACTTAAGAGTCTGGTCTCTTTTATAATAACTATTAAGCGTATCATGTCGTTCTCATTTACAAAGCGTTTCCATAATTTATACGCATGGAGGGGGAAATAAATCTTATTCGAAAAGTTTAGTTTGGGTGCCATTTTGGATTTTACCCAAACTTAAGTTTTGAATTTTACACTAACTGGTGAAATTGGTTTTGTTTCATTTTTTCTCACAATAAGGCTTGTCGACAAAATTTGCTAATGGGATTTTATTCTTCAACATATGTTAATGAATTTGAGTGATATCTTATGGTCTTTTTAGTGATGTACTCTCAAGCTACTATGAGACATTTTCTAAATGTATGTTTAAGTTATTCTTATTATTTATAAATGTCACCAAGTCATTTTTATTATTGTACCTTTATGTGGTTGGGATTATTCTTATGGTATTCCACTTATAAGCGGCTGCTTGTCTTTTCTTTTATAGTTGGCTAGCCGTTACTTTATAATTTTGGGTTGTAAGCTAATCTTTTTACTTGAAAATTGCCAACGACCTTCTATTATTGTATTTGTAAATGACCAACAGATATATCATTTTTTTTTATAAACTTGCAACTTGGGGTGCAACAAATCACTAAAGTTGAGCTTATATACTTTAAGGGAGCAACTAGCTGGCTCATGTTTGGCCAGAAAAAACCATTGAATTTATCTCACCTACTCAGGAGAATGACTGACACGATGGGTGGAATTTTAAAAATAATGATGATATAGGGATTTCTCAAACTCTTAGGCCCAAACAAAATCAATTGCCCAAGTGAAAAGAGGATGGTCCAAAGATTTGTGGACAAACTTATCCCTTAGGGTGCCCTCATAATCTAATAAAGGTTGATTCACCTTGCTACATAGAGACGGTTGGTTTCTCCAAGTCGCATAGAATTTCCCCCTCCCTTCCTCTCTGGTCTTACCTCTAAATATATGAGATCTTATACTCTTTTGGGGGGTCCAAAATCACTAATACAATTTATCACTTTCTCTCTATCTTTTCTCCTATAATATTTCTTCTTGGTATTAATTAATTATTCGATCTTTCAATTAAACTCCTTAAAAATCCCTTAGTTTATAAAATAGCAATAACAACAAAAAACATCATAAAATTAAGGGGAGTGGTAGATAACACTTTAACGGTTGGTTAACCAGGGAAAGTGAAAATTATCCAAGAAAACTTCGTGGTAGTTGCTTGTCCATTAGCCTATATTATGATACTAAGAAGACCATCCCTTAATAAACTCCAGGATAAAAATTTTATGACTAGGCTCTTAATGAGATTTCTTGTTAATGGAGGATGGGGAGAGGTTTAGGGTGATCGAATAATGGCTCGCCAATGTTATGCTATTGAAGTATGACACATCCCTAGAAGATTAAATGCTAGGAAACCACAAGAAATCTTAGTGCTAGAAGATATAAATATATCCAAGGAAGGCATCCAAGCTGCTATAGAGGTAGAAGAAAAAGAGTTAGTGGATGTAGAGCATAAATTGATGATATGAAAATACATCAGTTAAGTCGACAAGGAAGAGCTACAGTCTTTCCTCGCAAACAACAAAGATGTCTTAGCTTAGAAGGCGTCAAACCTAGAGGAAATCCCTCATGAAATTAGTGAACACCATTTGGATAATAAGGAGGAATTTGAAATTTAAAAAAAATAAGGCAGTTGTCAAATCTTAAAAAAATACAAGGTAATTCAAGAGGAAGTGGAAAAAATGCTCTCTTCAAGCTTTATTTGGGAAGTGAAATGTGCCTAATAGATATCGAATCTAGTTACGATGAAGAAGTTCAATGGGAAGTGGAGAATGTGTGTTGACTTCACTGACTTGAATAGAGTGTTTCATAAGGATGGTTACCCGCTCCCTTAGATTGATCGATTGATTCACTCGACGACCGAATAGGAAAGACTAATTTTTATGGATGATTTCTTCAGGTATCATCAAATCAAACTCACCAATGCTCACCATGAGAAACCCATATGTATCACAGATGACGGTCTTTATTGTTATAAGGTCATGCCATTCGGGCTAAAGAGTGTTGAGGTAACTTTTCAAATACTGATAAATGCAATCTTTCAAAGTCGAATGAGAAAGGTGATTGAAGCTTATGTGGATAACATAACTGTGAAAAGTAATAAAAAGGAAACCCGTATACAGGAGATCCAATAATTTTTTAATAATTTGATCAAATGAAGTTAAATCCCACTAAATGTATGTTTGGTGTCGATGTTGGAAAATTTCTAGGATTTATGGTATCTAATAGGTGCACTAACATAAATATGGAAAAGATTGTCGTTGTCTTTAATATTCAATCTCTGACAGAAAAAAAAGAGAGACATTCAACAGTTGACAAGAAAATTGGTTGTATTACATAGGTTCTTGTCCATAGGAGAATAAAATAGTTTGCCATAATTCAAGCTTTTACGAGTGAGAGATAATTTTCAATGGATAATGTATTGCCAGAAAGAATTTAATGATTTGAAGGCCCATTTGTCTAAATTACAAACCTTAACTACCCCACAAGAAGGAGAGTCATTCTTATACTTTGTGGCATCGATATCAATTATTTCTTCTGTTCTTGTTAGGGATGATACTATGGTCAAGGCATAGAGACCTATTTATTACACTAGCAAGGTGCTTACTGGTACTAAATTTCAATACTCCGACTTGGAGAAAATGACTTATTCCTTGTTGATTGCCTCTAAGGAAATGAAACCTTATTTCTATACTCATTCTATCGTGGTTTTAACTAACATTCATCTTAAGACCATTTGGTATAAACCATAGAATGTAGGAAGAAAGATGGCATGGGTCAATGAGTTAAGCAAATATGATATACAGTATATACCTAGACCTATAATTAAAGGACAAGCCATGGCTAGTTTTATTATTGAATGTTCATTTGACGCCAAGCCCAACCCTTTATTTGTTCTAGGGGACTAGGGGGAATGGAGTTTATATATTGATGAATCATCTAATAGTCTAGGTGTTGGGGATGGTGTGGTATTAATTAATCAGGGTGGCATATATGTTGACTATACACTAAGATTTAATTTTGCTGCCACTAACTATGAGGCAAAATATGAGGCTGCTTTGGTAGGACTCAGAATAGCACATGGCCTAAGGGTAGATATGATTAAGCTCTATAGTGACTCAACATTAGCCATTAACCAATATAATGAATGATATGATGTTAGAGAGCTTGGTGTGGAAAAGAACTTGTGGAAGATGATCAACATGACAAAACACTTTTCTTCTATTGAATTTGCTAAAGTAACATAAGTAGCTAATCCAATAGCTGATTCTCTTGCAAAATTAGCCTCAACCAATACCATTTCATCTCCTAAGGCTATTAAAATAGAATACATGACAATAATATTGACAAACATGAGTAAAGCCCAATAAGAACAAGTTAAGATTGTTAAAATATTTTCACCAGATGAATGGATGAAGAGTTGACATATTACCTAGAAGAGGGAATTAAACCCACAAACAAATATAAAGCATTTGAATTAAGAAAAAGAGCTATAAACTACTTTGTGATTGACAGAGAGTTATACTGGTGTTCATAGACTATGCTAGTGCTACGATGCATATCTTGAACAATGGGACAAAAGGTATTAAATGAAGTCCAAGCTAAAATATGCAACTTATATAAGGTTAACGGAGCTAGATCTTTAGGTATATGGTGTCAATACTTAACATCAAATTTTTTGATAAATTATATATTAAATAAAATAAAGATTAAAATAAAGTGAATTTTATTGGTTTTTTTAAATGATAAAATTTTATTTTAAATTACAATGAAAAGAAAAATTAACTATTAATATTTTAAAAAAATTTACCAAAATAACTTTAATCCTTTAAAGAAAATACAGAATATAAACTTAAAATAAATAAAAAAACTAAAAATACTAAATGAGTATTCCAAATTAATAATAGAAACACATGAGAAAAAAAGGGAAAAAAGAAGAAAATGACTAAATTAAAGAGAAAAGTATTATTAACTAAGTTGGAAAGCATGTATACTATAAATAAAATTGATGTGACATGGAGTAATGTAGTAAAATTAAAAATCATGTGCACCACTAATGATTTGAACCCTGATTTTTCATGAATTTCAATAGGTGCACTACCACTTAGTCATTGCTTCTATAGATTATTTTGGTGTATTTTAAGTTATTATACTAGGTTGAAAAGCCTTGCCTATATCACTCGTTGCTAGGTCTCTCCTGGATAAAGCTTTGTGCCAAGGCTATTGTTAGAAGACCATGCCAAGCATTTTTAAAATTTATCTCAACACAAAATATTCCCAATTCAGATCTCCAACTAATTATAAGTACATGGCTATTTTCTACCTAGGGAGCTGACATTTTTTGGATCACTTAGTCCCTGTAATGATACTCATAGTTAATGTTATCAATTATGTCAATATATTTATGCGATGTTTATTAAGATAAAAAATTGAGTGTAGGTATGGGAAAAAATATTCATTATTGTATCTATTGATTATTTCACTAAGTGGGTAGAAGCCGATGCCCTAGATCAATTCATTAAAAAAGTGAACGATAGAGTTTATCTGGAAAAATATTATATAATGGGTTAAAGTACCACAAAAGTTTATTACAAGTAATGACCAGCAATTTGATAACCATAAATATAGATAGTTTTATGAAAACTGGTGTATTGACTGTAAATTTACTTTGATAGCTCATCCAAAGTGAATAAGCTTGTTGAATAACATGCACATATAATTTACTATATAAGATCTCAAAAGATAGGCCATTATCAAAGTGCAAGATGTGAGCCCTCTCACAAAGAGGATATTGAGAAATTGTTATCTGTAAGCCCTCAAAGAGGCTAGAGCTAAATACGAGCACACCTACTGGGATGAAAGATAGACTCTCTATCAGCCACTAAGCTCAAAGGGCACACCTAGTAAGATAAACAATAGTGAAATGCCCCCAAATTTTTAATTTTAAAAGTTATATTTCAATAAGGTTTTATTAGAAAAATTAATTAAATAAATTTTTTTTTGCTAAAATAAAAGGGGATTTAAATAGGGCAAATCAAGAAGAAATTTATAAGTATTTTAATTAGGAGAAATTTGGGTATTTTGGCTAATTAAGGATTTTATTTTGAAAATTAATTAAATAAATTATTTTATTTAAAAAAAAAGGATAAAATAGTTCCAAATTAATAGGAATTTTATATTTAATTTAATTGTAGAAAATTAGGGTATTTTTCTAATTAAAATGGAATTTATGAAAAAACTTTCAAAAACCCTAAATTAACCTAAAAAGGGATTTAAATATTATTTTATTTAAATATTATTATTTTTAAGTATCCTAAATATCCTAATTAATTTAATTAATAAATATTATTTTATTTAAATATTATTATTTTTAAGTATCCCAAATATCCTAATTAATTTAATTAACCCAACCCACTATTTTTCTATTTTTCCTTTTTTCCTTTTCTTTCTTCCTTTTTCTTTCCTTTTTCTTCCTTTTTCCTTTTCTTTTTCTCTTCTTTCCGATTTGGGCCTGGCCGCGGCCCATTCTTCCTTTCCTTTCTTCCATCCTGTCGCGGCTCGTTTCTTTCTTTTCTTCCTTCAGCACGGCCTAGTATTGAAACGCCGCTCCTCCTCCCTTCTTTCCCCGGAACACCGCATTTTGGTTAAAAAAATTTAACCTGCGTCGTCTGGCCCTATCTTCCTTCCTTTTCTTTGCTTTCTCTTCTTCCCCGAACCACAGGTCCATCCCTCATCTTTCTTCCTTCTTTCTTCTTCCTCCTCCCCTGATGACGTCGACTTGCACCGCCGCCCCAACTCCCTGGATTTTTGCGGCCGGTTACGCCCTATTGATTGGCTATTTCTTCTCCTCTTTCTCTTCCCCTGACTCTCAGACTACCTTGACTCACCCCATCTCCCTTCCTTTTCTCCCATCATTCTTTTTTTTAGCCAATCACCCCTGCCCCGAAATTTACTTCCACCAGCCAACCATCGTCGCTAGCGACTGGAACCCTACCCGCATTACCCCCTAACTGACCCAAATAACCCTACCCTCTCCTCTAAACTCTATAAATACCCCCACTTTTAGCCCTATTCGAGTTTTTGATTTCAACCCAGAAAATTTTGTACCTTGCGCCACCTCCCCTTCAGACACCATTGCTGCCACATCCGGCCAACTACGTCGTCTGCTCTTCCTACCTAAGTCTTCCCTGAACTACCCTCTAACTAACTGAACCACCCATATCCCTCGATTCTTCCTCCACAAACCACCCCAGTTGCGTAAAATTTCCTCCCCGATCAGCCTTCCTTTTCATCTCCACCGCCCTTCAAACTACCATTAGCCACCACTTCCGCCGTTGTCACCACTCCTTTCACCTCCCAACCTATTATGCAGACCACCCTCTACCTTCCCCTACCTTTCTTTTCCTCTTACTCCCTCTCCTCCTGTCTTTCTCTTCTTCTTCTCCATTCAGCCACCGCCGCCGCCGCCGTGCGCCGCCGCCTTTAGTTGTGCCGCCACCTCCATTCTACTCCTCTCCAGCTAAGCAACTCTAAACACCCCAACTCCTACCTCCATTCTACCTCTCATTTTCCCAGCATTCAACTTTTTCCCTTTTCTTCTCTTTTTTCGGCCACTGTCGCCGCCTCTGTGCACCACCGCTTGTGCCGCCTGTCACCACCAGTCTAAGGTTGAACCCTAAACCCTCTCAACCCTTTTTCACTATTTATACAAGCTTTAATTTATTTTATTTCATTTATTCGAATATATATACTATTATTATTATTATTATTATTACTATTATTGTTATTATTATTATTATTATCATTATTATTATTAATGTTTTTATTATTATTTTTATTGAGGGCCGAGGCCCTATTATATTTTTATTTCGATTTTATTATTATTATTCTTATTGTTGCTATTATCTTTATTATTAATATTAATATGTTATTATTATCATCATCATCATCATCATCATCATCATTATTATTATTTTCAATGTTAGTATTATTATTCTATATAGGGCTGAAACCCTATTGTGCCTATTTTGAATTGTAGTAGTATTATAAATATCAAGTCTTATTATTATTAATATTATTAATATTTTTATCATTAGCGTTTATTATTATTATTATTATTATTATTATTATTATTATTTCATTATTATTATTGCAACTATTTTATTAATAATGTTGCTATTATTATTATTATTATTATTTTTATGCGATTATTATCATTACTATTATTATTTCATTACTATTATTATTACTATTTTTATTAATAATGTCCTATTGATAAAATTAGCATTATTTTGATGAAGGGTTGAAGCCCTTATCTCACCATTCGTTTTGAATCATATTAATATTACTATTAGTATTTTTTAATATTAGTATTACCATTATGATTATTATTATTTTTCAATATTATTATGGTTTTTATCATTTATATTATTTGTATTTGTATTTTTATTATTTTTCGTGTTATTGTTATTATCATTATTATTATTTTGGTAAAGGGGCCGAAACCCTTATTTCACTATATTTTCGAGTTATGCCCTTATTATTATTATTACTGTTGTTGTTGTTGTTGTTCTTATTATTATGGTATTATTACTATTGTTATTGTTATCATTGATATTATTTTTAGTATCTTTGCTGTTATTATTTTAGTATCATTATTATTATTATTCGGGTAAAGTTTTCAAACCTTATATTATCAACTTTTACAATATCACTGTTATTTCTTATATTTCTAGCCAAAGTTAGTAATTAGTTAATGTCATTTTTATTAATATGTTATTATTTTATTAAAAACCTAGTCTTAGAATAAATTGAGAAATGATAGCATTTTTGGTAGGAGGGAATCTAAATATAATTTTTTCCTCATATAGGTGAAACCAGTCAAAGCCCTAAGGAGGTATAGGAGTGTGCTCCAAGACCGGTGTCATTTTAGGTAAGGGTGTTACTAAGGCCTTATGTGTGTTGATGTGTATCATATACTTTGTATGTTATGCATCCTATGTTTATATTGATTTCATGTGTGGTATAGTGTGGAGTTGAAGTGTATTCATGTGTTGTTATATAGCATGTGTATTATGTATATGTGATGAAATATTATGGTATGTGATGATTGTGTTGTGACCCTTTAGACATGCATGTGAGGATGTTAATGTGGTTTGTGTGGGGGAAATAATGAAAAAGGAGAATGGGGGAAGAAGTTGACCAAGGGAAGTAAGTTGACAAAAAGGAAAGAGGTTGACCAAGGGGAATAAGTTGACCAAAGGGGAATAAGTTGATCAAGGGATGTGAATTGACCTAAGTATTTTAATGATCTATGAGTGGAAGAATAAAATGGGAAATTTAAGGTTTCATGTGGAAGATTCTATTCTATATTTTTGTATGGGAGAATCTAATTTATGGTTTTATATAGGAAAATTTAATTTATGGTTGTATATGGGAGAATATAATCTACTGTTTTGTATAGGCGAATCTAATTTATGGTATTATATGAGATAATCTAATTTAAGGTTTTGTATGGAAAATCTAATCTATGGTGTAATAAGGGAGAATCTAATCTATGGTTTTGTATGGGAGAATTTAATCTATATATGGTGTTGCATGGGAGAATCAAATCTATGGTTTTGTATGGGAGAATCTAATCTATGGTGTTGCATGGGAGAATCTAAACTAGGGTTTTGTATGGGTGGACTTAGGATTTCGCATGGCAGATTTTATGATGTTGTATGGGGGAAATCTAATATAGGGTTTTGTATAGATTGAATCTAGGGTTTTGCATGGAGGAATCTAAGGTTTTTTTATGGATGTATTTAGGGTTTTGCGTGAAAAAGTTAGAAGGTTTGCATGGGAAGGTTAGCATCTGCATAAGAGTAAAGTTTACGTATGAAAATTTGATTTGGGATGTGAGGAAGGTAATGTAAGTATTGTTTGGGTGTTTGAACACTTTGGATGAAAAATAGTACGTGGAGAAATATAAGGGTACGTAGGAGACCGAGCTACGGTTTGTGTGGACAATCAGGGTTTGGTGTGGCTGCTTAGGGTTTTTGTGGTATGATGTGTATTTGGTGATTAAAGTGTAATTATGAGGGTTGAATTTATGAGTTATGATGTGTGGAGTGTTAAAATGATTTGGGTTGTGTGAAGTGGAGTAGGATGGGCCACTTAGGCCTAAATTAGGGTTTCTAGGGAAAAACCCTAGAGTAAGGAAATAAGTGGACTTGGAGGTGTGTAGTAGTGGGCTTTAACCCACATATTTCAGTGTTGGAGTTCTAGTGTGAGTTTGAGTATAGAGGAAAGGTTGTAGGGCAAGTTAAGAGGTGCAAGGTTCCCATGATATGATATGGGTCAGTTGGAGGATAAGTGTAAAGAGAGTGATTCATGCATGTCTAGGGTAATGTTTATGAATAAGACACCGTAATACATTAATATTTTAAAATGAAAGATTGTTGAGCTGAGCCCAAACTGATCCACCGACGAATAATAGTGGTTAGGGCATGATGTCCTATATATGACCGGTCAACTGGTAATAATATTGGTCAGGCTTTGTACCTGTGCATTTTCGATTCATCGGCAATAATAGTGGGAGATTCCGTGCTCAACAAAACATAAGAGATTTGTGCTAAGACATAGGAAAGATACTAAGGATTTACAGTGGAACACCATGAAAGTCGGGGCTAGACCTGTCAACCAGTGAATAATAGTGGTCAAGAACTTTATGCCCTGTGTGTTTCCGGTCCACCAGCTATAATAGTGGTCAGAAGCTTTATGCCATGTGTGTTTCCAGTCCACTGGCTATAATAGTGGTCAGGAGCTTTATGCCCTCTGTGTTTCCAGTCTACTGGCTATAATAGTGGGGTTCCCATACTCGCATGGATTTGATAAAAAGCATGGTGTGAATTGATTTCCGATCAGAGATTAATTATGTAATTAATCTAGATTATAATTGGACCTTTCTATGGTTACCTAAATGATTGTATGCCTTAACGTTATCATGTTGGACTTTATGCCCTTTTATTATTCTATATGGTTTATGTGAATTTTGTGTGTTGGCCTTAGTGCAAGGTTACCTTGCTCGGTACGTAGCATACCGATCACCCGTTTTATGGGTGCTGCTCATTCCCACGAGTAGGAGGCCCTTCTGACTTTGTGCAGGTGGGCGAGACATCAAGCGGGGCTGAGTGTTGAGCTTGTGGTTGGCTCGAATTTTGAGAGTGTTGTGGCCATATTTACTCTTTATGCGATTTATTCCTTCTGTATTTCTTTTGTATCGTATTTACCCTTTTATGATTTATTACCTTGTATAAAGTACTTCAATTAAACCTTTTATCGATTGTAAGATTATTCCCTCCGAGGAATTTTGATTTCGCACTCTGATTTTAATCTTATTATTGATTATAAACTTTTATGTGTACTCTGATTTCTATGTTATGATATTTTTAATTCATTTTATGAACTCTCGATTTAAGTTTGAAAATAATCTTTTTAGCCTTAGCACTTAGTACTGGAACGGTGAGAGTGAACCGGTCTAGTACTAAATGTGGCAGTAACATCCCCATAATTCACAAGTTTTTAAATTTTAAATTCTTTCGCTTTTAAAAAAAAAAGTAGTGAATTTTGGGGTGTTACAGACATATGCTCTTTGACTCACTAAGCATGGATTTTTAAGTTATGCCCTTGGTCAAAGTACAAAGGTCATTGAGTCATGAGGCACAAGTGGCAATGGTGGCTTTTTAGCTTAGCTACGCTAAGAATCTCATGGTGTGTTCTTGAACCGAGGTTTTGAAGCCACTAAGCACAAACTAAGGGGTCAAGTTGGTCTGTTTGGTCTGGTCAACTAATGGTGACTAGATCAAACCCTACTTTGGTTCACCACTACCCAAAGTATTTAAAGATTTGAATTGTGTGCATTTTGGGTATTATGGTGTCCTAGTCTTTTGGTCTTTTCATCATCACATCTATATTTTTACCACGACATCAATGGAAGATTATAGGTGAATAAGTATATGTGAAAAAGGGGATAAAATCATTCCATATATGAAGAAGATATGTGCAAATTACATTGATAAAAAAAGATACAAAGGATTAGGGCATCTTAAGAATCAGTTTCCTCTTCATTGACCATCTCATCCTCGTGTGAAACTTTGAAAACAATAATGTCTTCTAGATCTTCATTGGTATATGAATGCCCATCAAGTTTTCATAGTTGATTGCACTCACCTATGATTTTTAAATTGGATGTATACTGTGGAGGCACCATATTCATACCACTGAAACTAAAGGTACTCCTCATAATGGGAAAATTCTTTGGTGGCCAACTATTTATCTATAGCTTTACTAGTGTGTCTCAGTTTGGCATCTACAATTACTTTATCTATATGTTCATCCACGTCTTTTTGACAAGTGCAGACTACTTGTTTGACCCCAAAAAATTATTCCTAAAGATTCTTTATTTCTTTATTGTTTACTTAGTCCTTTTCAACAACCTTTTTGTATGGTCATTCACCCTCATTTTGATACTCCTCTAATATTTTCTCCATGTCTAAGAGCTTACCCTTGTATTTTTCTACCTTAGTATTGAGGAGTGTGCTTTCTCAATGGGCAACTCTAAGTCTGTTGGAGTATTATTAGACTTTTCAAGCATCAGCAACCCATTTTTTCTTCTCAATGGTTAATTTATTAGTTAGGCTTCTTTCTTTGTGGAAATCAACTTAAAAATGATTAATATAAGCCTTAGATGATTGTTATTTCTTTCCAAGTGTTTTTAAGCTATAAACTTGAGCTAGGAAAAAAAATTGCATCAAGGGTGGAGGACTTCAGTTAGCTCTTCTGATCTCCAATACACAAATTCAGTCTTAATGGATTCCTTTTAAACTATTCGGGTTGAATGAGAACTCTTAGGTTCTTTGTATTCTTCCTCTACCTGTCAAAAATGCCTGAAACTCCAAGAGAAACAACAAATCTTTCTCATAAATAGTTATTGTAGATAATAGATACAAGTTCAATAAAATTGAACCCATTAATGTAGTTGCATATATATGAAATAAGAATCTAGTATGTCCCTAAAAAGTTAAATTCAAATCAACTCTTAATAGGATAGTCGTCCTTATACCTTCAAAAATCCTTCTATTGTGATGTAAAGTTTTGCCTTGATAAGATCAAGACCTATAATATCATTAGGATTACAACCAAAGAAGGAATAGTCTCTAGGTATGGTCAAATTGGCCCCGTCATCTTCAAATGAGACTCTATATCCACTCTCAAGAAAATCTCTCCTTATAGGGAAAGTATCTAATTAAGGAACCCCGGCATTAGGGCCCTCCAACATATTACCAACAGGGGTACAACCACCAACATTGAATACTTCAATGTTGGACCCTAGAAAAATCATATCTCTTCTTGTTGCCTCTTCTTCATTACTGCCCCTTTCCTCAAGTACAATTATCTCTTTAATATGAGCTTGAATAGAAGGCAATTGAGGTTCACTCAAGAGAGGGTTCAGTGACCCTTTTCCTTTTACTTAGAGCATTTGTTTAGGAGACTTTGAGGGCTCTCTAGTCGAATTTGGGGATGATGGTCTTGGGCCAATAATTACATGGGATGATAAATGTTTAACTTGATTGTGCAAGGCCTTTGGAACTTTCTTAGTTGTTGATACCTTAGGGAAAACTTTGAGTGGGCATTCCTCTTATAGAGTATAAACAAATCATAAGGAGAAGTTAATCAAATAGTTTGAAATGAAGAACACAAAGCATATTATTTATAGACAACAGACATATCAATAATTAATAAAGTGGAAATTTTGAAAATACTCCTGAATTTATTTGGAATCACTTTCTTTTTTAGCTTTTCAGGTACAAGCTCTTTAGCTTTCTTACTCTCCTAAGCAAATAAGAGAGAAGAAGAATTTTTAGAAGGTAATTATGAATGCCCATGGTAAATAATATATCAAGAGAAGACTTACTTTTTTTTTGGTCCCCCGATAACAAATACTCTAGTAGGAGGACATATAGTGGATTTTTTATGCCCTTACAAAAATTAGGAGTGGTAGTTTGTTGTCAAGATTTTTATGCATTACACTCTATAGAAATATTAAAAGGTATGATTTTATAGCCGACAGATAGGATAAAACATTAAATGAGTTAAATAGTTGAAAGGAAGATATTCAACTTACTAACATAAAAAATGAACCCCATCATTGTAAGGATGATAAGATTGTTTGTAACTTCATTATTATTAACAACACACCCCTCTCGTATATATTTCTTAAATTTGTTTGCATAATCCTCTGACTCTAGAGAGAAAAGTGGACACGCTCGAACCTCTGGGTTAAGTTGACCTTACTTGGGAATATTACACTTAGAGTTGCCCAAAATGAAAAATTATTGTGATTTTCCTTTTTTTCATAGAAGATCAAGTCTCCATAATAAATATAATTTACTCTTCAATGTGAATAGAGTAGAAGCTCGAGGGTGATGGGTGGATTCAGAATTTGAAGAAATTTCTAAACAGATCCATTATTAGCACGACCTTGAATAAACGACGTCTATATAAAAAAAACAATCGCAAAGCATCGAGAGTGAAAAAAGGTGGGATAATCCTATAGTCTTAGAGGAATTTCCTAATGAATAGATGTAAGGTAAAGTGACTTCCAACATACAAAGCCTTAATATATAAGGCTATGCAACCGTTTGACGTGTTATTAGCCCTTTATGACGGTGTTAGTGTAATTAAGTAAGGGAAGAAGGAATGAAATACTTTATGCAAAAACTCTCAAGTTGAGAATCGGTAATATTGTTGGGGAGAAGAATATTTGATCATAATGAGGAAGGCATTAACATGTTGAAAAAGAAGGAAGGATGAGAAAGAGGTGAAGGGGCTAAAAGATTCATTGAAATTGAAAAGGGTAAAAGAGAAGCTGAATGTGTTATAGATGTGTTGGAAGATTTGGTAACAAAATAAGCTTTAGAATTATTGAGATATTTAAGGAAAATATCCCTCAAAAGAGTGGGGGATTTACAAGGACAGCCATAAAGGTTGGTAGTTGGTACGATAGAGACACAAACTCTAAAATTGTGACTTCTGTTTGAAGGCTCATGATGTTGCACACTTTCTCTTATAATAAAAATAAAAGGAGTTGTGATGATATCTATAGACGAAGATGATACTGATTTTGACAGTATCATAACAAATGATGGAAATGGATGTGTAAAGGTTGCATGTTTGAAGGTCAAGAGTGAAAGATAAAGGAGACTGAAGATCGATAATTGCAACGGATAAAGAATAAAAGAGTAAATGAACAAGGAGTGTATATATAGTGATATGGGCTGATCAGATTTACCTAATTTTTTATTGTGAAGATAAAGAGTTTATATTCATTATTGACATGATATCCTTGGTAATCTTATCTTGGAAAATATATAATGTCAAATAGAGCTTCGATGCATATTTGATCCTCGCCTTTTTATGCACAAAATAATGGTGTGCAAATGAGTGGCATTCAATGAGATAGGAAGTTGTTTCCTTTTATAATAAGTGGTAAATGTGTAGTGTGGTCCTTGTTTAAAGAGATTTCCTACGATCTAAACACGTGGGGGAAATAAAAATAAGGCTTCTTTGACAAGCCTCATTTTGGTACCATTTTATATTTTACCAATATTTAAATTTTAAATTTTATGATAACTAATTAAATTGGTATAGTTTGGTGTTTCTCTCAAGAGGACTCACCAACGGAATTTGCTAACGGGATTTGATTCTCCAACATTTGTAAGTGTATAAGCATGATGTCTGACAATCCTTTTATTATTGTATTTTTAAATAATGCGTGGTATTATTATGTAGTTTCATTTACAAGTGGTTGACGATATTTTCTTTTGTGATCCACCGATGGTTATTTTATAATTTTGCGTTGTAAGCCACCAAATATATTTTTATTATTATATTTGTAAGTTTCCAATGGATATTTCACTTGTGCAAACAACTTAACTTAGATTGTCGGTAACATAACTAAAGCCTGGTTTACCCACACACGAATGACCAACTGATGCGCTTGGTTGTCGGCACACCACTAAAGTTTAGTCTATTTACTCCAAAGGAATGACTAGCTGATACCATAAGTCATTTTTAAGTTATAGAAGTTTAGTATATATACACCAAGAGACTGACCGACTCGATGGATAAAGTTTTGAAGGCAGTGATGTTATAGGTCTTTCTCAAACTAATACTATTAGATCTGAGGGGGTTGGCACAAAGAGTGAAGGTTGGCTCAAAAGGTCTCTGGATTTATTATCTTCTAATTCCACAATAGGCCGATAGAGCATGTAATGTAAGAACAATTGAACAACTCCTACCACACTATATTTTTTCCTTTTTTTCCTTTCCCCCCGATATACCTCTATATATATAGGGTCTCGTACTCATTTTAGGGAATCCAAAAATCCATAATATAACTATATCACTTTTTCTCTATCTTCTCTCCTCTGAATTTTCTTCTCAGAACCCTTTGATCATTCAATACCTCCTATAACTATATAAGAACCCTTGGTTCATGAAACATCAATAACAATTATTATATGTCATAAAGGACTACCCTATCCCCTTTTTTTATATGTGATACTTTAGTTTCTGCAAGCATATGAAAGCTCTTAATAAAATTCAAGAACATTGATCTCCCTCTTAATTTGAATTGACTAAACATTTTAATAAGGATATAATATGGTTTAGAATCATATCAGAATAGGGGAATTTTACTTTTCTCTCCCCTTTGGATTTATTCTTATGCTAATTTATATTTTTATCAGTTATAATTGTATATATTTGTAATATGTATTTTAATTTGGTTGTATGTATGATGAAATCCCTTCAATTATGACATGGAGGATAGAGGTAAATGATGGTGAAAGGTTAACAATGTCCTTTTCAATAAACTAAAGTTGTATCTAATATGATCAATTGAAATATCAAAAGTGATGGATTGATGACCACATTGCCAATCACCATATACATACCTCCATCAATTAAAGATGATGGAAAGTTGCCTAAAGTGGCAACATATAATAACATTACATAAATTTAAAAGTGATGGATCGACGATCTCATCATTCATCACTATGTAGATGAAAGTGACGGACTGACGGCCTCATCTCTCATCACCGTATACATGAAAGTAATGGATCGGTGATCTCATCACCCATCACAACATACATATCGCATCACTTAAAGTTTATTGGATAATATAGTAAAAAATAATAATAATAAAAACCACTACCTAAACTTAATGGAGGGTCACTAGAAGTGGCTAAAATTTTTCCACATACCTAAAGTAAGGATAAGCGATTTCACAAGTATTGACAGAAGCATGAAGCTCCCAACCAACTATATTATTTTAAAGTAGGTACCTGAGGTACACAAGGATATGAAACAATTGAAAAGGAAGCTGAAAGTTTCACCCAATGATTTAACGGTACCGAATACCTTATACACAATTTAATCCTAAAGATCAAATGATTAAAAGTTAATAAATACCTTATGTGCAATTTGATTAAGGAGATCAAATAGTTGAAAGTCTTTCAAGATTATGCAATATCTATCAAGAAGATCAGATAAAATTAAATACCCAAAATCCATTTCAATCCAGAAGGTTGAACTATTTGGTGGTCTATAGACCAAAGCACTAATTGTATTTTTTACACTTTATGTTTATACACTTTTAATTCTTACAATTTAGTTTTTATATTTTTAATTTTCTTAATATTTAAAATGTTTATTTTAATCATGAAGTAGCAATGATGGTTTTGTGCATATTTTTTTAGTCAATATTCATGAGATTGTGTGCCTACTTCATTATTGGTTGTGGTTAAAAGTTAAAACCCACTACAATCAAGTCTCCTCCTCCGCCGTAGTAGCTAGATTATTTACAATAGCCTCCCCAATGTATTATAGTTTCAGCGGATAGAAGAATTTGATGTTTGAAACATAAAGCTTCATATCCAATAAGCAATTTGATGGATGAATTATGAAGTTTCCCATCCGATTTTTAGCTTAATGGTTGAAACATAAAGTTTTTCATTTGATATAAGTAATTTAACAATAAAGCCTAAATGCTTTCCATATCATACACTTGATTACAATTTTGAATACAATAGCCATTGTACATTTTATTTTAAAGATAAAGTATTTAATGAGCTTATAATTAACAAGAATTTACATGTGTATGTGGCATGACAAAGCTATTAAAGGGTCACCTGAAGAAACACTCAAAAAATTGTGTATGATATTGTAGATAAGTTCCTGGAAAACTTAATGTAGTCTATGAGTACTTGATGGTATTGTTAATATTAATATTGGATAGAAGTATGTGAAATGCAAAACGATGTCGCTAACTAGAAGTTAGTATACCATAAAATATTATCTTTGTGGCATAAAAAAATGAGATCACGTAGTGCAACAATGATAGGCAAGATGATTGAAACTTGTATGGTCACTCACTTAGAATCCTGAAGATTCTTCTAATTGATGATATCACACGAACAATATATTATTCTTATCAAATTTACAGTTAAGTTGTTATAATATAAGAAAACGAAAAATCTCTTGTGTCCTTGATAGAAATCAAGTGGACACCTGTGGAGCAAATAAATATATCATGGTATATAATGATGCATCAATGTAAGATCAAATGTTATATTCTACAATTGATATTATTGCATCGACAAAAAAACTATTCTTTTTCATTATGAAATTCTGTCGGATAAATGATTGATAAGTTGGGATAGTCAAATGTATCTGCTTAATGAGTATGATTTATATGGACAAGAAGTATGACACTTGAAGGTGTCAAAAAAATTGATTATAGGTACATTTTCGTAAATAAATAATCTAAAAGTTAATTTGGCGACACATGTCTTTACACGAAATCTAAGTTTTTGTCTCTGATAGGATTTTTACTTGTAAAATGTTAAATGTAAGCACTATTGAATTATTCTTGTACATGTGAACAAAATCATACGTAATATGAAATATGAAAGAAACATACTAAGCTGAGAGGGAGAAAATTGTACTCTTTTCCTTATCCATTATTATTTTTTTACTAGATTATCCTAATAAAGTTTTTAATGAGGTGGTATTTCAAATATGTACTTTTAAAGGGATGTGCTGTAAATATTAGAAGATGTAAATCCAACGAGGAGTATTGTAAATTTCATATTTACATATTATGGATGTAAAATTCATACATGTGTATTATATTAAAACATAGGTTTAAGACTCTCATTATTTCCATTAGTTGTAATAGTTTTTTCCATTATAGTTGTAGCCTCTCAACTCTTCGTCTCCTCCATGTTCTTCCGTATTCCTTAACTCTCTTTCATATAAATAATAAGCATGTATACTATATATATATGATATGGTGAATTGCAAATTAAATAATTCACATGTATGAATGAATTTGAGACTTGATCATCTCTTCCCTCTATCTTTTCTTATTATCTATAGTTGAGTTCTCAATATCACAGCAATGTGATTATTTTTTTAAATATTAAATATTTTTGTTTCAATTTGGAAAACTACTTGTGATGAAAACTACTTTCAATAGGTAGAGAAAACTATTATAAGTAACTCATAAGACTAAAGTAGTTCTCAATTTTCATCACAAAGGGTGGAGCTCATTTGATATGTCTTATGTATGTGTGTACGTGTATTGCAATTGATGTAATTGAATAATACTAAACTATATCATGTCCATGATCCATCTAATTTCTATACTAGAAATTAAGCGTATGTTTGAGCTCAAATAATTATTTTTCACCGGCAATTTTTCAAATTTTGTATTATTTTTAGTAAATTAATTTTCTAAATAAATTATATTAATTGATAGTATCAACTAATATTTGATGTCTATCACTCCTTTAAATATATACTAAAATTACATCATGTGGGTTTATAAACTATAAAATCATGCAACTAATATTATAATGATCAAATTTCTCAAAATAAGTTTGGGTACAAATTTATGGATGGCTTGGCTAGTAATAATTAGTAACATAAATGCATGAGGATGGAAAATTCCATCCATTTCATGTCCCAAAAACTTTTAAGGGATGGAAGTGAGTTCGGAGATGTCAAAATCAGGTGAAAATATTAACTCTAAGTAAAAGAAAGTTAGCTCCAAAACATACAAGAAACTTACCTTTCTTGGACAAATTGTATTGCTCTATCATTCTGCAACTTCTATTGTTGTTCTTCCACCTTCATAAGTTGTTCATGCGCAAAAACCCGCCACCAACATTGTTGTTCTTTTTGTTGAAAGAGAAAATAGTCATGTTTTTTTTCTTTTAATAAAGTAGCCAATTAGGGTTGGTAAGGTTAATGAAAAATTGGGCTTGGTCCTAATTGTTCTAATATACTTTTTATATAATAAAATATATTGAGTCAAAATATTATTTCTTTAGACATTATCCAAATAAATTATTTAGTTATTCAACCACCTTTATTAAGAATTAATTACCAAAAGTTTGATTTTAAATTTAGATGAATTTTTGTTTTAGATTATATATATGTACTTATTTTAGTGTAAAATAAAAACTATATACATAAATAATGTAAAATAATTTAATTTAATATATATTAATTTTCTCTCATTTCCTAGCATCCTAATTTTATTTTATTTTTGTTAAATTGATGTTTCCCCATTTTCTAACATTCTTATTTTGTTGTCCTAATCCCCATGAAACACTAATTTGTAATGGCATATTTTGTATCAATTAGCATATAGTGTCATTGGTTACACTATGCGAATGGTATAACCAGTGGTATATTTCTAAATAAACCAATAATTGTTCATAAGAATTGTATACAGATGCTTATGTGCTAATAATTATGTAAATAAGATTAACTTTTTATTTATTAAAATATAATCATGCTAAGCTTGATATTTTACTATGGTATATTTGATATTTCACTATGGTATGCTTGTGTTTCTCTGTAATATACTTCATGTTTTACCATGGTATGCTTGATGGTGCACCATGGTCCAACATTATGTAGTCATAATTTTTTCTATTGTTATATTTCGCCATGATATACTTGGTATTTCACTATGATATGCTTGATATTTCATCGTAATATGTTTGATATTTTACTACGATATACTTAATATTTCAGCATAACCCGATCAAAATCAGTCATTATTATGTTTCACCATGTTATGCTTGATATTTCACCTATTGTAATCACCTGTTTGATGTTTCACCCATGTTTCACCATGGCCTTATTTATGATATTTTTCTTTGCAAAATATATATCCATTTACTTAAAAAATATTACATAAAATAGTATTATATCTTCCTCCAACTAAAATATTACTTCATTACTATTTCCTTCATGTTTTTCCATTTTTTCTTTCATTTGTTCTTATTGTTTCCTTTAAATTTTACCATAGTTGTTATTTTTTTCCAATGGTAGTTGTGATTTTGTGGAAAAATAATTTTTCATGCTTCAACATGATGGTTTTCATACCTTACCACTATTGTATTATATTTCACCATTATTATGTTTATGTTTTACCACTTTTACCTTCATGTTTCACCATTGTTACCTTTATGTTTCACTGATATTGCCTCCGTGTTTCACCATCATTGTAATGTCCCATCCTAAAATCTTTTTAATGCGTTTAAATTACTTTGATGTTAATTAAAATGGCTTTATTTTTGGAACAAACTTGGAAAATTGGGTAAAGTGGGTGTTTTTAGGTCATCGGTTAACTGATGTTGTAATTCAGTCTATGGAATTCATTGGTCAACTAGTACTAGTTAATGGGAATAACCACATAAAACAAGCACTTTACCCAAGACACATCGGTCAACAAAAAAATGCAATCAATCAACTGACTGAGGTAATCGGTTGTTAGTTGACTAATCCTTCTAATTCTTAGTTTGTTTTTGTTTTTATTTTGATTCTTTCTCCAATGACTCTGAAACTCTTAGATTATGATTTTTTTGTGTTATTAAACACATTAGGATGTTTGAAAATATTTTTATAATAGTTATATTATTAAATTATTTTATTCAATTAAAATCCCCTAAAAAATAATTTTGGTACCTTTTTCCTATCTATTATATTTTCTTTTTCCTTGCCTATATTCTCTTCCCTTAGATTGCATGTGCAGACCCCTTTGGGTTTTTTTGCAATTGTCCTATTCATGCTTTGGTTTGAAAACCTTACTCCACTAACCCATGCTTTATTATTCCAACTCCTTACACATTTATCCTCACACACCACCATCCATTTCAACCAAGTCAACTATATCCCTCTTATCATTTTGTTTTCTAGAACATAGAAGAGTTGGGAATCCTCCCTCCTTATTCATGTTAACTCTCCCCAACACTTACTTCCCTATTTTTTCTTTCAAATGAATTAGTTTTTCTAAGTGTTGCACCTTATTCTTATTATTCCTCCTTTTCTTTTTCTTTCTACAAAACTAAAACTAAGTTTCCCCATTTCTGCTCTTTTCTTATTAGTTTTCTTCCTTTTTCCTCTCCTAAGATTTATTTTAATTATATTTTGTTTTTGCTACACATAGGAGGATTAAGGTTGAGAAAAAGATCAAAGATTTGTGAAATTTTTCTCCTCTTGGAAAGATAGATCTTGGGAAGATGTTGGATTATACATGTTCCTTCTTCTTCTATTTTCATTTTTAAATGTTTTTTTTTTACTTTTTTGATTATTTATTCTCATGGTAAAATCAAAATTCTTGGTATAAGCCATCGAGTTAGAAGATTATTTTTGTGCTATAAGATTTTTCCTTGAAGGTAAGACATCCATATCTTAAATGTGATTAAGAGTTTGTGTTGTAAATTGTAGCCTTATGATCTTGGTGTGCTTCATAATATTCATGTGTTATTTAATCCTTGAATTTTGAACATGTGGCATGAATCATGTTTTCTTTGGAAGTTTAAACATGTTTTAGGCTTTTTACCCTTTAAGCATGATTCTTATGGTTTTAGTCATAAGAGGGTATGGTGTTTAATTTGAAGAGCATGAAATCATGTTCTTTGTTTTTTTAGCATAAATATTATATCTCCTTGATGAGTTTAGGAGCATGTGAGAGATTGTGATTATTTTGATTTGACTATGCACTTATTTACATGTTTTAACCTAAGTAACCATTGACTTGAGGGCCACATCTATTGATTAAATGGTTGTTTCGGTTAGCTGATTTGGATCTTCAGCCAATGGTACGAGTTACGACTAGTGAAAATTATGAATTGTTATCTATTATGTTATTGATCGACTACTTTGGTTTGTGAGCTAATTTTATTACCAGTTTGGTCGACTGGGTTATCCTATCAATCAATGGGTACATTATATTATTATTATTATTATTATTATTATTATTATTATTATTATTATCATATCATGTTTGAATGATCGATTGATCGATCCACTAGTTGGGTCGACCGAGGCAATGCATTTTGGGTTGTTTCTAGGATTTTGAGTGGTTGAACTATTGGTACTTCCAGCCGACTAGTTGGCTTAATTTGTTGGATTTTCCTTACTTTTAGTTCTTAGGGGCGGTGGTGGTTTTCTCTTGAGAATACAACTAGGGGTTGACCTTTAGCCTATGATTTTGAGTGTGGCTTAAATTTTAAATAATTAGGTCTAAAAAATAGAAAATAAATAAAATGGGAAATTATGTTTACCTGTTAGTTGTTATGTTTATAGTTGAGTTTGGCATTACCTCCTAAACATCCATTTTTGTGGCTTAGATTTCCTTGGTTAGTGTTTTGTGTCAACATTTAAAATACCCAATTTGGATTAATATGTAGAATTTAACAATGAAATCTTAGATACCTTTTCTGTGTGCATACTTAGGGTTTGGCTATCATGATTGTGCCTTCTAACCTAAGAGACCAAGTGTGGTGGATGTTGGACATCCCTAATAAAATCCCTTTGACACTAGTTTGTAGTGGTGGTGTTGTAGACCCACAATTGAGTGTATGAACCATAACCTAGGAGTCTAAGTGTAATAGATGTTGAATATCTTTAAAAATGCTCCTCTGCACTAGCGTACAATGGTGGTGAGAGTTTCAATCCTACAATCATCATGATTTAGATATAGATAATGCTTTGATTATATTAGATGTGTTTAGGGTGATGCAAACCTAAAATTTAGTATATTCTCCCTTACCTAGGAGACCAAGTGTGGTGGATGTTGGACATCCCTAAGAAAACCCATTTGGCACTAGTTTGTAGTGGTGGTGTTGCAAACCCAAAATTGAGTGTATGACCCCTAACCTAGGATTTTAAGTGTAATATATGTTGAATATCTTTGAAAATTCTCCTTTACACTAGTGTATAATGGTGGTGAGAGTTGCAATCCTACACTTGTCCTGATCTTAGATATAGATAATGGTTTAATTATATTAGATGTGTTTAGGGTGATACACACCTAAAATTTAGTGTATTTTCCTTTACCTAGGAGACCAAGTGTGGTGGATGTTGAGGATCCCTAAAAAATACCCTTGGCACTAGTTTATAGTGGTGGTGGGAGTTACATTCCTACGCTAGTCACTGTCATGCATTATGACATTATTTGGAATTACCCTAATGGATTTTTTTTTAGGGATTCATGGATGAGTGTTTATGTGTGATTTACATATTTTTATATATCATATATGTTAATCATGATGAGTGGTTTTTTTTTACCATGTCCCATATCACATTATTATATGACCTCAATGTGCAGCATGAACCCTTATCATGTTCTAGGTAGTTTGTTTTACCAGCACTTTACCGTACCGATACTACATTTATGTGACCAGTGTGATGAATCAACTTCTATTCTAGTGCGTAGAAGATGATTTTTAGTGGTATGACTCTTTGTTAAAGTATACCAAGGATGATGATATGGGATAATAGCTAGTCATTTCTTAAGGATCAAGATTTACATTTCTTTATGGTTAAGAATTAGGATAACCAGCATAAAATGTTTTTGCCCACCGTTTTGTGATGCTTTTGTCTCTTTTTTGTTATTGAAACTCTTAGATTTGGTTAGTGTATTTAGATTTTGTATATCTCTCCCTTATACATTTTTTTCATCTTCTTTATCATTTTTAAATTGTTAGTGCATGCGTCCTTTATTCACTCGTTCTATTTTTCCTTAAATCAAGTATGTGTTAGGTGATGATTAAACCTCTTCTATAGTTAATGTGGAGGTAACATCCCCATGTTTTGTTTTGTTATACTTCCACTTTGTCTTAAAAATAAAATTAATGAAATTTTGTAGTCTTAAAATTTAGGAGTGTTACAACAATTGCTTTCATGTTTTACCATAGTCGTTATTATACTTTACCGATGTTAGTCATAATTTCTTTGTAAAAGCTAACTTGTCCTAAAAATAATGATGTAATCTAACAGCAAGTGCATGGTTTTGATGCAACACTCAAACTCAAAGTATTGTTACACAAGGACTAGGGGATGAGCATCGGACTGATGATAGAATTTTTCTATGTTTAGACCACCGAAAAGCTTATTATGTGGAATAATTCTAAAATTACAAAAAATTTAATAAAAAGGAAACACTTAAGAATGCATAAACTCATAATATTAGAACTAAACTATAAAATACAGCAACCAAGTTTATGGTTAAATTTCTTTATTTATGACATGCTAAATAATCCTACAAATCCTAATACAAAATTTGTGCTTAGTGTGCCAATAGGGATAAATATTGCTACACTTTCTCAAGCCACAAAGTCCTTTTGCCAATTACAAGTTCAACTATCTCTAACCTAGATTTATATAATTGTCAAAGTAGCAGATTTAATTATTCCTCCTTATTGTTGTAGAAATTAGATTAAAGTCTCTCGACCTGTTAATTCCTAATCTCTAATCATGTTATGTAGATCCACTCACCATTTCATCTCTCGATCTCAATGAAAGTTCCCAATATTAAAAAAATCAAAATTTTAACTGAGGAATTTAAATAAACACAAACCACATAATTACAAATTCAAATTACGACATACACGAGAAAATTCAATACATTAAGATCAGGGAATTCTCCCTTCACCTTAACACAAACAATTAGCAATTCATGAATTGATTGAGGTAGAAGATAATAAAATAAAGTATATGCATCATATTAAAAAGATAGATATATAAATATTATATGATAAATAATACTATTGGAATTTTAATTTAAACAAACTTTGATTAGTTACCTTAACTTTAGATTACAATTACAATGGAAAGGTGAATGAAAATTAGATGAGAATGGGGAAGAGGATGAGGAATGGATTGGGGAATGAATAACCCTAGATCCCTCTTTTTTTCCTCTAAAATATTCATCCTTTTTAACCCCCAAATGCTATTTTCTAGTGCAAAACACATGCCTTTTTTTCACACTGGCGTAGGTTTACACAGTCGTCCTTGCAAACATGGCCCGACCGTGTCACTTTTGACTACTTTTTTATTATATATTTTTGTATTTCACCCATAATTTATTTTTTATACCTTTAATTGAGTTTATTTTTTATGTGTTGGAAATTTAATAAAATTATCTACAACTTATATTCTTAGAACTTTTCCAAATTCAGGCTGCATCATAATTAAATATGCAGGGTTTCCACCCTTCCACACTATAAGCACTCTCTTTTGGTTTAGTTTTTTTTAGGATGTTGTGTTTTAGCTCATTTTGATCATATTTTCTCCAAATACCTATAAAATATGATCAAGAGTAGTAAACATGAATAATTAAACTAAAGTATACAACAATCCATCACATAATTACACTAAATATTTTCATTGAAGTACCAATTGACCAACATAATCCACACCTGTCACTAGTCATTTCTTGAGGTTCAAGATATACATTTATGTGTGGTTAAAATTTAGGATAAATTGCTTAGAATATTTTTTCCCATTGTTTTGGGACACTTTTATGTCTTTCTGGCTATTTAAACTTTTTGATTTGGTTTTTATATTTGTACTTTGTATAACTCCCCTTTCTATATTATACTCATCTTCTTTATCATTATTATTGTGTTAGTGCACGTGTCCTTTGTTCTATCATTCCATTTTACCTTACATTAAGCATGTGTTAGGTGATGATCACACATGTTGATGTGGAGGTAACATACCCTGATTTTATTCTGTCATGCTTCTACTTTGTCTTAAATATAAAATTTTGTAGTCTTAAAATTTAGGGGTGTTTGGTTGTGTCCAAACATTAATTTATCACGTGGTTAGCCATCTAAAATAGATTGATGACCAAGGTTAGACTAAAACAGTTAAACCTTTTAGAGGACACTGAGTGTAGCCTTTGCACAATAGGTTAAGAGTAAACCATACAACATCGTATGTTTGACTGCCCATATAGTCAAGAGATATGGAAGAAAATACGAAGATCCTTTAACAGAAGAATCAAATGAAGCTCTTGGCCAAAACCACTAAACAATGCGAAGAGAAGAAGGACATGCTTTGAGCTCTTTTTGTCACTCTCATAGTATTTATTTGGTATGAAAGGAATTCTAGGATATTTTGTAATAGAACCCGACCTCCACATTTACTTCTTAAAGATATATGCTTTGTAGTGTCGAGTAGAAGTTTTGCCCCGCATAGAGTCAATAAATATGACCAATGGAAAAATTGTATAGATGATTTCGTAATCTAATTATAGGTTGTGCAACTCTTTACATTTTGGTAGTTATAAATTTTGTACCAAAAAACATTTTAGGGGTGTTAGAACAATTGCTTCCACATTTTATCATAGTTGTTATTATATTTTAATGATGTTATTTGTGATTTATCTATGAAAACTAACTTATTATGTTTCAACATAATTATTAACATATTGAACCACTATTCTCTTATGTTTCTTCATAATTGTCTCCATGTTTTACTATTATTACATCCATGTTTCCCAACTATTGTTTTCATGTCTCATCATACTTGTTTCCACTATAATTACCTACATGGTTCACCACCATTGCCTACATGTTTCTATGAGAAAACTAACTTGTCATGTTTCACTTTAATTACCTTCATGTTTCACCGCTACTTTTTATGCTTCATCAATCTTTTTCACCATATTTTTTTAATCAAAAGTATATCAATATAGATTTCTATTTATAAAGAAAAATCTCAGAAATATTATGATATATATATATATATATATATATATATATATATTTCTAATAATCCTACTAAGAGATTGTTTTTAAATGACGTCACAATGACATTAATAATATACATTAAATGACATCACCGATATACACCACACATTATATGTAATACCCCTAGTTTTCCTCAACTATGTTTTTTAAAAGACATAATGCAGAAGGAAAATAAAGAATATGGATGAAAATGTCGTATCTAACATAACTAGAAGTTTGTATAGAACCTAACGTATGCTAGATACAAGGATAAAATATTGAACTCGACTTTGCAAACCACAATATACATAAAAATTTATACCAAAAGAGTTACAAAATTTGTGGAGTCTCAAACCTGGGGAGGGGTTTAAGTATAAGGGAAAATGATGTAAGGATCAAAAATATATCCAAACAAAAGTAGCAAAATTAGAACACCAGATCGTCCTCATACTCTTTCTATAACAATTACTAGTACATCTTATAAAAATAACAAAAGCAAAGGTCCTCAAGCCTGCTCCTCCCAACTCTCATAAACTTCCAACCTAAGGCTCCGTTTGGATTGGGGTGAATCGAGGTAGGGGTAAACATTAAAAATTAACCTAGGTGAAGGGAATGGAGGTGAATCGGGGTGAATATTTTAAAATTCTGTTTGGATGATATTAACCTAACTTGGGTGAATCGGGGTGAATTTTTTAAGATTTTCGTTTAAATTGAGATGAATAAAGATTATAATAATAAAATAAATGATATTTATACCCTTATATTAAATAAATAAGTCATATTGAGGGGTATTTTGGTCCTATCAAGTCAAAAATTTACTTATTCTTTCACCTTCACCTCCGTTACCCCCGAAATCGGAGGTTAATAAAAACGAGGTTAATCGAGATGAATGGAGGTGAAACATTAACCTCGATTCACCCAGGTAAAATTATTAACCTGATATCCAAACGGGGTGAATCAATTCATTCACCTCCATTAACCTCCTTCCACCCCAAAACAAACAGACCATAAGTATACTCTGTATAAAATTACTTGAAATGAGGTAGTATTAGTATGATTTCTCATACTGAGTAAATTACAACTCCTCTAAAGATGTATCATACTCACGTAACACAGATCGTACATAACATAAGATCAGATATAGATAGCATATGATCACATACTAAAACACTCACAAGTCCAAGATATTCTACACATGTGATATATGTTCACCTTAATAACATTTATTACCCAAGGGTAGGGCACAAGATGAAACTATCAATTCAACTATATACTAAACACCAAAAGTGCCACTGCAACCAATAATCCAAAAACCACCACATAAACCATTTCATTAACAAGGGTAGCGTACATGGTGCAACCACCAAACAATACACATTAATTTCCATTTTTTTACTCTAGGGAATGCAAAGACAACCTAAGAGAACATATGATGCGTCCTAGTTATTTTGGCACTCATAATGCAACACAATACACTTTAAACCATGTAACCTGATGACACTTTGATCCATCAGTCATACCGGCACCCATAATACAACACAATACCCATCCTAACTAGGGCATCTAATCCTCAAGTACGTATACCCTTAAGAAGTCCAAAAAACTAAAAATAGTAGATTAGGGCCTTAGGCGAGATGTCAAAGCACTTGATCAATTACCAAACCAATTGAAGGCTCCCCCTTGTCCCTAAGGTAGATAACCTTAAAGAGTATCCCATTCTTAACTCAAAATCTTTCATTTTACATGATTATTCTTTTATTCATAGTAATCATAATAAGCACACTACGGATATTAAAATCCACACTTAATTGATTAAGCAAGTACGAGCTCGACTACAAGGGTCACCCTAACACCATTTCTCATCCAGCTTTCATGGAATCTAGTAAATGTACTTAGTACCTATTTTAATGAGAATTATTGGATATAATAGGTCATAACACCACAAAAATAAGGCCATATAATTTTTTTAGTAAACTCACTATTTATTGAAAAGTACTATCTACGTTTGATGAAAACATCAAATTATATCACGATTCAACATGGTAGAAGCTAAGAAACTTCTTATTAACAAAAAAAAAATACTAGTTTTACTTGATTACTATTTATATTAATTAACTATTCATACTCGGTTATAATTTCAAATGTCAAGGTAAACGATGATGGCCAACAATCACCAATAACCCTTAAGACATTTATAATCAAGCCTTTGGCTTTAGAAATAATTATCATATTAGCCCTAATCTCAATTAAATTAAAGAATTTAATTATTCCTGCTATTCATACTATTCATCATTATTCACCTACTTATACTAATACTTAGAAAATTAGATAATAATTATAAAAATCATGAAAATTAAACCTAAACATGCTTAACATAATAAAAAACATTAGAACTTAGAAATCAGCAAAAAAAAAAGACTTAGCACACGTGCATTGACCATGCTACCCTTAAAGGGGCCAAACCATGATCTTGTCATAAACCTACCATACATGTAATTAAATCACCAAACTTTACACATTTAGCATAGTAAGCATGATATAGATGTGAGAACTCATAAAAAACTTAAAAATGCACCAAGCATGTAAATTGACTATTTTATTCTTAAAAAAATGCTCAAACCTAATCACGATATATATCAAAGTTAGCTTTAAAAACCTCATAAACAGATTGTAAAAATATTCAAATGATCACGCAACAAAAACCACCTCAAACAACCAAAAATACAAGAACAGCTAAAAGGGAATGGAAGGGGTTAATCCAACATCTAAGCAAAAAACACTTAACGTTCTACCATTTTAAGAGCAGGGAGGTCTTGTCTATATTCCTGAAATGAAAATAAAGAACAAAAAAATCCTATTCAAAGGATAGAAGCAAAAATCCCTCGAAAATCCTTCAAAACACACGAAAGATTGCTTAAGAACATGTATAAACAAACTTATGGAAAATCAAAAGGAAGAACACGCGCGAATGCCTCTTAGAAAGAGGAATAATATTGAATGCCAAGGCTTAGATCCTCACAATTAACCTAAGATGTAAGCTCATTTAGTTACCTAAAAGTAAATCAAAGTTAAATCAAAGGAATGTAGAGGATGGAAGTTAAGAATCAAAGGTAAAAAGAGAGGGAATAATGGCGAACAAGGAGAGAAGGAAAATGAGAAGAAAGCTCATATATATGGGGAGGGAGAGAAGAAAGAAAATATGGCACAACAAATGACCAAGGTTGATGGCTTAGAAGTTAAGGATTTAAAAAGACTTAATTACTAAGCCCTTAAAATATGTTTTGTGAACAAATCAGACCAAATGGAACATGAAGGGTGGCACCACTTGTAGCAGACACAAGGGTAAATCTCAATTGATCTCATCCACTAATGGGTGGCTAAGAATGTAGGAATAATTATATGTTAATGTATTAAAGGTTAAAGGGTAATTATGCTTAAAGGAATCAAAAATTAAATTTGCTACAACCACCAAGGGAACCACAAAATTGAGGGAATAAATGAGAGGTTATTATCCAAACAAAACAATAATGAAGGGCTTGGATCAAGTCTCATAAAGTTAGGATAATGTTTGATGAAGAAACTAAAATTTAGTGACTTTTATGGTCCAAAAGTATAAGAATTGATCCAAAAATGATATGAGTTCTAAAAAAATAATTTTAAATTATATTTAGCTCAAGAATGCTAAAATAAGATGATCCTCAAAATTTCATGAAATTTAAAGAACTATAAAGTTTTTTTTTGGGTGATATAAGCCACACCAAAAATGTAAGTAGTAATTTTGTATTATTTTTTTAACAACTTAGTTTGATATTTAGAAAGAATTTTAGAGACCTAGAAAAATATGTAGATTTCAAATAATCACATAAAAATTGAGTCCTGAAAGAGTTTAAAGACCAAAATACTTAAAAGTCTCACGGGGCACAAAAGCATAAGAAATGATAATAAAAAATCTGAACAAAATATTTTAAAAATACAACTAAAATTTTTAAAAACCTTAAAAATATGATAAAATATATATCTAAAAAAAAACTTAACATCCACCAATATCAATACTAATTCTAAAGAAGTAAGATTTTTCAAAAAAAAAAAACAGTCATTATATTATATCAATATTTATAGGGTAAAAATTGTGCACTTGGATGTTTTGGCGCTATTATTTGCCGCATCCAAACCAGACATTTGATCGTCTTCATTTGTCAAACTTATAAGGTATATAGAAATTTTTTTGTAATTTTGATCCCTTGAATGAAATCTGAAACGGTCATTATCTATCATATCCTCCCTTGTTCAGATCTTAAGATCATGCAGTATGAGCGAGAGAAAGAGAAAGAATTCATCAAATGATGATTGTGTTTATGACCCCCTTGGTTTGGGACACCTATATTCTTACACTTTTGACCAGCTAATGATAGTTTAACGTCCACTGGCTATTGCCATCTCACTAGTCCACCTCCTAATCATAAGAGGTCACAGTGGTCAACAGCCATCGTCCCTTTTGCCTGACTTAAAAGGTCGAACCTGAAAACGACGGGTTCATATAAAACATTATCATGTTAAATTTTCTTTTGGTAAAAGTTTATTAATTAGAAGGCAATCTGAATTTTAGTTCTACATAATTGAATAAAATAGTCTGCATTATTTGTTAAAAGTTACAAAAGCTTTTATGTGTGATTGGACCATCCTGAAAATATTTATGATATCCAAGAGACTCAATATATATATATATATATATATATATATGTTGTAATGTACTATTAAACTTTTAACATTTAACTCAGTAAAAAGACCCGTGGGAGGCTGGGAGCCGGTACGAGACTTGTAATATATTTTTAGTGTACATTAAATATAATTATATAATAATAATAATAAAATTAAAAATACCTAAAATATACTACCGCCGCCTACTACGAAACCGTGAGCGGGTATGCCGGCTTGCATGCACATGACGACATGATCCTCCAACCACCAGGCAAGCCCTTTTACCTTTTCCCTTTTCCTACCACCCCGCTAGGCTACTAGCCTCACAGTTGTGGTCCCCACTATGTCATCCGTTCTGGCCCTGACACCTAGCAGCAGCAGCGCCTTTGATGGATGGCCCAACCTCGAATGAGACCCACCCGAGAGAACTGCGATAGGCTGGGCTCTACCCCTTGCCTCCGATTTTCAATTTCATTTGATCCTTGACCGGTCCCACGTGCTTTAAACGAGTTCACAATCATGTCCTTCTAGTTAAAGTTAAGTGTGTATTTGTTGGATTACATACTGTATATTTTTCTTAATTCGCTAATTTTTTTCGGAAAATTAAATTATTTCATCGAATATTTATGATATTTTTCAAATTGGATAAAATATGTCAAAAATATTTGATCATTCTAATATTTATAATTAGACACACGCATTTGAAATATATATATAATATAATTAATATATCTAATATAAATTAATATGGTACAATATAATTTTATATATTTACATATAGTATAATCTATTCAAAATACATTATAGTATATTTAAAAATTCAAATATTATAATAATTCAAAATTTTTGATTAAATATCAAATTGTATGTTCACTCAGTCTGTAATTGAATTTATACAACTAAGTGTTTTAATTTTTGAAACCAAAATTTTAAATCTCATAATTTTTTACCCATCCCTATTATAAGGACTATGATTTTTTATTTTGTATAGAATTCACACCGCTGCTTTCTACTGATTGCGCATTAAAAAATGTGCATCAAATTTCAACACGAAGTTAATCAAAAAAAAAGAAAAGAAATATATTAATTACGTATACAACTTGAAACCTTCAATCCACAATATACGGAGATTTATGACATGTTTAGATATACATACAAAAGATAATTATTTATTATGTAAATTATTTAATTTAAAATATTTTTAATATAAATAATTATCCTAGATAATCAACTTTTATAAGTAACTCTAAATAAAAGGTTAGTGTGTATTTATATTTCATTTTATTATCTATACTTTAGATATATTTCAAACTGTTTGTTTTAGATATTATATTGAAACTTTTATTATCTATATTTTTTACCCTACTAATAACTCACTTGTACGATGCACGAGATTGCAAAGATGGTGATAATAAGCGAATAGAGGAGAGGAATAAATAAGAATATGAGTATGTTCAAAGCATATAGAAAATAATCCAACATAAAACTTTCTAAGAAACTGTAACACACTCAAATTTCACTCCTGAAAAAAAAATTGAAAGAATAAATCGGAAGTTAGGAGAGAATTTGGGAAATGTTACCGCCACATCTAACACAAGATAAATGTCAACCATCTATCTCATGTTAGATGCAATGCTAAAACCTGTCAAACAATTAAATCCGAATTTTAAAAGCTTATTAGAGTACGAGAAATTAAAATTCAATTACAAAGCCCTTGGGAATTTAAATACAACACTTGTAACTTCCAAAGATGAATACAGTTGAACAAAACAAATCCCGAAGGATCAATATCTGGATCGCCTACTCACTCAAGTCAGGTCTTCCACCCCAAAACAGTATCCGATCTTAAACCTGCACAAGAGGTCTGCTCCCAACCATCAGTGGATCATCACAGGACTCATTCAACCAAGGTAGTATCAGTACGGATCCAATACTGAGTAAGTCCCACTACCCTACCTTATGGAAGAGACGTATACTATAACATCAAGTGCATATTAAATTATGATACAATACGTGGATACAATATTACGCATACTCAAACCCACATCACAAGTCCTACCATACACATATGATAACATGTGAAACATATGTAACATCCTATCTAAACATATAAGGGTGGTATGACCGAAGTATAAAGTAGCTCATGCGCCTCATATAGGAATAATCCATATTATTGACAACTTGTCATATAGCCACAATCACATAAGCCGCATGTAGTAATACAGATAATAAAAGTCGGCTATGGTCCAATTAGACTTATTTCCTTTGAATCTTTGTTAAATGTAGTCATTTCACACCACAATCTTTATTAATCCACGTGAGTACGGAAACTCCACTATTATAGCCGGTGGACCGGAATACATACACTCAGGGCAGAACGCTTCTGACCACTATTATTTTCCGGTAGACCGATCTCCAGGGTAAAAAGCTCCTGGCCACTATTATTTGCTGGTGGACCGGTCTGACCCCGACTCACATGGTGTTTTACTGTAAGTACTTAGTGTATTTCCCATGACTTATTCTTTATTCTCATTAATAATATGTTCATTCCACACATATTCTTTAATAGTCCATATGAGTGCGGGAGCCCCACTATTATAACCGGTGGACCGGAATACATACACTTAGGGCAGAACGCTCTTGACCACTATTATTTGCCGGTGGACTGGTCTCCAGGGCAGAACGCTCCTGGCCACTATTATTTATCGGTGGACCGGTTTGGCCCCGACTCACATGGTATTTCACTATAAGTAGTTAGTGTATTTCCCATGGCTTAGTTTATTTACTTTGGTTTGTTGAGCACGGAATCCCCCACTATTATAGCCGGTGGACCGGAAAGTATACACTCAGGGCAGAACGCTCCTGACCACTATTATTTGTCGGTGGACCGGTCTCCATGGCACCCCGGCTCCTGGCCACTATTATTTGCAGGTGGACCGGTCTGGGTCTTCCTCTCTAAGTGATTAGTGTCTTAACATATCTTATTTGAAAGTGTTTTACCCTTGACATGCATGGCTAACTATATCCACACTTATCCTCCCAGGAGGGTCAGTCCCATATTTTGGGACTCTGGCGCCCCTTATCACACCTCGATATCCATTCCCTTTTACACTTACACATAATGAAAACCAACTCCTAAGGGTGTGGGTTAAGGCCCAACACCTCGTGACATCAGGCTCCACCCGCTATTAGCCTCTAAGGTTTCCCTTGAAACCCTAATTGGACCTATGTGACCCAACTTCTTCTTACTTCGCTACCATTAATTCATTTATCTTCAAACACCTCATCTCATTTAGGTTCAATCCTAAATCATATCACTTTACTCATTGATTTCACCTGTGACCGTAAAACCCCAGTTGGCCACTTCAACCCTAGTACCTTTCTTCTCCCACAAGTAACCTCTCCTTTTCACCCAATATTTCTTCTCTCCCATAACACCCATAATCATTCCTTATAACATAAACTCTCACTCTCAACCTACACCTCACTCACCCTTAATCATTTTTACTTTCGCCTTTTTTTTAGATTACTAATTCTTCCCAAAACCCTAATCGGGTCCCTTACACTCCCCTTTAGCAACTCACTTCCCATTTATTTATTTTTTTTTCTTTTCATCTCCATGTCATAATAATAATCACCCTAGCATGCATGTCCTAGAAGGTTACATCATGTCACAGCACATCATAATCACCACATATGGATATCACATTCATGTCATAAGAAAACACACATACCACATACCTTAACTCCAAGTTGCGCTACACATAAAATACGTTAAGGATAATCATGTGATACACAACAGGACATGGTTTATATACAAAGCATCCAAGGCATGCAAGTCACATAACACGTAGGGACCTTAGCCACATCCTTACAAAACACCCATAAGTAAAGGTAAATAGAGACTTACCTCGACCCGAAGCTAGCTAAGCGAGATAAGAGGGAGAGAGAAGATTACTAGATCGAGGATCCACAATAAAGCTTTCCTAGATCGCCGATAGACATCAAAAAATAAGTTAGAAACTATCTTATCAATTAATAATTTCAACTATTATAATTTAATCGTTACAAAGAGACACAAACTATTTTTCTTGGAAAACGTGTCCAAAACTTAGGACATAAAAGCATAGCTGTATTAAGATTTAAGATTAGCTATAAATCAAAACAGATTAATAAAAATACACTTAGGACATTTTAAATTAATTTGGAAAGCCCAAGAACGATAATCGATTATAAGCTAATTTATCGAAAATAACTTATTCGTTAGGTTTTACAACTAAATAGGTAAACCAACCATTTGCATAGAATCAAATCCAAACCAATTAGATTAAAACATAACTTAAATTATTTAAAACCCAAAGACAGAAATCGATTAGATAAGAGACGCATAGCAAAAATCAATTTTATAAAATCATCCCCGAAGATTAGGGTTTTTAATGCCTAAACTACGAATCGACCAAATCACTTCAATTACCTCAATTTGATAGTTTTAAAACACAATTAAACTAATTTTAGATAAATCCCGATAATCAATTCAACAAAACAATCTTCCGAATAACCAATTCCAGACAATCCATTTTCAAAATTTGGGTTTTAAAGCCAACGACGCAAACTCAGGTAATTCAAATCAATTAATTCCAATTAAAGGTATTAGAATACAATTAGGATCATTTCAACTACTTCTATAAATTTAATTTTAGAAAAATAACTATACAATAACCAATTTCCTAATCTCCCTTGAAATCTAGGGTTTTAAGCCCGAAAATACAATTCGGTTGAATTCTATTAATTCAATCAAATTGGATGTTTAGAAATGCAATTAAACACACTTTATAATATATCAAATAATCAATTGCTCAAAACCAATAAAATAAATACACAATTTAGCACAATTAGGGTTTTTGAGCCCGGAATACAAATTCGATCAATTCTTGCCAAAACATATCAATTGATGGTTCGGAAATGTAATTAAACATATTCTAATGTAATTTATATAGTCAATTGAATTAAATAACCCGATTACACAATCCAATTTAAACCCGCGGGAGTTTTGACCTAAAAATCCAATTCCGATCAATTACGCACAATTTTCCCAAATCAACACTTCCAATATAAAATTAAATACATTTTAAACGATATTATAAAATCAATTGAGCGGAACGACCCAATTTTGTCACACACGAATTTTGACCTAGAAATCAAATTCCAATAAATTCTACATAAATTCCTCAAATTGATGATTCCAACATGAAATTAGAAACATTTAAAAACATATTGTATAGTCTATTTATCCAAAATCGCTAAAACGGGCGAATCCGAAAAATTTGGGCATAACCCGGCCAAAATTCTAATTTTTCCAAAATTCCAACATAACCATACAATTAACATATCCAAATCAATCTTACAACACATATATACATAAACAAGCAATCAATTTAACTTTTCACAAGCTAAATCACATTCAATTTACCAAATCCAAATTAGGGTTTTTCAGAAATTTATACCAATAAAAACCGACAAATCGGGGCAAAGGAAGGCCGAGGAAGCTTCGTCGGAGGCCGATGGTGGCTCGCCGGTGGTCAGTGAGGCTCGCCGGAGCCGGACGGTGGCAGCGCAGCCTGCGTTTGTTGCTCCTGCGCGCAGCTGCTATGGTGGCTCGGCTTCAGTTGCTGCTGCGGCTGCTGCTTGCTATGGCTGTCGTGCCGCGTCGGTTGTAGGCTGTGGTCGGCGGTGGCTGGAGGTCGGCGAGCAGGGAGGAGGAGGAGGTAGCAGCTAGCTAGGGTTGTGAACAGGTGCGCACACAGGGCACAGACATGAGCAGGGGTCGGGGCACTTGGGAAAAGAAGAGAAGAGAAAAAAAAATAAGAAAGGAAAAAGGAAAAGGAAGAGAGGGGGGTCGGGGCACCGGCTGGGTTTGGGCTTCTATTTTTTTTTTACACAAATAGACTTAAAATAAAATACTAAAAGTTTAAATATTATTATTGGAAGATTTTATCTAAAATTTATTAAACGAAAATTATTTCGTAAGGTTCCAAAAGCTTAAAATAAATAAAAGAACTATATACAGAATTTCGGAAACATTTTCGGAAAAAATATACCAACGAACGTAAAAATTTATATTATTTACGTAAATATATTATAAGACCCCGAAATAATATTTAAAAACATATAATAAAATATTTAATTCAAATTCTAATAAACCGAGACTAATTTTAATAATTTCCGAAATAGATTTTCCGCAAACTGAAAAGCATAAAACAGAAGAAAATTAATTTCAAAAAGAAATTCTTAAATAAGCTCCGAAATTATTTTTAATTTAAACTTCCCAAAAATATTAACGATTTCTGGAATCGAACAAATTTAAAGTCGGAAATATTTTCCACAGATAGAATTAGTAAAATAAATTTAACTATTTAAATATAATTTCCATAATTTGAATAATATATTTCGTTAACGAATTATAACTCCAAAATAAAGTCAAAATCACACGACAAAGTTATAATCGAGAACGAATCTAAAATATTAAAATCAAAATATGAGAAAGAATGGGAATACATATTTTTAACCGACAATCGAATTCATAAGAATATAATAAAATTATTGTCGTAAACGAATTTATCTAGAATGGTTCGCAACGACAACGATTAATTAAATTCAAATATGAATTCGAGATCGTCGATAAATCCATAAAATGAATCGAAACTAAAATAATTAATTGTTTACATCAAATTACGCTAATAAAATCATTAAACTTAATAGATTTAGATTTTAAAAATACGAGGTATTACAGAAACATAAATTCTAAGTTCACTAGGTGTAACCATTGCAAATTGTAAGCATTCGAACATATAAAATAAATACACATGGAAATAGTGAAGAACTAAAAGGAGATGGGATTATATATTTTGGAACACTTCCTTGTAAACAACCTCTGTAGTTGAGCTACTATTTATTTCATCTTCATCACAAATTAGTATTTTTAAACCTCTTGGATTCGTGAATTGAGATACCGCAACATATAATTGACCATGAGTGGAAACATGTTTCTTCAAAAGAAGAACAATATTTGATAATGATTGACCTTGATTCTTGTTAATTATCATTGCATATGAGACAATGAGGCGGAATTAGCGTTGGTTGAACTTAAAAGGAAACCTAGAATCATATGGTGTGATTGACATTTTTGGAATCAGAACATCACTTCCAACATGGTTGTCGTCTAAAACCTTGTATTATAGGACATAACAGCCAAGTTTAGTTAAAATCAACCTTGTCCCATCACACAACCCAAGTGAGTGATTTATATATCTTAATAACATTACAAGGGTTCTAACTTTCAACTTAAGGACAAGGTTGGGTAAACCATAGCATCAAATTACATTAAAAATTCATGTGTGTGAACATCAAGGAGTAAATCACTACTACATTCAACTCTATATGGAGTATCAAAGCTTAGTTATTAGTGTTCTTTGGAGTTATCATAGAAAGCATATAATCATTGACAACATCAGTAACATCAAGTGTAGGAGCTATGATAGGCATTCCCTATAAGTAAGAATGATCAAAATAGTTATTGTTGACTTAAGGAAAAGTGTTCTCAACAATGGTTTGTACCAAATCACCATCTATTGTAAGTAAAAGATCACTAGAGATGTCTATTGTGGTATGACCATCATTCGTACCACCAAGTTTTCCATTGCCTATATTGGCGATCCATTATGCAAAATCATGTAGCTTGCATATTTCTTTAGGTGATATAACATGTCATAATCTTATATTCTTAGTTAACCACAACACCTTACAATTTCTCCAGAAAAAAATGAATTGATTGTTGTTGAATAATATCTTTCCTGCTGCCCTTTGGTATAACAAGAAATATTTGGCGAAAGTCTCCACCAAAGACAACAAATTTACCACAAAATGGCTTATCTAGGTTGTTTGGAGTGGAAAATATCAATATGTACCTCATAGAGACATAGACTCATCAAAGGCTTCAAAACACTATATAGTTGACATTCATCACAATTGTACATTTTGTTACATTCGCTTTTCTTTCTGAGACAGTTTATGCATGCCTAGTAAGTAAAATTTCCAATAGATTCAATGACCTTGATGGTACTAGTTACCCAAAACATACCATGTTGCATAGTTGTGAAAACATTAGTAATTTATCGTTAGTAGCAATAGAGCATAACATATATTCAACACAAAAAATAAGATGAACTTTACCCTTTTATATATGCAACTCACCTTATTCTCGATATGTTATTTCACAATCTTAAATTGATAACAACCCCTTCATAATTCATCGGCAATAGCATAAGAAGTTGAGGTTGAAATCTAGTTAATAGAGTTGATATATGAGTGTGGATCAATCACCATACTGCCTCAAAATAATAACAAAAAAATTTAGATGTTGTCTGCAAGGAATGGGTATGAGGAATTCTAGAACCAAACCAATTTTTTGCAATTGTTTCTTATGAAAATAATTAATCTATCACGTTGAATGTTGTCTTGCAACATATATTGCCTGTAGAAATATTAGTAAATAAAGTATAAGAAACTATAAGATGCAAAAATATCTTCCTAATATAGAATACCTAAAGAATTATATATTTGAACAAAGTAAATTATATACAAAATAATTCTTTAGAAACACATAAATGTACTATAATAATAACATCTTTTGCATCCCCATCATATTTTGACCTCTATTTCTTTATATTGGACATCAATTGATCTACGTAATCAGCTCACAAAGTGTATGATAATTCTTTGTTCTTGAAAAAACAAAGATAGACATCAAAATAATATTATGTTGTTTTGCTTTCATCACACAATGCATGCAAAAAAGTGAGAATTTGGTTTACTATGGGTCACCCAAAACAATATCCATTGTCTTGGTTAAGCCTATTTCTTTTATACCTTTATAGCCTAGAGAATTCATCCCCACAACTCTCCCTATGACATCTACAACAACAATAAAGATGATTAATTATTGAAAAATGTAGAAAAAAAATTAAAGTTAACAATTAAATAATAAATTGTAGATATTGCCCAAACTTACCAACATCAACATCATTAGGGACATAATGACCACTTGTCAACTCAAAACTATCTGTAAACTTAAAAATCACACTAGTAAAATCATCTTCTACGACTTTGGTAAAAGTTGTCCTCTTAATAAATTTTATTCTTAGTAAAATCACCTTAGTAAATTTTATTCTTAGAAGACTAGAGGTACACCCTATGCCTAGTCTATGTTGGGTGCAAGGTAAAAATAACATTGTACCTAGGAATCAAGTGTGAGAAACGCTTGATTCCACCATGATATAGACTACAAAATAGAGATATACGAATAACCATACCTTATGCCAATTCGATTAACGCTTACCAAAATCGAGCACACTGAAACTAGAAATCAGCAATCACTTGAAAAATAAGGAGGATATGCTTGTGTGAATAACCGCCACCCATAAAAAGGATGATTGGTATGTTACGTACTGAATAAAGTAACAATATAACTGAAGTAGGGTACATGAGAAAAAACACACATGCATGTTAACATAAAATAATATAAGGTAAATACTGATTCCATAATTTATTATTGGATATAAAAAAGATATATTCTTTTATTTATGTTGAGTTCATGGACCCCACTATTCTTAATATGATGGAACAGACTGAAGCACCTTTCAAGGAAAAACACACCTAATCCACTATTATCGTCTGGTAGAATGGAGCCAAGCATATACCAGGGGAACACATTCATGATCATTATTCCTAAACCGGTGGAATGGTATAAAGCAACTTTCAAGGTAAAACACAGCTAAACCACTATTGTCATTTGGTGGAAAGGACACAACACCTCGGTTATGACTTATGTAATCTTTTACTTTAAGTTATTAATGTCTTATCCACTAGTACTTATTACTTAATCATATTCTCATTCACGTTGAGTATAGGGTCTCATTATTCTTAATCCAGTGAAACAGACTAACACTTAAGCCGCTATTATCATCCGGTGGTACATAAACACAAAAACTCCTCGACTTGACTCACCTGTTTTGTCATTTTAAATTATTATTATATTATTCATAGTTGGTTATATCAAGATCATTATGCAAGACTCATATATATGCATAACATATACTTGAAAACAAGTAAAGCATAACCATATAGTTATCAAGGCATTTTCTAAGGAATAGGTTCACAATTCTCAAAATATTACGAGTATCTTACGTAACACATTTAAATCCTATTCTCCTTTTTAAAATTACCAAAATTATATTTTTAACCCTGATTAACTAAAGTATCATTTTTCTCACCGAAAACCTGATAATCTCATGTTAGGTAAATTGTATTTTAGTCAATATATTATTTAATCACATTACTTATGGAATAATGGATAACGCCCCCAAAACTTATCAAGCCATAATTATTTTCCATATTACCATCAAATAACTACAATGTCCCAATGGTAGTTTAAATACTCATATTTTCCTAAAGACCTTATAAATCCCAATATTAATACATGTCAATTTTCGATATTTATACGAGATACATAAGCCTAGTCATATACATAGATCCCACATATCCAACATTATACCCAAATGAAAACTTTCACATTTTCTTTTTTTTAAAGATATTATATCATAGCATTATCAAAATCAATATTATCCATATAACATTCCTAAATAAGATACCCCATACAATATACGTTGCACACACAAGTCCTAACTATAACGTGTATCTTTACTGATAAGGACACCGGAAGATCACTTATGGGAATAAGAATAACCCACAATTATAAGTTAAGAATAAAAAGTAAAAGAGGGTGGAAATGGGAATAACCGAAACTAATAGAAAGCTCGGGCTACATGGAAGTATGGTGAAATATATGATGGTGCTAAAAGGGAAGCATGATTGTGCCAAAGGAATAGTGTGGGTGTGGCATGCAACATATGCACAATTCAAGAGTGTGGAACACACACAGTTGGGATTTACGAGATTCACATAGCACTTCATGAAGTGCATAGGTAAGAAGAACAAGAATATGCAAGGTTGAATGCGAAACCTTGTATGTGTTGTGCGAGCGTGCACGATTGCGGAGTGTAAGGGTGCATGGTTGTGTTCCACAAAAAAAATGATCAGAGCAAGATAAAGAAGAAGGAAAAATAGGAAGCTTGGGTGATGATGAAGAGGGATGATGGGGTGGCAGTGGTGGTTGATTTTCCAAGGAAATGGCGGTACTTGGTAGTGGTGTGTGGTGTTAGTTGTTGTTAACAACATCGAGGGAGAGCAAGAAAGGAAGTAGAAGGATGAAGGTGGTTAGGGTTGGTTGCTTGATAGACATAGAGGGAGTGAGAGTTAGGTGAGCTAATAAATGAGGTACAGAGAGATTGGGAGGAGTATATATACATGCATATGGTGGTGTGCATGAAGAAAAACATATTAGAGGAAGGCGTGCACAAGGAGCATGATCGGGGGTGATGGGAAAAAAACTTCAGCGAAACATATACCATTGATTTGTGGGAGATCATGGTTGTGATGATAAAGCATATGGTATAGGTCATGGGAGCATGGTAGATGAGATATGTTTCGATAGATTTTTGATGGGTTGGTGGTGTGTTGCAAATGAGGGAAGGAAATATGCAAGGCAAGTAAAAGAAGATGAAAGATTGTAGGGGAGAAGTAGGAAAAAGAAAAGGAGAAAGAAAAGGTAAAAAGGAGATAAGTGTGGGATTATGATTAAGGTTAGGTTAAAATTTATGATTAATGAAATTAAGTGTGATTAAACCATTAATCATATGGGATTAAGGTTAGGTTAAAATATAAATTACCCAGACTAAAAGTAAGGTTTAGGTTAAGATTTAACATTAAGGAATTAGGGTAAGGTAAAAATATCGATTCCTTAAGATTAAAATTAGGTTAAGGTATTAAATACTCGGGATTAATATTTGATAAAAAAATTCGGGTATTACAAGTATGGTATATGATATTATTTAATAGCAAGAATGAATGCAAAATAATATGAAAAAATTGGAATGTAAATAACTAATGAAGAAGTATTTATATGTAGGGGTGTACATAATATAATTCAAATTGTAAACTAAACCGAACCAAATTGTGTTTTATGACTTGATTTGGTTGATGGTTTGAAAAATTATAAAAAAATATTTGGTTATAATTTCAATAACTATATTACATTTTACTATATTCACACACACACAATATATATATATATATATTCTTAATACTTCTTCGTAAAAAATGTTTTCTATATAAAAACTTGCAAGTTCATAATGGTAAATTATAAGTTGTAATTCTAATTTTTTTTCTCTTAAGTTACACATCTGCATTTCATGTTTTTCTTCTTCTCTTTTCTTTGTAAGTATTATGGAAATGATTTAATGTTGATCATGTGCTTGGTTTCATAGTTTGGACTCTATATTGATTGAAAATTTGTAAAATTATATTGTAAACCTAATTTTTGATTTATAACATAAAAAAATAACTAATTTTAACTTAGATTTCATACATTGTAAACTAAATAACACAACATTATAATATCAAGGTTTGGTTAGGTATATGGAATTTAAAAAATAATTTGGTTTGTTTTGAAAAAATTTCAAACCACAAAATTACGTGTTGGTTTAATTAGAGACTAAAATTGAATTAGAACAAATCATATACATCCCTACTTATATAAAATAATGATACAAAATATCCATGTACAAACAGAAAATACAAAATCGCATCGAAGGAGAAATTTGTAAATTTAAGAGCATTTTAATATTTCTATCTCTCTCTCTCTCTACTTACAATAAAAGATGCATGATCCTCAATTAATTAGCTATATATTGATAGCTGGTTCCTCCTAACCAATAAAAAATTAGCATATCCTTTTTACTTTCACGAGGTGACTCAACTAGGTGAAACCCATATTCCTTTGTGTAAGGGTAATAAGCTCCCAACCACAACAAGTAAGGGATATAGATAATTACATGAATTCACAGCTGAAAATAAGCATACATGCGAGATACGTATAACAATGCAAGGTAATTACTGGTGCCTCTCATTATTATATATAACATATTTTAGTCTTTTATTTACGATGAGTTCAATGATCTTGTTATTCTTAATCTGATGACGTGCACTAAAACACCTCTCAATGACAACACCTAAGACACTATTATCATTCGATGGAATGAAACCAACATAAAAAAGGGAAATAAGCTCTTTACCACTATCATTAAATCGATTGAACACTCTGAAACACGTCTTATGGAATAACATACTTAAGTTGCTATTATCGTCGGGTGAAACGTATACAACATCTTGGTTCTGTCTCACATAATCTTTAACTTTAAGTGATTAATGTATTATCCATTAGTTACATTGCCTCAAGTCATATTCTCATTCATGTTAAGTCTAAGTTCTCACTATTCTTAATCTAGTGAAATAAACTAATGCACCTCTTAGGAAAAAAATACGCCTAAGCCAATATTATTGTTAAGTAAAGTGGACCCATTAAATACCTTGGCCTGACTCACGTGATATTTCACTTTAAATAATTAATGTATCATTCATTATTGGTTTGATAGATCAAAAACATACTTGAAGCAAGTAAAGCATAACCACATAGATATCAAGACCGTTCTCAAGGATTTAAGTCCATATACTTTCCATGAACCTTAATTTCACATTTTAAGCATGACTTATTCTCTATTGTTATTTTATCCACAAAATATACTATATAATCCGCAGACATTATTATTATCAGCATATTCAAAAATCAAAGTCTAACTCTAATGTATTACACATGCAATATCAATCCTATCGCAATAGTTACTATTTATAATGCTTACAAAATCCTAATTTCATAAATTTTTCCATAAAATTCTTATGATTACCATATTGAATATAAGTTCCTAAAATAAATTTACTAACAACATATCTAAAAATCGTAGTCTAACTCTAACGTTTTGCACATGTGATAATAATGTTACTATGAAGGGAAAACAAACATTGAAAGGGGTGAGAGTTTGAACTAGGATAGTTAGATTAGCTTCACCATAGGAGGAAGAAATTCCCTTTGAAGAGGAAGAATAAAATCATACCACAAAGCGATGGGTCATTCAAAATTTTAGAATGGATTGGGGCCTAATGCCTACAAGCTCAAGCTTCCACTAGAAATGAGAGATATATCAAATACATTTAATGTAGGTGATCTAATAGAATAACTACTCTAGTTAGTATTTAAAGCAGATGATATTTATAATGGCTTAGCCAAGGGTGTCTAACATTCGGTCCGGACCAAAATTTGGGACCAATCCGACCAATTATTTTAGGGTTTGGTCTAACATCGAACCGATATTGATTCTAGGTTTCGATTTCGAAGTAAAAATATTTTGGTCCTTAATTGATTTTGGTCTTATTTGGTCCCACCTTTTTGTCCGATCTAAAATCTTATTAATATTTTACCTATAAAATACATATTTTTAAGATAAAAAATATATAATTTAGTAATTTTGGTCTAGTCCCAGTTCTAAATTTGAAAAAAAATTGGTCCTTGATAGGGCTATAGTCTCATATGGTCTAACTTTGGACCGATACACACCCCTAAATGTAGCTATGAAAGTAGCATTTATAGTTAATGGTAACCAGTATAATTTGGGCTATTATTTAAATGATGGTTATGGTATTTACTCTCCATGCACTACATTCATTCGATCCATTCAATCACCGTAAAGTGATAATTAAACATAAACTCTTTCCTCAACATCAAGAGGCAATAAAGAAGGATGCTGATCGTGTATTTGAGATATTACAAACACGATTTGCAATTATTTGAGCTCCAACCCTTATGTGGGAGGTTGCTACTTTGGGAAAAATTATGATAGCTTGTATCACAATACATAATATGATTGCCAAAGATGAATGAGATGCTTACAATCGTGTGCCAAATTTTTTCAGCATGATAATATTTTAACAAACATATTCCGAAGCATGAGATGTATCTTAAAAGAAGGTGGGTCATTTGAGATAAGGAGAAAATATTCATTTGAAGTGTGAATTGATTGAAAATATTTGGAGACTTTTTGGTAACTAGTAGGTTGGTGTTTGAAGATTCATCACTTTTATTGTTCTCCCATCTCAAATACGAATGTTGTGTTTGGCGTGTTGTGATTGTAATTTCCATAACGTTCATGATGCTTGTTGCATTGTTGGCATTCATTTCCTTTTCAACGTTGTATTTGTATATGATATATAAACTATTGTATTTTTTTTACGATTAACAACTATTTTAGGGGTATTTTGGGGGCTTTAGTTAATATTGAATTAATTAATTAATTAAAATTATAAAAATAATAGTCAGATAATAAAATAATTTTTTTATTGAATAAATAATATTTGAATTATAGTTAAGTAGTTAATTATATTAATTTAACTAATTAACTCAGCAATATAAATAGTAATTAATTAATAAACACTAATGAACATATTTAATAAGTAATTAGATAAAATAAATTAAATAACAAATTAGTTAGTATTAATATCTAATAGCGATGAATTAAAGAAAAAAATCATAACAAATAATTATAAATGAAATATATATTTTCAAAATCAATATAATTTAAAAAATATTAATTATTTAAAATTTTATATTTTATAAAAAAGTATTTATTAATATAGATAAAATATGATGATATTAAATTGAAAGATATAAAGTCAATGGTATACGAACAATTATTGAAGATCGTATGACCATGGAAAAATAGATTTTTTTAATAGCTTAAGAGAAACATTAAAAGAATTTTCTTATATATATATATATATATTGGGACAAAAAAAAAAAGAAAACTTAAGATATTGATGAAGTATTAATCATTGTTGCTGCTCTGGGACACCTGAGTCTCTCCTCTCCGCTCTAAAAGGAGGGAAAAACAGAGAAAGCAGCAATCTCCGGTCATCTCACTCCCTGCATGCCCTGGTGGCCTGGTCGAACATTATTAATATCAGGTAAAATCAGCAGCCCCTGCCGGTTCAAATAGTCCAGAATAGAATACTGAAATAGATAGCTGCTACCGCATCTTCATCACCTCGCACATTCTCTCTGTACTACACCATCACAAATTAGAAGATTATTACGATGCTCCAAAAGGCCACGTCGTAGGCTGCTCTTTATATAGCATAAGAAAGGCAGTAAATATCAGATCAGATGATGACAGGGTCGAGAATGCCGACATGGAAGGAGAGAGAGAACAATAAGCGGAGAGAAAGGAGGAGGAGGGCCATCGCCGCCAAGATCTTTACCGGCTTACGAATGTACGGGAACTATAACCTTCCTAAACACTGCGACAACAATGAAGTTCTCAAAGCTCTCTGTAAGGAAGCTGGGTGGATGGTCGAGCTCGACGGCACCACTTATCGTAAGGTAATGATCATTTATAATTTATAATAATATACCGTCATGCCATCCATTATTCAACTTTATATTTTAGATCTGCATATATTACGTGTCTTCATCTCATCCTTTTACTCTATTTAATTTAATTTTTTTTATTCTTCTCCCATATTTCCGGCGAAGGATATTCAGAAATGAATTTAGTTCCGTAGAATTTTAGTTTCCGGTCACTGCTCATTAACGTGATTCGGGCATGCTTGATGTCTGCCGGAAATCGAGTTTCAGGCGTGTCCTGCAAAATTGTGTGGGGTTGGGAGTAGACTCTCATCAGTCGTCATTTGATGGTTAGCGATTGCGAATTTGAAAAAGAAAGAAAGATGATTTGGTGAAATCATCATAATTATCATCATCATATTCATTATCATCATTATTATTATTTCTTCTTCATATGTTTTCCCCGGTACGATTACGAAACTACCAATACATACAGATTCCCTGCTTCTTCTGTTGTCGATGACGATCAGTCTGTACGTTAAGGGCATGGAAGAACTTGCTCCTCCTTATTTGCATCATTACTTGCCCCGTCCCTATGCTAATGTCTTTATCTTTAGGCGGAGAAGTGATTTTCTGCAACTCGAGAATCATGCAATTGTGAGATGCGAATTTTGAAAAAAAATAATAATAATAATTGTGCGAGAGGACTGATGTCGACTTTTCTCTTCTGTTTAACCATTGGTATTTTAAGATTCAAAATGGCGAGAAAGTCCGGAGACATGGTGAATGCTCTCTTAGGTTTTTAATTTACTTGATATCTATGTGAATAGGATTCACTGTAAGACGGTTATTGTAAGAATTGCTTCCGGTTCAGGGATGAACAAGTTAGGCGGGCCTTGTTCAGTTAGCACTTAGCAGCAGCTGTAGCTGCAAATGTCAATGTTTTGGGAAGCTCGCTCTCTGTCTCTCTCTGAAAGTGGTGTATGCAGTACAGTACTAGTAGTGTGAATATGGAAGGAGCACTGACCAGCGACCACCCTCGTGAAACGGCGACCTTTTTTGCCAGCTGCCTTTCGGTTTATTTATTTATTTTAGTAGGAGTCCGAGTCCGAGTCCGAAACCTCATTTCACAATGCTACAGACCGACACTATAAGTTATAGACTTCCATCATCATTGGCTACCATTTCTCAAAGGGTAAGGATATATAGCACCACCTGACATTGATGCAGAGCATCTTTTTTCACTTTAAGTTCTAAAAATACCCTCATTGCTTAGGGGGTGCTGTATGATATTTCCAATTAAGGGCTTGTTTGATACGGGGTCATGGGGTTGAAATATTTTTTTCTTTATTTTATATTTTTTATATTAAATATTTAATAATAATAAATATATTGTTAATAAAATATTTATTTTAGATTAAATAAAGATCTAAAATAAATATTTATTAAAATAAAAAATTTTAATTTTTAATAAATTATATAAGATATATAAAATATAAAGATAATTTTTCCGCATCTTTTATACTCATACGAAGCGAGCACTGTTGCTCAGGGCTTGTAGAGGATGTCGAATTCGAACCCTAGTAGCTTGGTAAGCCACCTCTACTACATAAGGGTTTGAATTACCCAATTTATCAATTGGCAGAGGCTTTTGTGGTTTGTTAAAATTATAAATCAGCGATGCAACAGAGATTGACTCTATTTGCAAATGACAATTGTAATGGCGAGCATCTCTCAGCTGTAGGCAGATGAAACTTACATACGGGGGTTTAGGCATTTGTTGTAGTAGGCTATTGGGTGTTTTTGTTGAGAAAGGACAACCACCTATGGACACGTCTATTTCAATGCAAAGGGTAAGAAAGTTTGGGAGGGCTAACACAGGGACCACAATCATGGTATGTTTGAGGGGGTCAAATGCCCTTTGGGCTGGTTCATTCCTATCAAAATCTGTCTTCTTTGGCAAATATATTATTAGGCTTGTTAGGGTGGCATATCCTTTAACAAAACGCTGATTATGCCATTGTCTAATGAGCCCAATTAGTCCATGTACTGTTGATAACTTGCTATGGACTTTGGGATGAGCCATTCAAGCATGGTGTGGACTTTTGCTTGGTTAACTTGTATTCCTTGATCCGAAACAATATGACCTATATATTCCAATTGCTTCTGCCCAAAAACACATTTAGACATTTTAGCATAAAGTTTATTATTGAATAAAAGCAGTAAAATAGTGGTTAAATGCTAGATAAAAAAAGACCACAACTTTTTGGAAATAAGGTCCAAAAAGATGGTTAATTGTAGTTTAAAAAGTGGATGGGGCATTAAAATCCAAAATGTATGATGAGTAATTTAAAATATCCCTCATGAGCTCTAAAAGTCATTTTTGGAATATCCAGAGGTTGGGTTTTAATTTGAAAATAACCGCTATGAAGATCTAATTTAAAAAATTTGGAGGCAGCATGAATTTCATCTGGCAGTTCATCTATGGTTGGGATTGAGTAAACAATCTTTTAATAGTTATTAACTCTAGGCATGATAGCTTGCGCAAAACCGCCGGGTCTCGTACTTCTTTTTGACCAATAGCAGCACTGGGGATGAAAATGGGCTAGCAAAAGGTTGTATGATACGGTTAGTGAGCATCTCAGCAATTTGTCTCTCAATCGCCTTTTTTTTGTTTTTTGAAGTAGAGATACTGGTAACGTCTAACATCAATGGGTTGGGTTCCTTCTTGGAGGTTAATGTGGTGATCCAATTGTCGGTGGGGAAGTAATTCTGTTGGGGTAACAGACACGCTTTCAAATTGGGTGAGAAGGGGAGAAAGGCTAGGGTCGTTTTTTGTGGAGTTGGGTTGCTAAGATAGTTGGCTATTTTGGAGTTGAATGTGGGATAAGGCCGCATGGGAGGAGGTCTGATGGATTCTTTATAGCTGCTTGAGTGTTATTGGGTCTGGGTTACCCGGCGGGGGCCGACCTTTTAGCACAGTACAGGCCCAAGTTCCTGCATCAATTGGACCCAAAAAATGAGGTATGACCCAACGATTTAGAGGACATGGAGGTCCATTTGAAAGGGCACACCTTCGATGTGACGATGTCTGCTCTGACATTCTGGAAAACACCTCCTGTCCTCAATTTGTCGCCATTTCCGACGATCACAACGAGGGCCTATTTCTCGCTCACCGGTAGACTCTAGTAGGTGGCGGCTCGCGGGTGGATGTCGTTGTGAGTGCTGATGGTGTCGACAAGTATTGCCACCAGTTTCCCGTCGATGGTTGCTGTTAATCTGAAAGTAAGAGGATGGCCAGATCCTGTGAGCCCATGGAGAGAAATATCTGGTTCTGGCGCCTCGTCGTTTTCAAGGTTACCATTTGATTCGCCCGGTGGCTTGTTTGTTGACGTCTGGTCCGATTCTTCCTCCGTTAATATGAGTATGAAGGCCTAGGTTCAACAAAGGTGCTCTGACCTGAATCATTCATTGCAATGGCAGCAGAGGCCTTGTTCCTTCCGGGCCTTAGGTTTGGCAGGTGAGAATCGTCCAACAGGGTAATTAATTGGTTTTTGTGGCGGTGGAATGGGTGGTAGGGCTAGGAGGGACAGCTTAGGTGGTGGTGGATTTGGATTGGGCCTTTGGTGACTAGGGCGGTTGAGGGGAGCTCTCTTATCGTTAAGCTCATCTTCTATGAGCTTTGCCATAACTATAGCTTGTGTTATGGAAGTGGGTTTTAGATAGGCCATTATTCGTTGTACTTGGGGGCTTGAGGCCTGATACAAAGCTCCAGTTGCGAGGTCTATAAACCTTTTACAACTGTTTTCGAATGTGATCTGGTAGTTTGAGACAGTGCATTGATGTGTGAGCTTGAAAAGTTTAGCCTGGTTTAGGTAGGTGGAGGGCCAAACCGATTTTGGATAGCCTGGGTTAAAGCTGATCAAACGGATAATTGTTGGTTCTTGTGCATTCATTGAACCCAACTCAGAGCTAGTCCTGTCATGTAGAAGCTTGATATACTAAAGCCTTGGCTCATCAGGTAGGTTGTGCTAGGAAAAGTAACAGTCAGCTTGATCAATCCAATCCAAGGGATTAGTCCCATCAAAGTAGCTCATTTCACAATTTGGAGTCCGGGTAATGATGGGGTCAGTTTGTTGTTCTGCTGCAAGGGCAATGGTTGGAGGATGGCGCTTGTGGTCGTGTTTGGTTAGGTATGTAGATGTGGGGAGGTGGGGGATTGTTCGAACAGCTGGGGAGAAGCCGGGATACCTTGGCCAGAAATTTCGTTGAGTGGTGGGAATGGGTGGCAAGTGTATTGTTGACTTTGTTGATGGATTCATGATGTGCTGCTGTAAGACGTCTTTCATGGATCTGGATTGGGTTTGCATAGGGTAAGGTGCTCTCTCAATGAAAGCACCAGTTGATGGCAGTGCAGTAGATTTCACTTATTAGAGCAGTGAAAGGCTCCAAAAAAGAATGGGAAGGCGGAGAGATAGATCTTAGAGAGAAGGAAGGAGAGAGAATTTCTACACCATGACAGGTGTCCATACAGCAGCTGGCATACAGGAGAATATTCTTTCAGCTGTAAAAAGTAGTGAAATAAAGGACGGCGCAACACCTTTGCTAGACAGAAATTCAACAGAAAGTGCCCGTATGCTCCTATAGATATGTTAATTCAGCAGTTAGTGACTTAGTGGCAGCTAGAATACTTGACTAGTCCTGGACATAGTAGTCTGAGAACCTTTGTGGCTTGTTGCTGCGCTTGGGCCTAGGCCTGAATTGGCCGGGTACATCTTCCGACCTCGCTTCCTTTATTCGGAGGGTTGGATTAATTGACTCCATGAATGCTTGCTAAAAACTTTCTCAGGCGCGCCGCTCTCCATGTTATGCGAACAAATCTTGGTATATAAATAAAAAGTGTAGCCTTTGTCATTTGATGGCCTCAGTTTTGTTTATGGAGGAATTTATGATGCAGGAGACGCCCATGTGAAACGGAGCGAGATATTTCTATAATTGCCGCTGCATTGTGTTGCCGAAAAGTTTAGCTTATTCGGATATCTTCTGGGCTTCGTTTCTAGGATAGTTTAATGTGACATCATGCGATGGATGAGGTGCTAACGGGTCTGTGGGCAAATCCAAGCTATGAGATGAAATCCTTCTTTAAGTATTGATCGTTGTATATGTGATCGTGTTACCAAATAATTAACGTATGGAGTTTGGATGTAATGCAGGGATGTAAACCGGTAGGGCGTATGGACATCTTAGGTGGAGGATCAACATCAGCAAGCCCGAGGTCATCTTACCAAGCAAGTCCTTGTGCCTCTTTTAATCCCAATCCCGGTTCTTCATCCTTAGCCAGCCCTGCCTCATCCTCTCATTATTATGTTGCTAGTCCCAACATTGATGACAGTTCCCTTATTCTTCCATGGCTCAAGAACCTTTCATCTGCATCATCTTCATCTTCTTCCTACAATATGCCTCATCTTCACATCCACCATGGGAATGGAGGATCTATCAGTGCTCCTGTCACGCCTCCTCTGAGCTCCCCGGGTTCCAACACCCCAAGACCTAATTCTGGGCGGAGCGGCTTTTCAGCACGCCTGCAGGATTGGCCTGGGAGTGGGCGCCACTCTTTCCTTCCCTCATCCACCGCCCCACCAAGCCCTAGCCGTCAAAATGTCCCCTATTCGGAATGGGTTTCAGGAACACAAATTCCACAAGGTGGGCCAAGTCATCCAGCTTCCCCGACGTTCAGCCTGACGTATTCGAATCCGTTTGGCGTTAGAAATGAGCCAATGCTTCTTGGTGGGGGTCCCTGCTTGTCGACTCCTAGCCAGAGCGGAACATGCTCCCCTGCTATTGCCGGTGATCAGATTACAGATGTCCCGATGGCCAACCTGATCTCAGATGAGTTTGCATTTGGAAGCCATAAGAAGGGCCGAATCAGGGCTTGGGAAGGGGAGAGGATTCACGAGGATTATTTAGGGGCAGATCTAGACCTCACTCTTGGGACAACAACAAAGGCGTGCAGGTGTGTTGCTGACTGAAGAAATATGAAAGATCTGTTCAGGGTCTACCGTCTCTTTAGTTGGGAGCTTATACCGTCCGTCTTGCAGTGGAAGGAGTTTGTTGAAGGTTGCTGGGGGTTTCCAGAAGATTTAGCTAAGTTATTATTGTAATTGAATTGGAGTGCTGCATAATGATGCTTTAGGAGTTTGCTAGTAATCTATTATGCCTGAAGAGACTTTGAGTGTGATCCTACTATTCATGGGATTTCCCGGGTTTGTGCAGCCATTTCAATTTGTTTTCTATATTAATTGGACTAGACGGACTTGCTTTTCGGCTTGATGAAATGGGTTAGCCTGCCTGAGTCTTGTAAGAATCGCCGACTAGGAGTCGCCCACCGTTTGTAAATCTTGAAGCTGATGAACTTCCTTCCAAGCACATGGATATCTTGATTAGTTAGTAAATATAATAATAATAGTAGTAGTAATGATAATAATAATAATAATAATAAAATAGCACTACGACATTTGTTAAGTAGATTATCTATTGACTATTATACTTCATTTCAATCGACACAGTTCGATGCTGTTGATTTTTTTTAAGATTCCAAGAACAAAAAGCAAAATCATAAAATTAATTTTATTACACCTTTTCAAATAAATTATTTTCAACAAATAAGAAATAGTAAAGCACATATATTCTAAATGTTAAAATATATTCTCTTATTCATCTTCAATTCATCTCATTATCCCAATTGTAGAAAGAATATTAAGTTATATGATAGTTCTATTGAAAAGTTTGATTATTTTATCTTTTTTCTTAAAATCAACATGTTAACAAAAACAAGCGAATAACTTCTAATATTTTTAGTTCAAATATTAAGCTTTATGATTATTGATTGTTTTTTTGTTCTTCTTATAAATTTTCATAACCAAGTCCAAATATAGAAACGAGTCACCCTAGTTGAGATAAGGGAGACACTGCTATAAAATAATAAATGAGTAAATAGTAATATATGAAAAGGCGAACAAACATCCAAGCAACACTCAGCAAATAAAAATGATTGGTCTAAATAGAAAAAGTTTTGGTTTAGTTTTCAACGATACCTTTCTAGACTTCTAGTTTCTACGCCCCCTCTCCCCTTTTCCTATAATCCCAAACTATTTTCCTATGACTAGGTGAGTAGGTGACATGCATAATATTTACATTCGGCCAATAACCGCAAGCAAAGTGTCAATCCACCCATTGAGCACTAGCCAATGGAAAAATGAAAATTCAAAACTTTAGTTATCCAAATAATTCCTCGGTTAAAAGTAAGTAAATAAATTAGACAGACAATTTAACACCGACTTTTATAGTCTGTTTATACTATAGAAGGTTGTTCAAAACATCATCGTATGTATATCATGAATAATATATAGAAAAAAGATACATAAAAGAAGATTAGATGGTGGCTATAATTTAAATTTATCGTTTAAAGTAAATTATATATCACAGTTATAGATCTAAAACAGACGTACAAATGTTGCCAATAACTTTAGCTTGTTATTGAGTGACGGTTATAGTTTACGATTGCCATCTAGTGGAGTTCAACATTCTATTTGGACTGGACCAGTCGATTATTTTAAGTTTCAAATTTCGAAGTAAAAAAAATAGAAATTGATTCTTAGATGGTTCTAGTCTTTTCAAACCCAGTCCAAAGTGGTTTATCTTTTAATTCACCCAAAAAATTCTTAACATTTGACAAAAAAAAAACATAATTTTAATATATATATTAAAATTATGCTTTAACCGGTCCAATATTGACAATTTCAATTTGGTCTCTAGTCCCCACTTTGAAAAATTCCACCCCTTAGCTAGCTTCTCGTCCAAACACAATCCATCCAGTCTAATTTGATTTTGGACTATGTACACCCTACTGTCATCTATTCTCAACTTTAAACAATGATTATTATCCAATACAATTGTCTATTCCCTACGAAAATTTACCTTATTTTTTGTTATCAAGCTTTAAATGGTGCTTTTTGTTCGATAACTGTTGTTTATTGCTTTCCTCCCCATCCTCGTTTTTCTTTAATTATTCCATGTACATCAACCACTTTGGATAATACATTTTATTGCAACTAAACTTACAATACTTATATTTTACAACATATAATAAATAACGCAAACAAGATAGAAATAGACCAAACAAGAGAGTTTCTTAATATGATAGAAATAAACACACATTTATTGCTAATAGATGTCATTGATATCAACTTAGTATCTCCATTTCTCATGGACTTTAAATGAATACACTAAGCTAGATAATAAAGAGTTTTCTTGTAGACTTATGGGATTGGCATCTTCAACTTGGTATCTCCAACTTGGTATGTTTATTTCTATCTTATTAAAAAAAACTCTCTTGTTTGGTCTATTTCTTTCTCATTTGTGTCATTTATTACATGTTGTAAAATAAAAGTATTGTAAGTTTAGTTGTTGTAAAATATATTATCCAAAGTGGTTGATGTAATTAAAATATTAAGTTGGGATACACAATTATTAAGTAGATTCATATCTATAGTATTAAATGATTTAGTGTTGACTTATGGGATTTATATCGTCATCGTGGCCATCATATGTCATAATATGCATAAAACCATTAAAGTAATAAGTAGACCTACATTTTAACAAGATATTGATCACAAATATATGTCATTTACAAATAATATATAATTTCAACAAAACATACATTTTAAAATTTACAAAATTGAAGTATTTAATATTATATGCACATACATCATTAATCTACATCGGTTTAGGTTGCAGGGTCTACCCTCTTTATACATAAAGTCTAATTCAAGTATATAAAATTCATCTTCGCGATCCTTTTTTTTATTTACATTATCATGAACATTGTTAATATTGGATGAGAAAAGTAGGTCCACACTGAGCACATTCTCCCCATTTATGTCATTATCTCATTTCTTGGTAGATAACATCACATACCGCTGTTTATCTACTGATGACTAATATAGAACATATGTTTTGCTTGAGAAACTAATATAAACGAGTCCTCCTAATGACCAAGTCTCAAAAGATCACCCTTGTAATCTCCACTAATTTAGTATAATTGTAATTTTGATTGTCAACATTTACAACCAAATGAAGGAATCCAAAATGAGGTATAATCCAATAATCATATACGCCTGATCACCTTAGAGTACATCACTAATGCCTAACACAAGGTTTTTGTATTTGACACTTGATATATTCAAAGCTTTTGATTCCATAGTCACACCACTACATTGTATGACACTCTTGTCATATTGCTATTTTTATGTAGAATGTACTACCATTGATCATATAATCGTTGTATCACAACACTTCTCTATGACAGATATATGATAACCAATACAAATCAGTATTGATAACAAATACATGCGATGAAACAACTCAAAAAATGAGCTATTTTGTTTCTCTGATAAACATTTTTCACTTCTATATGCATTTAAAGCCCTAATTATATCCATATGCTTTTGCGTAAATAGTTTGACATCATCTTTATTACGAAGAACATACAAGTGAACTTTGTAGTAATGTGTAGGAGTCATCAATGTGGATCACGTAAAATCTTTTACCCCCTTTCCCTTCATCCTTAATATCTAAATGTCATGGTTTAGGCACGTCCATAATATAAGCATCGGGTACAAACTTACAATAAAATTTAGTCACCTTCTTCACTAAATAGTATTCAACAATGCATCTTCCTAGTTAGTTTGGGTTCCTCACGTGGTTGCTTAAGAATTGCATAAACCTCTCAAAGAATCTATCTAATGATTTATTTTCATTTCAATACAAAATATACTCATTAGGATAAACATGAATTTTTTCATAAATCAAGTCCATATAGGAAATAATATTTTTTTTTACTTTATATATCTCAGAAAAAAAAACATTGACTTATGGTAGCATCTCTTTCAACACCTAAAGAAGAGAAGTGAAGGTTTAATCACTCAATCCACTAGCCACATTAAGGTTGTACAGTTATAACACAAATAATAATCTTGTAAATTTATTTAGCCATCATATAGTAGTATCTTTGAATCATTGGCCAATTTCACAAACTTTTTCATATAATCTCTAAAATTTTCTTGAATGTTATTTGTCAAATCTTCCATATAAGCAAAGCCAACATCTTAAACATTATCTTAGTCAACACTATTAGGTCAGATACTTACCTAATCTCTATACTATATCTATTTAGTGTAACTTTTAGTAATTTTATGGATAATAACATGATCTTGTATTTTATTGACCAATTTTCTTTTAGTGTTACCACAATATATACATGAGCAACATATCCAAAAAGAATCTTTGGTATGTTCAATTGCAAAATTAAGGAAGTCATCAACATAATTTACATACTCTATAAAGTTATTTAGATGATGTTGATGACTTCCTTAATTTTGCAATTGAACATATTGAAGATTCTTTTTAGAGTATACCCAAGTACAATTTATAATACCCTATTTAAAAAATAAAATTAAGAAAATAATTTAAGAAGAAAAACAAAAATGACTTCGTCTATATAAAAAGTAGCTAGCTTATAGCCAGTATCATATTCATGTCCAAAAGGACTACAACAATAGCTAGTATATAAATTAAGTCATGCACATCCAACTACAATGATGACAAATAAAAGAAATTACAGAAGAAATTTGAGAAACATTATACGATAATAAATACATTGGTCTTTAAGAATATACTTTAACATATATATATATACACACACGACCACCTTTACTACTAATAATGATAATGATAATGATAATATTATCCATAATAAATCTATTGTACTTTTTTTGCCATAAAATTTTAATTTAAACTATTGTTAGTTCGTATTACTTACTTATATATAACAAATAAAAATTACTCCATTTATTTCATTCTAACAAGTTGTATAATTTTGAAGAAAATAATAAAATTACAGTTATACTATTTATTAAAAAATAATAAAGTATTTAATACATACATAATGATAAAAAAATAATGGTAAAAATAAAAAAGCAGACTTTTACTTTTTTTAAAATAAATTATATATATAAAATTTTAATAGTATAGTTACTTTATTTTCAATACAAATGGACTGGTACACTAATATTTATATTTTTATAGAAGTTTAAATTTTAAATTGAAATTTGATTTTGGGCGAAAAGCATTATTAAACAACTTTCTCTCTACTTTTATTTAACTATTATTTTATTTTTGCAGCAAGGCATAATTATTGTCCTATTTAGCAGGTCCAAAGATGAGAGTTTACGACCGCCCTGTCACGGTCCGTGACTTGCCCCAAGCATCTAGCCAATGAGCCATGCGAATATGAGTGCTCCCTGGTTGCCTGACAGTTGCTAATGCCGATGTTATGTCTCAGGTACGACTCGGTGTCCCTCTTATGCATCTCTATTGTGTTATTATTTCGGGATGTTGCGCATATTCGGCATGGTGCTCGACGGTTCGTAATGTGGGATGCTGGCCTCACCAGGGACGCTGGGGCCGAAACCTCTGAGCACGTGACAACCCGCTGTATCATCTTCCATCCCTTGATTCTTTATTTCTCCTCCTCATCCTCGACGTGGCTCCCCACCCACTAGAAGTCCAGACCCCCACTCTGTTTTTCTTTAGTCTTTACTCTTCGTGGTCGTTTGCTAGAGTAATAATAGAGATGAAAAAATTATTTTTATATTTTATATAATTTAGTTAAAATTAAATATTTTTATTTTAATTAATATTTATTTTATATCTTAATTTAATTTAAAATAAATATTTTATTAAAATATATTTATAATTATTAAATACTTAATATAAAAATTATAAAATAAGAAAAATTTTTCTCTCTTTTTTACTCTCATACCAAATAAGCCTTACTCTTTACTCTTTACTCGTATCAATTTGTTATCTAACGGGATCTGCATTCAATGCGCAATACAGCTGCCCTGTGTTCAGCTCATCACTTAACGAGTCCAAAACCTAAACTTCCTATTTGTTAGTACGCATTGAAATTTCTTGGCCTGGTCATTTCGCTCGGACAAGTACCTCCGCTTCGAATAGTTAAATTTCGTGCTAAACTATCTCAAAATAAAAAAAACTGTCAGTTAAGTTAAAGCTTTCAAAGTTGCACGAACTGTTAGTTGATTCTCCGTGGCGAATGTCGGTATAGAGATCCTTTGAAGCATGGGAGGAGGTACAGAGGCATGGCCATGATTTGGCCGATAGGTTAGCGCAGGGTTTTTCGGGGTTAATTCCTTCACATGTCAGTCCTCCATCTTTCTCATGGCCTAATCCCCCGAAAACTAAGATTTTTGATGTCGACTTCGAGTTTCCAGCTCAAAATTTCGAGTTTGTGCCAAAAGATTTTGGACTCGCAATTGATAGCTCTGCAATTAATGGGGTTTCGGCGATATTTGATATTGGAAACAAACTAGGTCGAGCTGGAGCTTTTCTGGGGGCTTGCTTGAATGGATTGGTCCATCAGTTTTTCGGCGGATTCCAGCACCATTTAAGCATGATGATAGTGATAATGCTATGCTGAATCTTCACGTTGATGTGGGTGGCGAGAGGAGTGACATGGGTTTGCAAATGAGAGAAGATTTAGGGTCAATGGCAGAACAGTTCAAGGAAAGGTTTACCGATGCTGCTCTGGAAGGAGTGGTGGATGAAGACATATATGGGCTCTACTTGAACATTGGAAGGCTTTTTGGTAGATCGCAGGTACTGCGATTCAACTGCGATTCAATCCTTGAAGCTATGATGTCTGTACTCTTTTATTTGGTTGTTTCCATCATCCTTTACTTTCTACAATCACCGATAATAAAAATATATGCCAACTAGTTTTTAAGCATAACATTTTTATATGCATATCTGTGTTATGTTTCTTAGGATTTATACTGATGGACAAAGTTGAATGGGTTTTCTCTGAACAAATTTATAATCCATTTACAAATCTGCTAGCATGAATGAGGTTGCTTTAGGACCTGCTTCTATTCTTGTCGGATATGGTTGCATACGCATTGCACTTAGCCTGACTGAGGTGTTAGCCTGACTGAGGTGTTGAGTGACCAGCTGGTTGCCTATAGTGGGGAATCTGGGGATGGGATTATGGAAGAGTAGTAATTGATGGATCTATGTTGTAATCTCTCCTTAGGATTATTTCTGGTTGAGGTACCTTCTACAAACCCGGGGATAGATCATTGTTTTTGTTGCCGTCTGCGATCACCACAACATATTTTTTACTGTTCCATGTCCTTGCTGCCTTCTATTATGTATCTGATAATGAGGATTTACTTGCTTTACTATAGGTAATAATCTTTACATATGCAGTTATTGCGCGAGCTTGGACTTGTCTCATGCTAAAATTGAAACTAGTGTCAGCAGTTATGTCAAACGCTCCCACTGTGTTTTCTGGCTTTCACATTCATTTTCTTGTGCTACACTCTCTGCTTGTCAAATTACAGGGTTTGTAAATTTTTCAAAATTGTTTCACAATACAAGTCATCGTACAAAAAGAATAGAGCATTAAATGCCTCACTGCTAATTCTTCCCTTCCATTTTCATTGGTAATTAGTTATAAAGTTGGGGTATTATTGAAAGAATGACAATTAATGTTTAGGTATATTAGTAAATTTTGGTATCAAAATTTATAAAATTAATTATTGCTTAATTTGCGTGCTAAAATATTATGTCCTTTATTATGAAACAGAGGGAGTATTTTCTATCATCGACAGATAGAGTTTTTCACCGTACCTAGCTGTTTAGTTTAGATGCCAAAGTTTTTTCAGTAAGCTAGTTTTATTTTGGTAAGTAATGAAGTGTTATTTACTACCAAAATAGAAGTTACAACCACCAAAGAGCTACAAAAAAATGATACAAATAGTAAACTAGTCTCAAACCTTTAGCAGGTTATCAATACAAAATTTCCATGAGGCAAACTTGTATTCATTACTAAGTGAGAAACACCTACTAGCAATAGTAAAACTGATTTCCTTCTGTAAAGAAAAGGCAGTTCTTAAAAATCCTAGCATTTCTTTCACACCAAACAGTAGCAATGTAAGTAACATAGCAAGCATTCGGTAAACTCTTCTTCTCCTTAGACTGTCGAGTCTTCTTTGCAAGTATCTTCATTTCTCTAGTCTAGGTTGTAACTGGATCCCTATTATCAAATGTTCTCTTGATCTTGCTCCAGATTTCTCTGCTGTAAGGTCATTCAAAAAATAGGTGTGCATGATTTTCATCTCCATTAGAGCAAAGGACACATCCCATGTCCATGTTGATCCCCATATGTTGCATTTCATCTTTTGTAAATAATCTATCCTGGATAGCAAGCCATATAAGAAATTTGTGTTTAGGTGCAGCAATGTGGCACCATACCTGGGAGAACCACCAAATTTTGTTGGCTTTGTGCCTTAATTCCTCATAGGTCTTGTGTACACTATTGATTTTCTGCAACGTCAATGTGCTGAGTTATGGCTTTCTGGAAAATATTGACAAATAAAGGCCTTAGTTGGAGAATTTGGTTCAGGTGGCATGATTTTCAGTAAGCTAGTTTTATGAAAGCACAATTGAATATGAATTTCATTTGCAGCATTAATTACATGTGAGGATGCCAAGGGAACAGTACAAAGATGCTAATTGTTTTCAGCTGTTCAAACACTCTTTATATTTCAGTTGACTTTAAGGAACTCACAGTTTTGTATGGGTTGAAACACTCTACTGTAAGCATATGGGACTCCTTTGCCTTCTAGTTCTAGCTTGCAATATTATAGACAGTTCATCAGGAGCAAAGCTGATAATTGTTAATTATTGTCATTTATGCTTAGGGAACCTTTAATATCACATCAACTTATGATAGCAGAAAGAAAGATGTAGAAAGTTCTTTAGCTGCCAGAGGTGATTTATGGAGATTGGAGCTATCAAATGGAAGCTCTACTCCTGGAAACGAGAATTCTTCTCTCTTCCTTCTTCAGCTTGGTCCAGTGCTCTTTGTCTGTGATACCACACTTCTCTTGCCTGTTCACCTGTCAAAACAACATTTTCTTTGGTACTGATATGATAGGAAGGTATGCCGGTTTCCTTGGTTTCCTTACACTTAGATATTATGGTACATAAGTAATGTAAATGGTTGAAGTAGCTGCTTGCTTGCCGCTTTCTGTGAGTTTGTTTGATTAGTATTTTAATTGGCCTGGCACTAACAGTTTATCCTTGGTTTACTGTATGGCATTTTTTCCCCCCAGCTTTCATCTGAGCTTAATGCTGTTGTTTTTTGGCATTTAGAATGGGTTGCACTCTCTCTGTCCAGCTGTTTGGTCAAAGCATAGAAGGTGGCTCTTGATGTCAATGATTTGTCTCAACCCTGTTGCTTGTGTAAGTTGCAAAATGTAAACTCAAGTTATGGTTCTTTGCATCCATCTTCTTTAAACCATTGGTTCCTGGGAGATTTGTTAAACTCATCAGGAAATTCCACATATTAAATAGTATAGAGTTCATCAATTTGAAGACCATGTAGCAGATTACAATATGGAATTCAAGTATTCCAGTTGTTGGCTCATCAGGTATGAGCACCAAGATGCCAATTTGTTCTTCAAGTTGTAGAACGGAGGTGGTTCCTCGTGCTCCTAGCTCATATACAGTTTATACTTAATAAGTCGTTGAAGATGCATTCTAACAAAAATGATGGTTTCTGGGCCATATATTAGAAGTATAACTCTACACATATTAAGAATCAACTTAACCATTATCGCATGAAATGGATATTGGAAACAGAAAATTCTGAGATGCCTTTTACTTAAATGGCTTGGGAATGGTGGAAAAAGTTAAACATACTGTATAATATTCAATTTTAGATACCGTTTGGGAAAATAATATACGGCCTGAATCTGATATGAAGTAATAATATAATAGAGGATTTGGTAAACACATTATTTGTATGTGAATGTAGTTGAAGTAATAATTGTGTGTGGTAATTTAAATTTATCTAAATTGAAATAAATTGATGTATAATTATAAATTCAGACATGTGGGTGGAGTTGGTTGGGTTTAAGTTATAAAAAGTATTTTTGTAACAAAAGTAGATAGTACAAGTTCTTTTTTGGTATTTAGTCGAATTGGTGGGACTTGCTTGAAGTAATAATCAGTTGTCTTTAGTTACACATAATAACATTATAATGATTAGAAAATTATATGTGAAACAAATACTTGACGGCTATATTATTAGATAATGTAGAAATAAGATGAGTTATCAAATAGTATCATATTCTAAATTTATAATTTATAAATTTGAAATTTTGAGGGTTAGGGTTAGAGATTCAGACATCGGAGAGGATCCGAATTGCTTGCTTAGCTAGTTTTTGACGCTGCAGCACCGAGATGCATAACAAGAAGTCATTATCATCAGCAACTACACACAAGCTAAGGAGTTTGTTATATAAGCTGTGCTTTTTAAGATTGAAAAGGAATGGCTTGGCAGCGGCCAGCTATTGGGCATGCAAGTTGCAACAACAACAATCCCACCACACCCCCCGGGTGAAAAACCACCACACAGAATGTTTCTTGCTGCTCAGAAGGCTGTTGGTATGAGCAGTAGCGTTGAAACATGGAATAGCAGCTAGCGTCACAGCCAAGCAACTCAAACCATCCTAGATCCTCGTGGAAAAAGGCACTAAAGATGGATGTATATATTTTAAACCAAGTTCCGACCAAAGTTGTGTCTAAGACACCTTTTGAGTTTTTCAAGGATTGGAAACTAAGTTTAAAACATATATGTATTTGGGAATGTCCATCGAAATAACAATTTATAATCCACAAGAGAGGAAGTTAAGACTCTAAGGATCATAAAAGTGTATTTCATTGGATATGCTGAAAGATCAAAGTTTTATAGGCTCTGTTGTCTATTGTGCAACCCTAAATTTGTGGAGTTGAGAAATGCTAAGTTTTTTAAGCACAACTTAATCAGTAATAGTGATTAGATCGGGGAATCAGTTCTTGAGTTACACATCTAGTAGAGGAGGCTTACAATTTTTGTGATAAAGTGACTTTCATTTGCTGTGTACAAGGCTCCACAGAATACTAACATTAATCGAATAGACCAGGTTGCTTAAGAACTTCCTAAACTAAACAACTAAGTAGTGAACATCCCTCACAAGAGGATGCAGAATGATTTGCTAAGAAAACAAGGTCAGCTATATCTAGTGACTATTGTATGTATTTACAAGAATCATAAAATGATATTTGTGTGATATTTGTTTTCTTGATCCCAAAACACTTTTTTGTGCCATGAGTATTTCATAATCTAAGCTAGGCGAGGTACATCTAAGGCACACTAAGGCGATGAGTGCACAAGTTTCTAAGGCATGCGCCTTACTAAAAATTAACTATTTTTAGGTTTTAAGTTCATTCAAAAAAATCTTTAATTAATTGGGAAGGAAAAGGAGGTAAGGGAGGAGTGAAAACATGTCATAGGAAGACCAATAGGTGTAATTTTGAATAAAAACGGAAAGAAATGCATTTTTTGTAGAGATAGTACTCTAATTAGCTATTTTGGTCTTTAATTTTAACAAGGTACATGTAAGGCACACTAAAGCGATGAGTGCACTAGTTTCTAAGGCATGCACCTTACTAAAAATTAACTATTTTTAGGTTTTAAGTTCATTCAAAAAAATTCTGCAACCAATTGGGAAGGAAAAGGAGGTAAGGGAGGAGTGAAAACATGTCATAGGAAGACCAATAGGCGTAATTTTGAATAAAAAAAGGAAAGAAATGCATTCATTGTAGAGATACTACTCTAATTAGCTGATATAATGACTAAATCTCTTGTTGAAAAGAAAAGGGAGGGAAAAAGGGTAGTAGGAAGACTTATAGACATGAATTTGTGGGGAAAAAATTATGTATTTTAACAAGATCAAAAAGATTGATAATTTGGCAAATCACTTAGCCCAGGCCCGTGCCTTTGTCTTGCGCCTGGCGCCTTAGCGCTAGGATCTTTATGGCCTAGGTGCACCTTAGGCCTTTTCAAACACTGGTGTCACAAAGGGCTTGCAGATTTGAGGGAAGAAGTGTTGATTAGGCCTGGAAGCACTCCGTGTGGTTCCCCTGCTTTTTCAACTTCTTGGCTATTCCAGTTCTAATTAGATCAATTTGAGGAACTCTCCTCCCAAATACAATTTTGCATCTGTCAACTGTACACCTAACCTAAGTCTCCCTGAGATGCATGGCCAAGTCTAGATCAATGTAGAATGTCCAATGGAGAAGCATCTGTCCAGTAGGCTGGTAAATGTATATCAGCTGCGTGAAATGTACTTGCCAGTTCTTAACTTCCTGGTAAAATGGGAAAGAACTAACTACCAGTGCCTTAGCATTGAATGCTAAATTATTGTTATTGTTATTGTTATTATTATCTGAAAGATTCTGTTCCATTCTTAGTTTAGCTGGTAGCTAAGGATCTTTCTTTTTCCTCCTACAGTCATTCATGGATGTCCAGTTCCCAAACGGACAACTCACTTATGTAGCAGGTGAAGGGATAACTACTAGTGCTTTTCTTCCTGTTTTTGGAGGCCTACTTCAAGCGCAGGGTCAATATCCAGGAGAAATGAAGTTCAGCTTTTCTTGTAAGGTCAGCTAGAAAATTGAAAATTTTATAGATCTGTATTTCTTATCAGGACTTTTGATATTCAATTATGAACCATTTTATGTGTGCTTTGTAATTCTTAAGTTAATTCTTCTTGTTTGGGTCAGCGAGATTTCTCTTTCTGATATTTGTAGAATAATTGGGGAACATGCATTACCCCTGCGGTTCAATGGCCTGATAAATCGCTCTCATTGGGCCTTGAGCAGGCTCTGGCTTGGAAACGATCTGGTCTCATGACGAGGCCTACCCTCCAATTCAGGTGAGAATGGTGCTTAGTTTCTTTGGTTTTTGGTGAATGTATTAGTGAAACTACTATTTCAAGTGTGACAATGCATATTACCATGTCAGATTTGCTGCAGTTGCCTAATGTAATATTTGCTAGTCTCCCAAGTATTCTGGTGCCTGACGGGTGTGTTGCGTAGATTGGCATCCTCTTACAATGCTCAAACTTTAAAGTGAGTCTTGTTTTAACTTTTCATGGAGTGCATTGTGTAACCATGCCCATTTTATTGAAAACTTTCAGAGCTTTGTGCTTCTTGCACTTACCAGAAATGGATTTGATATTTCTGAGTGCTGTCGGTCGTTAATTATAAAGAAGATCTTGCTTGCTCTGTCGTTCTTCTCTAAAAAGTTCAGAAACAGATTCTGAAATCTGTGTTTAGTAACCTTTCATTGATCAGAGAAAAATAAATATGTTTGCCATCGCCTCAAAAATTTCCTGTGGGACATTTTCCATGTCATATATTTGTGGATACATGCGGCCTTTGTTTGATCGGTGCATGCACACCGATGTATCTTTACTCTGATTGAGTTAATATTGTGAAGAGAAATAAATGTTAGCCTGATTTACTGGTTTGACAATAACATTTTTTATCGTTCAAATAAAGAGAGGCTTCTTGAGAACATTAAATTTAGGGATAGCAACTCTACAATCTTGTGAAATAACTTTTTTGTTGTATTTTTCTTGACTTTTTTGTTTTTCCCACAATTTTATATTGCCTAAACTTTGTTAATTTTCTTCTTTCGTTCTTTTCTTCTCTTTAAGAAAATATATGCTAATTATAATTATAACTCATAAGAATAATTAAAAATATAAATTATTAATTAAAAAATATTATTAATTCGATTAAATAAATAATAAATCAATAAAAATAATATTAATTTCAATGATAAATAATTTATTTGTAAGAATGATATTAATCATAGTTATTTCAAGTAATGCTAATTATAAGTATACATAATTAATTAATAATAACAATGTTAGTTATAATCGTGAATTATAATTAATAAAATGTTATTAATCTTAGTTGTAATTAAATAATCAATGTAAATATTTGTTTAGGGGTACATCTTGGTATTCCCGGCGGGAGGGGGTAACCTGATAACCGAAGTGCGGGGGAGCTTGGGCGCTTGAAGATGGAACCTAAATCCTGTACCACTGTTTGTCTGTAGATTTTGTCTCTTGAGCGGGGGCCAAACTCCTCACCGGTTGAGCACGATTACGATCACGATCCCATTACAAATAATCTTAATTATAATTATTACAATAAATAAATAAATAATAATAATGATAATTGTCAAGATAAATTAATAAGTATTAAAAATAATGTCATAATTATAATTTATTAATCAATGTAAAAATATTGATTATAATATTAAATAATAGTTTACTATGGATAGTAATTTTTATAACTATAAATTATTAATTAATAAAAATATTATAAATCATCATTATAAATAATTAGTCAATATAAATAATTTTAATTTTAATGATCCATAAATTGTGTATAATATTAATGTTAGTCATAATAATAAATAATAGTTAATTATAATTATAAATAAACAATAAAAAATAATTATTAATTATTATTAATAAAAATATCATTAGTCTTAATTTTAATTAAATAATCAGAAAATGGTATTAATTATAATTATAAATAATTAATCGATACAAAGCATTATTATTATAATCTTAAATAGCAAATTAATAAGGATAATATTTATTATAACTATAAATTAATATTAATCATAATTATCAATGATTAATATTAATTTTAATTATATACGAATAATTTATAAGAATACTATTAATCATAATTATAAATTATAAATGACTAATTATCACACATAATTTCAATTATAATTGTAAGTAAATAATTAATAAACAAGAATGATATTATTCACAATTGTATTAATAAATGATTTATTAGAAAAATCTAAAAAAAAAATACTAATTATAAGAATGTCTTATTAAAATATAATATGTTTAAAATTATAAACATACATTAATCCATTTCATATTAGACTTTCATATATAAATGTGTCTATCAAATATCATTATTACGTCAGACATTATTTTACTCATATTTTTATAACATCATTACTTTAACTCAGATTAGATATAGGTATAGGTAGCAATTCGGTCGGATTTGGGTTGGGTTAGAGCGGGTTGGGTCGTTCTAGGGTTGGGTTGTTTGCAGGTCTTTCTCCTTTGTGGATTGGTTGTGGGTCGGTCATTTCGGATCCGGGTTGTATTGGGTTAATTCATTGGGTCAGATCGGGTTTAGATTCGGGTTGTTTCGGGTCTACGTTCGGATTATTTTGGGTTAGTTTGTTTGGTTATGTTAGATCTATGGATGCAAAAGGGGCAGATTTTATCCGAAACACAATGGGTTTTATCCGTTAGATACTTAAACTAATATTGATAAATAGATATAGATGATGGAAAAAATACCCATTGGATACGGGTATGGATTATCCATATCCCTATCCATACCCATACCCGTATCCATATCGATACTTGTTTACCCGATATATAATTACCTTTTTACCCTTAATTTTAAAATAAATATAGTATAAATTATGGTTAAAATTATCATTTGACTTAACTCTAAATGGATTTATTCTATGGAAAATATACGGATATGGATTTGTAAGTGGATACCCGTTCCGGTATAGGTACGAATTTGAGTACGGGTACGGATATGGATACGGGTATATGCGTACCCGCCCTGTTTATATCCTTATCGGGTCATGATTGGGCCGAGAAATATCTTATTCTGGTGATTTCATGTTCGAGTTAATTTGATGGGTTGTTTGGATTAACTTGACAAATTAGATTTTGACCGGTTGGGTGCGGGTTGAGCTAGTCCTAGATCGAATCACTTTAGATTTGGGTCGAATCGGACATTGACGACCAAAATTAATCTAAATCATTAATTTCGTAAGCAAGCAAGCATAAATTTAACTTCATGTAAGTATGTGACTAATAATGTGTTATTAATTGCTGTTTGTTTATTATTATAGCTTTATAATGTTGTGTTTTTACGTTAATAAATCGGTAAAATTAGAATATCATTGGTGAATAAGTAAGTTCACAATAAAAGTAATAAAATAAATAAAATTTAAATAATAATATATTTTTAAAATTTTTAAATAAATAAGAAGATATGTGTATTTTTTTATTATCATAACCGATTAATATCGAATTCAGTTTTGTCAAGTTGGGTCGGGTTGATAGCGGGTCGGGTTGGTGGTGGGTTGGGTTGATGTTGGATTGCGGGTTAGAGTTGGGTCGTGTTTGGGTTTAGGTGAGGTCGGGTTTCTATTATTTGGGTCAGCATCGAGTTAGATTAGTTTCGGATTGGGTTGAGGTCGGGTTGATGAATTTATTGGGTCATGTTGGATCAGACGGTTCAGGTCAACTTTTGTTAGCTCTAGATATAGGTTACCAAAGAAAAGTCATTTCTTTTAAATTGTAGAGTGTGTTTTAGAAGTGGAGAGGTGGATGTGGAGGCTAGGGGAGAGGAAGTAGGGGAAAATGGAGGTGTGGGGTGGTAGGGCAGGATTCCCTGGTTGTTTTGGCCTTTTGGGGGGTAGAGGCGGCGGAATCGGCGGCACGAAGGGCGGCATGGGGTCGAAGGGTGTTGTTCGAGAAGGCAATTTCGCACGGCCGAGGTGGCTCGTGCAGGGCAGGGCAAGGAAGACTAGTGGTTGGGTTGTGTAAAGGGCGGTGCAGGGAGCGTTTTGGTGGTCGGAGTGGGCGGCGAAGACGACTGACGGTGGAGGGATAAAGAGCTGAACAGGCGGTGGTTGCGGGGTCGGTTTTCTGGGCTGCCAAAATCCAGACCCGATTATGGCAGCCTTCGGGGCTATTTATAGGCCGATTGGGAGGGGAAAACGACAAGGATGAGTGGCAGAGTAGAGGGGCCAGGGTTATGGGTCTCTGTCCGGCGGGAATGGCTGGCGCAGGTCATGTCTGCGTGGGGCAGGAGGAATGGCGCGTAGGAGAGGGGCGGAATGGACCTGTCGAAATGGCAGGTAAGTCAACGGGGAAGAGAGGGGAGGAATGGCCGGAGTGGGCGGTGTGGTTGGTGTAGGCTTTTTCGGCGCTGATTTCGGGCTGCAGGCGTCCAGAGGTTGAAGATGAAGTGGGAGAGGAGAGGGATAGACCGGCGGTCCAAGGGAAAAGAAGAAAGAAAGAAAAAAAGAAGTGGCAGGAGTGGCGCGGGAAGGTTGGGCCACGCGGGGGAAGTTGGGCCAGCGGGCCGGCGGGCTGGCCCAGGTCGGGGGAAAAAGGAAAAAGGAAGAGAAGGAAAGGAAAGAAAAGGAAAAAGAGGGGGAAAAAGAGAAAAAAGGAAAAAGAAAAGGAAAATTGGTTTAACTAAAATGATTTAATTTATAAAATAATATAATACCATATTTTGGGGTAATAAATTTATTTAATAATTTAATTTGATATAATTAAAATATAAGGGTTTTAAAAAAAAGGATAATTTTAGTAAGGTAATGATTTGGAAAATTATTTAAATAATAAGAGTATGATAAAATAACAAAATATTTATTTTAATTTATTAAATATTTTTATCAAATTTTATATGCTCAAAAATCCATAAAATAATTAAAATAAATTTAAAGGGTAATTTATCCCAAATAAAATTTATTTATTAAAATATAGGCTTTTAAAAATTTGGGGGATTACATCACTACCCCCTTAAAGAAAAACCTCGTCTCCGAGGTTTACACCTAGCACTAGCGGTTAGAAAGGGGGATTCTAAGCTACTTGGGGTAACTACCCCCTTAAAGAAAAACTTACTAAGAAATGGTTGGACCTGCAGCAAAGAGTTCTGGGTGTCATCAAAATTTGCAGCTGATCTATCATCATCTTATGATGTTATACATTTTGTCTTCAATGGTTACTCCCTTTCATCTTATAAAAGGTTGTGTTTTGACTAGAATTATGTATCCAGCTTAAGTGATATCAAAATATTATTAACTTTATGGTAATCGGCTTTTGAATGACATTTTAGTTGGAGTTAATTTAAATGTCATCTTTTGACTGAAAGAATGGTCGACGTAGTATAGTGAAGAGTATTCTTTTTAGTTTCATGATTATTGGGTTGTTATTTGCTATGGAAGTTGTCATTGCTGCTAAATATGACACTATATGTGGCTTAAATTTTCATTGACTTATCTGTTCTAATCTCCACTACTTCCTTCTTTCACAAGCCTCCAAAACCTGCAACTTCTCCTAGCTTTACAAGGGGTAAAAAAGACACGCACACACACATACAAGGGAAGATGCACCATACCGTAGCATAAGAATAGAGTGCATACATTTTTGTTTTTAGTTTCTTAGAAGTTTCTAGAGCATTTATGCTAGTTAAGAAAATTTGCACTTTAATGATTTCTTCCTACTCTTTTATCCTTTCATCTATTGAAGATCTCTATGATTTGGATCTTGCATCCAAGTATTTAGCTCATTTTGGGGAAAAAAACCAAAAATCAAGATAAAAAAAATTGCAGATCTAAATCAACTAGACAGAAATTTACCGATCTAATTCAATTATACAAAAACAAAATTAGGTTCCAGATCTGGTTCAATCATATAGAAACTAACTCAATTCTAAATCTGATCTAGCAGACACAATTTTAAATTTAAGCATAAAGAATGAGAAATTCGAAAATTTAATCCATATTACCTGTATTACATGCATAAGATGGATGCTCGACAGCAAAATCGGCGTTGGAAATTAGATACTCATAGTGCTTGTATTACCTGAGGAGGATTGATGACGAACGGCGAAGACGATATTGATGAAATTTTTTTTTGAACAAAAAGCATACAGGCAAAAGTGTTCGAACGATCATCTACTTTATTAATTAAATACATCAAGAATAATTTTATTAGTTACTAGTAGGAGTTTAGTATAATATAACAACTAAATTATACTTAATTATGGTATCTTATAAAACTAATCTCCCGATATATTTTTTCAATAATCCAAACAAATTTATCCAAATATATTCTATAAAAATTAGCAAACTAAATAAATCTAATACAAATATAAACATATTTAATCTATTATAGATTTAATAAAAAAAATAAACTAATCTAATCTATTACCCAATTAATATAATTAAAAGCATTCACCAATAACCCCCACCATATAATAATATTTAATATATTTAATGAAAATATAAATAAATCTAATAAATATCAAATCATATATAAATAATACAATAACATAATTAATAGAGTATAACAAATCTAAAACCATAATGAACAAATTTAACCAAATTAAGCGTAATTAAATAATATAACTAAAAAAATATAATTAATAAACTATAATTATTAAACATAATTACACATCATAAAAATAACCGAAAACTCTCAAATAAAGACAGAATTTTCCAAACTTATATTTAATTAAAATATTATAACATAATTAACAGAGTATAATAGATCTAAAAATATACTAAATAAATTTAATCGACTAGTAAAAAAATATAATTAATAAACATTATTAAAAATATAATTAATATAAATATAATTAGCAAATCCTAAACCATTCGTTTGCCCCTTCCCTCTGGTATTACCCCGATGTCATCGGCAGAGTAGGCCGATTATACCCCTAAAACAGCGGCCAAGTTTGTCGAAGCCCAAGCCCGACCACCAACAGAAATTGCCGTTACTTCCTCTCTGTTTTGCCTGTTTCTCGCTCGGAAATTTTGTCGAAGTCCAAGCCCCTCCACCGGTAGAAATTGCCGTTGCTCCCTCCCCATATCGCCCGTTCCTCCCTCGGCAAAGTTTGCCGGAGCCCAAGTCCCCCCCCCCCCCCCCCACCGGCAAAAATTGTCGATGCTCCCTATCCCATATCGGGAAAAGCTCCCGTTCCTCCCTCCCCCTTGTCGGCAACTTTAAACGAATGTCACCCCAGAACATCGGCAAAGTTTGTCGATCCTTTATTGTCCATATTTTTTTTATGCTAGATCTAGAACTAAAAAAATCAAAATTTCACAAGATTTATAATATTATTTTTATCTATAATTTAAAAAAATAATTTCATAAACTAGATTTAGATGTGCAGCTGAAAAAAATAAAAATTTAAACTTACAGATTTACAACGAAATAATTTTTTTTTAAACAAATCATTTTAATCTACAATATTTGTAGAAAAAAAAACTCATAAATTTACTCAACATATTTTTATAACTGAAAAAAAAAGTGTTAACCAAAAGAATTTTAATTACTTACCTTTGGGGAAGGGACGTGAGCATACAATAAAACCGTGGTCGCGGTCGCGGCCGCGGTGTCGCGGTCGATAAATTATGTGTCACGGCCGTCGCGGCGTGATTTCTGATTTTTTTTTCACAATATAGTAGAAATGTTGTTTATTCATCATTTAATTACTTATACAACTATACATGAAGGTTATATGTTATATTAGAAGTCTTTAAATGACTTATTATATGTTAAATTATTCTAACAACACTACTTTTGCCTTGTAATGACTTATTTCTCATGATTCTGACACTCACCTCTTATTTGATTGTTCTATTGTTGTGTGTGTTTGGAAGGGGATCAGGTCTTGGCTTGGTATTGCAAAAGGTTGTACAATAACAATCGTGTATAGTGTAATTGGAGCTCTTAGAAGAAGTTAAAGAGATTCTATTGTTCCAGACTTTCAAGTTCATCACTTTTGTCCGAGGCTCCGAGTCCTAGCTTCTGCCACTTACCTAGTATGGAGATTGGAGTTTGGAGAACAAGGAATGAAGTCTTCATTTGATTCTAAACATGTATATACTAATGGTTTAGTTGTACAGATTAAAAAATATGCACAATGATTTGCTTGTAAAATTGTTTTGTAGACCTTCAGTTCTAGATCAAAACTTTTGATTAGGTAGAGAAATCATTTTGTAATATACCTACTTCATTTTTAATTATTCTTAGTAGAGTTATAATTAAGTGGTATGTGTACCTCATTGTTTATTCTCCTGGGTATGCTCAGAGTATTTGTACAAATCACATGTTGATTTTGAAATATATTTTTAATTATTTATTTGATAAACAAGGCATGTTATTTTATGGTAGTCTAGTAGATGCAAAGCTAATAAACAAAAATACTTTATTACAATTCAAACATGTAATAGTAACTTAGTGTAATGTATATATAATAAATGAGGAACAATAAATTATTATTACATAAAATGTTCCACAATAGGTCAATAGCTACCACCAAACAGAGTGTCGTGGAGGATCTTCGTAATCATCTTGTTGGTCTGGTCTATAATGAACGCTATAGTCATTGTGAACATCTCCTATATTAAGTGTTCCAAAATTAGAAAATGAGAAGTGAAATTGTGGATATTGTGTTGAAGAAGAAGAACTATCATCTTGTACGTCAGGTTGAGATGGATGCTCTGGGTTTTGATTTTGATTTGAATGATAGTAATAGTCATTTGGATGTGGATTTTGTGGTCGTACTAATGGTATTCTAGTATTTCCGTAGTTGTTATAGCTGGAGGAGGAAGATTGATAATCAAAATATGGATTTTGTCCTTGATATCTCTCTGTCTCCGACCAACTAGATGTGCTACGACCATAGTGTCCATGCATGAGATGAGGAGGCACGGATTCAAAAGGTTGATAGGCACCATAATCAAATTGATGGAATCTTTGATCAGAGTAAGCTGAGTGACGACCACTTGAGCTTCTATCACCTCTTCTACCACGACTATAAGTTAGTGGATCATCACCATGTCCATGAAAAGCAGAGTTACTTTGTCCATATGCTCCAGTGCTATCATATCCATATGTATCCCCTCCTACTCCACCACCACCACCGCCGCCGCCGCCGCCACTACCATCATCGTCGTTATCATCATCAGTCATACTCAGATGAGAACCATGAGATGCGCCACTGGGTTCATTTGTAGCTTGGGAGTGATGAACAACACCATATTGAATTGGAGGATCTTCTCCTAGTTCTGGTGCTTGAAAGCTACTACTACCTCCTTGAACTTCATTATCATCATCATCAATATCATCATCATCCAAGCCATTCCATGAAGATGTTTGATTATTTCCATCTCTAGTATCAAGCAAAGGATCCTCTAGTTCTTCTAACCAAGGATTCAAAACATCATCTTCACAAAATATATAATCCAAATTAATAGGATTATATGATTTTTCCATCTCAGCTTGGCTCTTTCTCGTAAAACCTCTTATTTGTAGCCTTAAGTTGTAATGTACGTAGACGAGAAGATTCAGTTTTCTATACTTCAACCTGTTTCTAGATTTCGTATGCATCAAACTGAAAGTGCTCCAATTTCTTTCACAATTTGATGAGGAGGTAGTAGCACTTAAGACTTTCATTGCAATCCTCTTAAGATGTGGAGCAGAATCACCATATATATTCCACCATTCAGCTGGAATTATAAGGTTTTATAATTAGTATAAAGTTATAAGTTATATCCATCAAACATTAAGAAGATATATAATGTAAGTACTAAGTACCTTGATTGGTGAATTTAATGGCTCTTTGTGCTGTAGTGTCACTGAAGTCTTGTTGTTTAAGACTATATATATCCAGCTATACATTAAAGTTAAAATAATAAGTTATCATTATTATTCTATACAAGGAAATGTATCACAAGTTAAGCTTACCTCATTGAAAGCTTGAATCTGATTATCAATATTTGGCTCGAGCCTTTGTATCACTTTTTTCAACCCTCTCATCACTTCTCGATCATCTCTAATATCATTTCCATGAATTCCGTATGCAAATTGAGGGTTGAGGAAATATCCTTTTAAAACTCACATATAAATTAAATAAGAATTTAGTAATATATTTTACATCGATATTCGGTAGGTACTTTACTAAATAAAATATAAATAAAAAGAAATTTTACCTGCAACATGTAAATCGTGGTGAAGCTGAAAGTTCCATCTATTATCAATGATTTTCCAATAACGATCCCAATATCGACAATTATTTTTGATGGCTAATTTTGCTCTCTCCATTGCTTCATAGAGAAATCCCATTGTTGGTTTCTCATCTCCATCCACTAGTCTTAGAACCTTTACAAGAGGCTCTTGCACCTTAAGAACATCAATGGCCTTAGTCCAGAACTTTCTTCCTTCTTCTGTGAGTTGGAGAATAATGTCTCGAACTTTGGTTGCGTGATCATCATTCATTTGACCATATTTGGTACGCTTCCATTGTTCTGACTCCCACATATTTCTGAGATTATTCTTATACTTCACAATACTCTCCAATGCAATAAAGTTGGTAGCGAATCTAGTTATGCCAGGTCGAAGAAGCTGACGATCATCTGTAAACTGTAACATTATGGCCACCACTTTATCATATCTGTATATGAATTGAGTGATACTTTGAGCCATTTCAAGTATTTTATGAATGTTACTATTCTTTGAAATATCAGCCAATATAAGATCTATGCAATGAGCAGCACAACCTGTCCAATACAGATGTGGAAACTCTTGCATCAATTTCTTTCCTCCGGCCTTGATCGCAGCTTCATTATCTGTCACGACTTGTACAACTATTTCTGGACCAATTTCCTCAACCACTTTTTTCATCAGCATAAAGTAATAATCTGCATCCTTGGATGGAACATGGGTCGCATCAACAGATTTATGGAAAACTGTTCCACATTTGGAGTAAATCAAAAAGTTAATAAGATGCATTTTACTTGGCCCAGTCCATCCATCACACATGATGGTAACTCCCCATTGCTTCCATTGTGGTGACAAAGAACCGATCCATTCCTTTAGTGACTGATATTGTTCCTTTAGATATACCTCCGAAATCTCATAAGCGGTGGGTGGTGGTACACGATCTCCTACTTCACGAATAGCTGTCATCAATGGCTTCGTAAATGGGGATTCTATTGCACTGAATTGTACTTTATTATGAGTAATCCAGTTTCCCCATGCCTTTCTCAACTTTCCTTTAAGACTCTTATAGGCCTTCGTACCCGTATTGATTTTGGTCTGTTTCTTCATTTGTTGTTCTCTTTCTAAAGAAACATTCATAGCTGCTAATCTTTCAGAAGGAGTCGATGAAGGTACATGCCCATATGAACCCTGGCTTCTTCTTACATTTAAGCTAGATGAGCGACCCATTGCTCGAGAAGGTTGTTGGCGACTGCTTCCACCTTCATGATAATATTCATGATGTGTTGCCCTATACATGTTTTGTTCATATTCTAAATCTGCTTTAAACCTACTCCTCCTTAAAGTCACTTGAAAATCTTCTTCTTCTTCTTCATATTCTTCATCACCACCTAGTGTCGTTCTTGTAATTTCTCCTTCGATAATAATTTCCCTTCTCTTCTTTTCCATCTTATTCTTTTTCATTTGCTGTAACATTTGTTCCATATTTCTTCATACTTCACTTGACACTTGATCACATTTTGCTACATTTCCTTTCACATGACCTAAATGTTCTTTCAGCCGTGTAATTCCTCAATTAATAACTTTGCCACAAAAAACACACTTAATTTTTTGCCGACTTCCATCCACAGACTCTCCAAAATTCCATGCAGCATCTCTAACCATACCAGCACCACTAGCATTATCATCACCACTTGTTCGATGAGACATGTTTACTAATAATATATCTGAAAATATATAGAGTAGCTATAATTAGTAAGTGAACTATAAAAGTATAGGGTAACTATAATTAGTAAGTGAACTATAAGAGTAATTACTTATAGAATTATATAGGTGATGATGAGTTTTTCATATAACACAAACACACTTAAATTATTATGTATATACTATAACCTATATACATTAAATAAAGAAAATAATATATATACTAAATATAAGTATTAATTTATCCATATACTAATTTAATTAATTATTAATATCACATCATTATTAGCCTAAGTATTAATATTTTATTTAAAGAATTCATATATGTAGCATATAAAAAATAATAACATAATAATATATTATTAAACTAATAAATAATAGCTAATTAATAAAAACTAGAAAGCATAACTTAAGAAGATTAGTTAGGTAATTACTAAAACATAGATAATATTATAACATGTTAGTAGTATAATTTAACATAAATTATTTAAATATTCCATATCCACTAAATAAGGAATACTAAATACTAAATTACTTTATAAAATTATATAGGTGATGATGAGTTTTTAATATAACACAAACACATTTAAATTATTATGTATATACTATAACCTATGTACGTTAAATAAAGAAAATAATATATATATATATATATACTAAATATAAGTATTTAAGTATCTAACTCTTCTTCATATTAAATAAATACTACTTCTCCTCTTAGCCAATTTTAAATTATTATGAATTGATTTTTTGGATGCCTAATCTATAATATTAAAGTTATTAGTAATAAATTATCGTTATAATATATTTATACAAATTTACAATAAATTAACACTATAACAATTGTTTATTATCCATCTATTAATATTAATCATGTATTAATTTAATTAATATTAAAAATTACTTAACTAAGCAATATTCAATAATCATATAAAATTATTAATAATAAACTATTATTAATTTATTATAGTACATGACTACATGTACATAACTGCATATATTAACAATATATTTAAATTCTAATAATTATAAGTATTAATTTATCTATATACTAATTTAATTAATTATTAATATCACATCATTATTAGCCTAAGTATTAATATTTTATTTAAACAATTCATATATGTATCATATAAAAAATAATAACATATTAATATATTAGTTAGGTAATTAAACTAATAAATAATAGCTAATTAATAAAAACTAGAAAGCATAACTTAAGAAGATTAGTTAGGTAATTAATAAAACATAGATAATATTATAATATGTTAGCAATATAATTTAACATAAATTATTTAAATATTTTATATCAACTAAATAAAGAATAATAAATACTAAATTACTCTTTAAAATTATATAGGTAATGATATAACATAAACACACTTAAGTACTTAAATAAGCAATTATTTATTTACTAACATTTTGCCTCGGCGGTTGTCCAAATTTCGAATGAAATTGAGTTGAGGGCCGGCTGCCTTATACAAAATGTTTCAGTCTTCCTTCCAAGTTCCCAGTCCCACTCCCAGGCTCCCAGCGTCGAGACAGTGGACACTCTCGACTCGAGCACTCGAAGTCGACGGTCGACCTCTTCAGTCTTCACTTCAGAGACTCAGAGTTCAATCCTCGTGTTTGCCGTTCCAGCTCCTCGTCGCCTTTCGCCGTTCGCCGCTCGCCGTCAATTCCAGCTCCTCGTGTCGTTGCAGCTCCGGTTTCTTTGCAGCCTTACAGGTTAGTGTTCTTTACTTCTTTTTCTTGATTGCTTCTTCCATCAGATTTTTATAACCATTTTCGTCAATAATTGCTGCTTGAATGGTCCAATTTTAAATCTTTTTTCCCTGTCTTCCACTCGACTCCAGTCCAGACTGTCCAGTACTCTCCTACTTTCGTCTTCTTTTTTGCAGTTCACTTTTGGTGTTGAGGGGACGGGGGTGGGGTTCGCTCGGTTGGTCACGGGCATACAGGGCACCATGGATGGTGCTCTGTATTTTCGCTTTTGGTGTATGTTTGTCAGTCGATTTTCGTGTGGTGGCCGGTATTTCGGAAAATATCGGCGACATTTGCCGACATCCGATATTTCGCCGAAATTTCGGCGCGACCACTGTGATTTTCTTCCTCCGTCGCGTTTCGTTTGTTTCGCGTCGCGGCAGACCCTGAATCCGCGAATTTGCGGCCGATACGAAATATCGGACCCGCGATTTCATTGTATGGACGTGAGGTGATGGCTGTTGTAGAAGAGAAGAGAGAAGGGAGACGGGAGAGAAGTGAGAGAAAGAAAGTTAGGATAGTCCGATAAAAGGGAGGGGAGGGGTAAGTTATGGAAAAAAATTTATTTTCTGCACGATAAATATAAGCTTTTCATATAACAACTACGTTCTTTTGGCATCATAGCTTTAATACGACATTAAACGTCAATGTTCTGTTCCTTAGTAGGGCCGTTCATGGTTTAAATATTCGAAATTACGGATCTTTGGCTGTTAGATATCCGAAATTTCAGATATCTAAAAATAATATTTGATAGTTGATTTGAAACTTCGGATATCCGATCTTTCAGATATCTGAATTTTCGGATCATATATTAAATATAACCAATATTATCCGAAAAATATTTTAAATATAAAAAAAATCACCAAATCATAAATATATTTGATATTATCTGATCTACCGAACAAATATCTGATCCGTTCAGCAAATATCAAACGTGTTCAACAAATATCTAATATTAAAACTAAAGTTAGAGTTGCTACTTTACTATATTCAATTAGATTTTATTAGATTTAAAAAGGGCTTATATTAAAAATATAATTTTAACTAAATTAAATTTTGGCTCAAATACTAAATCAAGTAAGTAAAAATTATATATATACACACACACACATACATCTAAATTTATTTATATATAATTATATATAAAATAAAAAATTATAAAAAAATGTATAAATATTTTTCTTCAAATAAGATATTATTTATATTTGTTGGATCGAATATCTAGTTTGTTTGACTTTCTTTTAACCTGATCGAATATTTAATTTAAAAAAAAAATCAAATTAATTATTTATTTTTTCGAATCGAATTGCTTTAAATACTAGAACGGATAAGCAGATATTGGATTACACGAACATCCCCGTTCCTTAGTCGTGTTAGGCATATACGACGACCACCGGGAGCTCCGCAAGCCTTCAAACCTTTGCTGGTGGTGAGTCTTCTTCTTCCTCCTTTAATTATCTTCGTCCTCTAATATTCTCATTCCCCTAGTGTCTTTTTATCAACTCTGTTTTTTTTTTGTTTTTTTACAATTTTGTTCGATCCTGTTATACTTATGTTAGGGTTTCACGACAGCTACCGGAATCCTGCGCAGGCCTTTTGTTCTCTGTCGTTCGTAAGTCTCTTTCTTCCTCCTTTAAACTCTTTATCTTTAAATTTCTTTTATTAATTGATACTTATTTATATCAGTTTCCATCATTTTGTTCCTGATTTAGGATTTCGCGATGATGACAACTGAAAGCCTGCACTCTTACAGGCTTTCAGCTATCTGCCGTCGGGAATTTTTCTTCTTCCTCCCTGATAATTTCTTTCGTCAATCGATATTGTTTGGAAATTTTATGATCCTCCGTTGTTGCCATCAATCCCTTCGTTGGTGATAGAGGTTAAGGAGTTCGGGTTTCTCTTAGTGGGATGGGTTTGGAGGTCAGTTGTTTTCTGGTTTCACGGATTGGGTTCTTGAGGCTTTGATTACTGATTGAGTGATTGTTATGAGGCTTCAGGTTTAGTGTTTTTTGTTTGACATTTCTTGACGAGGAATAAGGTTTTTGGCATTTGTCCCACTGAAATTGATTTATATTTCACGGGGTCCTGTTTTAATGCACAACCATGTTGAGTTCTCATTACTGTTTCACCGCACCAATTCGTTTGGGATAAAAGTGGTGCTTTGGCATTTGTTTGCTGGCTGTTTTGTTGATGGATATCAATCGGGCTTAGCGTAGGAGTGTGAGGGTGGATTTCACATGCTAAGTGTCTGGTTTTTGTGAGGTTTAGTCTTTCTAGGGATTCACTTATTTTTCAGAATAGTCTAGGTTTGTGTAGAAGGATTTTGCTAGAAATAGTTGCTCTGTGGTCAATGATCTCTATGATGTGTGTATATATACGAGGAAGACCATTAAAAATAAATAAATACTAAAAAGTATGGGGGGGGGGGAGAGAATAAATGAAAAAAATTAGGTAAGGTGGGTAAGTTTACAAAAAAAAAAAATTAGTATTTTGCAAAATGGCCAAAACAATGAAATTAAAAGCAAGATATACTAAAACCTAACAATAATAAGTGAAAGAGAAAGGAAAATAGAGTGAAATCGGCAATTATGACAATTTTTTATGGTGCTCGAGTAGGAACAAAATCTACAAACACAAATACATGTTAGTTTTTTGCTAAATAACGAGGAAAAATGAAATCAAAAGTAAAATAAATTATAAACTTACAATAACTATTTGAATGAAAGCTAAAATGGAGGTGGAATAGAGGAAGAAGAAGGAGGGGCAATGGAGGATGAAGGAGATGAGGGTGGTGATCTCATGAGATAATGAAAGAGAGTGGCCGTTAAGAATGAAGGAGAATGGAGAATTGGAGGGTTAGGGTTTAGATATATTTTTATTCTTTTTGCGGTGGTTTCTATCACTGACAATATGTGATTTGGCTGAGAAGTACCTAAGTATTTTATGAGGGCTTACATGTCGATTATGACAACTTGTAATTGCCTATTTTTTCCTAATATTAGGAATTTTTATATATAATTAATGTTTTTTGTAGGGGAAATAAATGATGTAATGCTCATTTATTTAGAATGACCCATCATCGTAAAATGTATATCTATTTTCTCCTTTCTTATGTTTTTCTGTTTTTTGTGTGGACATTTACGATGATTATTCATTTATAATTATACGACCGTCATATTTACCTTATTAATGACAACCGTGGCTGTAAAATACTATTATACTACGACGATACCCGCTATCTCTAAGAGGATTGTCAAGATATTTTATACACCATCTGTTTAATAATTGAAAGTATATAGTTTTTTAACATAGATATTAAGATGTATTAAATTTTAGAATAAATGGTATATAAATTAACCGAAATGTCCATATTGAAATTTAAATAATTTAATTGTTATAGAATACATTAATAAAATTGAAGAAGGTAAATGAGAAAATATAAAAATAACTATTATTAAAATTTATAATATAATTCATATTTGAAAAAAAAAACCTCTTTAATAACTACTCACCTCGTTTCCTATTGACTTGGCTATGTAAGTGGTGGTGGTGGTGTGGTAGCGGTGGTAGTGGTGGTTATGGGTTGGTGTTTTGTTGGTATAATGACACGTGATAACCCACACTTAACCCGCATATTCAAGGGTTAAGATGGGTTGAGTTGAGATTAGTATTCATCAACTCTAACTTGTATGAGTTAATGGTTATTATGAGCTGTGCCGATCCATAAAATTTCATTTGAACACCTTGGTATCACGTATAAAGGGTTTGTATAATTTCTAATAAATTAGCAAACAATGAACTACCGTTTTGTTGAAGAACAAAAGTCAGGTTACAACAGCCTCAACTTGTGCTTACTATAAATATATATACAAGTTAAATCAACGAGACGTTTCACAGCACTTACTTAGGAAGTTTTATGTAATGTCCTCTTCTTTGAAATTCTTCGTCGTCTTAATCAATAGATGTTTTCCTCTTCTAAAATGTTTTTACTGTGCCGCTAATGTGTTAGATGCGTTTGTTTTGACATTTCAGCAAAGTGCGTTGGACTTTTCCTGCTGATATCACCCTTTAATTCTGGCTGTTGGTATGTTGTTGGACCATGTATTTTTATTCTTTTTTTTTTCTTGGTATTTTTGTTTTATGGTAGTCTTTTGCTAGTTTTCTTGAAGATTTCTTGGCTATATTACATTGATAGTTGGTCATGGTTGGTTTATGTATTAGGTCCTAATGAGAGTATAAGATTACTTTCTTTTTTAGGATATATAATGGCGAACAAGAAAATGGTCCGGAAGAAAGCTAAACTTCCCGATACAGTGCAATGTCCACGCTGAGATTAGATGCAAGATTAGGTCACTTGATGATGACTTTATTTTTGCTGACCACGTGAAATAATGGCACGGTAATCACGAAATATGCGACGAAGATAAGGCCTGCTCCTTCTACAAAGGGGAAAAAAATTTCCAAGAGCATTAGAAAAGCTTTGACATGATTACTGTCGCTACAACCTCCCCCTGAAGTGGCTGCCCGATAGTTGCAATAGAGGAGTTGGGTAAGGATTTTTTTTGGGTGAATGTATTAGTATTTTTTGGTATTAATATAATATCATCTTTTGGTGAATGTATTAATATTTTTGGTTGGATCGAAATCTACTATTTCAACTGTGAGAATGCATGCATATTACAATGTCAGATTTGCTTCTTTATTGCCTAGTGTAATATTTACTAGTGGCCAACATACCGAGTACTCTGGTGCCTAATAGGGGTATGTTACATACATTGACTTCCTTTTATGTGCACAAATTTTAGAAGTCTTGTTTTTTACTTTTCATGGAGTGTATGTGGTGCCGTCGTGCCTTCTTCATTTTCTTTTCTTTGTATCACTTTTGGAATTTTATGTACTTGCCAACAGTGGAAATGACATCTCTAAGTGCTGTCAGTCCGTTATAACAGAGAAGACCTCTTTTGCTCTGTCATCTATAGAAATTAGAAACATTTGATTGATCAAGGAAATAGAAATATATTTTTGTAGATTGTTGGTATATGCTGATTAAGTCTGTTCAGCTGAGACCGCAAAATGTATGCGAACATGCCACACCTTTTATACTACAATATGAAATGCTAATCTTTAAGGAGGCAATCTCAGCTAAACAGACTTAGTCAACATATACCAACAATCTACAAAAACATGTTTCTATTTCCTTGATCAATCAAACGTTTCTGATTTATGTAGAGGACAGAGCAAGAGAGATCTTCTCTGTTGTAACGGACTGACAGCACTTAGAGATGTCATTTCCACTGTTGGCAAGTGCGCAAAATTCCAAAAGTGGTGCAAAGAAAAGAAAATGAAGAAGGTACGACCGCACAACATACACTCCATGAAAAGTAAAAAACAAGACTTCTAAAATTTATGCACATAAAAGGAAGTCAATGTATGCAACATATCCCTGTTAGGCACCAGAGTACTTGGTATGTTGGTCACTAGTAAATATTACACCAGGCAATAAAGAAGCAAATCTGACATTGTAATATGCATGCATTCTCACAGTTGAAATAGTAGGTTTCGATCCAACAAAAAATATTAATATATTCACCAAAAATGATATTATATTAACACCAAAAAATACTAATACATTCACCAAAAAAAAAAAAATCCTTACCCAACTCCTCTACTGCAGCTGTTGAGCAGCCACTTCAGGGGGAGGTTGTAGCGACGGTAATCACGTCGAAGCTTTTCTAATGCTCTTGGAATTTTTTTCCCCTTTGTAGAAGGAACAGGCCTTATCTTCGTCGCATATTTCGTGATTACCGTGCCATTGTTTTACGTGGTCAGCAAAAATAAAGTCATCATCAAGTGACCTAATCTTGCCTCTAATCTCAGCGTGGACATTGCACTATATCGGGAAGTTAAGCCTTTTCTTTTGGAACATTTTCTTATTCGCCATTATATATCCTAAGAAAGAAAGTAATCTGATACTCTCATTAGGACCTAATACATACACCAACCATGACCGACTATCAATGTAATATAGCCAAGAAATCTTCAAGAATACTAGCAAAAGACTACCGTAAAACAAAAATACCAAGAAAAAGAAGAATAAAAATACATGGCCCGACAACATACCAGCAGCCAGAATTAAAGGGTGATATCAGCAGGAAAAATCCAACGCACTTTGCTGAAACGTCGAAACAAACGCATCTAACACATTAATAGCATCGTAAGAACAATTTAGAAGAGGAAAACATCTATTGATTAAGGTGACGAAGAATTTCAAAGAAGAGGACATTACATAGAACTTTCTTGAGTAAGCGATGTGAAACGTCTCGTTGATTTAACTCGTATTTATATTTATAGTAAGCACAAGTCGAGGCCGTTGTGACCTGACTTTTGTTTTTCAACATAACGGTAGTTCATTGTTTGCTAATTTGTTAGAAATTATATAAACTATTTATACGTGATACCAAGGTGTTTAAATGAAATTTTATGGATTGGCACAACTTATAATAACCATTAACTCATACAAGTTAGAGTTGATGAGTACTAATCTCAAGTCAACCCATCTTCACTCTTGAATATGCGGGCTAAGTGTGGGTTATCACGTGTCATTATATGAGCAAAACACCAGCCCACTACCACCGCTGTCACACCACCACTTACATAGCCAAGTCAATAGGAAACGGGGCGAGTAGTTATTAAAGAGGTTTTTTTTTTTCAATTATGAATTATATTATAAATTTTAACAATAGTTGTTTTTATATTTTCTCATTTACCTTCTTTAATTTTATTCGTGTATTCTATAACAATTAAATTATTTAAATTTCATCATGGACATTTTAGTTAATTTATATACTATTCATTCTAAAATTTAATACATCTTAACATCTATGTTAAAAAACTATATACTTTCAATTGTTAAACAGATGGCGTATAAAATGTTTTGACAATCCTCTTAGAGATGGCGGGTATTGTTGTAGTATAATAGTAATTTACGGCCACAGTTGTCGTTAATAAGGTAAATATGACAGTCATATAATTATAAATGAAGAATCATCGTAAAATATTCGTTATGATGATAACATCATCATAAATGTCCACACAAAAAAATAAGAAAGGAGGAAATAGATATATATTTTACGATGACAGGTCATTCTAAATATATGAGCATCACATCATTTATTTCTCTTACAAAAAACATTAATTATATATAAAAAATTCCTAATATTAGGAAAAAATAGGCAATTACAAGTTGTCATAATAGACATGCATAAAATATTTAGGTATTTCTTAGTCAAACCACATGTTATCAGTGATAGAAACCACTATAAAAAATATATCTAAACCCTAACCCTCCAATTCTCCTTCATTCTTAACGGCCACTCTCTTTTATTCTCTCACTAGATCACCACCCTCATCCTCCATTGCTCCTCCTCGTTCTTCCTCTATTCCACCTCCATTTTAGCTTTCCTTCGAATAGTTATTGTAAGTTTATAATTTATTTTACTTTTGATTTATTTTTCCTCGTTATTTAACAAAAAACTAACATGTATTTATATTTGTAGATTTTGTTCCTACTCGAGGACCATAAAAAATTATCATAATTGCCAATTTCACTCTATTTTACTTTCTCTTTCACTTATTATTGTCAGTTTTTAGTAAATCTTGCTTTTAATTTCATTGTTTTGGCTATTTTGCAAAATACTAATGTTTTTTTTTTCTTTTTTGTAAATTTACCCACCTTACCTAATTTTTTTCATTCATTCTCTCCCCCTATACCTTTTAGTATTTATTTATTTTTGATGGTCTTCCTCATGTTTAGGCATTTATCCTAATGTGATTGATTTTGGTCTTTTATAAAACTGATCGTTATCAGAAATTTAGCGTTGGTCGGACTGTTGTTCATAGTGATGCCATTAATAGGAATCTGATGCTTTTAGCAAAATCGTCTTCCTCATGTTTAGGCAAGTTCATAATTGAATTATTACAGTACATGTATGCTTGATATTGATTTTTACTTGCTTAGTTTCTAGGTGATCTTTTGTTAGTCTCTGAAATTCATTTCTTTATAGAGATAGCTTTGATGTCAATTCATATCCATGATCCTGGTTAAAATCGTACATTAAATTGGTTGGAGTAATCTGAAAATATAGTTCTATCACGTCTACTGCGGGATATACTGATATGGTCCGCATGGATGATGCAGAGAAGTCTGTAGAGGAATGTCCTTGTATTTGCAGAACTCAAGAAAGTTTTCTTGCATATATAGATGCAGGCTCTTACCATTACCACAAGAGAATGGTTTCAAACATTCAGGTGCAGCAAATCAGCGATGCAAGATCACAAATGATGATTTATGTTATCTGCTGTTAGCTTCTTTTCTTTGTTTTTTCTTCTTTTATTTTCCTTCTCCTTATACTAAGAAGGATTTGTAAATTGATTGGCATAATCAGATAGAAAATGTTGGTCATTTGATTTTGATGGACATATTCACTATAAGAAACTAGTATATTAATGACCAAATAAAATTTTAGTCATTATTGATAGATTATTAACGACCATCATAAAAAAATATTGTTATTAATGTCTTTTGAGACCAATATGATTGTTGATTATTAAATTAGTTGTTCGCTAATAAAAAAATATAAGAATATAAATGGTGCGGGTAATACCTATATTTATATCCATGCCTATTTATTCATTATAATATCACTCCTTTATCCTTTATATTAACAAAATTATTCTATATTATTAAGGTTTAACTTGTCATTTCTTATGAAATCCAACCCACTACTCTTTGTTATTACTAACTACAAACCAACTAGCCTCTCATTATCTCCATAATTTTAAAAATCGGATCGAATTAGCAGGTTGGACTGGTGGGATAATGAATCGTTGCACATGCCAATTGAATTAAAGAATAGGACCAATTGTGCAATATAACCGATGGAAATGTAGCCAGACTAATTGTGTTTTGTCAAAACTAGTTGGAAGCCAACCAACTATTAGGGTGATCTAGCTGAGCTTGTGATGTACTCTAACTACAAGCATACAGTATTAGAGTAGCATGCAAGGTTGATCTCACAAGTACTAAAAATTGAGCACCAAAATGATGATAAGACTTTTCTATATTTAGACCACCGAATAGTTGATTAATTGAATTATTCTAAAACTTATGAAAATTGCAACAAAAATGAAACCCTCAAGACACAGAATTCAAAAGATCAAAATTAAACTATAAAAGGCGATGGCTAAGATTCCAGTTAAATTTCCTAATTTATTATATGCTAAATAATCATGTAGATCTTAACCTAAAATTTATACTCAGTGTGCCAATGAGAATAATTATCGCTGTACTTTCTCAAGCCACAATGACATTTTGCTAATTACAAGTCCAGCTATCTATAGCCTGGATTTATATAATTATCAAGTAATAAATTCAAATATTCCCCTTTATTATTGTAGAAACTAGATTAATGTCTCTCGACCTATTAATTCCTAATCTCTAATTGTGTTATGTAGATCTACTAACCAATCTCTCAATCTCAATGGAAGTTTAGAATATCAAAAGTTGATCAATATTATGACTAAGAAATTCAAACACAACACAATTCACATGAATACAAACTCCTATAGGGACATATGTAGGAAATTCAGCACATCAAGATTGAGAAATTCTCCCTTCACCTTAGCAAAAAAAAAATTAGCCATACATAATAGCAAAATCAAGGATACTCATCATATGATGAAGATAGAGATATAAAAAGCAATAGATAAATAAACCTTGAGATTACAGTATGGATGACTTCGATCCACCATTCTCGATCGCATTTGAGATGGGAAATGGAATAAGTGGTGATGGAAGATGTAACTCTACTCTCAAGATGACTATAAAAAAAAAGATTCTTCTTCTATCTAACCTTAACTTTGACAAAAGTGTGCTTAAATAACCACGGAATAGGCCTAGGCATATATCAACATAGGCCTATTCATTCTCGAACTTGGCGACTCTTTACAGCTTCATCGATTTTCATTGTTTCAACCATAACTACTTTGTTAAATGTTTGTTTGGAATGATTTTTGATGCATTACAAAGCTAAAAAAATTTCTAAAACTTTTATGCTTAACACATTTCCAAATTCAGATTGTAACATGTTTGGCTTTGTATCTATTTCCACATTTTCATACTTTGAGCACTCATGTTTGCTTCTGTTTTGTTCTAACTATTGCATTTTATCTCTTTTTGATCCCATTTTCTCCAAATACCTATAAAATATGATCAAGAGAAGTAAACGAAATCAAGTGGACTAAAGTATGAAAAAAGACCACATAATCACACTAAATCTTCACTTTGAAGTTCCATATAATTGACATAATCCATACCTATCAACTCCTCCATGCTTGAATAGTTACTTGTCCTCAAGCAACCAACACACATCAAACCACATAGAAGAAGTGACTAGAAATAATGGGATCCTTTTCTCATTAAAGTGTGTTCAAACACTCATATCACACTAAATCAACCCAACTCATCAAGACCTTAAAAATCATCAAAATATGAAACATAATTCTCGAAAATATTTTGAAGTTGCATACTGAGGAAAGAAGTTGAAATGTAATGCTGAATTCTTGAGTCAAAGTCATGCAAAAAAGAACATGTAAGGATAACATATTGTGTGAGTTACAGGCAACCATGAGCTAAACTGATTCAAGACTCGAGTTTCAAAATTGTAACATCACTTTAGGCATTGGAAAACTTCTCTCATGTGTTTATTTATGTGAATCAATTTTGAGATATCGCTCAAGTCCTTGTACTCATGAACATGCTCAACCATATACTTACAATGCTTCTCAATTCTCCACCACTATAAAGACTTGGAACACACAATAATCAAGAGGTCTAATCAAAGTTGTGATAGGGCTAAAGGTTAGAAGGTTAGGACTAAAATTTATGGCATGTGGAGCTAAAAGTCTAGTGTCAATGGAGTGTGGTCAACAACAACTATATAAGACTCTTCCACCTTATTTAATTAATTTTTTCTTTTTATTTATTTTCTCTTTTTTTTTTTTTTTTCAATAGTCCCAATGTCTTCAATAGGAGAAAAAAACCTAAACTTCTTCTTTTTTTCATCCTACATAATCATTCACCTTTTCACCCCTTCCCTATGCTTAAGATACACCCTACTCATACCTTTGCTTTCATTTTATTCATCACTCTACTAGCTCTAGGCAAAGGTAGGGATACACGGATAATGGTTACAAGTCTAGTTAGATTAACAAAATAGGCTAAAAACTCAAAGGGGGGGGGGTAGCAAAAGATATAACATTAAGGTTAGGCTATTTGGCTAATGTAGGTAAAAATAAATGACTGCCACTATCATTTTAATGCATATTCTGGTCATATGTGATTTTAAAGAAAATCATTGCAAGTTCTAGTTTCACAAGTCATGGTGGGGCATCACATACAAGAAAGATAATGAGATAATATTTGATGAATAAGTCTTTTTGGCTCAAAATCTTACAAGGTCTAAATAAAAATACCAGTTCTAATCCTTAAAATCATAGAACAAGTTAGCACATTGGTTACACTATAATGAACCACATAAAAGTCTCAATGTATACATAACTCTCAATTTCACTAACATAGTTACACTTCCTTCATAAGGGTGCAACCAAAACATTTTAAGCACAAAACAAGAGACATTTTCAAGAAATCTTTTGGGGTTATTAATAAGTCAAGTCAACTCAACTCAATGCAACCTCATGTTAAACAATCTTCTATTACCATCAATGAAAGAATATTTCCCACTTTTATTCCCATCAAAAATGACAAAGAAAAGACTCAATTGACACACATAAAGTATAAATGAATTATACATACATCATAACTTTGAAACTACTCCCCTATATTTAACAGACACATTATGCCCAATGTGCTAGTAAGGTATAGGGAAGAGAATAACTCACATACCATATTTACTTGGTGGTGGTGGCAGTGGAGGATAAGGGTGGCCAAGCTGTCAGGAGTGTATCTATTATAACACCTAGAAGATCCATCCATACCGAGTATCAATAGTGATAAAAATTATTGGCATCATTTTTCATGGTATATACTCAATCATTTTTGTTTTACTTACACCACCTACATCCATAAAAATGCATAGAGATCTATGAGTTATTATAAATAAAAAAATCAAATATAATAAAATTTTAGTTAAAAAAATAAAAAAGGGTTACCTCCCCATAAGTGCTTGTTTAAATTCGTTAGCCCAACTCCTTAAAAAATTATGCATCATCATTCAAGAGGATGATGGTCTTAATCTTTGGAATACTACCGCCATTATACAGCTTCAATCTCTGGCCGTTCATCATAAATGTGCCTTTTGCAAGGTGTGATACCTCTGTAGCCCCCAAAGGATACTCCTTCGTTATTGAAAATGGACCAAACCATCATGAATTCAATTTCCTAGGGAAAAGCCTCAACCAAGAATTGTAGAGAAGCATTTTTTATCCTTAAAAGAACTCACACCCTAAAATGTACTTGTCATGCAACCATTTTGTGCATTCCTTTTAGAGTTTGGCATTCTCATATGCATCGAGTCAAAATTTATCAAGCTCATTCAATTGATTCCTCCTATGCTTACCTACAACACTTAAATTAAAATTCAAAAATTTCAATACCCAATATGCTCTATACTCAAGCTCAATAGGAAGGTGGCATTCTTTTCCATAATTCAATCTATACTTAGGCATGTCGGTTGGAGTCTTAAATTCAGTTCAATATGCCCATCGTGCATCATCTAATTTAACAGCCCAATCCTTTCTAGGTGCACTAACAATCTTTTCCGAAATACACTTAATTTCTTGATTAGATGCTTCCACTTGACCACTAGTCTGTAGATGATAACGGATAACTTTCTTGTGGTTGACATCGTACTTTCGCAGGAGGTTTTTAAATTGTTTATTACAAAAATGCTTCTCCCCATCACTAATGATAGTCTGAGGTGTGCCAACATGCATAAAAATATTCTTTTTCAAGAATTTCACAACAACTTTGATATCATTTGTGGGTAAGGCTATAGCTTCAACCCACTTGGACACATAGTCTACAACCACTAGAATGTACTCATGACCATAGGAATGGGGAAATGGTCCCATAAAATCTATTCCCCATACGTTAAATAATTCACAAATTAAGATATTTGTTAAGGGCATTTCATGATTTCTCGATATATTTCATGTCTTTTGGCACTTATCATAAGCAGAAACAAAGGTGTGAGCATCCTTAAAAATATTAGGCCAATAAAAGTCACATTGTAAAATCTTAAATGCGTTCCTATTTGGTCCAAAGTGAACTCCGACCTCCCTACTATAAAAGTGTTTTAGGATGAAATAAATCTCCTCATCATTCACACACCTCTGAATTACTTGATCAGCACAAATTCTAAATAGGTATGAATCATCCCAAAAACAATACATTACCTCATAAAGAAACTTCCTTCTATGGTGATATGAAAGATTAGTGGATAAGATGTTTCTTATCGAGAAATTGGCTATATCAGCATACCATGGAGTAGGTGTGATTTGAACGTTGTAAAGTGTAACATCTTGATTTTTACTACTAAAAAATTTTATTTTACAGCTAAAGTAAATAATTGTGGGTTACTGCCATAATTAACGTAAGTCTTGTCTATTCAACCATCCTTACATCAATCATAAGGCTAAAAAATTTATAGCAACACAAGAAAATTAGAAATGAAAGAAACATTTATAACACAATAATGAGTTTGGAGTTTACTTCAAGTTATAATGCAAAATACAAAAGAAGGGATCCTGTAGATCAAGAGTCCAAAAAGGTATCCGAGTAATAAGAACTACCAGATAATTACTCTTCACCCAACCTCTAATGCAGATGAAGTCACTCATCCCCACATAAGGCATCATAAGCAACATAATCATCTAGCCAATCTTTTAAGACCTGCACATACGAATCAAGGTCTCATGCTCATGAGAATGAGTAGCACCCATAAAACGAGTGATTAGTACACTACGTACTGAGTAAAGGAATAATACTATTGAAACAGAGATACAATTAACACATGCTTTCATAATAAATGAAAGGTATACAAGCAGATAATTGAAACATCTCATAAGACAGATAGTGATCAAAGTCTTTTTATTAGATATAATTCATTTTCATTCTTTTATATACATTGAGTGCAGGAACCCCACTATTCTTAAACAATTGGAAAGGTCTGAAACATCTTCCCAGGGTAACATACCTGAGCTACTATTATTATTTGGTGGAACGGATATGAAAACATTACCTTTTCAGGGTAAATTACCCTACATCCACTATTCTCCCCAGTAGAACGTGACATATATATACGAAAATAACACCTTGGTCTTGACTCACGTATTTTTCCACTTTACATAATTAGCATCTTTTTCCTAGGTTCTTCTTTTATTTTATGATGAGTAGGGACCCTACTATTCTTAATTTGGTGGAACAGATGAAAACACTTTCTCGGGACAAAATGCTCCTGAGCCACTATTCTTCCTGGTGGAATGAAAACATATATATATATAGATCACCTTAGCCCTACTCACATGCTCTTTCACTTTAAGTAATTAGTATCTTATTCAAGATAAATTCTCATACAACGAACACATTAAGGTAGATAGACACATAACTCGGGTCATAGTTCTCATATCCCTTCAAACCCTAATTACACACCCTTAGTACTCATCCTCCCATATTGATTGTTCAACCAAAACTTATATTATATCATCTTCAAATCTCATCATTATTATCATACTCAAAATGCACGATTTAGTCCCCATATCATAAACATACATTAATAATATTACCCCCAAGGTACCACTCATAGAAATATCCAAAACCCTAATTCCACATATTTACCACAATTCATCCCATGAGACTCAAATGATTACTAAGTTCCATAAATAGCCTCTTAAGGCCAACCATTAGCAACATATCCAGAATTCGAATAACCTCTAGATTTTACACATGGAATAATGATATTATCATTCGAAGATATTATGGCGTAATTAAATATTAATTCATTGGAGGATTCCAAAAGAACAATAATACTTCCAAGCATTCTTCATGATATCATTATCATATTTTAATCCACCTAACACACAACATACCAAAATTGCCTTATTACCCCATAATGACCAAATTATCCTTAAGCACAAAAAATGGCCTTTATTTTATAAAATATTGTACCTTCCACACACATTATTTTTCTAATCCACAAATTATAATCATACCTCATAAAAATACTTAACCCACTTATCAAAGCTCATTTATCCCATATTCCATGCCATAAGATATATTTCTCACAATTATGTCATTGACATAACAATATCACACCGACACTTCTTACCCATTAGCACTTCCTTACAACATAATATTCAAAGATCACAGTATACCATGAACAACATATATCAAATCATAAAGCATCGATATTATGAAAACACACACATAACCATACAAGAAATTAACACAAAAATCCTAAATATAAAATAGTATCCTTACCAACTAGGACACCAGGCTCTAACCACATAAATCTTAGACATACTCCTTCGAATTTACCAGAATATCACCTATAAAAAATAATAAAATCCATGGTTAGGCTCAAAGAATTTAATCAAAGGATAAATTAAGGTAAAGAGGGTAAAAATGGAAATAACTGTAGTTAAATGGAAGCTTGGGAAGTGTAGATGTGTAGAATAATGTGTGGTGGAGCTATGGTAAAAATTTGGTGGTGTTTGGACAAGGTTTAGGGGTGAAAATAGGGGTGCATGGCCAAAAAATAGGGGTTGCATGGCTATACTACATGCAATGCACACCCGGGATGAGAGGAAGAATCATGCACGGTTAAGTAGTGCAAAGTGGCATGGTTATGCTCGATCACTGGGGAAATAAGTAACAAGTTGAACACATGCGCACAAGCATACGTTTGGGCCGTGCGTGGGCTTATGAGGGTGCACGGGTAGGCTATGCTGGGTTGTATGGGCGTGTGATAGGAAATTTTAATGTTGCACGACCATGCTTGAGGTCGTGTGTAGGCCATGTATTTTGTAAAAATGCAACGAATGAAAGAAAAAAGAAGGAAAAAGAATCGGTTATTGGCGGTGAAGGATGGCGATGGTGTTGTGGAAGGTTGGGGTAACCTTGGTGGTCGGTCCCCTAGCTAATGGGTGGTGAGTGGTGGCTAAGGTGATGCACAATGGTGGAATGGGTGGTGTGTGTGCCAAAAACAAGGGAAAGAAGGAGGAAGAAGGAGAAGAAAAGAAGAAGGAAGAAAAGAGAAAGAAGGGGGGAGCTCAGGAAAAGATTTTGGGACACACAAAATGGGTAAAAGGTAAGGAAAACAAAAGAGAAGGGGAGAAGAGTGTGTGGGAGGTGTGAATGGGAAAGAAAATACAGGGGTGCATGGGAGCTACAAGGGGTGGTAGAGAAGAGTAGAGAGGGAAGTCAATGAGGGATGGTGGAGTGTTAAGGTGAAAAATGCAAGTGATGGTGATGGTGAGTGTGTATGTTACGTAAGGATAAGTGGAAATCAGTGGAGATGATGGATGATTGTAGAAAACTGATAGGTGATGGTGCAAGTGGGGAGGGTGAAAGTTGTAGCAATTTTCAAATATTGTGGCTTGCTTTGATGGGAGAAAGGAGAAGAAAGAAAAAAAATAGGAGAAAGAAAAAGGAAAAAGAGAAAGGGTTGGGGAATCTGTGTAGGTGGTTTTTGATTAGCTAAAAGGGATTGGTGAAAATTTTAGTAGATTTTCATTTCTGTTTATGAATTACGATTTATCCAAGTCAAGGTTTTAGTTTTAGTTAAATTTTTAGGAATAAGAAATTAGGTTAAGGCTAAAATAAAATTTCTCAAGATTAGGTTAAAATTAAGGCATTAACAATGTGTGATTAGGCTAAGCAAATTTTTGAGGTATTACATAAAGGCTTTCATCTAGAAATTCTTTATTTAAGACTTTCAGGGAAATTTGTGAGAGATGATCCGCAACAATGCTCTTGCTCCCTTTTTTACCTTTGATCATCAAGTCAAACTCTAAGAGTAACAATATCCATATTCTTATCTTAGCTTTAGCATCCTTCTTTGCAAAAAAGTACTTTAATGTGGAGTGGTCTGTGTAAACATTGATTTAATTCAACAGCAAGTAAGAACGAAACTTATCAAATGCAAATACTACGACCAACAATTCTTTTTTAGTAGAGCATAATTTTTTTGTGTAGAATTCATAAGTCTACTAGCATAGCAAATGGTTTGAAAAATTTTATCTTTCCTTTAACCCAGCACAACACGAACAGAAAAATCACTCACATCTCATGTTAATTTAGATGGAAAATGTTATAATAGGTGTACTAATCAAAATTTCTTTTAATGTAATAAACACATGCAAGCACTCATCAGAAAATATTAAAGTAGCATCTTTAACAAGTAACTTACATAAGGGCTTAGCTATTTTGAGAAGTCTTTAATGAACGTTTGATAAAAGTCAATATGAACTAAAAAACTCTAGACACCTTTAATAGTAGAGGGAAGGGAAATTTTTTCAATTACTACAAGTTTTACCTTATCAATTGCAATCCCCTTGTTAGAGATTTTGTGACCCTGAAAAATTCCCTCTTGGACCATAAATGATATTTTTCCCAATTAAGGATTAAATTTGTGTCTTCATATATTTTCAACACTTTATCTAAGTTATTTACCATGCATCAAAAGAACATCTAAATATGGAAAAATCATCGGTGAAAATTTCCATGAAATCCTCTACCATATCGTGAAAAATTACCATAGTACATCTCTAAAAAGTAGCCAGAGCATTGCACAATCCGAAAGGCATTCTTCTGTATGAAAATGTACCATATGGACATGTGTAATAGGGATTTGTATGTACCCCAAATACCCATCTAGGAAACATCAGAATTTGTGGCCTAACTAGTCTCTCTATCATTGGATTAATGAAGGGAAGAGGGTAATGGTCTTTTCTAATGGCATCATTCACTCATATATAATCTATACAAACACGCTGGCCTGTTACGATATGTTTAGGGATCAATTCAGTCTTGTCATCAGCCACAACAGTAATACCCTTTTTTCAGGCACCACATGCACTACATAATCAGATATGGAATAAATTATGCCTACATCAAGAAATTTTATCACCTCTTTTTTCACCACTTCTTGCACCGTGGGATTAATTTGGCATTGAGGTTGCACCACTGGCTTACAATCCTCCATCATAATTTTATGCATGCATATAAATGGAAAGATTCATTTTAAGTCTATAATGATCCGCCCAAAAACTCTTTTGTGTTCCTTTAACACCCTCACTGGGTTCTCTTCCATTAACCTGCTTAAAGAAGAGGAAATAAACACTGGAAGAGAAAAAAAACCATCTAAAATTAAATTTCAAATGAGAGGGGAGAGGTTTGAGCTCAAGCTGAGGAGGCTCTTCAGTGGAGGGTTTTCATTTTTTTTTATCTCATCATGCTCTAAGCCTCTAAGTGGTGGCCTTGAAAATCTAGGATATGAAGGAGACGCCTCCAAATAGTGGATTGTTTTTTAAGGCTTTCATCTTCCTCAGTCTCATCAGATCCATTCGTGAGACATGATTCTAATGGGTCATCTAATTTATTCACCTGAAACTACTCACCAACACAATCATCAGTAGAATCAATATGCAAGCAGGTATCTTCTTTGTATGGGTGTTTCATGCTATCAAATACATTAAAAATAAATTCTTTATCATTAATCCTCAAAATTAGTTTGACTCTCATGAACATCAATAAGAGTTCTACCTGTGGCCAAAAAATGCCTTCTTAGAATTAGAGGTACCTCGTGGTCTGCTTCCATCTCTAGAATGACAAAGTCCATACGAAAGATGAACTTGTCAACTTTTACTAGTACATGTTTAATAATACCATGTAGATACTTGATTGATCAATTAGCCAGTTGGAGAGATATGGTTGTGCCCTTTGGTTCACTTAATCCGAGATTCCTAAAAATGGAAAATTGCATGAGGTTAATGCTTGCACAAAGATTACAAAGAACCTTATCAAAATGTAAACTATCAATATTGTAAGAAATAGTAAAACTCCCTAGATCTTTTAGCATAGGTGGTATTTTGTTTTGGAGCACATCAAAATACTCCTCATTAAGTCTAACCATCTCGCAATCCTCTAGTTTCCTTTTTTTTTTTGCCAAAATTTCCTTCAAAAATTTAGAATAACTAGGTGTTTTGGTTAAAGCATCAACAAATGGAATATTTATTTTCTATTTCTTAAAAATTCAACAAACGTAGAGAAACTGTGTACCCAATATATGTTATTCTAACTTTTAGGGAAATGGTATGCGAGGTTGATTAGGTTTTACCTCATGATGTGAACTCTCACCAGATGTGGGGTCATCTCTTACCTCCTTTTGAGAAAAATAAATTTCTATAGACTACTCATCAACTGCCTTTTTCTTACCTTTTTATTCTAAGCTCAGAGATGATATATCATATAACCATTTATCACTCCTTAAAGTGATTGTCTTTCCATCCTCTTGTGGGTTCTTTTTTGTGTTTCTAGGAAAAGCATCTTGATCTCTCCTATACATCATGTTAGTCAATTGTCCTATTTGCACCTCCAAACTCTTCAAAGAAGCCTCATGATTTTGTAATTGTGCATTTTGATTTTGGAATCTAGACTCATTCTAGTTAATTAATTTTATTAACAATTCCTCCATCTTGTCCAACTTAGACTTTGGTTCGGGAGCAGAGACTTAGTACCGTGGAGGTGGTCTCACTTGGCTTTGAGCCTAAATTGGATTTGGATTTTTCCATGGCAAATTTAGGTGATTCTTCCAACTGGGGTTATACATGTTTGAATATAGATTATTGTTAAGCCTGCCAATATTTGAAGCATAGTTAGCTTCCTCAATAGATTGTATGAAAAAGTTACTAGCTTGGCAATCAATTCTAATGTGAGGTCCCCCACATATATCACAAATAATCATAGGGACCTCCATTTTAGCCATACTCAAGTTAGCAACTTGTTTGGATAATGCATCCAATTCAGAAGAAAGAGTAGTCACAACATCAACAAATTGAATGCTGACACTCTTCACTAGCTACCTATCAGCTTACCATTGATGATTGTTGGTGGCTAACTCTTCAATAAAGGTATAGGCATCTTTGGGGGTCTTATTCATGATTTTTCCACATATGACTAAATCTATCATAAAACGGTTATTATAAGACAAACCATTATAAAATGTTTGAACATACAACCAAGTCGGTAAACCATGGTGAGGACACTTCCTAAGCAATTATTTAATTCTTTCCTAAGTTTCATATATAGACTCTTGATTATACTACACGAAAGAAAGTATTTATATCATTCCTCATCTTAGCAGTTTTAGATGGTGGGAAAAAATTAGCAAAAAATTGCCTAGCCATCTCATCCTATGTAATAATGGACCCCACATGTAAATAATGTATCCAATTCTTAGCTTTACCCTAAGAGAAAAGGAAAAAATTCTAAGTATTATGGCATCATTAGAGACACCACTATGTTTAAATGTATCATAGATCTCTAAAAAGTTAGCAATATGTCCATTTGAATCATCATTTGGTAAACCTCAAAATTATACCATAGTTTAGATCATCTGAATAATGGCAAGTTTGATCTCGAAATTGTTTGCTTGAATATTTAATCTTGTGATGCTAGAAGCTACACCCTCAATATTTGAAGTAGTGTATTGTCAAAGAGACTTTCCCATTGGAACTTGTACCTAAGGAAGGTTAGCATCTTATTATGGTGGAGCATTTTGGACTTCCAAATTGACTTATCCTAGTGGTGGAGCATGTTGATTTTCAACATTTTCCATCTAATCTTCTCCTCAATTAAGCCTGCGCAGATGATGAAAAGTCATTTTGATCTCAGGATCAAATGGCACTAGTCCACTGCCACCAGCACAAGTCATGCACTGGAGTACATATACTCAAATAGATAGCCACTCGATCCAAGATTATACAAACATAATAATAATAATAATAATAATAATAATAATAATAATAATAATAAATAAATAAAATAAAATAAAAACTAAATGCCTAAATCATAGAAAATTCCTACAAGAGGATGCAAAGGCAATCATTTTAATGAGTGGTAAAGAGTTGTCTAGTTATCAGACTTATTTATGTTTAGACCACTGAATTGTTGATGAATTGAATTATTCAAAAAATTATGAAAATTGTGATAAAAATGAAACACTCAAAACAAAAAAAAAAATCAAAAAGATTGAAATTAAACTATAAAAGATAACAACTAAGATTTCGGTTAAATCCCCTAATTTATGATATGCTAAATAGTCATGTATATCCTAAAAAAAAATTATGTTGAGTGTGCCAACAATGATTATTATCACTATGCTTTCTCAAGTCACAACGAATTTTTTACCAATTACAAGTCCAACTATCTATAGACTGGATGCATATAATTTTCAAAGCAATAAATTAAATTAGTCCCCCTTATTGTTGTAGAAATTAGATTAACATCTCTCGGCCTATTAATTCCTAATCTCTAATTATGTTTTATAGATCTACTAACCATTTCATCTTTCAATCTTAATGGAAGTTCCTAATATCAAAATTTTATCTATAATTTGACTAAGACATTCAAACACAACACAAGTCACACAAATACAAACTTGGATCGGGACATATGCAAGAAATTCAACATATTAGGATCGAGGAATTCTCCCTTCACCTTAGCACAAGAAAATTAGCCACACATAATGATGCAGGAGAAAATGATCAAGAATTATAACTTATTATTATGGAGCATATTATCCTTTACTTGGAGAGGATACCCTACAAATTTGAGGTCAAACGGATGATTATATTTCTAGTTATGGACGAAGCTTCCAAAATAAGTTACTAGAGATAGAGGCATGTGCATAGCATGCATGGGATGAATGAGAATATTTTTTTAGACATAAATGGCATGCATTTAGTCTTCATTTAGTATGTTATTTAATTAATTAGTTGGTTAATTATTTATATTATGATTGGCTAGTGCATAAAGTAGCTTTTAAGGTGATTCTATCTTATAGTGTTTATCTTACAAGATGTGCTTGGATTGGGGAACAAGGCACTGTATGGTCTGATTTTAATCTTTTTTTCCTAATTAATTAGAATTATCTTGTAATATTGAGGAAGTGAAAATAGGCTATAAAAGCCTTGGGTTTACATGTTCATATGATAGCTAATTAAATGAAAATACAAGTTGTTCCTTATTTGAATTATTTGTGAGTTATTCTTAATTATAATCAATTTTGTGTGAGTGATTATTATCAAAACCCTTAATCTATTTGTATGTGTGAATTATAGAATGATTAATATCCCTAAACTCATCCATAATCCACGTCAATCATCAACCCTAGTTTCCACATTCAAACTAAAATTCATCATCTTTAACTTCATCTTCAATCTTTTATTTTATACTTAATTCTACCTATTATATACCTAAAACCTAGATAATAATCCTATTATTATCATATTTTCATCATCATCTTCATCCCACATTCAAAACTCTAATCATAAACCCTAAACCTAAACCGTAAACCTACTACATGAACCCTATCACCCTAAAAACCAAAATATTCGACCATCATCATCCTTAACCCATCATCACCGAATCATTATTATTATATTCAAACCCTAACCGACCCATAATCCTACATAATTCATAGTTACATATTCCTATATACATCAATTTTGATATCAGAGTATGGTTTTGATCTAGTTTGTTATACAAGATCAAGATCCAACTTTTCCTTCAAGATTCTTTCAAGAACATATTCCCACCTCAAGATTATTTCAAGAAATAATCAAAAAGGTGTTAAGATTCAAGCTTTTGATTGATTTCGAGAAGTATTTTTTAAAAACACCATTTGTTTAGTGTAAGAAAAATATAGGGAGCTAAGAGTAGAATCTAGGATATGTTTTCAAGGTGTTGACGGAAGACATCAAGGAAGTAAAGTTGCATATGGGAAGGATGGAGCCTCACAAGCATAATGATCATATATAGAATATCAAAATCGTAGAGATCAAGTAGAATAAGATCATGTAAGGAGAGCACATCATTGAATGGAAGAAGGATAATAAGAGAGTGTAGGGAATTATGGACGACCCCATGATATCTCAAGGAGATCATATGACGATCTAGAAAAAGGGATTAGATTTGATTTAACTATTTTTGAAGTTAATCTTGATACATGATCTTTCCTCGACTGGTTAAAAATTGTTGGATCTATTTTTGAGTATAAAGAGCTTGATGATGAGAAAAGGTGCAAAATTGTCATATTAAATTTTATGAAACGTAATAGAGTGTGGTATGATCATTTTAAGAGGAAGAGGGAAAGATAAGTAAAAATAAAAATAAGAATATGGGAAAATTTTAAAAAGCACTTAAAAATAAAATTTGTATCTAGAGAATATGAGCAAGGAAAATTCACAAAGATGACTACTTTGAGGTAAGGGTTTCTTGGAGTTGAGGAATACATTAGAGACTTTGAAAGATTAGATCTTATTTTTTATGTCCAAGAAATAGAAGAGAAAAGGTGTGATAGGTTTATTAGAGGTCTAAATATGAATATTAGAGAGAAGGTGGAGGTGTATCCTTAAAAATTATTTGAATACTTGGCAAAATTAGACATCAAATTTGAGAAATAATTAAAGAGAACAAAGGCACCAAGAAATTAAACCAATGCAATATATGGCTCGAATTATGGGGGGGATGTCAAAGTAATCAACTTCTATAGCCACAAATCAATACAAAAAGAGGAGGTTCAATCATGAAGAGACTACAAGAAAAGCTATTTTTGGCAACGGAATATGTCGTTGCCAAATATATATTTGCCAACGATATAATATTTTTGGTAATGACAAATTGTTGTTGCATATTATAGCGTAACTAAAGGTTTTTGCAACGACTTTTTTCCGTTGCCAAAAAAAGTTATTTTCGCAACGATAAACTTGTGGCTAAAAATAGTATTTTGTTGTCTTAAATGATTGACAAATGTTGGAGCATAATTATATTTCGCAACGATTTCCTTGTTACGAATAAGATATATTTTTTGCAACGAGATTGTTGTTGCGAATAATATGTTATATTTTTCAACAGATTGATCGTTGCCAATAATGTACGATATTTTTAGCAACAACGTTCCTATTGCGAATAATATGCTATTTTTTGCAACAGTTGTTTTGTTGCCAATAATCTAAGATATTTTTTTAACAACATTTCTGTTGCAAATAATGTGCTATATTTTTGCGGTTGTTTTTTTGCCAATAATGTAAGATATCTTTTGCAACGGTTGTTTTGTTGCCAATAATATAAGATATTTTTTGCAACGGTTGTTTTGTTGCCAATAATGTATGATATATTTTTTGCAATAACATTTCTGTTGCGAATAATATGCTATATTTGTGCGGTTATTTTTTTTCCAATAATGTAAGATATTTTTTGCAACAACATTTCTGTTGCCAATAATGTACTTTAATTTTTGTAACAACATTTCTGTTGCTAATGAAATAATTTCATCCACTATTATTTTTGGCAACAATTTCTTTGTTTCCAAATAAAGAAATTCCTGCAATGCTATATATTAAATAAATTATCACTTTCTAACATGTCACATTCACATACATATATTAATAAAATATAATTGTCAATATATAATAAATTCATTTCATCATTAATATGAAATGCATCATACATTAATTGTATAATTATTTGATACAATTGTCAAAAACAGAAACTAAACATCCAATATGACATCACCATAATAACACCAAGAGTTTTCGGCAAAACACTCTTGTAAAGTGTTTTTGGTAAAAAGGACAACAAAAAATACGTCGGAATCTAAGAACGCAATCTTGATCAGATCTATGCATCAACTAATAACAAAAGTCATCTATCCACAAATAAATCAATAATCATCGTCAACACCACCATGAAAAGCATCACCATCATCCTCAAGTGTATTCTTGGACCTGAATAAATAACAAGATTAATACATGTCTTGTGCGTACATACATACATATATATATACGTAATTATGTGTACGTCTATATATGTAGACGTAAATATGTGTACATCTATATATGTAGACGTATATATAGGTCCGTCTATATATGTATACATATATCTACGCACGTCTATATATGTATACGTATATATATACACATGTAGATACAAATATATATACGTATGTATATGTGTGTGTGTGTGTGTGTGTGTATATATCATTATAAGAGACAAAAATATAGATAGATAGTCATGTTTGATAATCATTTTTTCCGATTGATTTTGGCGATTACATATGCCAACTATATGTGGATAAGTGAAAGGGTTTTTCGAAAGTATGCCGGTATATGTGTTGCATTGATATAAGTAATACTATAATGCAAAGTAGCTCATATCATGAAATAAATACAAAGTTGGATTACTCTAGAAATTATAATTTACCTGATAATATTGGTAGCCATCATTTGACTCATTTCTAACATCCTCTTCTCAAAAGCGGCCATAGATTGATCTTGTTTCTCTTTAAGCTCGTCTATTTGACTTTGTAGACTACATATCTTATTTTGTTACTCATCTATCTTACTTTGTTGTTGTATGATTTTTTGTTGTTCTTCTTCTTGAATCCTTGATTTGAGCGAGCCGCCATAGCCACTACCTTTCCCCCTTGTGTATCCAGACTTTGGGCCCAAAACATGAAGTAAAATCTCTTCCTGTGTTTGAGGGGCTCCTTCTTTATCCTTGTTAGTCACAAGATGGTGAAGGTCTCCCTACAATAAACACAACAACATTTTACATATGTATAGATTCATAGTTGTTATAATCAATTCTTTGTACGAACTAACATATACTAATATATATACTAATACAAATATAAGAATAATTTACATGAATTTTCTTATAGCGTCCATCATTAACCCACTCTAATACTCCTTGATCATTTGTTCGCGTGTGTTCAGCAAGCCAAATCACATCAGCACTCGGCTTGACATCAACATTCTTCTTTGTCTGTGAGGACACATTACTTAGTCATTTTATCCATGAAGATGAATAAATATACCGAATATAACTATTTGATATTCTTACCATGATAGTTTCCACTTCTGGAAAAGATAAGTTTCTTGTGGTGTGTTGGCACCATTTATCTGACTTTCGATTCTTGCTGTTTTGTTCACTGATTTTCTACAATTTAAGAATAAAAGAAATGAAGATAAGTAATTCATACCTAATACACAAACAAGTAAGGCAGAAAACTTATCAATAAAGGAAAGAATTACCTTAAATTTATCAGAATTAAAAGTTTCACAACATTTTATTCAATTTTCTAGATCGAAATCAGTAGGTGGATTTTTCAAACGTTCCTCATGTGTATCTCCACATTCTTTGTAGTAAGAATGCAAGCGAGCTTTCCAATACCGATATAAGCGTTGCATTGCAAACAACAAAAACGCTTTTAATCTGGGTAGTTGATTATTATCCATTATGCTAAACTTGTTCTATAATGTCACAACAAAATAATTAGTTGGTTAAGGATCATAGATTAGGATTTATAAAAGGAAAATAATGTATATATATATATACATTGACTAGCAACCACATTGCATCACCGTGTTTAGCTGCTACCTGAATCCAAGGTGATGCATTCATGAGGACTTTGGTCCGCCCAATATGGCCACAAAAATTTACTAAATTTCTGGCATTTTCTCCAACGGCTTGGAGAACATAGTCAGGTATATCAACGACAAGCTTTACAGTACCACCTAATGTCTTCTTCTCGATCACATAAGATTTATATTTGTCTCTCTGCCCCCTTTTCCTTTTAGCATTAGAAGTTGATGCTATTACAAAAATAAAAATAAGATAATAAAATCAAGGCTTAGCAAATCTATACATCATAGGAGTTTAAAAGAATAAAAAATGTATATACAAACATGATTAATAAAAATTACTGTACCTTGACTACTATTGCCATCATTTTTCGGGGTCACATTTCTTGTAGATATATTTTCATGCATATATTGAGTTCTAATTCGAGGTAGAGTATTGTTAGATTCATTTGTTTCTCTTGGAATTGGATCAGCAACCTCATGCACAATCAATGTCATCTCAACTCTATCAACAAACTTCTGTGTTGCATTCCTTTTGCTTCCACCTTATTAGTCATATAAACATATCATAGAACCAAGAAAATAGAGTTACAAGCAAATTGATAGGCCATAACAAGATTGATGTTTAAATTTAAAATATTCTCAGATAAACACATACATTTGTGATTTTAAGTATGTATTGAGAATTTACCTGGCTCATTCGAAGACATAATAGTTAAATCATTATTTTGATTTTCTTCTTGACCAGGACTATGATTATTAGAACCAATAGCATCCACAACATCCATATTAAGTTCACCTTCAAGACAATTAACTTCTTCCACTTCATTGCGTTGAGGTCTACTCTGTTGGGATCCATTGGAAACAAAGTTTAACTTCTGCTTACTTCTCGCGCTGCCATTTTTTCCAGCTCCTATGCACTTACCTTCATTATGAACAAAGTCATTGATAAAAAAAAGGTACATTTAAATTCACCATAGGTAGTAGAGTTAAAAAATAATCAAATGGGTAGAAGTGAACCATATAATAAGTAGGACCAATCATAAACAAGACCCATCTAAAATTACCGCTTCCATATCCAAATACAAATATAAGCATGGTTGTATAAATCAGATAGTCTTTGGTCTGCTAGTGCCCCACTTTATGAACTGGAAAATTCCAGATAAGAATTAGAGAACATGGTAGTTTATATTTTGCTGTGAACTTTCTTCATATTTTACTGAACCAATAACAGCCCATAACTCTTATTACTTCCGTTCTTGGAGAAGCTGAGTCTAGCTTCTATCATTATGTTTTGTTTATGGGAATGCAGTGGAACTTTAATTTTAGCATAAGAATCAGTGAAAATATAACCAAGGCCATCTAATTCTAGGATGCCTTTTAAGTTTGCTCAATATAATTTCTCTTAAACAAAGTTGTTTCAGTCATGACCAATTATATTTTGCGGTTTCACAAGTTACAATTCAAAAGGGTTTGAAAACATGAATTTGGGCTCTAAATTTTAAATTTGTAATAAGGATTGTGAAGAAATTAATTGCATTGACAACTTCAATTATTATCTTGTATGTTCTATTTGTTATATCAGCCAAAATTTACAAGGTCATAACTTGCTTTGGTGGTCATATTAAGCAATTAAACTGATGATGGGAATTACAACACAAATGCACTCAAATCTAAAACAATAAAATAGATCAGAAAAATAGGAGGAAGAGAGTGCTGAGCATTGAGATTTCAAAGAAAAATAGATCTGGTTCCTCCCTATACAATATAAAGGTTTTTCTGCCTATCTCCTATTCTCTTTCCTTACCTCTAATATACTCTCACTATGATAGCACTCTCAGTAACTCATCACTTCATTAGCATGCTTACAGAAATAGAAAATAGTACTCTCAGTAACTCTGCTAAAATAGAGAAAGGAGCAGATTATTATGGGTGTGTCATTAGTAGAACTACTTTGTTTAGTGTTATGTTTTGCAGAAAAGAAAAAATAATCTAGGATTATGCATTGATTATCTGTTTTTGTATGTTCTTACTTTTACTTTGTTTTTTTTGGTGGGTGTTTGATATACCAGCATTATGCTGTGTTTGATTTGAAAAAAGTAAGAAGGAAAGGAGAATGAGAAGGAAAGAAAAATAAAGAAAAGAATGCTTAAGATAATTATAAGTATAGGTTACAATAATTTTGATTTCCTTTTCTTCAATTGGCTTATCTCTGCACCCTACAGTTTTGTTGATATCTTTACTGTTTGCAAGTCATAGCTTTCTTGTACACTGCTATGAAAAGTGTGGATCTAGGACTAAAATTTGCACTTATTGTTGCTCCTGTAAATGTGCTGCACAATTGGTGCCAGGATTTTGTTAAGTGGCAACCATCTGAGTACAAGCCTTTCCGCATTTTTATGCTGGAAGATGTTTCAAGGTTCCAGCCCTTGCCTGAATTTTCAAGTTTTTATTCTTCCAACAATGTCAAGTTCTGGTTTGCTTTGTTATGCATTTGATTCTCTATTTCTTTGCTAATTTACCAAGCTTAATAACTGGCTTCATCAGGGAAAGAAGATCAAACTTGATAAAAAATGGAGAATTAAGGGAGGGGTATTCTTGATCGGGTATACGGCTTTTAGAGATCTCTCTCTTGGGAAAAATGTGAAGGATCGTCGAACAGCACAAGAAATTAGTTGTGACCTACAGGTTAACAACTTTAGCCTTATTTTAATGATGCTCAATCTCCAATTGAGGATTATATGATTAGATTCCTTTATTTAACTTTTCTGAAAGCCCAAACATTTTTCTAAAAATGGCAGCAATGTAGGCCAGCTATGGTTACCCTATTTTAATATTTTGCTACGTCTTTATTAATTAATTTACAGTAAGGTTGATCTTTATGCTTGTACCCTCACCGGATCAACCTGTGGCTGACTCGCTTAAAGTAAACCTTCAAGTGTTGACCATCAGTTAGAATGTGATAAGTATGGTTGGAAGCTATTAAAAAGGAATGGTCTGGATAGTGATCCGATCCGATCCGATCCAGTTTGGCTGGTTCAACCTCCTGTACATCTGGTCATTCCATTGCTTAAAAATAATGCAATAAAGTTATGACAAGCAATAATGATGTAGTTCAAGTTTTAAGGAGGTAATATATCAACTATAAGGCCCGAGGCTAGATGTTAAGGCACCATATTGTCAATTACATTTTTTATAAGTTTGGCAAGGAAAATTTCTGCTCAAAGTCCAGTCTGAAATTTAGTTCAAGTGTACAAGTCACTGGGTTTATCAACATCAATTTGTATTATTATGGTTCTGTCCAGCTTTCTAGAGGCATTATCCACAATAGTTATTTGGTTTATGGTTAAGTTGGGTTGATTAGGTTTCAAGTTTCAGGTAATTGTGGCTTTCTAATAACCCCAGGTTGGGCATAGTCCTTAATTAGTGTAATTCTGCACCATATACCTGTATTTTTGGAAACAAATTATATGCCCTTGCCTTTTATTTTATGACTGAAAAGACACACCACTAATCAAACAAACATATATGACTGCCAAAAATAAAGGGTAAGAGTAAATAAAGGAATTTTGTCAATACATGAATGCATATGCCACAATATCCCTTAGTTATTGTGGCCAGTGGCAGACTCAGACTCTTGTCCTATATGATGATGATGATGATGTTTGTCCTACATCCATTTATGTAGCATGTGTTTTAATAATTTACATTTAGTTATTGTGAGTTATAATTTTAATTTTACTTTAGTACTATCTTATTTTATTTTATTTTATTTTTAATTTTAGATGATTAAAATATTTTTTTAACATTTAATATTTTTTAAGTTGAATTGGGAAACAGAATATTTTAAATATATATTTGTTAATTTTTTTAAAAAAAGTTTCTAATAATTTTAAAAAGAAATCTGAAAAATAATATTTTAATTAATAATAATAAATCATATTTTTTAAAAATCCCTCCAAAATATCATTCATTCTTCCATTTAATCACAAAATTTCATTACTTATTGTTGGTAAATTATAAACGAAAAAGTTTAAGGCATGTATTCATAGATTAACTAAAACTAGAGCAATTTATCAAACAATGAGAAGAGCTAATAACGTAAGATCTTTCAAATACTTAGATTTACCAGTTATAGTAGAATTCTATGTTTGAGTATAATTTTACTTATAGATACGAAAAAAATAAAACAGTTATGGGGTCAATGGGACTCCAAATTAGGGTGCTGAGAATTTTGATCCATTAATAATGGGTCAAAGGATATAAAAGTAACACCGATCTGAAGCATTAACAATGGGGGTCAAATGAGAGAAAAAAAAAGTGACAAAAACAAGTGGTGGCAAAGCCTTGTTCTGGTGACCCCCAATTGTCACTTTTTTGCCAAAGGATAAATGCAAGCCCCGGCTCACAGTGTCCTCTGATGAACCAAATAGATTTTTGTGATAGATTGTGTAGGGAACCTATACTTAACACAAAATCCCATGGTGTCTTGTGATACCAGAAAACTCCCATAGAGCTGGCACTAATTATGGCATTAGTATTTGTATGAGTTTGGATCATTTTGGAATGATGGACCATGTCAAAGTCCATTGTTCTTAACTATGGTGTCATTTATGAGTTAGGATTTATGGATTTGCATTCAGTTATTCCGAAGTCTGGTATCTGATGTGTTGAGTTTAGGCCTTAATTTTTGAGTCATAACCATTAAACCTGTTCAGAATTAGTATAGTTTATATGGATATAAATAGTTAATTAGTCTGCCATTTGCATATAATGTTTTAGTAATTATAGACATGGAGTATGTAACTTTTGGTATATGGCCAATTCTGTTCAGGTTCAAGTTATTTTGGTTTGACTTGGATTAAAGGTTTAGTAGTGGTTGAATAGTCCTGGCAAGCTTATTGTCAGGGATAGTGATGGAAAAAGAGAGTCGGACAAGGGAACCTAATTGAGGTCTGAAAGAGGTATTAGTGTAATCCTGAACTAGATCAAGTACTTTAGTAGGCCCAAAACCATTTTACCCAACATTAGCAGTAAGCCTAAAATCCTTTATGGTTATCTATGGTCAAAGCCTAAAATCCATTGTATTCTAGCTAGACAATGGAGTTAAAGGTGAGTTTTTTTTTCTTATACACACCAGAACTTGTATGGTTATCTATTGCAGGAGGTTGGTTGGTATTTTCGTTTGGAGGTTTTCAAGGCTGGTTTGATTTTGAGGATGAAGAGTTGTGGGTGTAGGTAGGTTGGTAGTAATGTGGCTGGGTGGTTGTGGCAAGGGCAGTGGCAGACATGGAGCGTAGGATTGGTTGGGACTTGATGACATTATTTGGTAGAATTAATTTTTCCATAAGACCAGGAAAGGAGATGGGATCATCTCTTGCATTGACAACTTCAATTATTTCCTGGTAATTGGAGTCTAAACTTTAACTCCATATAGATGACAGAGGAAGGTAGCAGGAAGCTGAAAAAAAATATAATTGGATCAAAAACTGAGCTATTGACACCATATAGATAAATGACAGAGTTGATTCAGTTGCATAAGCTGCTGATATACAATATATAGATACAATTTGTGGGTAATATATAGATACAATTTGCATAAGCTACTGAAAAACATATAAATGTTATCTAAGATATCAAGAATAGAATTTTTCCTATATTTTAACCCTAAACTATATCCAGAAAACCATAAATAATATGAAGAACTTACCTTTGAAAGTGCTCAAAAACTTTTCTAAACTTATGTCACTTGATAGTGTTCTTTATATACTGGATTCCTTAGTGTACTTAAGGTCTACTCATTTTTAAAATTAATAATAATGTCATTTCACATCTGAAAATTCAGACATGTACATTTATTGCAAAACCAGTGGAGAAACCTGAAGAGGCTAATATAACGATGCATATAAACAGAGTAGCTGATTAGCTAACTTTATTCGCATTTTAAAACTTATCTCTCTTGATTATGTTCTTTGTATACTAGATTTAGATTCCCTGGTGCTTAAAAACTTATTAATGGTGGAGGTTATTCCACCAATGGTGGTGGCAGCTGGCTTTCTAGCCTCCTTGCCATGTTCTACCTCATATCATTAAAGTTCTCAGATTATAATATAATGTATTTGTATTCGGTATATGCAAGTTGTTGTCAGATTATAATGGTTTTTGATTTTTTTAATTGGATCTTCCCCTCCTTTATGTGACTAATTAGACTATTTGAATGAATTATTATTGTTTGATGTACTAAATGATTGGACTTATAGTGACTAAAGGAAATTGGATGATAAGAGTTGTCCTATGATTCTAGTAGGATATCACCCTACTGGAGCCTATAAACTGTATAATCTACAATCTAATAAGATTAAATTCAGCAAAGATGTGATTGTGAAAGAATCAGAAATGTGGGACTGGAAAAGTAGCAGTGTTAGCACTACTAGATCAGAACTGTAATTGACAGTGTTAGTGATGATACACTAGTAGAAGTGACTGAGACAGAGGTAGCTGATGATGAAGAGCAACATCCACACAGAACACTACATATGTTTGTAGAAAAAACATAAAGAACACTTGAGCCCTGTCTGGTTCTTGGAAAATTCCATAGGAAGAAAATAAATTACCAAAGATATTCTTTCCAACTTCTCATATTGTCGTGTGGAAAACCAAATAGCCAATAATCAACAATTCCATTCCCTAAGAATAAAACTCAAATTTGACAAAGTCATCCTATACTACTTTCAGAGGACATACATTCATTTATTAGGTTATTTCATAATGTATAATGTGGCTGAAATGACCTGCTTCCTAGCTCACTAGCTAGTAGAGGTGGGGTGACATTTATCTAAACCTCTCGGAACCCTGTCAATGGCATAATTATTATTAGGTTATTTATTCATTTTTACCCTTTTTTAAAAATATAAGTAATACTCATTTAATCTTGTTCTATATTATTATTATTAGTTTGTAACAAGCTTTATTAATATTAAATTAAAATAGGGCCTCTACAATAAAAAAAATAAGGGGTGCTAAATATTTTTATAAGGCTGTGTCATATCTTTCTTATTCCACAAACCAGTGCTTCTTGGAGAAGCTGAGAAAATAATTGATAAATAACTGTTTGTCTGACATCCTAAATCCCAGCAGATATGAATTATTCAAACACAATACTAACAACTAACCACTAACATGTGGCACAACACAACATAACAACACACCCATAATAATCTGCCTTATAACAAGTGGCAGTATCTAAAATAAACAGCAAAATAAAGAGTATCTGACTTAATTCTTCCTTCCCCTTCATTGATATACTTTGTCAAATGGCACTACTTTATCAGCCACATTCTGATCAGGTACCATAACATAAACCTATGTATGGTATACTGTCACCAAGAATAAAACTCTTCTAGCTAGGGAGAAGCTAAGTTTAAAACTCTACTACAAATGGAGAAAGAACCAGATTATGAAAATATTGTTAATTACCTGGTGGTGGCAAGTGTTTGCAATTATGTTGATGTGCTAGTTTAGAGACACTCCTCGTGATGGCGGGTGTTTGTATGTGAGCTGTGTTTTATCATGGAAGAAAGAAAAAATATAGTTAATTAATTAGAATACATTATAATAACATCCAAACTAGGTAAAAGAATAATACCTTGCCCTCTACGACCACCAACACCTCCGTTTAAAATGTTCTTACCCATATTCTTTGGTAGATCTTGCCCTGACATATGTGCAAGCTAAAACAAAGTAATTAGATTTCACATTACAAAGAACACTACATAAAATTTGAAATAAACAAACATTTATAATATCATAGAATCATGACTCTATGAAAAAAGTAATTAAAATTTCATACAATAACTAAAAAAGGAATAAAAGATTTTATATATTCAATGTCTACACACAAATTAATACTTAGAAAAAAGGTACAAAATAGTCACATATTAGTCATCAACATCATTAGCAACAATAAAATCATCCAAATCTGAGTTTTTCTTCTTTCTCTTCTTTCGCTTCCCCTGACATCCTTCCCTTTGTTGACTTATGCTCTTCATTTTACTTGTTACCCATTTGACGACTTTTTCTCCTCGTTCTACTTTGAAATGATTAGTTGCTAAAGAAACATTTTCCATATGTCTTATGGATTGCAAAACATAATTAGAACCCTGAATCTCTCCTTCTTGCACAACTTCATCATCACTTTGATCTAGTACTCGCTCTTCTTCCCCTTTCGGAATGCTATACAAGTCTCGAGGCTCTATCTTAATCACAACATTCCAATCATCATGTCTTGGATCTTGAACATAAAAGACCTGCTCCACTTGTGATTCTAATACAAAAGGCTCATCTGTTTTTAATGAAAAGCCTCTATGTATGCTAGTTATGCCATATTCATCTACTTTATATCCTCTACCTTCATGTTGCATTTCATACCAATTACACTTTAAAACAACAACATGATTTTCACCGGGATATTGCAACTCATAAACATCTCTTATTACACCATAATATAAGTCATTTGAATGACCATCTCCTTTCACCATAACACCGCTATTTTGGCATTTCTTATCTACTTCTCGATCAAGTGTATGAAATCTAAACCCATTAGCGATAATCCCACTATAGCGCCTTGCGGTGCGTAACGGACGACACACCAAGTGATACAAACTTTCATCAACTGATCCTTCATTATATAGTTTCTCCACCTATTAATCAATGAAGGAAATATGAATACATTTACACATCATAGGTAAGATTTTATCACATCATAGAAATTAAGGAGAGATGACATACACGATTATAAACCCAATCTGCAAATTGAGTCTTATGTCTCCTCTCTACATTCCTAGGATTTGGATTTTCAATCACTAGTTCTTCTTTGTGCATCCTAGCATGGAAGATAAAATTGAAAGTTTTATGAATTTACATATATAACCTTAATCTACATATATGATAAATACACTTATGAATTTTAGAATAACAATTGACTTACTTTACAAATTCTTGAAGCTCGTCACAATTATGGAGGACATATAAGTGAGCTTGATCAAACTCCTCGAACCCAAGTTCTTGAAGGATAGGCTTTCCCAATGGATGCCCAATACGTTTAAAAATGTCTATTTGATTTCTTTTGTCATCATTCCCAACTTCATCATTTCGACTTTTACGATTAAACATAGTAGTCATGTCATCTATATACCTAGAACAAAATGTAAGGCATTCATTTGCTAAATAACCCATTGCAATTGATCCTTCGGGGCGTGCCTTGTTTTGAACATTGGATTTCAAGGTACGCATATACCTAATAACATAAATTTTGATACAAAGTTAAATGCATAACTAGGTTATTTAAATATAAAAGTAAATGAATGTAAAACTTGTAATTTAAAAAGTACCTCTCTATTGGATACATCCAACGATATCTCACTGGCCCAGCAATCTTCGCCTCTTCTACCAAATGAATGACTAAGTGCACCATACAAGTGAATAAGGATGGTGGAAAGACCATTTCTAACTTACACAATGTGTAAGGGATTTGACTTTCAAGAGCATCCAAATCCTTCATGCTCAAGTTCTTTGAGCACAATTTCCTGAAGAAGGAACTCAATTCAATTAATGGTTTGTAAACATGTTTGGGAAGGAGCCCACGAATAGCAATATGAAGAAGTTGCTCAATAAAAATGTGGCGATCATGACTCTTCATACAGGAGATCTTCCGGCCATTATCTTTCACACAACGGGAGAGATTTGAACAATAGCCATCAGGAGTCTTCAACTTTTGAAACATCTTGCAAAATGATGTTTTTTCATCACCCCTCAATGTATAGCATGATATAGGCACTCTTACTCTATCCTCTTCAACAATTAGATGAAGATCTTCCCTTATACCGATGGACACTAAATCTAATCGAGCCTTCAAGTTATCCTTAGTCTTATCTTTGATATCCATCAATGTCCCTATAATATTCTCAGAAATATTTTTTCAATGTGCATCACATCTAAGTTATGACATAATTTTAGCTTGTGCCAATAAGGTAACTCAAAAAATATGCTCTTCTTCCTCCAACCATATAACCTATTTGTATCATCCCACTTCCTCTTTGTACCTGTCTTTCCAAATGGTACTTGGATAAACTGACTACACTGCCTCAAAACATCATCACCAGATAATGGGATAGGAACTGTGCCCTTTTCCTTTGTTTTGTCAAAGGCATTAGGTAATTGTCTCCATCTATGATCCATTGGCAACCAACGTCTATGCCTCATGTAACATATCTTATCTATTATTGAACGTGATCCAGCTTCCATATGACAACATGGACAAGCAAAAAATCCACTAGTACTCCAACCAAACAGGTCTGCATAAGCTGGAAAATCACTAATAGTCCATAGCACTGATGCACGCATAACAAAGTTTGTTTAGCATGGACATCATATGTGTCAGCACCAACTTCCCATAATTCTTTCAAATCTTCTATCAAGGGTTGCAAATAGACATCAAGATCCATTCCCGGTGAATTAGGACCATCAATCAACAAAGATAACATAAGATAAGGAGATTTCATACACATCCATGGTGGTAAATTATAAGGAACCAAAATGACCGGCCAAATGCTATGAGATGATCGCCCAAAAATATTAAATGGTTGGAAACCATCTGTAGCTAACCCAAGTCTCACACTACGAGGATCTTTTGCAAAGGATGGAAACTTCTCATCAAAAGACTTCCATGCTTGAGAGTCCGCTGGATGTCGCATTATCCCATCAACAACCCTATCTTCTTTATGCCAACGCATATCCTTTTCTGTAACAGCTGCCATAAATAACCTTTGCAATCTACGCTTTATAGGAAAATATCGTAAAATTTTATAGGGAACCCTTTTGCCATCTATCTTCCACCTTGAGGTATGGCATTGCGGATATTCTTGTGCATCGACATGTTCAAGCCAATAGATGATGCAATCATTTGGACATGCATGAATTTTTATACAATCTAGGCCTAAATCACGAATGATCCTACGACACTCATCATAGGAATTCGGAAGATTACAACCTAATGTCCCATTTTGAAGCTTCAACATTTCAGTAAAGGAGGTATCACTCCAATGGTTCATACATTTAAGATGTAGCAACTTCATAAGATACCCTAAATTTGAAACTCTAGAGCCATCCAAAGTCAAATGCTCTTTATACTCCTTCAAGAGGCAATAGAATCGAGCTGCTTCGCCAGTAGGTTCTTCCGAGGTGAAGTTATGTTCATTTCTACCATCATTCTCTAAAAAATCCATCCCAGTCACACCACAACCAACTTCTAACATCTCTAGCATGTCATCATGATCAATAGAAGTCTCATGGTCAGATGAAGAGACATTAAACACCTCACCATGGTTATCCCACACTACATAGCTTTGTAGAATTCCATTCTTCAACAAATGAAAGCGAACTTCATTTCTATTTTTGAAATGCACGTTTGCACACTTATTACATGGACAACTAATCATTCTTTCAGATTCTAACTGTTCATCTGAATGTGACATGCTAAAATCAAAATCTAGAAAACGATCAATCCCTTCCAAATATTGAGGCGACGCTCGATTCAATTTCATCCATTCTTTATCCATTTGCATTACCTAATTTTTATTTCCATAAAAAGTTAAACAATTTTGGATGATATAAAGAATAGCAATTAATAGAAAAATTATCATAACTTAAAAAATTTCCATATATACTTTCTTCATGTAAACTATACAAAACCAAATGGAAAAATATTTTTGGTAATCATATGAGTGAAAAGGAAGAAGGACTAAAAGAAAAAATACTTGTAGTTGTCAAAATAGATATATCTACTTCGCCTTCTTTGATAAGAGACGCCTATAAGAATGCTGAAAATTAAAAACATCATCAGTATTATAATGCCAATATTATTGTATGAAAATAGTATACTACTGTACTCCACAGCAAGTTCCACAAAAAGAAATTATAAATTCAATCACCAAGAGTACAATAACTGAAAATAATAAACTGACCTCACAACCACAAGGATAATTTTAGGTAGTTACTGATTGTTCGGACCCAATATTTCTCTCTCAGACCTACATATTCTCAATGTATAGCATTCAGGACATTTTTCCCTTCCTACACACAAGCAGACAAGTATATACCAGTTGCTAAAAAATGTACTAACTAGCAGCAGGTTCTTACCTTTCAACCATGCAACAAAGCTGTTGGTGGACTACTTTAGCTTCAATCAAGTCTCCTTTTATTGCCAAGCAGCTTAACCAAGTAGGAATGATCTATCAAAGTTGGAAACAATTGGAGCTTAGAATTGAATGGAAGTCCACATTGTATACCACATTAAGTCATTAAGTCATACAAGCCCTTGAGTATAAAGAGAAAAATATCCCCTCAAATACTAAATACAAGCAAGTTCTATCCTCACACATAAGAACCCAGGAAGAGAAAAATATCCCCTCAAATACTAAATACATCCCCACCATACACATAATATGCTAGATCAAACAAATTTACTGACTTTGATAATAGAGCCCCAATTCTGGATTTTTCCTCATAATGTGCATGATGATAATGTAGTAGAATAGGCTGATTAAAGAATTGAAGATTTAGAGGCCAAAACACAACAGAGAAAGAAAAAGACAACCACATTTTACTTGATGCATATTCAATCCCAAACTTACAAATTCTTCCATTATATGTCTATCTCATTATACAATTGTAACTCCTACAGTCTAATATGGTAACTACCCATCTTAAACATCATTAATATTCTTTGTACGAACTATATCTTATTCACAAAACTATTATTAAACCACAATTTCCCAACAATATAGGATTTCTCTTCACTGAAGTATATCTATACCCGCAGGTCCTTATGCATATTCAATCTAAACCTAAATTCGAAATTGGACAAATAAATCAAACAAACATATCAAACAATGAATTATGCTTTCAATGAGGCTTAATTACGGTTGTTATCTTCAGTTTTGCAGCAAAAAAAAAAACCTTTTTCCTCCATCTTACCCGACAGAGTCTGCAGCAGTCAATGGTATTCGAAGCCCAGCGCCCTTCGTCGGAATCACCACCGGTCGGACACCATCAGTCGTCGTCCGTTGCAATGTCGGAAGGAAGCAAGGTTGTGTGCGTTGCTTGGCTGTAGAGTTTATGGTCGGCCGCACAACGTATGGAAAACAGTCATGGGAGTATTTCGAGCAGGTAGCAGAGTTTGGACGGGCAATTAAGAAAAATTTGTAGTCGTTTCTTACCGTCGAAAAGTCCCGCTTAATGTGTTTTAGCATAATAAACATGTATGGTAACTGTTTTGACCGTTGCAAAAAATAACAAAAATTTTAGGTAATTTTTTTTTGTCACAACTAATCACGATCGTTGCCAAAATTTGCACAGTTTTAATTTTATAAAACTATTTTCGACCACAGTATAATAAATCCGTTGCTAAACATATATTAAAATTTATCAACTTAATCCTTCTGCCACAATTAATAAATTCGTTGCTAAAATTACTTTGCAGTCGGTGAAATTATTTTTGCCCTCAATATTTCGTAACGATTTTATCCGTTGCAAAAGTTAATTTGAAATTTAGAAAATTATTTTTAGCCACAGTTTATCGGTTCCGTTGCGAAAGTTAGTAAAAATTGAAAATTGTCAAATTATTTTCCGCCACAATTTAATTCATCCGTTGCTAAAGTTATATTGACATTTCTAAAAATATTTTTTCCCAACAATCAGTAAAATTCGTTGCTACATAACAAAGTTAATTTTATTATAATCTTTTCAAATCATTTTATTCATTTCTTAATTCATTTTAATTGGATAAAAAATAGTATAATATTTTATATGATTCTTATAAATTTATTTTTTTGGCTAATATTATTTTTCTTAAATAAAGCTATTATAGTAATAAACTATTATTTTTTTTTACCAACAAAAATATCTCGTGATGATAAATAAGCTATATGAAACACCCTCTACCCTCGTAATAATTTTAGTCACGACCTGATAGGTTGCTACAAAATACAATTTTTTGCAACAAAATTATCGTTGCAAAAGTTATCTATTTTTTTGCAACGAATTATTATTGTGGCAGTAAAAGTATTTTTTATAGAAATGACATGTTATTGTTGCAAAAAAATGGCGCATTTACGGCAACAAGCTTTTGCCACGAAAGTTATATATTGTTGCAAAAAAATTATTTTTTCGCAACAAAATTATCGTTGCAAAAGTTATATATATTTTTGCAACGAATAATTATTGTGGCAGTAAAAGTATTTTTTATAGCAATGACATGTTATTGTTGTAAAAAAATTGGGCATTTACGGCAACAAGCTTTTGCCACGAAAGTTATATATTGTTGCAAAAAATTATTTTTTCGCAACGAAAAATTTTAAGTCGTGGCTAAAACCCGTTGCCAATAATAGCTTTTCTTGTAGTGAGAGAAGGGAAAAGATAAGGCTGTTGACAAGGTGAACAAGCAATGTTTTAAGTGTAGAGGCTATGGCCGCTATGCTAGGGATTGTACAAATCAAAAGGCATTGATTTTGAGGGATATGGCAAGCATGAAGGTTTGTGATGAGGAAAATGAATACTTTGATGAGGACCTTGAAGAAGGAAGTGATAGTTTGAAAGATGCTTCGGAAGATGGACAAGTAGATTGCTATATATTATAAAGGGTGCTTCAAGTAATATAACAACCTCAACCTACTCAAAGGGAGAGTATTTGTAAAGCCAAGTGTAGAGTTGGAGAAAGTTCTTATGATCTAGATTTACCAGATTCATATGGTGGGGTATCTATAAGATTCAATGTTGGAGATACTAGTCCTTAATATTGCGATGTAAATTTGATGGCAAATTCAAGTCAAAGGGGGAGAATGATGTAAGGAAAAATGATTAAGACTTAGAATTTGTTATTGTGGATCATATTTTTGATTTACCTAGAGAGGATACCCTACAAATTTGAGGTTAAACGGATGATTACATTGCTAGTTATGGACAAAACTTGCAAAAGAAGTCACTAGTGATAGAGGCATGTGCATGGAATGCATGGGATGAATGTTTTTTTAGACATAAATGGTGTGTTTTTAGTATTTATTTAGTGTATTATTTACTTAATTTTTTTGTTAATTATTTGCATTATAATTGGCTAGTGCATAATGTAGTTTTTTAAGGGAGTTCTATCATATAGTGTTTATCTTATAAGATGTGCTTGGAGTGGGGAACAAGATATTGCATGGGGGGGGGGGCAATTAGATATTATTTTTATTCCTACTTAATTAGAATTATCTAGTAATATTTAAGAAGTACAAATATACAATAAAATCCTTAAGTTCACACGTTCATATGCATATCCAATTTGAATGAAAATATAAGTTATTCCTTATTTGAACTCTATGTGAGTTCTTCTCAATTATAATCAATTATGTGTGAGTGAGTATTATTGAAACCCTTAATCTATTTGTCTGTGTGAATTAGAGGTTATGTACTATCCCTATACCCATCCATAACCCACGTCAATCTTTAACCCTGGCCACCACTTTCAACATAACATTCATCATCTTCAACTTTATATTCAACCTATTATTCTTACTTAATTCTACCTATTCTATATCCAAACCCTAGATAATAAATATATTATTATCATACGTTCATCATTTCCTTATCATACTCGAAATATATTCATCAAATCATCATCATCAGACTCATTCATCATAATCATTTTCATCCCACATCCAAAACCCTAATCTTAAACCCTAACCCTAACCTACGAACCATATCACCCCAAAACCCTAAATATTCAACCAGCGTCTTTCTTAATCTATCATCACTGAATCTTTATCATCACATTCAAACCCTAACCGAACCATATTACCACCCAACTCATAAGTCCATAACCCTATACACATCATTATTGTTAAAAAACAAAATAATTGATGCACGAGCATCCATCAATCACCATACTCATCAATGTATTAATTTTCCTAAGTTAGGAAAACTTAAGACTCTTATAACTTAGATAAAATTAGTGAGTTAATTTACCTAGCCATGCATTCCATCCATTTTCCCTACTAAGATAGGCTCTAATATGGATCCAATATGGCTCCTACACCAACCATAAACATGCTTCCAGCAACCACAACAATCGTCCAACATGGCGCACGTTTCCAGCAACCACAAAAATGATCCACTTCCACCATTTTTTGAAAATCAAGAGGGGTGGAAGTCACTTGTGACCAACACACTTGGGAAGGAAAATGGAACATTTTAGGACCTTAAATTAAGCTTAATTTAAGGATTAAGAAACTTCCTCCTCATCTACATCAATCGGCAATCATCAACACTCAAGAAGTCAAGTCATTTTCCTCTTTTAGTTTACATAGTTAAAGCTCTTGTCTAAACTTTCTCTAATTGTGATTGCTTAAGCAATCACAATTTTTGAAGCCTCCTAATTAGATTTAGGAACATTAAGAAGGCGATATAAATTGGGATAGACCTAGTTTTTCATATCTTATGCTACTAGAAAGGCAAGCCAAATGGGATATAGACAACCATTTTGCCTTTATTTTTCACTTCTTTGCATTTTGTTTGTTTTTTTCCCCTCTATTGTAATTTTTTTGCATTTAATGTATTAAATTGAGCCTATATATATTTTAAATTGGTTTTTTGAAAATTTAAGTTGAATTTGATTGATTTATGTTTTCATATTGTGATTCTTGATATGTTAATTTTCTAAGCTAAAGTTGTTTGATTTATGCTATTATGTTGTGATTGTTAGGTTGTTAATTTGCTAAGCTGAAGTTTTTTAATTTATGTTGTCATTTTTTGATTATTGGGATGTTAATTTGATGAGCTAAAGTTATTAATTGAGCATATATAGTGTTACTTTCTAATAACTTGTTAATTGATTAATTCGTCAATGAAAAATATTGCTTGGGATGTTATTTTATGCTAGGATTTGTAAACTTGTAAATTTGTAATTGGTCACTAAAGGCAGAGATGAAGATGCAGAAGACCCTTATATGCATGAAAAATTCACTCCTACATTCTCTAATGTGGATAATCCATATTAATTGAATGATTAGCTATTGATGCAAATTAAGTACATTATGTTATATATAAATCAACTTTTACTATGTTTTAATAAATATCTATTGAAATTATGTTGACATGTGTTATTTTGGGTGTACCACCCCAAAATTTACTGCAAAAAAAAAATAGCATAATTATAATACCAAATTAGTTGGGTGTTACCTATGTAATTAACATAAGTTTGGCTTACGACACAATCCTTATGTCAATTATAAGATAAAATAATTTAAAATTCACAACAAGATAAATAGAAAATGAGAAACATTTAATACATATAAGTACAAGTGTGGAGATTAACTCCGAGTATAATAATCGAAAATACATACAAAAATGAATACCATGGAGCTAAGAGTCTAAAAAGGTATCCGGATAAAACTAACATCTAAATAGCATGACTCTACACCAAAAAGCCTTGATACATAAAATAAATCCAACCCATACAAAGCATCATAAGCTACATAATCATTCACTGGATCCTCATCCAATTGAACATAGCTATCTAGGTCATATGCTCATGTGAATGAGCAACACCCATGATAAGGATGGTTAGTATGCTATGAACTAAGTAAAGTGACAATACTGTGGAGTAAGAGTACAATGAAATAAATAGATTTACATTGAGAACTAATCATACAAGTGTAACACAAAAAATAAAGCCAAGTATATATGGATCTAGGTCTTATCATTATATATATATTATGATTTATTCTTTTATTTATGGTGAATTTAGGGATCCCACTATTCTCCACCGATGAAATGATATCAATAATATATAATCCTAGGGCAAAATGCTCCTGAAAACTATTCTCTATAGGTGGAACAATTATCAATAATATAAAACTCTAGGGAAAAATGAACTCGGCCACTTCTCGTATTGTGGAATAGATAGTTATAACCTATTTGACTCACTTAGTCTTCCACTTTAAGTGATTAATATCTTATCAATGATTATGATCGTTCTAGTGATTTATTTCAAATTGAGTTCAGGCAACCCACTATTCTTAACCAATTCGAACGGTTATCAATAATATACAACCTTAGAGAACAAGGCTCCTAGCCACTATTCTCTACCGGCGAAACGGTTATCAATAATATATAACCCCGGGACAAAACACTCCCGGCCACTATTCTCATTTGATGGAATAGACAAGTACAAACAATCTTGACTCATGTGATCTTTCGCTTTAAATGGTTAATATCTTCTTCATCATTAGTTTGATATGTACAAAACATGATTACATCAAATTTAGTATCTCTTTAAATAAAAACAACAACAACAACAACAACAATGTTACACATGTGATAATATTCCTATCTCAAAAGTTATTATTCACAAAACTCCAAAAATCCTAATTTCACAAATACATCATAACCATTTCCCATGAGACTCATATAATTACCAAATTTAATATAAATCCATAAAATACCAATATTAATAACATATCTAAAAATCATGGTTTGATTCTAATGTTTCACACATATGATAATAACATCCTTGTTTTAAGGTGATTATTCCCAAATTAAACATTTAAGATCAAATCAAAATATTACAACCAACCCTAGCTACAAATATATCAGAAACTAAAACCCAAAACATGTTGATGCCATAGTTGCAAATAAACCCTTATTATAAATCACAAAAAGAAGTAATAAAAAATGAACTTTTTTTTTATTAAAGCTAATTGAATTAATTCTACACATATACAAAAAATTCCTATGTTATCAACATCATAATCAAATCCCTAGATTCCATCCCTATCTCTCTCTCCAAATTATAAAATACTTGTCATATCCACATGTATGCTATATTACTTCTTTTAGTGACTTTGATTATGTAGGTCCTTTTATTGCACATTTACAAAAGGCTCCACTACCCACAATTGCCTAAGGATATTCTTCTAATTCTACTACATGTAAAAGTGTTGGGTGTAAATTTAGAGTTTAGTCATCAATTTCAAATTACATCAGAAGATTTTTTTAAGGTGATTATCTATCTAACTTTATATTGTATGTGCTGACTCAAAATTATATAGCTCTACATTATAGTACATAAAATTAAGTATTTAAATATTATATAATTTATGCAAATAGAGATTGGTTCTTTGATAGAAATATTGTTATCATGGAACTACATGAAGGTGTGGGGGAAACCTTATGTGAATAATTTTGGCCTTTTTCTATTAACATAATTGATTTTTTAGCTTCTATATTGCTTTTTAACTTGTTTAGCATATGGTCACAATGCATTTAATCGTGGATAAAATTCAAGTTGTATGTTGAACTATAGGTTAAATGATTAACATTTCTAAGCTCAAACTTTGCTAAAATTTAATATTTGTAAGTTGACATAGTTTTATTGTTGCTAAATTTAAGCATATAATTATGCCGCCACCCCAAAATGTATATGGAGTCTACAAACACCTATATGGTAACCCTAATACACATATTATCATGTTTTTTTAAATATATAATAAAAGGGCAAAGGATATAAACCTTTGGTGTGATTAACTAAGGCAATGCATTTAAAGTTGACCTTTATATTAATAGTTTTCTTTCTTAGATTTTTTTAGCTCTAATGGTTTAATTATTAAAATAGCACATCTAACAACATCAAGATGTATAATTAGAAATATAGTTGGAAAGGTCAATAATTTTGAAAGCTAACTAGGGTGGCTATGTTCTTGGTGAAAAGGTGAGGTTCTTCGGCTAATTATTTGATTTTGATTCAAACTTATACATTTTATTGATTTTTTTTGGTTTGGCATGATGTCTTTCCTTTTTTTTTGATATGATATGACCATGTTTATTACATATATATGTTAGTAATTATTATATATATTTTTGTTATTGTAGATCTATTTCATTTTGACAAACTAACTAAGTGTATAATATTCAATGAATAAAAATATTATATTTTTTTGGTGGTCATTAAACAAGATATTTGGGAATGCAACGTCATTCTATAGTTTTATTGTAATACATTTGGTTAAATATTTTGTGGTGCCGAAATACTTGCTTCCTATAAATATATTTTATAGAGAAATTATTCATGGTGTATGAGCTATATGATATAAACTATTTGTGTTAGTATATAATTAGTTAAATATTTATAGACAGAGATTTAGAAAATGATATATATGTCTTAAAATGGATATATATGCATACAAATACAAGGCTTGGAAAGATTTATATGCCAAATATATTTTTGAATATATAATTATGGCATTTGTAACCAATAAATTTTGTCGCAAATAATGAATGAATTGTAATAGTGATGGAAATTTTGGTCACTATTGACGGTAATTTTTTTATTTAATTATGATATGAAAAATTACTTGTTAATATTATTTACATTATTGTATTTTTTTTCTTTATTATTGTTTTTGGAGACCAACATCATAGATCATTTCTATTATTTTAGAGACTAACATTATACATCGTCGCTATTCCTTTAGCAACTAATGTGATACCTTGTCGCTAATGCATTAACAACCAATATCATAACTCTTTGATATTGAATTAAAAACCAACAAAATACCTTATTGCCATTTTTTTAATGACCAAAAAGTTTAATTTGGTCACTAAAGCCCTTAATGAAGGAGTAATAATGACCATATATGATAATTCTATTTTTTTGGTCGTTATTGGCATTAACGACCAAAATGTGGCCATTAATAATGAAAATTGTTGGTTGTTAAAGACATATTTTATTGTAGAGATTTTTGATTTCTATTGTTAAAAATGATTCAATTGATGGGGGAGCATCCATCAATCACCATACTCATCAATTTATTAATTTTCTTAAGTTAGGAAAACTTATGACTCTTCTAACTTGAAAAAAATTAGTAAGTTAATTTGCTTAGCCATACACGCTCTCCATTTTCCCTACTAATACTGGCTCTAATGTGGCTCAAATATGGCTCCTACACTGTCCATGCACATGCTTCTGACAACCACAACAATCTTCCAACATGTCACGTGTTTCTAGCAACCACAACAATGATCCACTTCCACTATTTTTTGAAAATCAAGAGGGAACAAGATTGCTGGAAGTGAGCTACTGCTAGCACAGTTGGGAAGGTAAATGGAACTTTTTATGACCTTAAACTAATCTTAATTTAAGGCTTAATCGTCCTCCCCATCATCCACATCAACCGATAACCATCAACACCCAAGAAGCCAAGTTATTTTCCTCTTTTAGTTTACATGGTTAAAGCTCTTGGCTAAAATTTCTCTAATTGTAATTGCTTAAGAAAACACCATTTTTCAAGCCTCCCAATAAGATTTAGGGACATTGGGAAGGCCATGCCAACTGGGATAGACCAAGGTTTGCAAATATTGCGCTATTTAAAGGATAAGCCTAATTAAAATGTTCTTTTTTTAATAATAATTCCTCTACTTTGCTCACAATCTTCTATGATTGGGAATGGGTTACTTTCCTCCTCTCCTTAAATTTTATTATTTCATTACCCCCAAAGTGTCTCATATCTCATAGAATCCCAAATAAGAAATGATTGTTTCTCTATGATTTTTTGGCATCAATCAAGGTTTTCATTTTGTTCATGAACAAATCCTTAAAGGATTGATCGTCATCGACCATGTTTGTACAAATCACCAACAACCTAATGCACATTGCTTTCAATATATAACTGTGATCAAGTTTACTGCACATCCCTCCTTTAGCTTCTAAGGGTGATGGAATATCCCAAACACATCAGCTTAAGTTCAAGTTCCAAAAACTAAATATTTGTATGCTCCAGCTCATTTACATGTGTTTCTTGTGATCTTCAATAGCCTAGATTATATAGCATATTTTTGCTACTTTTAGTTTCAAATTGTTCTTGATCAATCCAGGCTTTCCTCTCTTTTATTTTTACTAACTCTTTTACTTTGTTTTACTTGGACCATTCCCTATTAAAGACTAGGAAATGTTAGCTAGATTTACATACATGATTATTTACATAAGTTTATATATTATAATATTAGGCAATGTAATCAAACTAAGTTAAACTCTACAATATCTTTTTGATAGTTCTATTTGAAATCAATAAAATATGTTATTTAGATTCTGAGTAATGGTTTAAGAGTTATAGTTATAGGTAACAACAAAGATTGAGAAATAAGAACAAACATTGTTGCGTCATAGGGAATCCACTACCCTAAAAGTGAATTAGTCCCTACTAACATATAGTTAAACAAAGCAATTCACTCCACAAGGTTTGTACAAATTCCTTCAAAATTATGCACTCAAGATTGAGGGGTTGGAATATTACATAGCTCAATTGTCCAAGAGTTTGTATGAAGAATAAGAGTATATTATATGATAATTTATTGTGGTCTCAAGTCGAAGCAATTATGGGTATATATAGAAAAATTTTCCCAATAGAATCACTCATCCACCAACAGATAGTGGAAAGGTGTAAAATATAGGGAACATGGGACACTTATGGGAAAAGATTGAGATAGTAGGTATTTACATAAAAGTCGATACATGATTGGTTATTGAGGAGTGAGTCCTAAAAAGGGAATTAGATTGGATCAAGATATCTGAACCCACACCTAAATTATTTTTTATTATTACCCAACATAGAGTTTTTTTTAATGTAACATCCTGATTCTTGAAATTTTGAGTTATTTAAGATTTTTTTAATTAAAATAAAACTATGTTATATTGTAGATTTACTACACCCTTTGATGGAATATAAAACCTTGCTTCATTTTTTAAATATTTCTTTTCCCTTTTTTAATCCTTTCTCACAAGTTCATTTATGTGAGACCTTATAAGCCACTATTGGCTATCAGACTTTCATTTTCAAAATTCTTAGTTTTTTTTAGTCTCCTAAGTTGTTTTAAAATCTTAAATATATATATCTATGAAAAATTATTATTCATGTCCTAGTTAGTTATATTTTAACATTTTAAACCCTAGAACGACCTTCTTAGCTATCCAAAATTTACAACAATTTCAAGATTGCTATGTTTTAGCATTATTGAGCTCAAAATGATTTTAAAATATTGTGAAATTAATTTAAAATTTTTTAAATTTGTAATATAGTATTAAGAACATATACATCGTCGAATTCAATTTTTGTTCCTCAACCTTACTCTAATCTTTATAAATCTTAACCTTAGCCATACCTGTGTCAAAATGAATAAAATAGATGGGCAGGATCAGCATATGGCTATCGACACCACCCACCCACGTATATTACCTTAGCTCGATGTTTTTACCTAATTAAGCTTATACACTTACTTAGGAAAACAACAAATATATTTCTCACCTTGATCCCACACCATGTGATCATACATTATTTATCTAACTTCATCTTTTTGTTTTTATCCTTTAGCTAACACAACTATCATCACCATATGCCACTGTTTTCCACCATCACAACCACCAAACTCCACGTTTTTCTTTCTCCTTGGTACTGAAAATTAATCAATTAGTATTTTAACTCAGAAATAGTATATTAATCTCTAGAATTTGGAGAAAATGACATCTTCTTTATGCTTTGATTTATACCTCTTTTTCTTAGAGTTTAATCTTGTGGCAAACACAATATTACTAAAAGTAGATGGAATTGTTGTGTTTAACATATTTTATTGTGTTTGTATTTGATTATGACATGTTTGGCCATTAATGGATGCCTAAGTCTCTAGGTCATTTTTATGCTATTGTGTCATTTTGTTTGATTTGATTATACCTTGTTATAGAATTTATTTAGTAGATGATTTTTCATACATATCATGCTTTGATTTGAGTATGTTTTGATACTTTTAATTATTCTTAAAGATTTGACAAGGTTAGGCATTTTTGAGCATCTTCAAGTGTTTTGACGAGCTTGTAGTTTTGGGCTCAAATCTTTATTATCTTGATGTTAGTTGTAATTTGTGCAAAAACTTTGATATATAACATGTTAGCTAAAAAACATGATTAAGAACCTTTTAATTTGGTTGAAATGTTGAATGTTTTATACGTTCTTCCTATGTTCTTGGCATTCTTGATAAAATTTGTTATGTTCTTGGCTAATGGCTTCTAATTACCCAAAGTAGGATTTAATCTTTGTTTAATCATGTTTTGATATAATTAATCAACATATCACATATATACTCCTAAAAGACTTTTAGCATGATTTAGGGTCAAAGGTTGACCACAACCTTTGACTATTTACCCTTAAGCCTTGTAAATAGTAACTTAATGTGAGTAGTGAATCTTAAAGAATAATAATTTCTAGTAGAAAAATATTTTTGGTTTTTGGTTTTAATCTTATCAATATAAAATGAAAATTTTAGTTGGTTGATAAATAATGTTTTTGTAAAAAGCTAAAATTTTCAATTTTAACATGAGACATTGTTTTAACTTAGTTAGTTTATTTATATTTGTGTTATTCCATTAATTTTGGTCCTAGGGTGAAAAGGAGGTTTTTAGTGTTTTTATCCTAGTTTTGATGTACTTGAACATTTAGAAAGGGTTTTAGGTTTTTAAATTGTGTTTTGGTCATTAAATGACTAATAGATGAATAATGTGATATGTTGGACTTTAGGGCCTTGTTGACTTAATTTTGACTCTCAATTATTTTTTGGAACCCTTATTTGGTGAGAGGTGTGTTGCTTTTTCTTATTGAAAAACTTTATCATGGTTTCTAGCCTTTGATTTCATGTTTTTTCCTAAAAATTTGAGGGATCTTCTAATTTGTGGTGATATTCTATATCATCACTTTGTTTGTAATGATCTTCAGGATCACTGAATTTCCATTGTTTAAATGATCTCTAATCATCTCTAAGATTTTGTGTTAGCCTATTATGAGATACGTGAATCATATGCTCTTTGAGCTTCTCTTTGTGAAATGTGTCATATGCTCTCTGATAGGATGTCTAACATGCAGTGGCATTTACAGTTATGAACTAGGCATACATTGGAGTCCTTGTACAATCCTTTGATGTAGATGCCCATTTGTAGTGGAGCGGGATGTTGTTATGATTGCTAAGCGTACCTTTAGGCGTTGTCCATCTTTGGTAGGACTTTGGAATTTCTGTATATTTTTGGCTTTTATGCCTTATGATTATAATTATATCCCTATGGCTTTTTTCCATAGGTGGTAAGTATAGCTGCTATACCCTAAAATTTATTATTAAAAATTTTGATTTTTGTGGAAGTATAAATAATAAAATACTAGGTATTATGACAAATCCAACATAGAAAAAACACTAGGTATAAGGCTAAAAAAGTAACTTGAACTTAGGGATTATGTGTCAATAGTATTTGATCCCATAATAATAAAATATTGCCAAACAAAGATAAGAGATTAAATATGACAGAAAATAGATTAATAAGAGAGAGAGAGAGAGAGAGAGGTATATAACAAGTCAAATCCTATTTGAATTAGAAAAAAATACATGTAATTAGGGGTATAAGTACATCAAAAGTCAGTATATGTACATGTAATGTGGCCTACATGTACATCAATTCCTAATTGAAAAAATATTGAACATGTAATCATGAATGAACATAAATAGAAACGCTATATATGTACCTATAATGTTAGCAATATATGCATGTAATTTTATAGTGTAAGTATAAAAAATGATAAATTTTATTTAGCCACATTCATATTTAGCCTAATAATTTTCATAAGTAATCATTATAATAATATTACCTTAATGTCTAATATATAAACTTCATAAGATAAAATTACAATAATATTAATTATAATTATAAAAAGTAATTCATAATAATAATATTCTTAATCACAAGTATACAAAATAATTCAAAGAAATATCATTGATAATAGTTATCTATAAATACTTAGCAAGATTAACGTCAATCATAATTATAAATAATTGATTAATTACTATATTAATTTTTAATGAATAAAAAATAATATTAATCAAAATTATAAATTGGCAATCAATACAACCCTCAAAACTTTAAGTTTATAGTTTCTTTGTTTCTGATTTTTTCTCTTAAATGATATGCCATTACTATTTAAGAATTTTGTTAAGATTTATAAAATATATTTTAATAGAGTTTTCGTATTGATTTAATATAGAAACAACATTATGACATTTTAAATTGAAGTTTCCAAAATCAATCTTCTTTCAATTCACCTTTTGAAGGTTTACAACAAGCTTTATTTGAAAAACTTATTAAATTATTTATGGACACTTGATTCTGATGTCTTATTATTATTTCGAAAAGTGATATGATTTATTATGAGCCATAACGTTTTCTCATCCTATTTACCAGTCAGAGATCCAATTTTTGAGAATAGATCACACAATCACATAGACTCTCACTCTTTCTAACTGGAAGATGGGCTTGAAGGGGAGACTAATGCGGATGAAGTAGATTCACTACATCCAAGAGCTTTAATATCTACCTACCTTCTAGTTGTCGGCTTGCTAAACTGTGGTCTCTTACTAGAGAAAGGAATCTCTGATTAAGTGCATCCCTCGAAAATTAAGAATTTATTCTCGAATAAGGAAAGATAGTAACATTACTTGAAGGATTTTTTTCCCCTTTAAGAAGTTGTATGGGCCATATTAAGCCTTCTGACTTTTATGAAACCCTATATATTGGATATTACTCTAATGATTTCTTCAAACATTGATCCTTGAGCGTTTTAGGATTCTTCTTAGATTAAAATGTATGGGGATTCTTTTTAATTTTAAATGTTTAGGGATTCTTCTGGGTTTAAATAGATAAAACCCATATCCTTCCATAAAAGTACCTAAATGTAGATTGGGTTGTATTCTTTCAACCATTTTTCTAGTATAATTGTTGACATGCTAAGATTTATGTAGTAGTTTCATGTTAAAAACCTTGAAAATCCTAGTACCATTGCAAGTTTATAAGGTAAAAAATCATATTAAAATGAAAATATATTTCACAGTGTGAAATACAAAAGTATACATGTAATTATACTTAAATGTACAACATACCACGGGCAAACCCCCAATGATTTAAAAGTTGTATAATGGTTGAAAGTGGGTAGCTCTATTATCATTCAACCCGAAAAATATAAACAAAAAGTAAACTTACTACAATTCGGTAGCTCTACTAACAAAAAAAAATCTAAAAGATCAAATTGGGCAGTACATGAACAAGCATAAATCATGAATCATAGTGCACTATCCAATACAGCAAAACTAATTCGAATAGAGATACAATGTAACTTGTCAAACTATAATAGTTTTAAGTATCAACCTTGGCAACCTAGTGCCTCACAAGAAGATCCCAAAAGCAGTAACCAAGCTTCTTGAGCTCACCTAGCCATAATGCTAATCAACAAGAGCTAGAAAAAACTTTAGCAGCTAAAGAACCACCAATGACACCTAGCATACAACTTCAAACAATAAGCATAGTTAATCATCTAATAGGTTGTAGAACAAACCTCTTGAACACAATTCCATGATTATTAAATACCCAAAATCAGCTAAGCATCGAAACTACAACCTAAATAAACCAAAGATTACTCGGCAACGACAACAATTCAAGGCTAATGCACATCAAAATGTAAGAAATTGCAGTACCCAACCATTGCAATAATCCATTTTAATCCCATGACTCATACTACATCCATGATCACATAATGCTCAAGAAAAGGCAAATAGCCACTAAAGAGAACATCAAAAGAGATGGTGAGCATGACCACCAAGCTACAGTAGGTTCTACATATGAAGCCAAACCTTATAAGACCAATAAAAATAAATTATAACTTTTTTCGATGTAAATAAACCATTTTGAGTACAAAATTGATGAAATAGCTATGCCGTCTGTCTATATAATTATACGCGGATCAATCAATCAAAATCTTGATATAATAAAATTAGGTTGAATTGAAGTAACTGAAAGAGAAAAGTTGAAAGTCTTCCGTTTCACTTACTCTAGTGCATGAATACCAAATTATATTTGTATTGTTTACGATTTTAAATATATTATACCAGTTTAGGTTATTGGTTCCGATTAAGACCCTCAATCTCAAAGACCATTTGATGATACGTTTGATATTTTAAAACTCCGTTGCCATTGCCAAGGGTCATCATTAGTAGACGGTAAGTACAGCTCCATTTTCCTTAAGGAAAATCAAGGATGATAAAGACTTAATTCGTGTATCATCGTCCGACACTTGCATCGCCAATTGCTCACCAACCATTACGAAGGGGTCCTCTCCTCATCATTATCATATAGGTAGAAAGAGAAAAAGTTGTAATGAAAATGAACTAGCAAAGTCCAAAAGTAACCGCCAAGGGAGGCGGAACTTAAGAATCCTCCTCTCCGGCTGTGATGTACGGAAACGGCATTTAGGTGTCGTTTTTAGTATCGGAAATGTTTCTCGTTCCGGAAATTTTTTGAAAATTTCTTCGGATTGAAATTTATGTTAAAATTATTTAATTAATATTTTTATTAAAAATATATTATTTAATTAATTTTTTATTAAAAAATTATTATTAATAGTTGAAATTAACTAATATAAAAATTAATTTTATTTTTTTCTCTAAATTTTAATAAATTTAATCTATTTTTTAAAAATATATATATAATTTTTTTAACGTTTTCTGCCGTCTTCATTTTCTAAATTTTTAAAAAATGACGTTTTTGCATTTTGTCCCGTCCCCATTTCCCCATCCCGGTTCCCGTTTCCGTACATCACTGCTCCCCGGTTCATTTTAATTGGAATGAGGTCACTAGGTAAGTAATAATAAATATTAAAAAGCATAGTGTGTGTGTGTGTACGATTGAGATCCGCGAGAAGCCCATCATCTAACTGATAATTTTAGACACCAGCACAAATTAAACTTTCAGGACTGTCCAACTCAAATGGTACAGTCACTTAAAAGGTCTACGTATACTTTTAAACTTAAGACATACGTCGGAATAGTATAATTTGAATCTAAACCTTGATCGAAAAGATAAAAAATAAAAAATAAATAAAAAATTTAAAAAAAAAAAAAAAAACCTTCCTATTCAAGGAATGAACCGTCTCGCTTTTATCGACCCCAAGGTCGAGGGCAATCATATCCGTGGCGGCAACTTTCCAATCGTCGGCGTAATCAACCAAGGAAAAAATACTACTTATCCAAACTTTAAATCCAAATTCAAATTCAAACTTTTTTTAAAATATACATATTAATATACTTATTTTTTTTTAAATAAATAAGTAATATAAACTAATAATAATACAAAATAAAAAATATATACTATAAAAAAAGTATAAATCTTTTTTTTTTTTATTATAATAACAATAATAATGATAATTATAATAGAAATAATGCTAATAATAAATTTAAGGTATTTTTATGTCATAATTTTATTTTATATTATATTATTATTAATTTATATTATTTAATTATTAATAAAAAATAAAATTAATGTATTAATATGTATATTTTAAAAAAAATTTGGGTTTAAATTTGGATTTAAAATTTGGGTATATAGCATTACTCCAACCAACGTCACTCTTTTTTTATCGATTATGATTACAAATCAGGGACGCTCCATCCAATTCCAAACATTGTCCATCGGATACAGAGCGCACTCATTGTCTGAGGCCATGTCCCCATCACACCCCCATCCAATTAAAAAATCCATAGCCACTTTGGCATTTTTTGATATCGGTCCATTTATTCATCCAGAGCCTATAAGAATTTGAAGAAAGCCCCGCCCCACTGATGAGATTCCCTAACCTAATCTACAAATCAGAAGCATGGGACGCGCCACAACTCTCATTTTTGGTCCTCCAAAGGTTCGGGTACGGAAACATAAAAAATATCCACACGGACCTAACATAACGGTTGAGGTATGGTAAATTGGTGCAAGAGATCCTAGGTTTGAATTTCATGACAGCCGCAGCGTGAGAGTTTCAACCCTTCAATACGGGGGTGACTCCTTGTGGGCACCATGAACACTGGACCGTTATATTCTTAACCGTTAAGTCACTGTGATTTACCTTCCTTCAACTAAGGTCGTCGAACAGGCAGGTTGGGGGCCTTGGGAGCGAGGGACTTCGCCTTTTTGGTGCAAGAAACATAGAAACCTAAAAAGGAAAAAAAGAGGCTTATGACTTATTTGATATGAAAGTAATAAGAGTGGAAAAAATTCATTCTATTTTATATTTTTTATATTAATTACTTAATAATAATAAATATATTTTTAATAAAATACTCATTTTAGATCAAATTGAGATCTAAAATGGATATTTATTAGAATAAAAATATTTAATTTTAACTAAAACATATAAGATATATAAAATATAAGGGTAATTTTTTTTACCTCTATTATCCCTTAACTAAACGAGTACTTAATAGGAGAAACTGCTCTACAACCCTCTTTCTTCATTTCTGTCCATGTCTCTCCGACTTCATATAGTCCCATCAGTCACCTTGCATTATCATTGTTTTATTTGAAAATTTTAATATTTAACAAGGCATTGAAAATATATATGTCTAAATTTAAAATTAAATTCTCTCTCACACAAATATTAGGGTTCTCATTTTAATTTTTTTTATTGATAATTAAATAATACAAACTATAAAATAATAGTATAGAGTAAAAAAATTTATAACACAAAAATGAACAATAGGTTTATTATAATAATAGAAATAATAAACTCATTGTATTTTTATGCCATAATTTTATTTTATAGTATTCTCAATTTGTGTAAATTATCAATAGAAAATAAAATTAGTGCATTAATATACATATTTTTATGATAAATTTAGGTTTTGGTTTGGATTTTGAATTTGAACACATAGCATTAATGATTAAAAAATATATAATAATTTTTATTTAAGTATTATAACATTCTAAAACTCTCTCTTTTGCATATTATGTATTTTTAATTTTTATTACACTTTTTAGCCCATTTAACTTTTATCATCTACTTATTTAGGATCCCACAAAGACTTCTTAGAGCATTTGCGGTGGTAAAGATTTTTGGATATATTTACAACTAAACTCTCGGTATCAAAACTATTTCCCACTAAAATTGGTATTTTAGTTGTAGGAAGGAGAGAATGATTGCGTCTAAATGCAATCAACAATTTTATTAAAGCAAGAGCCCATATGTAATATCGTTTAGTTGTAGGAAGTAGGGAAGGATCACGTCTAAATGCAATCGACAGCAAGAGCCCGTATGTAATATCCTATCTTTTTGTAAAGTGTTGAATGAGAAATTATGTCAATTTTGGTGTTTGATTTTGATTTGGTATTATGATTTGGTTTAAGGAAAAATTAGATTTACAATGAGGTTGGAAAATTAAATTTATTAAGTTTTTTAGACGAACCGATTAAATAGTTCTATGAACCGATCAGATGGTCCATAGTTTCAGCAAATTGGTTTTTACTCGACTAAACTGATCAAATGGTTGGGGAATCGATCGACTGGTTTGTAGAACAATCGATTGATAGGCTAAACCAATCAGTTGGTTTGTCGAGTTTGATATATTTTTAAAACTCAATTTTTCTGAAAAAATCCTTATACTGAAATGGAACCTTATTAACCCATGTTAAATTATTCTTAAGAGATCCTTAACCTTTTTCATGATGTATTAAGCTAAAAAAAACTACCTCAGATCCATCTAGAGGGTTGATTGGGACAATTGAGGGGGAATGACCTTAACCTTGTCTTCTTCCACTTCTCTCATCTACACCTTTCTAAGATCATTGCTTCGATCTCAAACTCAATTCTATTCAACTAAAAGATTCCTCCCACACTGACCTTCCATTACCCCTCTTGTGAACTGCATTTATGGACCAATTAACCTACACTCCCCCAGAATTACCATTTGATCTCTAGAGAATAGGTCAGCATATTTTGGATAAAATCTGTCTGTTTAACTCGAATTTAAATGGTGAGGATTAGGGTTTTTGATTTGTTCTTGACCAAACTATGATTAGTAGTGATTTTTTAGCTATAAATAACCCTAATCACCCTTTCATTCACTTTTCTTTCAACCACAGAAAATACCTAACTCTCAATTATTCACCTTATCTCTCTGCAGTTTGAACCTTATAATCAAAATTTCCTTCACTCTTCTGATCCTTTCTCTAACTCCCTCTTATTTTAATTATTAAGTAAGAAAGAGTTAGATTTAGGAAAAAGGTTGAGCGATTCAGCTGAGTATCCTTTATTTTTCCTTTGGGTGTGGTATGTTCATTCTTTTCTTTTTATTTCAAGTTTGAATATATAAAATTTATGTATGAATTTTTGAGTTAAAACTTGTTGTTTTAAGGTTTGAAAGTTTAGGATTTCACATGACTAGATTTCTTGTTTAAGGAAATTTTTGAATGTATCAAGTAAGTTATTCTTGCTTCTAAAATGGGTTATATGTAATCCTTTATGATATGAAACTCTTTAAGCTGGAATTATATGTTGGCATGAATATATATAGCTTGTAGAACTAACTTGCATAGTTAGATTGTGCATCTTGAGTGAAAAGCATAAATCTTGAGAAAAGATGGGTTATGATGATTAGGGCTGTAAACGAGCTGAGCCAGTTCGAGCTCGGCTCGGGCTCGGCTCGTTAAAAGCTCGTTCGAGCTCGATCGTTTTGTTAAATGAGCTTAAAATAAGGCTCGTATTCGGCTCGTTTATTAAACGAGCCGAGCTTGAGCATAGGTATATTCGGCTCGGCTCGGCTCGGTGGAAGCTCGTTAAGAGCCCGGTAGAAGCTCGTTAAGAGCTCGTTAAAAGCTCGTTAATAGCTCGTTAAGAACTCGGTAATGTTGTAAACCAAAACGCAGCGTTTTACATTAAAACGCGGCGTTTTGGTAGTTCCCTTAATCACACACACCTGCTGCCCGTCTTGCCCTGTGTGTGTGTTGTCTGCTCTGCTCGAGTTCTCCTCCCCCGACCCCCGAACGACCCAATCACAGCCCCAGCGCCCAGACTCCCAGTCCCAGTGCCCTACGCTCCGAATCTTAGCCTGTCGCACCCCATCTCTCTTTTCGATTCTTGACTGTCGACACTGGATAGTCAACAATATATAGTCGAATACTAGAAAGTAGAATCTTAGCCTGCCTGAGTCAACAATCACCAATCGGCAAGCAGGTGAATTGGTGTTTTTTGAAACCCTTGCGGAGGTGCGGTGTTCATCAATTTTGCTCCCAGCCCCAGGTATGTGTTCTTCCTTCTTTATTTTTCGAATCGTGTAACAATTTTTGATGAATTAGATGATTAATTTGATTTTGAAGTGTTCTAGGTTAATTTTGCCCCCAATTCTGTTCGAGACCTTGCAGGCTTGTCGATTCTGTGTGGAGTGTGGACTTAATTTTGCAGTGAGGTAATTCTAGGTCTTATGCTTGATAATTGATCCCATTTTTTATATGTAATATATTTTTAGCTGAGGAAATGAATCTACCCTATATTTTGGATATCATATTGATAAATATGGGTAGAAGAATGAAAAGTAATTATTTTATTGGATGAGTTCTAGCTATATAAATAGCCTTACAATAACAAATAGAACACAAAATATGCAGCCCACGTTTGTAATCCCTAGAAACATGGTAGGACTAAATCAAACAAAGAAATAAATAACGACACCCTTAACAGTAGGGATTTATTTGACTAAGCAACAGTAAAGACTAAATCAACAATGCCTCCCTTAAACTGTATGCTATTAGCATCAGTTTATATCTTGCTCAGAACAAACACCTAATAATGTTCGTAGCTTCAAAAAGACATCTAATTTGAGTGGCTTTGTCATTATATCAGCTAATTGATCCTGTGTGCTGCAATGAATTAATTCCACAGTACCACCGTTAGTAAGCTCCCGAAGAAAATGGAATCGTACGTCGATATGCTTGCTACGGCCATGCATTACTGGATTTTTTGAGAGCTTGATTGAGGAGCTGCTATCACAGTGAATAATAGTAGTTTTTTCTTGAGTCAATCTCAGCTTTTCTAAAACTCTTTTCAGCCATACTGTTTGGCAAGCACACACAGTTGCCGCAATAAATTCAGCCTCGGTAGTAGATAGACTTACTACTGGTTGTTTCTTTGACAGCCAAGATATTGTTCCTGAACTCAATAAAAACACATAGCCTGAAGTGCTTTTCCTGTCTCCCAAATCTCCTGCATAATCACTATCTGTGTAGGCAATAAGTTCACTGTTGCCTCCCTTCTTATAAAAAATCCCAAAATCAAGTGTTCCTCGCAAATACCTCAGCACCCTTTTTGCCACCTGCAAATGAGTCTCAGTTGGATTCTCCATATATCGACTTATAAGACTGACTACGAACATCATATCTGGACGAGTTGCGGTGAGATACATGAGACTTCCCACCATTTGTTTGAAATGAGTTTTGTCTACCTTAACTCCACCTTCATCCTTGCCAAGCTTACAACCTGGAACAATGGGATTGTGAACTGAGTTGCTCTTATCCATTCCAAACCGTTTCAACACCTCCAACGCATACTTTTTCTGATTAATAAACACACCACTGGATTTCTGCAATACTTCAAGACCCAAAAAGTACCTCATTTTGCCAAGATCAGTCATGTCAAACTCATGCTTCATGGATTCTTTAAATTCTAAGACCATTAATTCATCATTACCAGTATAAATCAGATCATCAACATACAAACTGATAATCAAAATGTTACCTCCATCTCCGGTTTTTATGAACAAAGTATGTTCATAATCACATTTTTCAAAACCTTCCTTCAAGAAGTAAGCTTCGATCCGACTATACCAAGCACGCGGTGCTTGCTTAAGCCCATAAAGCGCCTTTTTTAATTTGTAAACCTTGTGTTCATGGCCTTTCTGCACATAACCACTAGGTTGTTCTACAAAAACTTCTTCATTTAACTCACCATAGAGGAATGCGGACTTTACATCCAGCTGATATATAGCCCAACCTCGTTGAGCTGCAAGAGCAACCACCAACCGAATGGTCTCCATGCGTGCAACAGGGGCGAATACTTCTGTATAATCGACCCCATACTGTTGAGAGTATCCCTTCACTACAAGCCTTGCTTTGTACTTGTCCACCTCTCCACTTTCATTAAATTTGGTCTTATAAACCCATTTTACACCAACCCTTTTGCCGCCTGCAGGTAAATCCATTAATTCCCACGTATCATTACGTTTTATGGAGTCCATTTCCACATCCATAGCTGTCCTCCACCTTTCATCTTTGACAGCATCTTCAAACCGAATTGGATCAGCTACTGCTGCTGCAAACATAGCAAGTTGATTCTCAGTGTCATCTTCGGAAAGTCCTGCACCTGTCTCATAATCACTTAACCAAAAAGATGGTCTTCTATTTCTCTGTGCATGTGCATGCAAATCTGCACTATTTCTCTGTGCATGTGCATGTGCCTCTGCTTCTTCTTCTGCTGGATTGTCATCACGATCATAGGAATTTTGATCTGCTGCTTCTGCTCTGTTCACATCATGATCAGCTCCATGATCTTCATACAAATCTGCCCCAGATGTTGCAAGAACTGATCCACTGTGGTCACCAAGTTCAGCTAGAACCGAGCCACTATGGTCACCATAATCTCCATGTACTTCGTGAACTGCAGCTGCTGTAACAGAGGCATCATCCTCTGCACCCCATTCCAAATTACAATTGATAGCTGCATCATATTGTTTGTCCCAATTCCAACCCTTGTCTTCTTCAAACACAACATCCCTACTGACTATAATCCTTTGTGACATAGGATCATAAAGTCGGTATGCTTTGGACTATAATCCTTTGCTTTCTTTCTGTGGCTTCATTTCTGTTTGTCTTTCTACTTCATTCAGATTTATTGGGTGATAAAAGAGGCATTAGATGAGAAGGTAAATGATGATGACATTTTTATGCAAGTAATGGCCATGAAAATGAAAGAAAAGTTTGATAAGTATTGGGGTGAATGCAATATGTTGATGTCTCTTGCTTCTATTTTAGATCCTCGGTACAAAATGATGTTGATTGATTATACATTTCCTATCATTTACAAAGAATCTGAGGTTGAGAAAAGTATTGGAGAGGTAACAAAAACCTTGAGGGAGATTTTTGATTGTTATGCTGGACATTATGTGAGTAGTTTTGAGACTGCATTGGAGAAGGACATGAATGAGGTTGGGCCTAGTAATGTGATTGAAAAAAGATTTTTATCTAGGAAATCAAGGTTTGAAAAGTTTGTTATGAGTGCTAGCACCCAACAATCGAGCAAATCAGAGTTGGATATATACCTAGAGGAGGGTGTGTATATGTGTAAAGATGGCTTAGGTTCTCCTTTTTCTGCACTCGACTGGTGGAAGGGAAATACCTTGAAGTTTCCTGTATTATCACAAGTAGCACGTGATATTTTAGCAATTCCTATCACATCAGTTGCTTCGGAGGCTGCTTTTAGTGCCGGTGGGAGGGTAATTGATCCATATCGGGCCTCTTTAGATCCCAAGACTGTCGAAGTTTTACTTTGCGCCGGTGATTGGGTTCGTAGTAATGACTTGCCTAAGAAAAAGGTAATTCTTTTACTATTATTTAAATTTAGTTACTTAATCTATGTTTTCAATTTAAGTGCAGCTACTAATTTTTTTTTTGCTCCCTTTTTTGTAAAAAAAAAAAAATAGGCACACACACAAGAATATGAAGCTATGCAGGAAATTGATTTGCCATAATTTGGTTGGTAATGTTCTAACTTCTAATATAACGTACTTGCCTCTATAAGGACTATAATTTGAATAATTTGTTTTTGCAGATTGTGGATCGTGTCTTTTTTTGTTGGCTACCGAAGTCTTGTTATGCTTTATTTTGGTATCATGGTATGTTTTCTAAAACTAGCTCATTCATGTAACATTGTTCTATTATGATTCTCATTGTGCTGAATTTAGATTATTTAGATTATCCATGCTGGTATCTACTTTGTTTTTACCCAATTCCTTGCTGGTATCATTTTACTACTTTTTTTGGCCTGCTTGAGCTAAGAAAACTAGGTGAATGTGCCATCGTCAGGCACTCTTTTTTCGAATGGATACTAGTTTCCACGATTCAGTTATAGAACTTAATTATTTGTCAATGTCCTCTTTATAGACAGAACACTAGGAAGCCTTTCTTTTTATAGAAAAAAATGAGGCAATATCCATTTAACAGCCATTTGCTCAGGAAATTGTGACCTACCCATAAAATTGATTACCATATAGAGGATATAAGGCCTGGTTATTCTAGTTGTTATAGGCCTTTCAACCTGTAATCTGTATGGGCATGTGAACCAATGATGGAATCTGTTTGGAGGATCATTAATTGTTCTGACTTCTGAGGAATTAGATTCTTAACGAAGTATAGGGTTGTGTGGATCCTCTTACTATCCTTCCATGCAGCTGATACCTGGTATTACTTTAGACTGCTTTACTCTGAAGAAAATTTCAGAGTAAAAGGATATCAGTTTACGCAGCAGTTTCTAAACTGAAACTTTGTTACTATTGGCAGTTTAGAAACTGCTGCGTAAACTGATATAAAATGCATTTATATTGGTCATGTGATTTTATTTATTTGTTTGTTTTATTGCTATACTCAGCTTCATGGAATTTTTTTGTCTTTTTGGTATATCGAATCACTATTGTGGTCTGTAAGTTGAAACCAGTAGTAGGAATCCTAGTAGTTGCAGTCTATTGCTTCTGTATGTCATATTTTTTCTTTCTCTGTGAATAGCTTGACTACTTAAAAAGGTGGCTTCAAAACAGATAGTAGAATTATTAGTAATTGCACTCGACAACTTCTTTATATCATCTTTCCTTTTTCACTTTCTTTTTTGTTTTTGGAACAGGCTTGAGGAATGGTAACATAGATTGATATCAACCTGGCTACATTGAAATGGAAAATTGAAGAAAGAAAAGGTTAATAACTCTTTGTTCCGCTTGCCTCATAATATTTACAGCAGATTTCAAATTTTAGATACATTTTTTGATTATTTGCTTCAAGTGTCGGCTATATTCTTTTTTAGCCAACTTCAACACTAAGGAAAGCAATTCTCACTGTTTTTGTTTTGGGCTTAATTGAGTTTAATATTCTGTAATCGAGTGAGCTAAGACCTTTGGAGGAGGTTTAATATTCTGTAATTACTTTATATCAGTTTACGCAGCAGTTTCTAAACTGCCAATAGTAACAAAGGGTATTATATTCTTATACATTCCATCAGGGCTATAGTTTTATTAGTGCACCTCCAAACATTCACCTAATTGTTATTGATCAGTTAGAAGCTAAAAAGTAGGCAAATTTCACCATGAATACATTTGTTGACTCTTTTCTTCTCGCATGTGTATTTTTTTACATAGTTGCTTTATATCAAATTTTCTGTGACTGATAAAGGATAAGATAGTAGTTTATCAGTTGTGTTTTACTCTCCTTTTGGTTTGTAAAAGGATAAGATAGTAGTTTATCAGTTGCAGGATGAACATGAAGAAAATTCTAGTTTAAGGTTTTGTGAGGAGTCTGTTAGTTGGACCTGTTCTTTGTCTCTGTTCCTGAGTACTTTCTTGTACTTATTCCTTCAGTTATTTTGAACCATGTTGACAAGATTGGTAATGCATGTTCTGATATTTGGGGTTATATGATATCAAGAAAAAAAATTCTAGTTTCATTAATGTTCTTCTTATCTACCATTGATATTTAATTGCAATTTTTTTGGTTAGCTTATTTCAATTTTAATCAAGGTAGTCCTGATAAAGGATATATCACTCTTTGCTTCATAGATGCATGCTCCTTGGCATATCAAGGTGCTGGTGAGATTATTCCATTCTTCCTTTTGCTGAAAACCTTTCATATACATATCCAGATATCCTGATGGCCTCTTTTCTTTTGTTTGAAAAAGAACATTATGTTGATGTCATTACATTACAGAGTCCTCTCTGAAAAGTAAAAATTCAAAGACAATGTGAGCTTTGCCATGTATACTTTTGTGTAGGATGTGGTTTTCTTATCATTATAATATAGTGGGCATATGTGGAGGCAGTACTCATGGTACATTACTCTGTGTCAAGGATCTGGTGAAAGTAGTATTATTTCCCATGCAAATGAAAGTTAGTTTCAGAATTAGCAGGGAAGAAATAACTCATGTATTTGAGGTAACTGCGGGAAGCATTTGAAAGTGTTTCCAATAGACTGAATGAGCAACAGTGAATAAGCAGCGAGTTACATATTATATTTCGTCACCTGTGGTTATATTCCTAATATTTTGGTCGTATATGTTTTTTTTCCCCTTCTATTGGTTGATTAGTGGAATATGTTTTTTTGTTATTCTGTTTTAGGTGGTTAACTGGTATCTAGTACCTAGTATTAAAAACCTCATTGGATCATCTGGTTCAAATCAAAAACTGATGAACCAGTTTTCTGGATGATTCAATTAAGTAGTTAGAATAAATAAAATGTCAGACTGCTCTGAACCAGGCAGACCAGGTGTTGAAAACTGGGAACAGGACAGTTGTTAAGAAATTAAGTATAATTAATTTTGCTCTCAGGTGCTGTGTACACAAGAGGGAGGGGGAAAATATAGATTTGTTATAGTAATTTTTATTATATCATAACTTCTAAGCTATGCTAATATAATTTTTATACTTTTAATTTGGTGCAGGTTATTTTTATCATATTACTACTCAATGGTCAATGGAAATGGATGTGGCTGCCTATGATGATTATTATGGATATGGAGCTTTGAAGCCATTTTGTTTGTGTATTGAATTTATTGATGTATGATGTATCTACATCTGTAGTTGTATTATTTAGTTTTTATGGATTTATTGTAATATTAAACAGGTTTTGGGGAGAAATTCTGCACCTAAATTTGTATGCAATAGGTGCATGGTAAACATTTTTTGAAACAGGGAGAAACTTTGTAGTTTGCACCTAAATTTGAGTGCAATTGGTGCATTGCAGATTTTTTTTGAAACAGGTTAATATTTGTTTAGGGGGGAAATCAAGATAAATTATGCCTGAATTTTGTCAAATATTGATTTATTAAGTGTATAGGGCTGTAGCCTGTAAATAAGGCGTAAACGAGCTATTAACGAGCTCGAACGAGCTATTAACGAGCTCGAACGAGCTATTAACGAGCCTGAACGAGCTTCAAACGAGCCCTAACGAGCTTTTACCGAACTATTAACGGACTACGAACTCGAGCCCCAAACGAGCATTTAAACGAGCAGTAAACGAGCCCAAAAGGCTCAATTAAGATATACGAACCGAGCCGAATAGTTCGCGAATACTAAACGAGCCGAATCCGAACACACGTAATCGAACTCTAAACGAACTCGAGCCGAACTCGAGCTTCATACAATATAAACGAGCCGAACCCGAGCTTATTAGTGTTCGGCTCGATTCGGCTCATTTACAGGCCTAATGATGATTAATGTTGAGATGTGCAATTAAAATAGGCTAAAATTATGTTATGAAATGTTATAACATGTTCTAATGTAGTATGATAAAGATTTATAAGCATGATTTGCATGAAAATGATTATTTGGTGATGTTGTAGGGCAAACTGATAGATTTGTTCCTAGAACAGTGGACTTATTGACACAGCTCATCGATTGATAAGCCTATAGAGACCTTAGTCTTGCTTTCTACTTAAACCCATCAACTGGTTGAGCAAAATTGATCGATTGGTTTATGAACAGTTAACTAGTTTGCCCAAATAGATCAACTAGTTTGAGGAAAAATAGGATCTGGTGCAGTTAAATCGATCGACTGTTGACTAATCGACCCAAATTAATCAATTGGTTGGTGCATCCAATCAACTAGTTGGGCCAAATTGATTAACTGGTTCGGTTGGTTTATGTGATTTGGTTCCTTTTGGTTTTGCTATGCTTTGATGTTATGTATGGAATTGTCCTATGATTATTAAAGGGATAAAGTATATATTCTATCATGGATTAATGACCTAATGGATGGAAGACCATGATTTATGACATACTTAATGTGTATTGTGAAGGTTGAATGGGTATACCATATATAAAATGTATCAATTCCTTCACTCCCTATATATGGTTTGTAATCCCCCTAAATTTTAGAAAATCTATAATTTAATAAATAACTTTTATTTGAAATAGATTAACTTTTAAAATTATTTAATTTAATTATTTTATGGATTTTTTTGAGTGTACAAATTTGGATAGGAGTATTTAATAAATTAAAAATAAATATTTTGTTATTTTATCACATTGTTTTTAATTAAATAATTTTTCAAACTAATAATTACTAAAAGTATCAATTTCGAACCAATATATTAAATTATATTAAATTAAATTATTAAGTTAAAAGAATTACATTTTATTATTTTCTAAATTATATTAAAGTATTCTCCCCTATTTTCTCTTTTTCCTTTTCTTTTTCCTTTTCCGTTCCTTTTCCTTTTTCTCCTTTTTCTTCTTTCTTTTCTTTTCCTTTTTCTCCTCCCTTGGGCCGCCCGCACCGGCCTGTTCTCCCCCCTCCTTGCGCGCTGGGCCAAAGGCCTGTTCCTTCCCTTCCCTCCCACCTTTTCCTTCTCCCACGCACGGCGCAGCCCAGTCCTAGCTGCCCCTCCTTTTTCTTTTTCCCAGACTAGACCGGCCGGCCCAACTTCTTCTTCTTTTCTTTTCCTGCGCCGGTCCGCTCGCCCGGCCCCTTCTTCTACCTTCTGCCTTGATCTGCTCCCGTCGTCCATGCACGAACCACGCCTTGCAACTGCCACCGATAACTCTCTCTCTCTCCCCCCATCCCTTTCTTCCCTTTTCGGACCCAAACCATCCCTGTACCACAGCCCGCGTGCCCCTCTTCCTTTCCCTCTTCTCCCCTTCCCTCTCCCTGCCAACCGACCACCCCTGCCACCCTACTGCAGCCCCGACTAGCCACCTACTCCCCCTGCCTCTCCCTCTTCTTTTTCTTACCCTCACCAGCCCTTCATTCCCCATAATTTTGAGCCCTCTTCTCCTTCCCTGAGCTCCTTCTCTCATTTTCTCCTCCTCCCATTTTTCCTCCGGTTTTTGCACACCGCCACCAACCGCCGCTCCAACCACCGCACTAAGCCCCTACGCCGCCCACTGCCACCCTATACCTCAACCTTGCACCACCACGAGACCACCTAAGCCACCCTCGAGCCCCTACATCTCCTCCCCTCTCCACCTCTTCTTTTTCTCCCCACTTTTCTCCCTTATCACCAAGCCACCTGCAACCGCCCCGTTCTTCGCCGTCCGGCCACCTCTTCCGCCACCAAAACCACCAATCCACACCCTGCAACCTCCTCTACCACCCTTATACCTTACTTTCCCAAAAATAGCCCCCTACCCCTCCATTTTTCCCTTCTCTTTTCCTTCCTTCTCAGCCACGCCCAACCCAACAGCCATCTTCGCCGCCTTGCTGCCGCCCTCTACCGCCGTGAAACCATCCCCAGCCTCCACCTACACCCCCTCTTCACTCTGGCATCCTTACCTTACCTCCAATCCTCCCCCATCTACCTCCTTTTCTAGCCTAAAGTCCCTAAACCGAGCCATCTCTCCTCCCTTCTATCTCATTACCTTCGAACCTTTCTTTCCCCCTTAATCTACATGTGGCTCATGCTGTTCATGTAGCGTGAGCTCCAATTTGATTTGGAAGTTATTTATCTAAGTTTTGAGGTATATTAATAGTTAATTAAAGTGTATTATTATTAAATAATTTTTATAAAGTTTTATTCTTTTTAATTTTCTACTTCTAATATAATACTTATTGATATTATTTTTAGGTGTTGAGTTGCTAATTAAGCTTTGAATCTTTAACCGGGATACCAGTAAGGTTCGATTTTTACGGGATTAAGGTAATCGTTAAACCTCACTTAAATGCATGGAAAAACGCATGCTAGCACATTAGGAATTTTAGTATGATTTTATGCATGTTTTGTGCTGCCTAGTATGATATATATATGGTTGCTTATATTGATTGATAAAAAGAAAAGAAAAGAAAATTATGATAGCTTTTGTGCCATGTGTAGAGATGATACTTAAGGAATGGGTTTGATATTTGATGGAAATGTTAAATGCTTGTCTATGATGTATTATGTTGCTAATGCATGGATAATATTATTGTCTAAGGGTATTTTAGTAATATGCTTATATAAGTATGTGATCTAATATATGTAGTTGCTAATGAGTATTATGTTGAATAATGACAAGTTGGTGGAGTTAAATGATAAGAATGAAGTGCTAATATTAGTATTTTATGTAGTGGTGGTAAATTTATGAAAGTGGTGTAATAAAGGGGTTAAGTGGTAATTTTATAAGTGAAAGGGGTATTTTGGAAATTTTGTAATCAAGGGGTATTTTGGTAATTTTGAAAGAAAAGGGTAAAACGGTGATCATGTAAGCAAAAGGGTATTTTGGTAAACTCAAAAGAAAGGGGTGAAATGATAATTTTATAAGTAAAGGTATAAAATTGTAAGTTGTATGGAAAAGGGGTATTATGGTAATTTTTGGAAAAGAAGGGCAAAATGGTAATTTTGTAAGGAATGATAAAGATGGTAATTTTGGATGTAAAAGGGTAAAATAGTAATTTGTAAAGTAAAAGGGGAGTTATGGTAATTTTATAAGTAAAAGGGTATTATGGTAATTTGGTAAATAAAAGGATATTATGGTAATTTGGAAGTAAGGGGTAGAAGGGTAATTTTGTAAATTAAAAGGATATTTATGGCACATTTGGGAGTAAGGGGTAACTTGGTAATAATGATAACAATGAAGGATAAATTGGTAATTAGATTATGATTATATAAGGGTAATTGGATAATTATGATAATAGAGAAGGGTAATTTGGTAAATTAATCAATAAAAGGGCATTATGGTAATTTTAATAATGGAGAAGGGTAATATAGTAATTATAAGAATGGAGAAGGGTAAATTAACAATTATAAATATGGAGAAGGGTAAATTAATAATTATAAATATGGAGAATGGTAAATTAATAATTATAATTATGAAGAAGGGTATATTAATAATTGTAAGTATGAAGAAGGGTAATTTGGTAATTTATCCAACTAAAGGGGTAATTTGATAATTTAACCAACTAAAGGGTAAATTGGTAATTATTTAACCAACTAAAGGGGCAAAATAGTAATCATGATAATGAAGGAAGGTAATTTGGTAAATTACCCAACTCAAGGGCAGTTTAGTAATTATATCAAAGGAGAAGGGCAATTTGGTAAACTAACCAACCAAAAAGGGAAATATGTAAGGTTAATAATTATGAAGGGTAAATGGTGAGATAACTTAGTAACATAACCCGAGCAAGGGCTAATTTGATAATTATGCAACCTTAAGGGTAATATGGTAATTTGTCAAGTAAGGAAGGGATGACTTAGTAATTATATAAGTAAGGGGTAAATGAGTACTTTATACCTAACATGCCGTTGTGATTGTGGAATTTTATAATATGACTCAAATAACGCTGATTAGCAAGTTAAAAGTATTTGATAATTGGTAACTATCACGAGAACATATCTTAATTCGGAATTAGATGAGATTATGATGGCCTTAATGATTTCTCTGTGTATTCTTGGATAACCGTCTGAATAAGAAATGACTAATGATATCAGAACGATTGAAAGTGAATAAGTATTTGATTATTGTGTTTTTCGTGATCACTTTAATTAAGACACTAATACTTAAAGTGAAAGACCTCGAGATCGGGAATGGTGACTCTTTAGAGGTCGCTACCCTAAAGACGTGGTTTAGTCCACAATTATTCTGGTATTTGCTGGTGTACCTTTGTGCCCCAGCCAGACCCTATATCTTACTCTATCTAGCTCTACGGATCTAGTTAGGGAGTATGCATACTTATGGATTAGGTGTCTTTGTCGGTAGGGTACTGAGTAGCTTTATGCACCAGTACGACTAGGGTACCTTTGCGTCCTTGGGTTCGTGGTTGAAGGGTACTGAGTAGCTTGTATGCACCGGTACGACTGGTGTACCTTTGTGTCCCGGGTTCTTGATTTCCCGTCCGAGGCAAATAAATAGAATTGTTGTGTTGACTAAAGAAAGGAAAAACACTAATTATGAAAGTGGAAGATTAATGAGCCGGGCCCAGTTGACTTATGATAATGAGTACCGATCCATCGGTTATAATAGTAGCCCAGGAGCGTGTTGCCCTGGCAAGTGATTATGAGTACCGATCAACCGGATATAATAGTGGCCTAGGAGCGTGTTGCCTTGGCAAGTGATTATGAGTACCAATCCACCGGATATAATAGTGGCCCAGGAGCGTGTTGCCCTAGCAAGTGATTATGAGTACCGATCCACCGGATATAATAGTGGCCTAGGAGCGTTTTGCCCTGAATGATGATTATATGTATTCCGGTCCATCGGTTAAAATAGTGGGGGTCCCGAGCTCAATAACACAAGCATTAGATGTGAATAAATTATGGAAAGATATTAATTACTTATAGTGGAACATCTTGTGAGTCGGGGCCAGACCGGTCCATCGGCGAATAATAGTGGCCATGAGCGTTCTACCCTGGAGACCAATCCACCGGCAATAATAGTGGTCAGGAGCGTTCTGCCCTGTATGTATTCCGGTCCACCGGCTATAATAGTGGGGTTCCCGCACTCACTTGGATATAATCAAAGAGATGATTGAATAATGATGGACTAATGGTTTAAGGCCCAAAAGTATCGATCGTACCTTATAACTTGTTGATATGTGATTGTTATGTATGCACCTCTCATTACATATGTATATAGCTTGCATTATGTGTTGCATTGCGGGCCTGTTTTTAAGTGTGGTATTAAAGGGTTACTCAGTACCATAGTACTGAAGGGATTCCCTTCGTGGGACCTCTGCCTATTCAATGGGCAGTGCCCCTTGCAGGTCTTTTCAGGTGCTACTCAAGTGGGCAACGGGAAAGAGAGTAAGGAATTATCCGGTACCGTTAGGGTTTTTCTCTTTCTCTTTTAAATTCCTGGTTTTAATGTTAATGTTGTTAAAGTAACCATCATTGGTGGATTTTATTCTTGTAAATGATTTGATGCGCTACTCTGATTTGAAAATGGATTGTAAATTGTGTTTTACACTTTTAGCCTTAGCACTTAGTATTGGAACGGTAGGAGTGAACCAGTCTGGTACTAAGTGTGGCGGTAATATCCCCAGAATTCACGATTTTATAATTTGCTTCCGCTAACTCTTTCAAATAAAACGAAATTTTTCAGTAGTGAATTTTGGGGGTGTTACATGGTTGTTGATTCACCTCACTATATATCAATTCCATCATCATGATAATGATATATTAATGTCAAACCTCCTTTACCTAGATCTTTTATGATTTTTTATGATTGTTTTTCCATTGGTGGGGGTTGTAAGGAGCAATGGAAAAATAATATTTTTTGGCCTTTATTTACTATTTCACATTGGTAGAAAATCAAAATTTTAAAGTGTTTATACACTACACTATTTAATGGTATGTTTGAGTTGAGTAGTATGAATTATTTTATTTTTTTGCTAAAAACTCTTTTAATTTTCTTTTCATTTCAAAAATCTTTTCTTCCATATGACCCATTCGTCCACTATTTTTTTCTGCTTATCACTATTGCATGGTGGGGATTAAGGGGCAACGATTACTACTCTCTGATATATATAATTGATACCGGAAAATCAAGCTTGGGAGATACATATATACATATTTTTGCCTATCAAAAGAAGGGTTTAATATACCATTTTCTTATGTAAAAAATATTTTTAGATAAAGATTTGTATATTTTAAAATTTTTGACTAAGATAAAAGATTGATATATTACTCTTGAGTAGAGCTGGCAATCGGGCGGGTCGGGTCACTATTAGATCGGGTTACATGATAATCGGGTCATATCGGTTTTGGATCATTTTGTCAGGTCGGGCTGGGTCGGGTTTGATTCGGATCAACTCAGTATCGGATAATCTCTGGTCATTTTAAGCTCTCGGATCGGGTCTGGTTGAGATAAGATGGACTCGGATTCAGATAAATTTGGGTTGTTCTAATTTTGGTTCGGGTTCGGATCGGGCTCGGGTGAGTTTGAATTATTATATTTTTGGGTCAAATTTAGATTGAATTTAGGTTATTTCATATTTGAGTCATGATTGTGTCATTTTCTTTCTTTTTTAATTCCAATATATCATTAAAAGCTAATTATTTTAAGATCATTTATTTTAATTTATCTTATTCAATTAAAAGTAAATTATTATATTAATTATTTTGGGGCCTTAGAATTTTTTATCATTATTTTATTTTTGGAGATGTATTTGACACTTTAAATTTAAAAGTTTTCAAATCGTATCAGTTTTCTTTTTATGTTAAGGTGTATCTTATAATTTAACTCCATTATTAGCTTGGTCATATTGAGTTTGAGTATTATTTTAATATCTTATACGCTCCTTACATAATATTAACTTATAATAATCATTGATAATTGATAACAAATGAAGGCTTCTAAGGTTGTGCTTCTCATATTATTTTTATAAGAGATTGATCACATCATATCAACATAATTTTAATAAATATAATAATATTAATAATATAAAAATAATGATAACAATAATAATAGTAATTAATGAATATCAATTATGGCAAAAATAATAATAACAACACATTAGTTTTTTTATTATATATTTTGATTATATTATATCAAGTAAAATAAGATAAAAATTAGATAAAGTAAGTAATAATGACTATTATTGACAAAAGACTAACTAATATTGACTTCTTACTATTTAACAATGTTCATGTAATAAAAAATATTAATTTTTAATTTTCATAATGAATAACTAACATTCCCACTCTAGATTTTTTCTACTTTCCTATGATGTCGTAGGTGCGATATTAAAAGCTTATAGTATTAGATGGAATCATAGAAGTGAACTAATATTTAGATGTCATAGTAGAGTTTTTTTTTCTCTACTTTTATATTGGTATCAATGGATATTTTATTTATATATACATAAGTGATATAAATTTTATGATTTCTAGATTTTGATGTAAGTGGTGGTATGGATTAGTTGCACATCTATATTATTTCATGTTTTATGAAGTTTTGGAAAATTTGTGTTATGGGTTAATGTTAATTTTCAGGTAGTACCAAGTTGAATCTTTATAGATTTTTATAATTTTTCGGATAATATCGAATTTTGGATAAATAATGGATCGCATCGGGTCATTTCAGATTTATAGTTTTTCGGATTATATAGGATTTCGGGTGAGTAGCAGGTCAGGTCAGATTTATTTAGGACTTACGATTTTTCGGATTATATCAGATATCAAATATGTATTAGATTAGATAGGTTTCAGACTTTTAATTATTCGGATAAAATCGAATCAAATTTTAAATGGATCGAATCGATATTTATTAAATTTTTTAAATCGGATCAACTTTAGTCCTCCCGCGAATTACACGGTAAGATATCTAATCGATATTTCGCTTCAAGACCGCCGCACAACGAAATACTTGATAAGTTTTTGTTCTTAATTCATTTCGTAAACTGCGATTATTTTTTACACCAGGAACGAGCGGCAAAGACAAGAGGCCCCTCCCTCTACTGTCTCATTCTCCCTTTAATACCCACTTAACAGAGAATCCGATAAATTAGAGAAGAGGGAAAAGGTGGGTCTCAAGAGGGAGAGAGGAGAAGAAGCATTCTCCTTGGTATCTCTTCTCTCTCTGAGACTCTGCGCGGGTCTCTATCTTTTCTCCCAAAACAATGAAAGCAAGGAGGACGTGATCAGTTAGCGTTGTTCTAGGTAGATAAGTATCAATTGAAAAGAGGAAGAGGCCGGCGGGGGGGGGGGTAAGGATGGGTGCGCCTGGAAAATGCAGATGGAGGAGTAGTCATCTGCTTGTTATTGGGCTGACATTGATAATACAGCTTGAAAAACAGGAGGGGATTAGTACCGGTGCCCGTAAGCCGGAGGTCGATGGCAGGAGCAGGAGCAACGGTGGTAAGAGGAGCGGAGTTGGGTGTGATTTGTTCAACGGAAGGTGGGTGATGGACGAGTCGTACGTCCCAGTTTATGATTACTCGACTTGCCCTTTCATTGAGAGAGAGTTCAATTGCCAGAAGAATGGGCGTAAGGATCGCTTCTACCTTCGATTCAGATGGCAGCCTCTGTCGTGTAATCTATCCAGGTACCTAACCTTACATACCCACCCGAGTAAATTAATTAATTAATTAATTATATCTGCTTGCTAGTATATAATCTATAGCTATGTTTATCTCCCCTGCCCCCTGGACATATAGATTCACGGAGATGGTCCCTTAGTAGGGTACTACCCACCGATGGATTCAAATCTGGAATTTCTACTATTCACGCCACAATATTCAACTGTTAAATTAGTAAGATTTTAGTGGTTGTGGTATCCTGCCACAATTAACAATAATTTATTATTATTATTATATATTTATAGTTTGGTTTAGTTAATTTTATCCATTTGGAAACGTTAAAATTGCTTACCAGCTAATTAGTCTGGGGAGTTGTTCTAATTAATTGCTTACCAGCTAGCTAGCTGGCTGGCTGGCTGGCTGTATCCTTTCCTGCAGCGCTTTTCCTTTGTACGACTGCTAAGGCGTAAATTATCAAAAGTTTCTTTTTTGGTGAGGAGAACTTAGGGTTAGGGGGGCCTGCAAAATCAGAGTTTCGATTTTTTTTTCTTCTTCTTTCGTTATATCTGTTTCGTGGCCTTCAGATCTAATATGTGAATCTTGAATAATATTTAAAAGCTACAGATGGCATGGGATTTAGATTGGATTTGTGTACAAATATTATTTCAGTGTTATAATAATTTTATATTAAATATTTTTTTTAACTAAAATGGAACCGTCATTCTAAATATGGGATTAAATTTTTATTTTTTAATTTTAATTTTCTCACCCGTGAACTTACTTTACTTGTGCCCATCTCCGTGACCCTGTCTAGTACCCTACTAAGGGACCATGGTTGGTGACTGCTGCAATCTTAGTTGGCCGAACCGAAAGAAATGGGGGGTTCACTCACACTCACAGTTCGACGTAGATAGAATAATTTTAATGGGGAAAAAAAAAAGAACTTTAACAACACTAAGACCTCTAATATAATAATAATAACCACTAAAATGAGAGGACCTTTCTTTTGCAAACACAAGCCTCTCTCTCTCACAGTATCACCATTCACCACTACTCTCGGTTTCCATTTTTTTTTATTTTTTTTATTTTTTTTTAGCACTATGCATCAATCAGCTATTCATGAACGGCGGCTTCGATTGTTCATTGACGTCTCTCTTGTTGTGGCATTATTACTATTTACTACTCTGAGCTCCTCTGTCATTACTATTTATTTCCGGCTGCAGCACTGCATATGTGCTGCTGGCTTGCTTGCGTGCTTGTTACAGCCATTTATTTAGTATTTTGGCAGCATATCTTTTAACTATACTGTGTTTGTAATTACTATTTTCCCAACGTAATATTAAAATAAAATTTATTTTCCACTCTTATTCTTATTTTTTTATCCATGCATTTAATATTTTATTATATTTTAATGAAATATAGAAATAGAATTTTAAAATTATATTTTTTTAATACGAAAGGAAAGAGCTCATAAGAATATGTTTACTATTATTTAATTTTATTTCTTAATTTGTGTATGAAACTAAAAATGACAGCAGTATTTGGGGCCGCGTCCCGCATGGGAACGCGTTTTATTTGTCCTTGTGTCGCACTCCCTTCGAGAAGACAGAATCTCGTATCAGATCATTATCATATCATACAGAATGCAGCCAATGGAGAGCATTGCTTGAATTCAAGGCCATTCAGCTGGGGTGCCGTTCAGTGGGTGCAGTGCTGGAACCGCTCTCACCAACCACCATACTGGTGGTGGTGGGCACCGGGCACGGCATGCGATAGAAGGACAGACATTCTGCGTTTCTACAACTTCGATGTCCCCCAAGCCCCGACTGTGATTTCACGGCCTGAGCGGTGGGAAAAGACATCGATATTGTTAATTTCTTTATATATATATATAAGATATTTAGTTAAAAGTTGTTTTTTTTTAAATATTATTATTATTATGGGGATTATGATGCCGAAGTCGTATTTATATATGTTGAATAAATAAAATTCTCTTTTATTGACTAACAGCGCAATATATCTTAATTAAATAATACTTGAAAATATATTCCGGGCTCAAGACGACTTAAAAATTTAGACTGGGGGGAGACATCCATCCATCTCTACATTCCTTTAGCCTACATCATATTTTCCCTCCAAAGACAAATAATAATAAAGGCTTGATTGCCATTATCATACATAATTGTACAGTTAATCATCGATCATCCATTTGCGTTGTAATAATTAAAATTACCATGGGGATGTAGATAACTAACCGACGGCCCGTGACACACATATTTGACATGCAGATTCAACGGATTAGACTTCATACAGAAGTTTAGGGGGAAGAGGATTATGTTTGTTGGAGATTCATTAAGCCTAAATCAATGGCAGTCTCTCACGTGTTTGCTTCACTCCGCTGTGCCAACTGCTGCTTATAATATTACACGGGAAGATGGTGTCTCAACATTCTCACTTCCGGTACGTCTATAATCTCTTCTTTAGCTAGTACTTTCTCCCATTGGCAAAGAAAGTTCTTTTAACAATTATTTGCACCCTATTTTAGAAAATAATAAATGTACTCATAATATTACAATTATATCCTTAATTGAAAAAAAGAATATAGTAACAATTACTAAATATAAGAAAAAACAGAAAAAAAAAGTAAGCGTAAAAAATAAAAATAAAATAAACTTATCTAAAATGACTTTATTTTTCAAACAAGAATTTCTATCTAAAAGGATTTTATTTACTTATTTATATATATATATATGTGTATATATATTGTCAACAATTAAAGAAAGAGACGTTTTTTTCTTCCTGTTTCTATCAATGAAATGTGTGGCTGATCTTTTAAAATGCAGGATTATGGGGTTCGAGTGATGCTCGACCACAGTGTATATTTGGTGGACGTGGTGAGGGAAGAGATGGGGAGAGTATTGAAGCTTGATTCGATTGAAGGAGGAAAGCTATGGAAAGGCATGGACATGCTCATCTTCAACACTTGGCACTGGTGGAATCGCCGCGGACCTTCTCAACCGTACGCTAGCTGCATGGGTCATATATATTAACTAGTTATACATACATACATACATGCATGCATGCATGGGTCGATCTTATAACGTGCCTAGCTGCATATTTCGTTTTAAGGGTTATTCTGGTCATACATAGATAATGGATTTGTTGATGCACATAGGTGGGATTACATCCAAGAAGGAAGTGTGATAAGCAAGGATATGGACCGTATGGTTGCTTTTGAGAAAGCACTAGGAACATGGGCCAAATGGGTGGATGCTAATTCTGATCCTACGAAAACTATGGTCTTCTTTCAAGGGATTTCTCCATCTCATTACAAGTAAGTGCATCATAATTATAATGATATTAAATTACCTAATGTCTCCCTCCCTCCCTCCCCCATAATTAGTTTGGTCGGAGAGCGTATATGCATGCATGTAGTCTAATTACTCACAACCGTCCATGCATGAACACTTGTTAATTAAACTACTGTATATCTAATCACTTTTGTTATTGTATATATATATATATATATATTATTTTATTTCTCTATCTGATCCTAGTTCGTAACAGTTAAGTATATATCCATTTTTTATGAATTCCAAACGGCAGTGGTACAGGATGGAACAAACCAAGTGCAAAGAGCTGTGCTGGAGAGACACTACCCCTAAAGGGCTCGACATATCCCGGCGGACTACCACCGGAGGTGTCTGTGTTGAAGAGAGCTCTAAGCAAAGTTACTAAATCAGTAACTTTGCTTGATGTGACGCTGTTATCCCTGTTAAGGAAAGACGGCCACCCTTCCATTTACGGGCAGTTTCCAATGGACTGCAGCCATTGGTGCCTTGCCGGAGTTCCTGATTCTTGGAACCAAATTCTTTACAACCTCATTCTTTAATTGATGCTCCGATCAAAGCGCACGTGGTACATTACCATTGATCAATGCTGGCTCGCTGGCTAGCTAGCCATATGCATGCTTACAGTACCCTTGATATTGGTTGACGCACTATAACTAAGCCATTTATTTGTAAAGGGTGATGCTTTATGTAAATAACCTATTATTTGTTATTTACATAAACATATATGCATATCACCCATTAGTAGGGGCAATAATTCAGCTAATTGTAAAACATTATACATACAAGTATACTGTGCTACATCGTCAATCCTTTTTCTTTTTTTTTTTTAAAAAAATATTGATGTATGGATCGGCCGGCGACGACCATGCACTTATTGCAAGTTTTCTCCATAAATCTAACATCTCGTTAGGATTGCATTGTCAATCATTCACTCTCAATTTACAACCAAACACGCAACTAAATTTAGCAATTTGTAGCCACTACGGAGATTTTTTTTTTTTTTGATTAATTGGTGTTACATCCCAGAAAACCATAAGGCTTAATATATGGGAACTCTTAAGTACATAAGACTCTTAAGAAATCAGCGCTTGGATATTATGGACCATCTCCTCTGCTCGATAGGGAAATTCCTTCCTACCATTTCTGTTCCAAAACCCGATACGCATCTTTATGAGCATGATCATCCATCTTCTGCAGACATCGACCCTTTCAAAAATTTTCCTATTTCTGGATTCCCATATTGTACCTATGATAGCCACTACGGAGATAGAGCTTTAATAACGCCCAATAGAGAATGATTATTCAAAAAATTGCTGTCAAAAGTGTTGAAATGTATTTGGGAGAAATTTTTTGATAACAGTGCTGCATGTGATTGTTATTAAAAATCCTATATTTAATTATGGTTTTAAAAAAATTAAATTAAAAAAATTGCAGCCATAGCCTTTTAGATAATAGTTATAAGTAACACCAATATTCAAAACTCTTCAGCAAATATATATTTTCTACGGTCTCTCTCATTGAGCACCAACACTATCCTCTTCTTCTCATACTTCTCATACATCATGGAGGCAAGTACTAAATTTGGATCTCGCCTAATTTGTTTCGAAGTACGATCAGATTGGTTAAAAAGCTATGTTGAGATTGGCCAGAAGCACAACTAAATTGAAGCTTAATTTATCTTGGCATGATGGCACTTTGGAGCATTCTAACATATTCAAACAAGAGCGTGAAATAGCTAAACAAATAGAAGAATTTACTCAACGAGGAAGGTCGGCACTCCAGCGAATTAGCTAAAGATTGTCGCTAATTAAAGAGCTATGTTTGCCTGTTGTCAATCCACAATTAGAACTTAAACCTTGATTTTTAATAGTATGCATAGATTTTTAGCTACGTATATTCATGTTGGATTGTGTTTTGCCACTATTTGATTGCCTTACGATTTCCAATCCATGTCTATTACTTGGCTATTAAATGTTGATTCTGCTTGATTTGCACTGAAGTGTTTTGTATAGTTCTATCAAGAACTATTGAGGCTTCAAGTTCTTCACACATCTTAATTTTATTCCAATATTTGATTTGGTCTTGTGTTTTTTCCAACTGTGTATAGTTGTTTGGTGCTGGAACAACTAGTTTTTATAAAAATTATGGTGCTAAAACAATCATGAAAATCCCCTCTATTTGGATCCTTCCATAATGGTTTTGATTGATAACTATTATCAAAAGCTAACCTTTGATTAAAAAAATAAAATAAAATAAAATCAGCAATAAATGACCTTTAAAAGTCATCTAGCAGCATATTTTTTATGGGTTTTAAAAGTGGTTTTGTACTATCGTCATATCTTAGATAATTGGTGCTTTGATGACGGTCCATTGCCATTACTAAAGCCTTAATTTAACCTTTATTAAAAGTCTTATTGTGTAGTAGTGTGTAAAAAAAGGCTTTACTATAGTAAAAAAATTACAAATCACTTGCTAAACAAAGGAGAAGAGCTAAAAATATGTCTATCTTCGAATAGGGGAAGATATATACTTCATAAAAGACTAAGTATTATATCAAATTTAAAAATTTCTTTTTAATCTCTATTCCTCTTTCTTTTTGTTTTTCTTTGAATTGGGATGTGTGTGTGTGTGTCTATTCCTCTTTCGTTTTTTGGTTGTGTATGGTAGGCATTACAAGAAATTGGTGCATTAACGATCAATTTAGTGACCAAACTTTTGTTTGGTTGCTATTGATATATTATTAATGACCACCATCAAAATTCATTACTATTAGTATGTTTATCGCGATCAATATAATTTTTATCATTAATCATTAATTTATTTGGTCGCTAAAGGTGTTTAAGTCTCATATTGTGTGTTTGGGTCTCAAAAAATTCTCAAATCCTCTAAAAAAAAAGGTGTATTACCTTGCATTTTTTAAATTCAATTTTTCCAAAGCTTAATGATTTTATTAACGTAATTTGATGAAAAAGTTAAATTATATTAATTCAATTTGTTTTATTTTTTATTGATGGTTTCAAATTCATATTAGATTTTAATTAATCATTGTCATTAAAGATTATTTTAGACAAATTCGTTTACAACTATACTTTATATTATGTTCATATGATTTTTATTTTTTTAAAAAGCATATTTTCTTTCATTTTCTCTTTAATATTTTAAATTCATTTTCAATTATAACTTTATCGTCTGATTACAACTTTATTTTGAAGTTGTATTTCGTAATAAACTAAAATGTTTAAATTATAAAATTTCCTTTAGTGGTATAATTATTTTCATGATTTTTTATCCATAACAAATATTTCCTTCTTTGAATTTATTTATTTTTATGAAGTCAATAAGATCTTTAGAAAATTTTAAATTAAAGGTTTTTCCTAACTTATTTATGGATTTTTTTAATTATTTTTCCTATCCATTTTTCCTTATTGGTTTATAGAGAACCTTTTTTGAAAATTATTTAAATTAATATCAGTTTCTTAAGATTTCATTTAAATATTTTTTCAGGTAGTTTCAAAATATTTTTCTAGGTCGTATCATGTATTTTCATAAGTAATATGAATTCTCGTGCTCGTTGATATTTTCTTCTAAAAGCTTGTACTAGATTTTTTCAATACATTTTATATTGATTTTATCATTTCATGTCTTTACAACATGATTTTTGTTAAATGAGTCTAAGATAAAATCATTCATTAATATTTTTCAGATATTTAGTATTATCTTATATGTATGTATATTGGTTAAAACCAGTGAAGTACGGGGACGCTGAAGTGCGCCCGTTTCGCGTCCCCGGGGCGTTTCTAAGGACGAAACGCAAGGCGGGACGCTAATTTTTTTTTTAAAAAAGAACCTCCAAAACGACGTCCATTTGAAGGATTTTTACTGTCTAACGCTACTCGTCCGGTCGCCCCATCCCCTCACACACGACACCTCAGCCCAGTTGCCTAGTTGCCCCCCTTCACCCTTCGAACAGTAACTTACTGCACCAAACGAAAGGGAAACCATAATTAAGAAGATACTGATTGATTCTGCCCCTCACTGACAATAGGACAACAAGATAGACTCTTCTCGAAAGAAACATATATATATATATATATATATATATATATATATATATATATATAAAACGTTTAACTTTCCAAAAACTTTTACACATTAAAATCTGTATTAAAATTATTTAATTAATATTTTTATTGAAAAATATTATTTAATCAATTTTTTATTAAAAATAATTATTAATAATTAAATTTAACTAATATATGAATTAATTTTAGAATTTTTTTTATTTTTTCTTAATTTTAATAAATTTAATTTATTTTTTAAAATATATATATAATTTTTTTAACGTTTCCTGCCGTTCCTATTTCTTATACTTTTAAAAAATAACGTTTCTGCATTTCGTCTCGTCCCTGTTTCCGTGCAACACCGGTTGAAACCCCACCCCTTGGTCGACCACCACCCCTCCCTTTTTTCCTTCTCTCTCTCTCTCTCTCTCTCTCTCTCTCTCTCTCCAATTCCCATATTTTCCCTACGTACAAAACCCGACCCCGAAACTCATACCTACCCTTCTTGCTCCCATGCTCCTTCCCTTCCCTACTTGCGGTCCCCATTGAACCACCACCACACCACTTCACCCTGCCACTTTACCACATCATTGAAAATAGCCCACCTACAAGCCTCAGCACAACAACAAGTGGTAGTGATGATTTTAACTGAATTTGGATAAATTAGACATAATTAAGTTAAATTGGTTCTTAGATTATTATATGTGAGTCATGAGATTTATTTAGGGTGGTTAATTACATTGTATGTTGATGATTGGGGAAATTTAACTTTTAACTCGATTATGTCTGAATTGTTTGGATTGATTTGATTAAGTTAGTTTTGATAAATTGATTGCATAATATAGTTTGAAATGTATCTAATTTTATGTTGTTAGCTTTAATTTGATAAAATTGATGAAATTGGGATTTCTAGGCCTAAACCCAATGAGGAGCCAGGTCTTTAAATTAGGTATACCCTTTGAGTTGTTTATACCAATTCGATTTATGAAACACTTTAGAATATGATTAATTGTACTTTTGATTAGTTAATTTAGTAAAATTTATGAGAATAATTTATTTTATAGTGAAACAATGATGATTGTGTATGGTGTACTTAATTTTATATAAGGATACATTGTTATTATAAGTAAATATTGCTACAGCAGGTATTATGGACATTGTTGTCATTTTACAAACACACACACACAAAGAGATATATATATATAGGCTAGAATATGTATAAACAATAATATATATTTGTTGGTAATAGTTTCAGCAACATATATTATTTTGCGGATAATACTTTTAGTTATAGATATTATTTTGTGGTTAATAATTTTACTCACAAATATAATTTTGGGTATAAGTTTTACAAATAGAAAAATATCTATAAGCATTATCAATTATTCTTAACAAATCATATATATGTGTGGACAAAACTTTTAAACAAAGAGTTTTTATTCACTGTTTTGTCATAAAAAAAGTTATGTTGGTAAAAACTTTTTCCAAAAGAAAAAAAAGCTTTTACCAACTAATAAGGCACCGTTGATGTAAATAAATTATTTTTTAATGTTGAGATCTTCCACTTTAATAATTAGTGTTTTATTCCAAGTCCACATTATTCATCAACAAATATAAAGGTCCACAAATAACAACACTTACATCCAAGCACTTTCGGCAAGGAAAATATCATAACCAAATGAGATAAGTCGCAACTCATTAGATATGAAAATCAGCTAAAAGTATCCCCATGATTTGAAATCAAGCTAAGGCATGAAGCTCAAAATAAATCAAACACTAAACCATCAAAACCTTACAAGGCTTAAAAGTTCACCACAATAAATACAAAACTAGAAATCCATTGATAAAGGCATACGAGCCAAACCGTTAAAACCCAAAGCATGACCAAAACATCAAAACTAGAGACATATAAGCCAACCAAGTTAAAATAATACTAAGGTAAGCAAAACCACTTTAACCCAAAGTCCCAAAAATATTTTGAGGAACATAGAATCACATTTGAGGCCATAAAAAACCAAGCCATCATTGGAAAACAACTAATAACGTCAAACTAGGTCAAATGAAAACTTTTTCTAAAAAATACTCTTCATGGATGATGAGAGATGTAGATATTGTTTAATACCAAGACAATTTTTTAAAAAAAAAAATCCAAAAGAAAGTATTATTAAAAGTTAGTATTCACAAAAAAAAAACTATCAAAACACTATTTTTGAAAGTTATTATTCACGATAAGATGAAACTTTTTAAAATATCTCAAGGATAGTATAATACTTCATAAAATATCTTAATTTGCTTAAAAATGTCACTTTAAACTTAATTAGCTAGAAATATGTTTAATTTCAAATCTAATCCTACTTAGGATAATTAGCACATGATTAGGCCAATAACATTTTGAACATCTTAAGAACACTTAGAAAATTCAACAAAATCTAAACTGCCTTATACTTCAATCAAAATTAAGCCATATCAAACATGCTGAAATGAAGAAATCTCACCTAAACACACCCACACAAGTCACATGGTACCATTAGTTTTACGCAACAACAATAACATCATCCAAAAATTACACAAAACCAAAACATTCAAGAAAACGATGGTATGTATATCCCTCAAAACTTCAATCAACCAAATCATGAACATGCTTAACTTGAAAGTCAAAAGTGATTCGAAATCAAAGAATAATGCGCATATATATCCTGCTCGCAAGCACATTAATGTATCTATAAAATTCAAAAGCTAGCTACTTTGATTTAACTAATTGTCACAAGCATAATTGATTCCGGCTAGCTCGCTAGCTAGCCAGCTACCGATCGTCTTCTGACAGTTGGAGCAGAGAGGCGTAGAGAAGTTGGTTCCAAGCATCAGGAACTCCGGCAACGCACCAATGGGTACAATCTCCTCCGGTCTTTTGATGGTTGCTGTATAATTGTGGGTGTGCATCTGGTCTCAATTGCGTCATTAGGGAAATGTCGAGGAAATAGGCAGGCTTTTGCATTGTGTCTAGCAGGCTTCGGACCAACTCAATGCCTGGCTCCTTAGGCATGGGGCTCTGAGACCCCTTAATCGGCTTGGTCTCTCCTATGCAATTCTCTGCACGGCTCTTTCCAAATTCATCGCCGCTGCATAACATATATATATATATATATATATTTAATTTAGTTCCCCCGTCCGGCCCCCTCCTTTTCTAGTAGAAGAAATAAAGGTACTAAAAAGAAGAGATAGTGAAAGTAGCAATTATTGTGGGACTCCCGCTTATGGTTAGATCTCTCATATACAATGTGTGCGATTTAATTATAGTTTGATCTATATTTATTAATGTAAGCAAGGTTTATTAGGAGCTGCTCGCCGGACTCATACAAGAAATAATATGCCTCAGGTTGCATGCAATGCATGATGTAACACATACCGATAGTGTGAAGCAGAGATTCCTTGGTAGAAGACCTTAGTTCTTGAGGGATCGACATTTGAATCCACCCATTTAGCCCATGTTTCAAATGCTATTTTGAATGCCTCCATTCGGTCCATGTCATTGTACGTCTTATTTCCGACTAGAATATAGTCCCATCTGCGCATATGCACCCATGCATGTATGTGAGATTGAATTTAAATATCCAAAGAATTTTCGAGCTAGATATGTGCATATATATATATGTATAATTAGGTAGGGATGGCATAAATAAGCAAAATGATTTGATCAAGTGTTTCAAATTCTTTGTACGAGAGGAGCGAACGTGTTTTGTTGTTTCGGCGGTGAGTGATTATTAATAATCATAGCTGTTATATAGAAAATACTTCTGTACCGAATAGGAAATAAATAAAAAAAATTACAATCCTACCCAACCCCTTTCTATTTACTTTTTCTGACTCATTTTTCCTCTAATCCTCTCTTTCTCTCGTTTCTCTCAGTCTCTTACTAAACTCTTACGGTCTCTCTTCTCTCAGCTCTCACCTCCCTCACGCCAAGGTAAATAATTAAAATTATATTTTTACAAATTTTTTTAGCAGAATAATAGATATACATGATATTTTCTTGTTGTGGGGGATTCAGCTATATTTGTTGATAGGGAGGGATTGACAATAATTGTCCATGGGTAGGGAAGGGAACAGTAAAAATTATCGGCGGTGGAGGTAGGAGAATGACAAAAGTTATCGGTAAGTAGGGGAGAAAATGGTAACAATGGAGGATGGGTAGGGGGTATAATTGTAAAAGAAATTTCTACCCAGGAATTTTTCTTTTTCAAATAATAAAATCCTTAATAAAACTTGAAATGCTATGGGCGTTAGGGTAGAGAGCAGCTGGCTAGTAATTAGTGGGTGAACAATAGTCAATACATACGGCTGTTGGGGTGGTTTGTAGAACCACCAATGCCAGCTATCGAAGACGAGAAGGTCCATGTCTTTCCATGAATCTCCGCCTTTTATGGAATCCAACTTCAACACGGATCTCTTCTTTCCCTCCTCGTCTGTGTCGTCGTCTATGTCTACTAGGAACTGATGCCACTCCATCATTACCGTAACATTGTAATCCTGCACGACATGCATGCATACATATAATTATACTTAATCGATACATTAATTAGTGAACAAGAGCAGTACTATTTAGTATCAAATAAAAATTAATTAAAAATACTAGGACAAGCAAGCTCCTGATCATCACTTCACGCTCGTACGTACCAAAAGTTGGAAAACATAGAGAGGCTTCCGCTCTTCAAAGCTGTATTCGGCTTGTGGAAAGGCTGCGTGGAGCATACAAGTCAGGGACTGCCATTGGTTCAGACCCAACGAATCTCCTACAAATAGTATCCTTTTCCCCGAGTATCTTCTAACAAAATCGGTTGCATCGAACCTGCATGCATACATACATACATACATGTATATCAATGGACGTCCCATTTGAGTAATCAAACAGATAGCCTGAGACCTGCTTTGATTGGTCGTTAATGATCTTAATTAATCAATTAGCTAGGTTAAAAAGAAATTATGGAGAAAGACACGTGAGCTAAGGATAAATACAAAGTATGCCAGAATCACCTACTAATTACTATGATTGAATCCAAGGGGTGTACCGATCGCCTACTATATGAATATGATCGAAGGTGTGTAATAGTACTGCTACTAATAATAATAAAAAGTACACCCGAAAACTCTAGTACTAACAATCTAAATCTCGAATATTCAGAATCTCGACCCTAACTATTAATTAAAGTTACGATTCAGGGTCAATATAAATTAGATATTTATTAAAAAGTCCCACATTTTATTAAAGATTGCCCGAATAATAACGGAGTTCATTACTTAATTGCATCCATTATTATTAAGGTAAGCAAAGAAGAAGGCGAGTCACGTAACGTACCTAGTTAGGTTGCATCTAGTAGGCTGCCACCGATAGTGAAGGTAGAGTTTATCAGGTCTGCCGTTCTTCTTGCAATCGAATTGCTCTCTGAGGAATGGACAGACCGCTGAATCGTAAAGAGGATATTTGCTATCGAATACCCAACTCCCTTCCAAAATGTCACACCCGCCGACGCCTACCCCTGCCGCTCTTAGTTGGCTGCTCGCAATACTATTAGTATTACTATAACTGCCACCCCCACTTGCTCTGTGGATCAGGTCCGCCGCCGTCAGCACCCAGAAGAAGAATAGTGCTGGGGCTTTGGCAGCAACATTGATCCTGCATTTTCTGTGGCAATTAGGATCCATTAGTTTAATTTTCCTGCCGGGCTTCTACCTGCAGCAGGAGCCAAAAAAAAAAAAAAAACATAGAAAACATAAACAAAATGCAGGAGGTAGCTTGGACCCCATTTATATATTCCAAAAAGGACCGAGAGGGCAGTTTACTTTATCAGCCTGTGTTTATACGTATGTATACGGTTAAGTAGGGATTTATTTATATAACCTAATATATGCACTGCACGTATGCATCATGTATGGCATATAAATTTAATATTAGGATTTAAATATTAATTAATTGACACATATGTATATTACTCCAAAACGTTCCCTACCTACCTTTATTCAATTCAATTAAAAAATAAATAGTTTTTTTTTATTCTTTATACACGCGGGCGCACACACATATGAACAGTTATAAGGAAATTGACTACTGTGATTTGTGAATATATACATTGATTAGTATGACTTATTAATGAATCATGATGCAAGTTGATAAACATACATAAGAAAACTTATGCAAATTAATTAATATAAATAAATAATCTGTTTGAATAACCCGGCGTAGCTATATATGTTACTCATTTGCTGAGTTTATTGCTATCTTTCTACCAAATAGACCTTTTTTTCTTTTCTAATAAATAAATAAATTATGCACTTTGGATTTCGATTGACTTTTAACCTTTAGCGTCGGGTCGTCAGAAGAAGATCAATCTTGTAAACCGAAATTGGCTGACTGTCGTTCTTAATATATACTAGCACGTAAGTACGTACTAGATAGCAGAGTCGTCTTTAATTATTATCTCCTATAAATGTGGATCCCTCTAACCGATCGATTCGGTTCTACCTCATTGGACTGCGTACTTATAGTGATATTACTGTTAATTACTGCTTACCGGGGCCAAATGTCACCACGCATTATTGAAGTGGCAAAAAAACAAATTAATAAAAAAGAAGTAAATAGTAGCGCAGGAATCGATATATTTCCATGCACAACTAATAAAGTATCATGGCAAAATCATTGCTTATGATGGGAGTTCTCATCCTCTCTTAATCTTTGATTTGTTGATTCAACAACTAAAAAAGAGATTCTGACCCTTTTGTTCCCCCCCCCCTTCCCCGAAGCGAAGAGTACTTCTCACCAGATTATTACCTAATTATCCTGTAACATGTTAATTAAAAATATTTGAAGTGATTAAAGGGTGAAAGGAAAAAAGATGGAATAGATAGCCATGGATAAAAAAGATACCCAATATATATATATATATATATATATATATATATTTCTGCTTGCAGTTTATGGATCAATCATGACGAACTTGATTGACGTAAAACGTTTTTGCTCAAGTCTCTTGATTGAAGCAACTGACGGGCCAGAAGCACTACGCAATCCAACGGCATTTATGCATGGTAGATCAATTGTCTCTGTTTTAGTTTGGTACCTATGACCAACCACTAGCTTTTGACAAGTTTGTAGTAGTAGCATATAAAACGTTGATGGAAGGTTATAATCTAGGAGTTGATGCAACACATTTTATATTAATTTGAATTTAAATTCTCCGCTTTTAATATTGTACTATATCCTTATTAAGAAGAATATGATCCTATATATTTTAAAAATAAAATTTAACTATTAATTTTTCACAAATCATAATATATTATGTTATAAAAAATTATAGCATAACATTTTTAAAAATAACTTTTATTAATATATATGATAGATGAAAATTTATTTTCAAAGAAAAAAAATTGTTTGACAGTGGCCGTAACGTGACGTACACCCACAAATTTCTTCTCTGCTGCTGGCTGGTTTTAATTGGACATCTGGGCTGGGCTCACACATGGACAATTGTGCACGCGAGCGATAACCATCCCTTATCAGTGATCGAAAATGTGTTATTTATACGTACTAGCTGGCAACTGACTTGCACGATACCCGTGATTTAGACTGATATTAACACCTGAGATTTAGACTGACGTGAAATTAGACCTTTGCCTCCAAGCCACAATTAAGGGCCGGCCGGCCGGCCTCCCTCATATCACCCGTTTACGTATGAATATCTGTTTCCATGCATAATGATGGAAGCCGAAAGCATCAATGGCGGTCGGTGTAAAACAGTATATATTGGCGCAAACCGTAGACGCATGCACCTGCTGCAATAATATTATATTATATTATAAAGTAGGTGCAACAAAAGTAAAGATAAAGATCCATACATTTTGAACCTAGCTAGCTATATAGAGTAATTAATATATGTGTGTGGTGTCTGTAGCCTCGAGCGATCGTTGGATGTGGCGTCCGCCGGCTCGCTTATGCTATATGCCGATTAAAGCAGCATACAATAGTTGGTTCCACGTATCAGGAACACCGGCGACACACCAGTGTGTGCAGTCGGCGGAGTTGCGCTGTGGGCTGCCAAAGGCGCCTGGATGCCCGTCTGGCCTGAGGCTGGTCAGCAATGTGACGTCCAGGAAATAAGGTGGATTTCTCATCCCTCTCGTCACGCCCTCCAAAATTGCCACACCTTCGTGTTTAGGCAGTGGACTCGTATGACCTAGAATTGGTAGTCTTTGGCCCACGCAGCTCTTCGCCCGGGGTCTGCCCCAGTCACGCCCCCTGCATATACAATTTTAATATTTTTTTTTTTCCCAATAAGTATGCATATTATTATATATACATAGTTATCAATATATTTATTTAATATTATATTTTTGATAAATAGTTATATATGAATGTATTATAATTAGCTAGTATTAGTACGTAGTTTATATAATATACGATTGAGCAAACATTTTAGATTGAACCGTAACTTTTATACAAAATTTATATTATTTTTTAATAAACAGAAATTCTAAATGCAGTAGCACAACGACAATAAAGACCAACACCAATGGCGCTCTAAATATATAAATAGTATTCGGAAATGAGAGAGAAGAGAACTAAGCTTAAAGAAAGCTTACGTACGAGAAATGAGATTCCGAAAATCCTTGGAAGAAGACTCGGGTTCTTTGAGGATCCACGTTTTTGTCTACCCATCGGGCCCACGTTCGCAGTGCAATTTTGAAGGCCGCCAAACGGTCCACGTCTCTGTATACTTTCCTTCCCACTTGGACGTAGTCCCATCTGACCACATACAAATATATCCGCATCGTGTCGTGCATAACATAAAAGAGAGAGAGAGAGAGACGATCCGAATTACTCTAGGACCGGTAGAGATGGCCAATTTGCACTACTAGTAGGTAGCATTATAACTTCTTTTTTTTAAATTATAAATTAAATTATTTTAAATTTCGGTAATAAAAAAATTTCTCACATTTTTCTTTTATGATCCAAAAATAAAACTACATATATTTTATAATATAAATACATATATTTTTTTTCAATCAAATATACATTTTTTAGATATAAAATACACATCATTTATATATATATAGAATAATAAGAGAAGAATGGATATGTTATAAGTTAGAAAGAATACATATTTTTATAATTAATGTATATCTTATGTCAATAAATGTACCTCTCGCCATAAAATACCATCTTATTAGTAGAATAATGTAACCATCGTAACGGATAAATGCATACAAGAAGATACTACTTACTGTTGTCGGGGACCTTTCACGAACCACCAACGCCAAGAATCAAAAACCAAGATATCAATCCCTTTCCATGCCGTCCCTCTGCTTATAGAATTGAGCTTCAACACCCTACCTGTTCTTTCATTTTTTATATCCACTAACAATTGATTCCATTCCATCATAATCTGAATCCCATAGTCCTTTTATTTTTATTTTTTATAAAATAAAAAAAAAATCGGTTGCAAGGAAATCCAAATATAATATTAAGAAATGAATAATAATAATAATAATTGAAAAAGTTATTAATACTGATTTGAGGAAATTACGTACAGGGAGTACAAAATTATAGGCGGGTTGTTTATCCTTTACCACCAGAACATTGTATCGGGCTTGAGGTACAGCGGAGTGAATCAAGCATGTAAGGGACTGCCATTGATTGAGCCCGAGTGAGTCCCCAACAAACAATATCTTCTTGTTTCTGAATCTCTTCAGGAAATCTTGCCCATCAAATCTACATACATTTGGATTAAGCCAATATAATAATAAAGTCACAAAGCTTAATAAATAAACTGAGGGTTTTTTTTATTATTTTTTAGGCGGTCTCTTTCTTCGTTTTATTAGCCCAGTAAGAATTTTGTTATTAAAATAAATAAAAACACGACAGATATAACTTTATTAGCCAGCTTGAGGGTCGATAGTATTCCATGCATGTATAATAAATAAATCAGTAAATAGTTCTTCTATACACACACACACACACACTGACACACACATACCTTGGAATGTTACAGCCAAGAGGCTGCCACCTGAATTTGGGATAAAATTGATCGGGCCTGCCATTCCCCTGGCAATTGATAAAACTCTTGATAAAGGGACAACTTGCTGAATCGTACTGTGGAAGAGTCTTGTCATACACCCACTGTCCTTGGAAAATATTACACCGTTGCAGGTGCTTGGATTCCCAAAAGCCCCCAGGTGCTGCCAATTCGCTTATGTTTCCTGATGGATAGTTGCTGTTGTAGGAGCTTCCGATCCCTAATTGCGATTGGGTTGACTGAAAGAAATTAGTCATCAGCCATATTGTTATTAATAGAGCAGTGGAAGCACAACCCCGTGGCCCGACCATTGCCAACTCCAACTTTTTTCTCATCTGCATTCACAATAAGCACAATCCCCCTCGCCCTTCCCTTCTTAAGGACACCCTCCCTCCCTTCCTATATATATATATATATATATATATATATATATACACATACCATCTCCATTCTTGATTAGTAACGACTTGCCGCTTTTAATCTTCATTATGTCATATGTTATGTTGTATATATTTATGACATTTGCCTCTTTCTTTTTCGCCTTCAATACGATGATGCTTCTTTTGAATGCTCCTCCCCCCCACCCCCCCCCCCCACACACACTTAAGAAACGGTCGGATATAGCAGATTGTAGGTTAATAACCTTTCTCGCATCTGGATCGGTTTAATTCATTTCAGTTTCAATTTTTTATTGCCATAATTTTTTAGAGAGAGAGTATCATAAACAAAAATTAAAAAAAAAAAACAAAAAGAAGAAGAAGAAACATATTTAGCATTATTATGACTAGAGCGACAATCGGATTAGGTTATTTTATTTTTGAATCTAGTTAAATTCAGGCTTGGAACATTACACTAGTTATATCAAATTAATTTGTCGCATTAGGTTTCAATTGAGCTAATTTATTGAATTATGACCATTTCGGATTAATTTATCATGTTAGATTTAAGTTGAACTAGATGATTTTCAAGTATTTTTAAATTCAGGTAAATCTGACGGGTCAAATTTTAGTTAACATATCAAATCTTTTTAAAATAAGTTAAGTTAGATTTAAACCAAACTAACCTTAAATCGAATCATTTTAAATTTAGATAAAATCTGACATTGACTACAAGATTAACTTCATAAATAAGTACTAAGTTTGACTTTATATAAGCTTCCCCGTTATTAAGAAGTAAAATCACCAACAAGAATGACACCAGTAAAGTAACACACCCATATGTTTGCCTCAACAAGATCAACTCACATCCTTATGCAGAGTTACAATGCCTTTGCACCAAAAAGTCGGATTACAAAGTGATGGTAATACCATTGGATTCATGCAAACTGAAGTTCATCATGTGCAATCAACGTGTGTTACAAATCAAACCATTACCATCTCGGTCACCTACACACGAGCAGCTAGCCTCTCAAACAAAACCACTTCAGCTACACAAGAATACAATAATAATAATAATAATAATAATAATAATAAACAAGGGATTTCATAATGAGAAAAAGATCGATATGGAAAGAGGAACTGAAAGCCCAGTTGCTAGCTAAACTTGGGGACCTATGATGTTCATCTCTGTTTCACAATCCTCTTGTCCCTCAATGGTAGATCGATTGGCTTTTGAGCCTCGTGAGGATGGCCAGGCCCCTTGTATACCTTAAGATGGTGAAAGAGTCTCCTTCCAAGCTGCAGAGAAAGCATTACACAAAAGTAAGTACTTGAGAACTATGAAGCATAATAAGTCAGAAATTACCAGAGTTCGGTGAAGTCACGATCACAATAACATGCGCCTTTAGCGCCAAACCAACAAAACAAAAATAAAAATGAAATCTATACTCAAGTTGCAATCTGTGCGGTCATCCGGCTGCCTTTGGTAACGGCCAGCCATGCAGCTCCACACAGGAGCATTTATTTCTAACACAACATAAGCTACAATGGAATTGCATCTAGTTGTCAACTTTTTGCACATCATCACATTCCGCCAAATACAACCGCTGCTAATTGAGATCACTATATGCATGAATCTTCTCACAAGAATTGCATTATCTTGGTAAGAGTTACTAAGCTCAAAAGCTCAGATCAGACAGCTTCCAATTCTCAGCACGGAACAAACACGTCATGGCATCTCAAACCAGTACTACTTGCTTATTGAAGGATCCGGGATGAGAAGGTCCCAGTGGCTACTACTTGCTTCACGGGCTATGCTAGCATGCGGTGGAGTAGTCTCAACTCTCAACTTCCGGTGCCATTATCACCTGCTACATCCAGTGGTTGGGTGAGAGCTGATGGTTGACAAGTTCACACCCATCAATAATGAGCAGGATTTATATTCTCGATTTGTACATTATCAATGGGCATGGGTGATGTTGATAGCTATATTCGAGAATTTCAAAAGCTAGCTGCATGATCTGCTTTTAAAGAAAATCCCAATCGGCGGGTCATCCGACATATAGGCGGTATTCGCAAAGACCTACAGTATGAGCTCAAGGGTTTCCACTCAGTTGGTCACAGCATCACGCTGCCTCTTTTGTATAAGATGCGGAAAAAAAGATGCATCTTTGGCCAGTCACCAGAAAAGACTTATAGTAGGTCAGCTAGTGAACCCAAGTATTTCCAAGGTTAGCAGTTCTAAGACTAAATGCTTCAATTGTGATCAAAATGTTCATCTCCATCGGAACTGCCCAGAATTCAAAGCATCTGCCAATGTTGGTTTGGTTCAGTCCAGGTCCCCAAAGACCGGAGCACAAGTAAAATCTCCTGAGAAGCTTGCTTGAAGATGTTGTGGACCCACATGAGTACTCAAGGGATGAAGATGAAGATTTGGGCCATCCTTCTTTGTTGGTTCAAAGATGTAGGACTTTTCTCAACTAGGGGAGAATAATGCAGTTTACATGTTGAGATTCAGACCCACATGGATGTGCCTTTTTGTGAAGTCACAGGATCAGGAGATCTAAGAATACAGTATAGAATATTATATGATTTTATATGGTTTGATATTATTTTGATTTTAGTACATAAGGATTTAGGAATAGCTTAGCCTATATATATGGCCTTCGGTTGTATTTTTTAATTCAGGATTGATTTAATGAGAATTTGAGTGTGATTCAAAACCCAAGGCTGAAAGTTTAGCCCTACATCAACAGCAGAAAATTTTAATTCCATTTAGTTTCTTATTCCTTCACAAATGGGGGAGGATTTGTCCTAAATGGCTAATCAGCCTCATCATGGTCCCAAACTCCCAATCGAGGATAACTGATGAAATACATAGGTTCTTAAGAACCAACATTTCACAAAAGCTGGCCTGTTGAAGAAGTCCAACCTAGTCTCAGACTTACACTACAGGCACTTAAGTAAACCACTATATTTGGATCCCATTCCGTTCAAGAATGAGCAACCATCGAGAATTTACTTCAGGTTTTGGGATAAGCAAGCTCTTCCATTTGCAGTGATATCTAACAACAATAGATTATGACCATCTACAGCATATTTTCTACATCACACTATAGAAGAAACCAAACAGAAAAAATTGAAAGAGCTTACCCTCCCTTTAGGAAGCATGCCACGAACAGCATGTTCAATAATTCTTTCAGGAATTCTCTCCTGAAGCTGAGCAAATGTTTCCACTTTCATACCACCTGGTCTTCCTGAATGTCTTCTGTAAAGCTTCTGATTTTTCTTTTTTCCTGAGACTGCAACTTTTTCTGCATTTACCTAGGTTAAAGAAAGATAGGACTGATCAGAAAATGAGCACCATAGCTTTGAATGAACAAACTTAGTCAACACATTCTAAGTTGAGAACTCTGCAAACAATTAAGTCACTGCCAATCTGGTTGGATTAAAACTATTTTCAATACATCTATTTTCATTAGGGAGCAATAGAAATATAATAATGTTTCGATATTCAGGAAGATCAGAAAGTCCTTCAAATAGGAGGAACCAGCATAAAACATTTAATCGCATAAGCAAAAAATGTGAGGCTTGAAAAGGAGGGTTTTAGATATGGCTATTTATATAGATTCTACAAAGCTCATCCGTGTATTATCAACAGTGTGAACTGTTCTGCATTCCGTGTAGTTACCATTAATTGAGGATTGTGGAACTGTTTTGCTTCATCTGATTTTTTCTGCTGATTTGCAAAAGTTTAATGTGTAATTATTATTTTACAATTGTAATTCCCATTATTTATATTTTTTTCATTAGTATTATACTTAGCTTGCCCACCAACTGAAACCTTTTCCCCAAAGTAGCTATCATTACTATTATTTTTATAATTATTATCATTAATTTTATATTATTTTTATTAACATCAAAATTTTGTTGGTCTATTTATGATTTGATTGAAAATAAGGTCAAGAAAACAAGGTCTTAGTTCCATGGATCAAATGGGACAAAGATTCAGGAGTCCAAAATGGCAAAGGTACATTTAGAGAAAGAAAAAAATGGAAGCTGCTCGAGGAGTACGTAGCAAATATTAAATAAAGGAGGACTCCATATCTAGAAGGAAAATTACATTTATTCCTCAAAATCTCAAAAAGAATTCTGTAACTGCTAAGAACCAAACATTTACAACTGGAATCAGCTACCAACTCAACAACTTAAAGAAGGTAGGAAAGAAATTAAAAAATAATATAATGCATTCAATCAACAAAATGCAACCCTAGTGCCTTGAAACTAATGTGCCCGCGATAAAAATAAATAAATAAATAAATAATATAATATAAAAAAAACCTTGAAATTTGTAATGCAAATAGAAACGAAGCATAGTGATAAATAAATCAACCTTTCCTCCTAAGTCAATCTTTTCTTAATCAAAGTTTTCTATTGCATTCATCATACTGCTTCTACAATTTACTTGCTAAATCTTTTGTCACCGAGCAACATTACTTTTATAAGATAGCTCAGTCATGATTATATTTATGATATTTCAATGCAATTTAGGTGTATTTTACTTATAAAAAAAAATACATTGTAGTTTTGATGAATGTGCAACTAATAGCTTGTTTGGATATCCTTCCTTGTTATTTGAATACTATGCACCTAAAAATTATCTTGATTGTGGTTGAAACTACCTTTTTTAAGTAGTTCCAAATAAGAACTAGAATAGTCCTAATACCTACAATTGAAAACGATAACTAATACCTACAGTTGAATGCAATAACTTCTTTTTCCTGTCATAACTTATATAGATAACGACATATTCAAAAGACAAAAGGGACATTTTCTTCAAGGAAGGAATAACGGAAGTGGAACAAGTGACATTAGGGTTTTTTCCGTAGCAAGAAGAATGTTGGTTGTAGGTGGGAAGACAAGGGAACAATTAAAAATTTCCACCAAACTAGCACTTTGAGCCCTTCGAGACTTGATGATTTATATGCACAAATTGAGAAATTAATGCCTTAAACAGACCTCCAAAATTGTTTCCTTAATGTGCTGTGTGTAAAAATGTATATCAATAGGAATCATTTGGAGATAATCAGACAATTTATGATAATTGCTGGGAATTTGAATGATTATATTACATAACCCCACAAAATTAGGAGTACCAAAGGGGGCTAATATATTTAAACAGAGGGAATAATTATATTAGCTAGCATATTGGCTTTAATTTTTATTTCCTTCAATAGTAAAAATTAGAAAGCATACTCTGAGAATCATATTTTTAGTTATATATGAACTGGCAGCCTAGCCTGTAGGGCTGCTTTGTTTTAAGATAACAATCCATCATGCTTCTACAGCCTTCTCAATATACCAAGCCAAAAAGTTAACACGAAACAAAACGACAATGACTATTGGTCCATATAATCCTGAATATGACAAGGGTAGGGCAAGTCCTTGTGTACTGACACAATTAACATGAGATGAATGTTATTCAAGCTAACTCCATTTATAGTGGCAAGGTAAGTTCACAGTGTAGGATCATTTGGGTGTTCAGCTGACTTACATTAGGATTTCCATGGATAAAGTCTATCAAAACATCGAACTCTCAATAACTTCAGCTCAGGTCAGTTTCAGGTGACATTAATCACATTATTATCATTTGCTTTCTGGATCTCTCTGAGTTTGATGACTTCCACTCAGGTTTCACCAGCCACAATTATTATATGAATCCCAAAACATGGATTTCAATAATAAGTATATATTTTAGGAAGAAGTTAAATGCTGAAAAAGTCAGAGATGGTTGACATGCCATAGAAGATGGGAGCCATCACATTATTTTTCAACATCAACGCGAAGAGCATTCAATAATCATCATATTTCAGGAACACAGATGCCTGGTTGATAGGCCATGGAATATCAACTTCACAAACCAGAGGACCTCAGGACTTTTAGTTATCCAACAGATAGTATGAAATACCACTGCATACAGAAATTAAACTTGGTGATTCAGTGCAGAGGTATAAACACATGCATTGATCTTCTATGCATCACCAATGGCATCAAATAGGTATGAAGGCAAGAAAATTTAAGGCGCATTAAAAATTAGCTTACATACCACAATGACAAAAGCTCCCATGTCTACACTAGGAGTGAAGGTGGCCAAATTTTTTCCACGTATATAAACAGCTATCGTTGACGCAAGTCTTCCAAGAATCAAATCAGTGGCATCAACAACATACCATGGCTTGTCTGTGTTGACATGATCAGCGGCTTTAGGATACCAGGTTGTGTTCCATATGTCCTAGAAAGAATAAAACATGTAAGGCCCTGTTTTCCTTACCTAATTTTCAGATCATATCAGCAAATTTTCTAATAATAATACAAATAATATAAAATTACTGATTACAATTAAAATAATAATGATAAAAATAATAATAATAGAAAAAAAATATAAATTATGGGAATAATAATGGTAAAAAAAACAATAATAATAATAATAACAACAACAAAGACACATTAAAATTTTGCAAATTAGAAGACGCAAACAAGGCCTAAGTCCCTTTTCATATTGATATGTGTACCTAAAATCAAATTAATTTTACCTGGAATAAGGTTAGCCTGTTGAAAAGGAAAGACAATGCATAACACTAAGCAAAAAAGTATGAAAACTTATTGTTTAGTGGGTGGATGATTGGAACTCAATATAAATTTGTTCGTGCCTTGATTTCATTTCCGATGAATATCATTCTTGATGGTTCGTCAATCGATTAAATATAATGCCTGCCTTAGGTATACGAACAGGAAAAGGTTTAATGATGGATTAGAAGCTTATCCCAAACTATTAACCATTATTAATCATGGCCTTCGCTGGAAGTGAGCAGAATAAATACCCACACTAACAACGCAGAACTTTGAACTTCATTCAGTAGTCCACGAAAAGCTTCGTGAAGAACAAAAATGAGGATATCAAGTGTGAAAATCATAGATGAAATAAGTACCTAAGCTGACCGCTTCTGAAGCATAATCAAACACAAGCTGGTTCAGACAGATTGTTCAGCACGATTCCAATTATGGGTTTCTCGTGCTCCAAATTGAGCGAAATTCCGTAATTTTAAATTTATGAGATTCACCACTTTTAAGCCAACGTTTCGGCATTTTTTCCGTATTCTTCAGCATATAATTTCTCAATTCAATTATCGATGCAATAAACAAAGAAAACGAAACAACATTAATCTCAAAGCTCAATGACAGAAAGAAGATTGTCGAACAGAAGAGTTACGGGACCATCGACTTCAGACTGCTCGAACATCCAGCGCTCGTCCTTAGGCACAGTGGAGAGTTCCTGAGTATCCTGGCACTTGATTTCGAACCTCTTTTGCTTCTTGGTGCTAAGGGATTTTTCCACTGCAACATTTATCGCCGACGGCAACGATGATGAAAGAGAAAATCCGAGGAATGGAGCCTTCTTCAGATAGACCGCGAGGAAGGGTTTTTGCATAGTAGCAGTCGATGGGAGCATCATTGATGTTGAGGAGGCATACGCTACCACCGCCATTCGCCTCTTCTGTGGCCAGGAATTCCCCCCTCTGACTCCAGTGAAGTACAGTTTGCTTTGAAACTAGAGATGGTAAAGGCAGCGGAACACCCACTGCTACGCAACTGGATAAGAAGATGACCACGATTCTCGCAAGGAAGGCAAAGGAGGATGATACCCGTGGAAGTTTATTTATTTATAAATTTCTAGTCTGTTTCGGACATCATATATGGTCGAGCCCAAATACTATAATTTGATGGAAGTCCAGCCAGCCCGAGCCCAAAGCGAGAGAAATTATTAGGTGCACGTGTACCTAACTTATACATTTAGTATGTTTTAGATATATTTTTAGTATATTTTTTTGATGTATCTTTATAATTATAGTTATTTTTTTAGTATACTTATAATTAATTATATCATAATTATAATTATGTCTTCTTACATTTTTTTTCCTTGTAAAGCCTTTAAAATTATTTTTAGGCCTGAACAAATTTACTAGACACTATCTTATTCATATTATATGGTTACAAATATTATTTTAACTTTTTAATTGAGTTTTCCAATTAATGCTTAAATGTACATTTTTTGTGTTTTCACCTCCATAAGAACTATTTTGCTAATAAAAATCCCCAAATTTCTTACCTAACATTATTTTAACTATATATGAGATTTAAATTAATTATAAAATTGTATTGAATTTATTATAATTATTTCTCTATTCTATAATTTCTAATTAATAACCGTATAGTTATTATTCTTAATCATGCCCAACCTTTCTTTAACCTTCCCAACCTTACTTTTCCTACTAAATTCACTTTATTAAGCCCATAAACACCATACTTTTGAGCTCATCCTTGATTCCCAATTATTCTGTAATTTTATGCTTTCTAGCATATTTTATACCTTAAAGTACTCGTATTTTTTGTTTGTGGATCTATTATTCCCAATTTTATTCCAAAAGCTACCAAGAGATCTCCCTAGATCATGGAAGATCATTCATCTCCCCTAGCTGACCTTTGCTTCTTAACTATCTTTGAAAATGACCATGATCTACTTGATCTTTATACATTTATTATTCCTTAAATGAAGGATCTTGTGTTTACCCCTTTGTTATCCTTTATCATTAACAAGTATCAAGTGTTTTGTTCATCTTGTGTTTGTCCTCCTTGCTTCCAAGATGCTATAGTCTTCCTTGTCCATTTTTTCTTTCATGTTCATGGTTGAACAAATTAATAAAACTTTTAACCTTAATAGTGTGTGATTATTTGAATTGATTAAAGTTAAAATAAGCTTATTTATATTTTCCCTTGTATTTAGTTGGTCGAATCCTATAAATCCTCCATATCCAACCTTTGTTAGATTTTCTACTTCAAAATCCCTTTATTATAGCTTTCTTCTACTTTTAGTAAGTACATTAAGATTAGAGTTCAAATGAAAATCAGTGTTCTCAGAAAAATGTTGTTCTTGAGAGATCATTTTAAAGGTGGTTTAAAGCTTTGTTAGAAAAGATTAATTATTTATTGTTATAATTCTTCTTTAGCAATCACTTATGATTTTTACTAAAAAGTATTATGTTTTTTAAAGGGTTTGCAAGAGATATTATTAAATCCAAAGAAGGGCAAAGTATATTTCTTTATAATTTTGCTAAAAGTGGAGAGCTTTTAGGTAAATCTTGCTTAATTTTACTCTATCAATTTTATGTGAAACTATGCTGGAAATCATAATTTTTGGAGTTTTTACCTTTCTTGAAAAATGATCATGAATACCTACTTTTTATATACTTTGATATATGTGTGTAAGTTTTAGGAATGATAATTTGCTTTACAGGTTTGCAACCCTATTGGAGATTTCCCATTCGGGTTCAAGTTCAAACAGAGATTTTGGAGAGTGGATTTGGGTTTAAGGATTCTTATAAAAAATAAATTTAAGATGGATTAGGGATGGGTTTGGGATCCCCATCCCCAAACTTGCCCTAAAGTATAAAATATAAATTAAAAGTATTTTGTAATAAAAAACTAGAATTAGGTATCGGGGATGAGGTTGGATTTAAGGTATCGGGTCTGATTTCAAGAGCAAGGAATGAATTATGGATGGAAAATATATTGAGAACCGGTTTAAGGATTCTCTGATAAGAAAAAATCAAGGATAAGAGCATGATTGAAAATTATTTTGCATATGGAGTTTGGGTATGAGGATGGGGTCTCCATCCCTATCCTCAATCTCGACCTGCCCTATTGCCATCCTTAGTAAGTCTTGAAATGAATAATGAAATCTTGAATATCATGTAGTGTGTAGGTAAGTCTATACTAATATAATTTAAAAGAGCATGAAGCAATTAACTGCCATGAAACATTCTACATTAGAGTCCTAAAATTTATTATCTATTATTCTATAATATGTGTACAGCAAAAGTCTTATAAGTCTTAGGATTTTTAGTTTACCACTCATTTTATAAATTTTAATTATGTTAAGTGTGTAAAAATTATGGCCAAATCTGTGCAAAATGTCAAAAGCATACATGATGAAAAGTAATGTTTTGCCAAGAGTTTTATGTGAAATTTTCCCTTTTTTTTCTGACTTACTTATGAGTTATGCTTATGGTAATAATATTATATGAAGGTAGATGATTTATCTTGATATGCATATGCAGTGGTTAATGCCCTAAAAATCATGATTAGAATTATATGATGATCAATATGTCAAAAATGCATGTATATGTTCAAGTGCACTTTTATCTTTCTACATGTTACTATAATTCTATAATAAAATAACAATTTTAATGATTATCAAATTAAGTATGATGAAAATGAGTGGTAGCATGAAAGTTGGAGAAAGATGTGATATTTGGTAATTAAAAGTTTTTAATATGCTTAAATTAACCTTCTAATAGCATTTTGGTCATAAGTTGTATAATATGAGTAAAAATGCTAAGTTATACTTTTGTTGACTTTGTAGTTGACCCTTAACTTTTCCTTTAACAGTGTTTCTTTTTATAATAATTGGAATAAGGGGTAAATTACAATGATAATAGCTTTATGCCTAAATTTACAATGAAACAAATAAGTATGATTAATATGGCATGATACCTTATGGTGAACCTATTATGACATCTCTATGATCATTTGATTGATTGGTTAAGTGGATGATCTCTTGTGATCAAGTGATGGTTATGACTTCATGACTTGATTGGCTTGGTTAAGTGGTAACATTTTATTAATCAAATAGTTAATGAACGGATTTGGATAATGGAAATGATCATGGATTATTTGTGTTTTAATGCGTTCAGTGATATCACTATATTAAAACCTTAACTACTTAAAAAGAAGTGTGCTTTATGGTGGGTCTAGATTATCTAATGAGAATAGTCGGCTTTGGCCTTTGTGTTATATTATTATTTGCCTTCGGGCAACACCTTAGAGGTCCTTATGCCTTTTATGCTCTGTAGGCTTCTTCTAACCTTACAAGAGGTGTATATATATAAGGATCTGATTGATTAGGTTGGCAGCTACTTAGCTTAAGCTAGAATTTATGTCAATTGCTAGTTACTTAGCTTTGGTCATAATTTATGTCCATTGGTTGGTTACTTGGATGCCTTCCAATGCTAATAACAGACCATGGAGGATGATATAGCTCATGACTCTTAAGTATAGTACAACATCCACAATTTTACTATTTTTTTTGCGAAAGCTAATGAAAGATATTAGGGTTTTACTACCATATTAAATGTAATTCTATCTTACCGTATATTCTTATATTAAGTTTAAGGTAAAATGTTATGAAAATTTAAAATATTACAATAAGAGAACAAGGTAAATTTCATAAAATGAAGATAAAGAGTTTGGAGAACAACTCTGAGTACATTAAATACAAAAAGGAATCATATAGAAAAAAAATTCCAACATATATCCAAACAAATATGCTAACTACGGGATAACCTGGACTCTATGCTGATATAGGAGTATCTATTGAAAACTCTCAAAATTTTTTCTTCTAATTATAGAGATCAAGAGGAATTAGCATACTTGGAGATAGAACTAATTATGCTTGAAAATTCTTATGCTTCTAATATTTTTTCAAGTCATTCTTGTAGGTATTGTACATGTTTGTAAGAAATTTATGAAATTCATAATGGTTGTAGATCTTTGAGGTACAAGGCAATGACAATGGATCACATGATTATAAAGTGAAAGGATTAACAAGGTTATAAGACTATAAAGTTTAATCACATATGATTATATCTATGTACATTATTAAGTTATGTGGCTTTGTTATTTTATGTTGTCTACTTTGTAATTCTTATAAACTTGTCACTATAACTTTTGTTGTAAGACATGAGCTATGCCTTAGGAAGGTTAATTCATTAATGAGGCTAATAATGGGCTTCTTAATATATATAAAAAGGGGCTTCATGGTTTTATGCCTATATAAGTTCTTGTACTCAAAGGTTCGACACATTACAACATTGAGAATTTTATGAATGTTCTATCATGAATTTAGAGAGAGTTACATAAGAGTGTGTTTCTTCTTATTCTACTATTATCCTTTCTCAAGTGTGTTCTTTGAGAAGTAGCAAGGGTGATTTAGTGAAAAATAGAAGGTTCTCATTGGAAGCATTAGATCTACTCAAATTCTATCATCATTCGAATAACCAAATCATATAAAAGTGAAGTCGAGTTTTGGGTGATCATTGTAATACCCTAAAACTTTATTTTAGGATTTAAGAATAAAATAAGAAATTATTGGAAAAGATTTAATTATATGTACCATTTCTAATAAAATAATAATAATAATAATAATAATAATAATAATGGCAATAAAAGAAGAAACATGATATAGGGACATAATTAGTAGAAACTAAATTTATTTACTAACCTAAGATAAATTATAAATGAATCATAATAATTTCTAAATTAAAAAAAATTATTATTATTATTATTAATTTTTATTATTCCTAAAACTCCAAAAAAAATCCAAAACACCCTACTACCAATTTCCCCCCTTTCTTTTCCCCTTTTCTTTCCTCCTTTTTCTTTCTTCCTTTTTTTCCTTCCTTTCCCCTCCTCGGCTAGCTAGGTTATGCCTAGCAGCAGCCTAGCACCCCTCCCCCGCCTTAGTATTTCCTTTTTTTATTTCCCTCCCCCCAAGCAGCCAAAGCCCGCAGACAATTGTAACACCCTAAAGTTTACTAATGAAATTTTTTATTTACAGAGTTAAGTGCAGAAGCTAAAACAATAAAAACAAAGGGTGTTACCACCGCACTTGGTACAAATACAGTTTCTTATACCATTCTTATACCAAGTGCTAAGACTAAAATCATTACTCCACTTAAATTAATAACATGATTACAGAAATTAGAATAGAGAGAACATTAAATAAATATTGTGCTAGTTAAAAACAATATCAGTAGTTTACAACTCAAGAGAGAAATTACAAGAGGATATAAGGGTCCAAATTCAACCGAAAATAAGATAGAAAAAGAGACACCGGATAGTCATATGCTCTCAAATCCAAAATACTAGTGTTTGATTGAACTGGAAGGCTGACCTACAAAGTCCACTGTCCATTAAATAAGTAGAGGCCCACGAGAATGAACCATTCAGTACTACGGTACCGAGCAACTCTTTATACGAAACTAATATGATTAAACAACATGGAACACATGCAAGGCATATAACTAACATGGTATAAGACATATACATATACATACGACGATTGAGATATAATAATCATTTAGATAATCAAATTTCATCAAGGTCACATACTACTCATATTCATTCATCTGAAACAACTGAACTTGCCAATGAACATCCCAGAGATACTCTCTAAAGCAATAATTAAAACCCAACTCTACACCATAATTTTAACCTTCACAGCATAATTCATGTCTCAGCATAAGTCCCAACCAATTACATACATCACAGGTATGTTCACATGTATAATATACTAAGATCCATATCATCCCAAGTATACTTGCAGGTATAGCATAATAAGATCTATAACATCACAGGTATACTCACAAAAATAATACCAACATAGGTAGACATGAAGGCTGCTATTGAAACCACAGGTAGGTACAAAAGTTGCTACAAAAACCACAAGAAACCGTAGGCAGGCATGAATGTTGCTACCAAAACCACAAGTAGACGTAAAGGCTACTACCGACACCATAATAGGCACGAAGGCTACTACCAACACCAGAGGTAGGCACAAAGACTGCTACTGAAACTACAAGTAGGCACAAATGCTACTACTGAAACCATAGGTAGGCACACAGGCTACTACCAAAACCATAGGTAGGCACAAAGGCTACTACCAAACAATCCAATAATCCGATAATCATTATTTCAATCAAATCATATCATTTACATTTTTATTTACTTTCTCGAGGGGAGATCAATCAACCTGGAGATATAAAGGTATTCCAGTCATACCGGTACACTAAAGCAATACAGTATCCTACCAACTATCAACCCAAGGATGCAGAGGTCTTTGGTTGCACTAGTACATGAAGGTAACACAGTACCCTACCGAAAAGGACACTTAATCCATAAGTATGCATATCCCCTATTAGTTTGTAGAACAGAATAGAGTAAGATGTAAGGCCTAACTAGGGCACTAAGGCACACCGCAAAAATCTATCATATCAATCATGGGTTAAACCACGTCCTTAGGATAGTGACCTCTGAGGAGCAACCATTCCTGATGTCGAGGTCTTTCATTTTAAGTATTAGTATTTTATTAAGATGACTACGAAATCGCATATAATACAGATAAATCCAATTTTCATGCTTAGTCATTTTTACCTATTTCCAATCATTCGAGAAAATCATAATAAAGGTCAACATTGAGGCCAACATTAAAATATACTAAGGTCATCCTAGTCTCAATTATTCACATCTGGGCACTTTAGGCTGAAAATAGCCAAAAATAACCAAAATACCCCTAAGAGCAAAGTTCCTAGATTATCATCTATTTAAATACTAAGTCCATTTCATTTATTAACTTGTTATGAAAAGTCTAAAACACCATAAATAAATTATTTATTATGCAATTTAAGTTATTAGATATGTTAAATGACCATTTTACCCTTATACATAATTTTGCACATAAAATCCTTTTTTGCACCTTTAATCCATCCAAAACACATACTCACATACTCAACAATAGCTAATACATATTAGACATGATTTTCAAGATAAATATTATAATACACAAAAATGACTAAATTGCCCCTAGGGCACACATTCATAATAATTATTCCATAATTATATCTAAGCATGCTCAACCTATTATTTTATACATAATTATCATACAAATTATTTTTCCGTCATTATAATCATTTTAATCATACTTTCGTACCCAACATAATTTATATCAAATAACATGCTCGTTTTACCCGTTTTCATGATAATAATAATTAACACATAATTATAACTAACAAATCATGTTTAACATATTTCATACACCGAAATCCTAATGTTCTATCACACAATATTTATAATTTTAGTAGGATATAATAGTTACATGAATTCCAGTAAAAATACAAAAATAGTGGTATTCTACTAAAGTTATTGGATCCCGCTAATCAACCTTTTATACCTCAAAATAATATCGTAATTACAAAATTAATATCTATCAAGTAAAAATATAATTATAATAATAAAATATTTATTTTTTAAAATTACCAAAATACTCTTACATTTAATATATATACCAAAATATTATTAAAATCAAACATACTCACTCACGTTGCATGCACACAATGTGAGTTGTGCATGAACCAAGGGAGGGCTGTAAGGGTGAGGTAAGGAGGAGAGAAGGGAAAGATATGTTGGTTGCGATGGTGGTGATGGGGTGGCGCTGCATGCGACGCATAAGAGTGGAGGGGCAGAAAGAAGGAGAGAAGGGAGGCTAGTCAGTGGTGATACTTGGGATGGTGCCAGCTGGGAGCTAGTTGTAGAAAGTGTGGCAGTGGCTCAATGGTGGAGCTATAGTGGCTGCAAAGTGGTAGAGGGCTAGAGTTGTGGCTGTTGGTGGTCGCAGAAGAAAGAGAAAGAAGAGGAGGAAGGGGATGCTTGGCAAGGGTTGGGTGCAGGGTGACAGCTGGTGGTTGGGAAGGTGGAGGCTGTAACGGAGGGCAGAAAGAAGGGGAAAGGGCTGCTAGGATGGTGGATGTTCGTTGGCGGTTGTTGCAGGGGGTGCTGTCGGGACGGGGAAGGCAGGGGAATGGTGGTGGAGTTGGTGCATGGGGAGATGGTTGGGTTTTGCTCAAGGAAGGGTTAAGGAGATCAAACTAAACAGAGAGAAGGATAGGGAGCTGGGTGCTATGGTCGGTGGTGGTTGGGCTCGTTGGTGGAAGGGTGGTAGAAATGTGTTTGGGTGCAAGGTGGTGATGGTGGAGGGGCTGGAAAATTTGAACAAAACAGAGAGAGAGAGAGAGAGAGAGAAGGGGTTGGGAGGCTAGTGATGGTGAAGGTTGGTGGTGATGGGTTGCGGTTGGCAGCTGTTTGGTTGGAAAGGAAATCCAAAAAAGAGAGAGAGAGGAGGAGGAGGATGGGAAGTGGAGGGCTGGAAGGTTAAGAGTGTATGTGTGAGTGAGGTTGGTGAGCTGCTAAGGGGGTGTTAGCCGAAAGGAATATGGGGTTGTTTGGGTATGACATGCGTGTATGTATATAATGCAGAGGGTGGGTTGAGTGAAGTGAGAAAATGAGGGAGACAGGGAGAGTGATTGGGGGAGGGAATTGGGGCAAGCAACGGGTAATAATAGAGGGTAAAATGGTAGGGTAAAAAAATATATTTATTTTTATTTTAGGTTTAGTTTGGGTAGATTAGGGTATCAAATATAAAAATAATCTAGAAAAAAAATAATCTGATTTAGGATAGGTTTAAATAAAATGGAAAGGATAAAATAATCAGAAATAAATTTTAGGGATTTATTTCGGATTACTGGTCAAAAGATTATTAGTAAAATAATTTAGGATAAAATTTACGGGTATAACTAGGATTAAATTAAATAATCCAATTTCTATCAAAATTTTAACATGATTAAATTTATACTTAAACCGTCGTAATAATACAAATAATAATAACACTTTGAATACTAAACCTCCTAAAATAATAATTATAACTAATCATACAATTATTAATTTATAAATAAGGTTTTTTTAAATAGGGTATTTAATTACTAATCCTAGCTCATTTTCTATTCCTATACTATTGGTGATATGTCTATTAACCGTGCTCTTTGTGATCTCGGGGCTAGTGTTAGTTTAATGCCTCTATCTGTTTGTAATAAATTAAAAATGGGAGATATGAAACCCACCACCATTTACCTCTAATTAGTGGATCGGTTGGTAAAACATCTTATAGGTATATTAGAAGATGTACATATCTAGGTCGGTAAGGTTTATATTTTAATTGATTTTGTTATTCCTGAAATAGAGGAGGATGCTCAAATACCTATCATATTGGGAAGACATTTCCTGGCTACTGCAGGAGCGGTAATTGATGTGAAAATTGGAAAGCTCTCTCTCAATATTGGGGATGATAAAGTGGATTTTGATTTATCATCTACAGTAATCATTAATTGATGACACTTGCTGTAGAATTGATACACTAGGCATAGTGATTTGATAGGACTTTGCTAACTTGATCTCAAGTGATCCACTAGAGAAATGCTTGATGAAATACACACTACTTGATGATGGTGATGAGGAGGTAGTTGCTTATGGTACCATGCTTGAGGAAAACCTTATCTATGCAAAATAATCTAAATTGGTGGCTAAAGTTGAGAAGGAATTGCATGACCCGATATGTAAAGAAAAGGTTGCACCTAAGGTAGAAACAAAACCACTCCCTTCCCCACTCATGTACAAGTTCTTGGACTCTAATGGTGAATACCCTATTTTTGTGAATGCTAATTTGAGTCATGTGGAAGTTGAAAATTTACTTAAAATCCTTAGGTTGCATAAGGATGACATAGGTTATTCCATTGATTCATATCCAAGGCATTAATCCCTCCCTTTGCATGCATCAAATATTGTTACAAGAAGGGCATACATCTTCCATTGAACATCAAAGAAGATTGAACCTAAATATGAAATATATCGTTAAAAAGGAGGTACTTAAGTTACTTGATGCGGGGATCATCTATCCTATCTCAGAGAGTGAGTGGGTGAGCCCAGTGCTAGTGGTACCTAAAAAGGGAGGCATGAATGTTATACAAAATGAACAAAATGGACTTATTCCAATAATAACGGTCACCGGATGGCATATGTGCATTGATTATAGGAATTTTAATAAATCCACCTAAAAGGATCACATCTCCCTTCTATTTATTGATCAAATGTTGGAGAGGTTGGCTAAACACTCCCATTTTTGTTATCTAGATGGGTATTTGAGATTCTTTTAAGTCCCTATACATCCTAGTGATCAAGAGAAAATGACATTTACATGTCCATATGGCATGAAAGGATGTCATTTAGCTTGTGTAATGCTCCAACCACTTTTCAACGAAGTATGATGTCCATATTCTCTGATTTTATTAAAAAAATATCATAGAGGTGCTTATGGATGACTTTTCCAACTATGGAACTTCTTTTGATGACTGTCTAGATAATCTTGCTAAAGCTTTAAAGAGATGTAAAGAAGTGAACCTTGTACTTAATCAAAGAAATTCCATTTTATGGTATAAGAAGGGATTACTTTAGGTTATTGATTTAGAAATTCGGGGAAAGAATAATAGATTATAAGTTAATTTATTTTTTATCAAAAATGACTTACTCATTAGTTTTTACAACTAAAGAGGAAAACCGACAATTAGGGAACCAATCCAACTTGATAACATAAAATGTAGTTCAAAATATTTTAAATCAAAACTAGTAATCTACTAGGTGCAAGAAGCATAAGAAAATTATTTTTATCAAACCATCTCCGAAAATTAGGGTTTTTAAACCCGACCTGCAATCCAACCAATTAATTTGATTATCTCAAATTGATAACTTAACAGTACAATTAAACTAAATTTAAATAAATCTAGATAATTAATTTCAACAAAATAATCTTCCGAGTAACCAATTTAAGATAATCGATTTTCGAAATTAGGGTTTTAAAGCTCAACACACAAACTTGAATAATTCAAATCAATTAATTCCAATTTAAGGTGTTAGAATACAATTAATATCATTCCAATTATTTCTATAAATTTAATTTTAGAAAAACAACTATACAAATGACCAATTTCATAATTTCATTTGAAATCTAGGGTTTTAGGACTAAAAATACAATTCAATTAAATTTTATTAATTTATTTAAATTGAAAGCTTAGAAATGCAATTGGATATATTTTATAAATTATTATATAATCAATTGATCAAAATTAATAAAAGAAATGCCCAATTTAGTATAATTAGGGTTTTTAAGACCGAAATACAAATCCTATCAATTTTTTGTTAAAATATTTAAATTAACGGTTCAAAATTGCAATTAAATGTATTCTAATTTTAATTATATAATCAATTGAATAAAATAACTCGATTATACTATTCAATTTAGATCCACAAGAGTTTTGACCTAAAAATCTAATTCCGATCAATTTCACATAATTATCCCAAATCAACACTTCCAATATGAAATTAAATACTTTTCCAAGGATATAATAAAATCAATTAAGTGAAACAACTCAATTAGGCAATCCACTTTCGTCACACATGGATTTTGACCTAGAAATTCAATTCCAATTAGTTTTGCATAAATTTCTCAAATTGACGATTCTAATATGAAATTAGATACATTTTACAGCATATTGTATAATCAATTTATCAAAAATAGCTTAATGGAAAAAATTTGCAAAATCTGAAAATAAATGGGTCAAAATTCGAATTTTCATAAATCAACCATATACACTACAATTAACCACTCTAAATCAATCAAACAACATATATATATACATAAGAAAACAACCAATTTAGTTTATCATAAGCTAACTCATACCAAATTAATCAAAACAAAAGTTAGAATTTTGGGTAATCTCTACCGAACGGAATGTCGTGAATCAGAGTAATTAGAGGTCGGTGGAACTTCGTTGAAGGGCAAGGACTAGTGGCCAGTTATCAGGTGACATTGGCAGTGACCAGACGATGGTGCCATAGCTGCTTCTGTTGTGCTTGCTGCTGCTGCACTCCCCAGCTGTTGGTGCTCGTGCGGTGGGTGGCAATGTTTTGTATGTGGATTGGCAACAAAGGATAGTCGATCGTGGCTGGTGGTTGGTTGGCCGGCTAATGGCCGATGAAGGAGGAGCAGGGAGAATGAGGGCTAGGGTTTTGTTGCAGAAGAAAACATGTCGGGGAAAGAGGAAAAGAAGAGAGGGAGATAAGAAGAGAGAAAAGGAAAAAGGAATAGAGGCTAGGTTGAGTTTTTTTTTTTGGCAAATACAAATACACAATAAAATACTAAATATCTAAAAATATTATTGGAAGATTTTATCTAAAACTCATTTTAACAAAAATTATTTCGTCAGAATCCAATGTTATAAAATCAATATGAGAGCTATATAAAGAATTTCAGAAAAGTTTTCAGAAGAAATTACCTTCAAACAAAAAGATCTATATTATTTATGAAAATACATTATAAGACCTCGAAAATATTTAAATTAAATTCTAATAGACCAAGACTAATTTACATAATTTTTGTAATTGGTATTCCACAAACAAAAAAGGATAAAACGGAAGAAAATTAATTTAAAAAAGAAATCCATAAATAAGCTCAAAAAATCTTTTTAATTTAAAAATGTCTGAAGATCTTAATGACCTCGAAAAAAAATAAATTCAAAGTCAGAAATATTTTGTACGGATAAAATCATTAAAATAAATTTGACTATTTTAAATGAAAATTTTATAATTTAAATAATATATTTTGTTAACAAAATATAACTCCAAAATAAAGTCGTAATCACATGACGAAGTTATAATCGAAAATGAATCTAAAATATTAAAAACCAAAATACGAGAAAGAATGGAAATACATATGTTTAATCAAAAATCAATATATTTGAATAAAATAAAATAATGATCATGAACAAATTTATCTAGAATGATCCGTAATGACAATGATTAATTAAATTTAAATATGAAGTAAAAATCGTCGATAAATCCATAAACTCAATCGAGATTAAAAGAATTAAATATTTTTTTATCAAATTATGCTAACAAAATAATTAAGATTAATAAATTTAAAATTTAAAAATATGGGGTATAACAGTAGTCACAAATAAATTAGATTGTCTATGCATATATTGGCATGTAAATGCATACATGTAAAACATGGGGTTAGTTTCATAAAAGCGTGTTTATATATAATCATTCAAATAGTGAGCACATATTCCTATCTTGGGTCGCGGTTTCATTAAAAAAAATAGCCTTGTAACATAGTTATTTTTTTTCCACTATTTTTTGTATCAGGTTTCTTATTTTCTTATTTATAAAATATTGTTTTAAACTATTTAATTATACTGATAAACTATATTTTAATACTATGTATTTCAAACTAAAATTGAGGTCAAGCATTAGTTTGGTTGTTTTGGAATATTTTTTTTTTTGTTTTATAAGTGCTTGTATTTTATTTTTGTTAGTATCACGTTGTAAGTGTTTTATGATTTTGTCTCAAAGGAGAAAGCCCTTTCTAACTCATGAGTCGTGTAGGGCATAGTATTAAAAACCAAACCGAACCGGCCTGTTGAACTAGTAATCCCGCGAACCGGTGCTAAAACCTGGTGAAAAGGTAGTTAAAACCAGTTTTACAAAAAAATTGGGTGATGTGGAAAAAACCGGGAACCGACGGTTTTGTTTGGAACCGGTACAGTTTTGTTTTTCACCCAAATTTACCCTTTCGCCCTCAAATTAATTTTTTAGGGTGTCGTGTGTTGAGGGGTAAATATGTATTTTTAACAAATTAAATCCTAACCCTAAACCAAACCAAATAGAGGACAATGTGCGTGGCTGCGTGCTGTTGTGCTGGTGTTGCGTGCTGCTGTGCTGGTGGTGGAATCCAGCGTGTCAAACAACATTTAGCTGGTATAAAAGGTCAAGTAGAGAGGCGTAAAAAAGTTCCTCCTGAAGTTGGTTTTGAGATGAATGAAAGTATTGAAGAATTTGCTAGCAAAAAAAGGAAGGTACAAGAGCTTTTAGTTGAAGATAACCCATATTGTTCGATGGACTTTCCTTCACACCGAGAACCATATTTGATACCTCCTCCTACGGTAACTAGCAGCTTCAAATCAGAAGAGAAGTTAAGGGTTTTAGACAAGGGAAAACAAAAGACTTTAGGGCATCATTTTATGCCAAGAACAACTGCAGGTGCACAACCAACACTAAAAAGTGTGTTACAAAGCAAAGATGATGTTGAGAAAGTTGACATTCTCATTTCTAAGTGGATGGTTGATTCATGTATTCCATTCAATGCTGCAAATTCTAATTATCATCAACTTGTTATTGATGGTATAGCTCACATTGGTCCTGGTTATAAGGGGCCAACTATTCATGCTCTTCGTGGTTACTTGTTAATGAAAAATGTTGAAGAGGTGAATAATTATGTTGAGACTTTTCGTTCTTATTGGAAAGAAATTGGTTGTACTATTATGGCAGATGGGTGGACGGACCAACATAATCGAACTTTAATTAACTTCTTAGTTTATTGTCCAAAGGGTACTGTGTTTTTAAAGTCTATTGATGCTTCTGATGCTTCAAAAACTGCTGAACTATTGCATAATTTATTTAGAGACATTATCCTCTACGTTGGTGCTGAAAATGTTGTGCATATGGTGACTGATAATGCTGCGAATTATGTTGCTGTTGGAAGGTTGTTATAATATGAGTTTAAGTCACTTTATTGGTCTCCTTGTGCTGCACATTATGTTAATTTGATGCTGAAAGATATGGGTAAGTTAGATGAGATCGAAGACATTGTCAAGCATGCCTCGAAAATAACTAAATATATCTATAATCATTGTTATGCATTGCATTTGATGAGGATGTTCACGGAAGGGAGATAGATCATTCGTCTAGCTCCTACTCGATTTGCTACTAACACATAAGAATGCTCTTAGGGTAATGGTTGTGTCTAGGGAGTGGACCTCTTGTGCTTATGCCAAGGATAGGGAGGGTAAGAAGTTTGTGGAGAATGTGTTGGATACCACATTTTGGAAGGAGTTTGCTATAATTATGCAACTTACCGAACCTCGTATACGTGTTTTGCGATTGGTGGATAGTGGAGAGAAACCATGTATGGGTTATTTGTATCAAGCATTTCACAAGGCTAGAGATGATATGGTTGCTAGATTTCATAGAAGAAAGAAAAGGGTGGAGCCTTATCTTCAAATTATTTCTTCTCGTTGGGATAATCAACTCTCAAGGAACTTACATGCAGCTGGTTATTGGTTTAATCCTCGTTTCCAATATTCATTTGAAATTTCTCAACATCAAAGAACTGTGTCTTCTGTTATTGATGTCATTGAGAGATATGCAAATGGAAATTTCACATTGAGGTCAAATTTAACGAAGGAGATGAGTTCTTTCAGAAAAGCAGAAGGTGATTTTGGAAGATGGTTTGCTGTACAAGATCGTTGTGTTTTTGCTCCAGGTATAATTTTGTTACTTATTTCAAGGTATTATCAAAATTTTATATCTATTTACATTTTTTTAGTTTGTTTGGTAAATTATTATAATGATTTTATAGATGAATGGTGGACATTATATGGATGTGGTGCTCCAAATCTACAAAAGCTTGTCATTCGTGTTTTAAGCCAGACTTGTAGTGCTTCTGGCTGTGAAAGAAATTGGAGCATATTTGAGCATATCCATTCAAAGAAAAGGAATAGACTTGAGCACCAAAGGCTTAATGATTTAGTTTTTGTGCACTCTAACTTGAGATTGCAACAAAGGTATGAATTTAATTTGTTGTTGTCTCTTACTATTGTAAATCATGTGTAAAGTTATTTATTTTATATGATAATATTACCAAGCTTGTCTAATTTTGTTTTCTTTTGTGTAGAAATCGATTTAAGACAAGTTATGACCCAATTAATTTTGAAGAGTTTGATGCAATAGACTCTTGGATTCTTATGGACGAGCCATCTAACTTGAATAACGAAGAGCTTAAGTTGCTTAGAAATGAATTAGCTTCTGTCACTATTCAAGACAATCTTAGTGATGGTATGAAGCTCATACCTTTTTATAGCTTATATAAATTGATATAATAATTTAAGTAATTATTCTTATTCCATTTTTGTAGACGTATTGGATGAGATTGTCGGAAATAAAGATGATGAAGTTGAAGGGGAGAGTGGAGATGATGATGATGAAGATAATCGCATGCATGAAAATGTCATTCCTATATTTTCTAACGTTGGGGATGATATAGATAATCTATAGGATGGGATGATTAGCTCTTTGATCGAACCATTTAATTTATCTACTTGAATTTTAACTTCTAAACTAATGTGTTATATTTTAAGTTATTTATGAATATGTAAGAGACTTGGTGTTAGATTATGTTATTTTGTAATTGTATTTGATATGTAGGAGACTTTTACTATGGAATTATGTTATTTTATGATCTTATATGAACATGTAATGATCACTTTAATTGACTTTAATTATGTTATTTTATAATATTAAGTGTTAAATACTTAAACTATATTTTTAAACAAATACGGATAGATTTGACTTAAATTTAGTGAACCAGTTGAACCACTGGTTCGACCAATTCGAACCACTGGTCCGACCACTAAACCAGTAAACCAGTAATCTGACCGGTTCGATGTCCGGTTCGGTTTTTAAAATTATGGTGTAGGGTCTTTAATCAATATTGTTTTTGTTTAGTAGTGCACTAATTAGAACATCACTGACTAAAGATAGAGGGATCTTCTATTCCTTACCATTTGTGAACCTAAATCGTGAGAGGAAAATAGCCACAGTTACACACTAATTTTCTAATTGATATATGTTTCTGCTATCTTTTTCTAATTTTTCTACTCCCTTATGATTGATGTTTTACTGGATTCTGTGCTAACTTTTATATTATACAGTTACTTGATAGTATTTTACATATAGTTCTTTCCTAATAATTGTATTATTTATGATTTTTCTCATGATTGTTGTTATATATATGGTATATTGTGTTCGCGTAATAATGAGAGAAAGAAGAAGAATATATACACACACACACACACAAATCCCTGTTCAAGATTGTAGCATATATAAGAATAATAATAAAAGAAAAGAAAAAAAATTACAGAACTGTAAAATTACATAATAAATCGACTATTAATTTATAGATTGAACTCGAGCATCATGGTAATTGGAACGATCGATAGATTGAACACAACAAAATTATACAGGAATTGGCGGCTGGGACAATTCTACTTCAGGGCACGGGAGACTAAGCAGGACTCGGTAGCTGCTGCTGGGACAAACTGTCTACTGCTTTTTAGAGAGACTGTGCATAATTTATAAAATTTCGCGAGCGAGGTCGTAAGTAGCCGTCCCCAAACGTTCAGGTATAAGGGTTGCCATTGCAATTAGTGAAACGGATACTATAATTTAAATCTCGTAGGTAGGCTAAGCCTAGCTCGCAAAAGAAACATTTCACTTTTAGTTCTTCACACACACACACATTCACTCACGCAAGGGGGTTGAGGAGAAAAAATCAGCTAAGGGCTTCAAGTTCTCCTATTATTCCTTCTATCTTCGTATCCAAGTAAATCTTCTAGCACCTTATTATCCAAGCACTCAAGTTCAAGAACTTGCCTCTCTTGCTGCGTAGTACCCTGCTGCCTGATCCCACTTCTAGCATGATCAACGTCTCTTCCCATCAAAGACGACGACGAAGCAGCAGCAGCAGCTCCACCACCAGGTAAGTTGTACTCCCAAGGAAAATTTAAGATTGCTAAATGACCTCTCATGTCATAGGCAGCTCTGTCATAAGCCCTGGCAGCTTCCTCTGCGCTATTGAATGTTCCAAGCCAGACACGTGCTCCTTGATTATTTGAGTCTCGAATCTCGGCCGCATATTTCCCCCACGGGCGCCTCCTGACCCCTCTGTACTTAACTTCTGATCCTCCTTCCTCCATGCTTAATTCTTGTTTAATTAGTCTCTCTGAGAGACTAGCCGGCCAGCCTAGCTGTAACTAACTGTTACTACACAGACCGAATTTTCTTTTTGTTGCGCTCGTTAATTGTTTGCATATGCATGCATGTAGAGCCAGTGTTGAGCTTAGCGAATTTAGTGTGCGTCTGTGGGTATATATGAGCATCAAAAAGTGCCTGTAAATGAGGGATATATAGTCATAAACAGTAAAAAGTTGCGTATATAGTTGTCATGCATTAGAAGTTTCGATAGATCAAGGTTCTAGGCCATGGATTGATCCATGAGCTAGATTTCAAGTCCATTGTATCAACCTGGTCAAGGTGACGGCTTTGAGAAATCAAAAAGGCAAAGAAAAAAAAAAGATCGTATCTTTATTATGTTATTAGTTTTTCGGGTTTTTTTTCATTTGCCTTTTCCCACTGCGCACGTGTGTTGATGCCTCTCTTACAGAACTTAGTATTTATGCTACTCTTAGCCTTTTGCCTTTATTCCTTTCTCATGTAGCAATCAAATTAAATATGATTAATTAGAAGAGAGTAATCGGTTCCTTTTTCTGATTTCCAGAAGCCGGCACCTTGACCAGGTTGATACAAGAGCAAAAGGTAGTCATAAAGGAGGAAGTGCTAGGTTGACCGTGATGTTAGTGACCCGCTAAGTTTTTACTATCTTTGTTTTTAATATCGAGTAGGTCAGCAAAGTAATACAGTGTCGCTTTGAAAAAAAATTATTGGGTGAATCAAAAGTTTGCGGGAGTAGTCAGCTATGAGACTATTTCACTCGCTATATGAAACTACCCCCTTATTCAAATTTACCCACACATCTATTGTTGGAGATGGTCCACTAAATCAGTCAGCCAAGTGCCGAAGAAAGAGCAAAAACACTAATGATTTAATCCTTGATTTAATATCACTATTATAAAGAAAAATTAAATTAAATTACAAGCATAATAATTAAGATTTATGGGATGAAGAAATAGATGTTAGATTGCACATGTTCTTACAAAGGATAAACATAAAGTCTTTTATATCATCTATCATCAAGCCTAGACCAACACAAAATATTTTATTAGTTAACAAGCTTAGTACAAATTTCTACCTGACATCAATTAAAGTCAAAAGAAGTATACAAATTAACACCTAATGGCTACCGTTATGACTTAACCCTATCATTCATAAGCTCTTAGTTTATGAGGAGTAAATCCCTCAAAAGGCTGACTTTCTTGATGATTCTCATACTTTCCATTTTTTGATTTGCTTGTGTCCACATATTTTCCTTTGGCCTTGGCTAATATGTCAACGCGACCTAGACGAGAAGTTTCCCTTGACCTTAACTTGGTAGATCTCTTCCCAAGTTCGGTCTGCCAATAGACATATTGGGATGACCTAGGTCATAATTTTATTATGCATTATTTCCCGCCCAATAAGAATGGAAAACTAAGGTATAACATCACCTTATCTATCTAGGAGGATGATAGGAACCTGCATGATGTATGGGAATGATTCAAGGAACTTTTGTATAAATGTCTTAATCATGGGATACCTAGATGGATTCAAATGGATACATTCTATCAAAGTCTTAATCTGTTGACTAGGAACGTTGTGGAAGATTCAACAAATAATTCCATACTTATTAGAAAGTATGAACAAGCATATGACATCATTGAGATAACTACTTGTAATAATCAACAGTGAGGTAGTATGAAAAGTGTTCACAAGGTGCGCAATTATATATTGAAACCATTAATTAGAGAAATTTGTGAAGAATCAACTAAAATTGATTTTTTGAGTCAAAATCCTAATTGTGATCTTGCAAATTAAAATTGGATTGATCATTGAGTTATTTTATTAAATTGATTATAAAATTTATATTATAATATGCTTAATTTCATTTCAAAACTACCAATTCAAATAATTTAACAATAATTGTCCTTATTTGTATTTTGGGTTTCAAAACCCTAAATTAAGGGAATTACTTTCTATAATTGATTTGTGTTTTATTTTTTTATTTAATTGATCAATTATTTTGGATTAAGAATCGATTAAATTGTTTGTCTAACTTATTATTTTGGATCAATTCTCACAATTGATCTATTTAATGTTTTGGGTTATAAAACCTACTTGTCCATTTTTTTTTTACATTTTGATTTCTATTATTCTTCACTTTGACTAGTTTTTCTAACTTAGTCCTATGATTTTCAAAGTTGGTCTAGGATGCCATTCTAATGGATCTTAAAGCTACCAGTCCTTTATTCTTTTCTTCCTTGCTTGAATTTGGGATAATAGATAAACCTGCTCAAACACCTAGAAGATAGGACAATATTTATTAGCATCATTATTTTCTCTTTTTAAATGGTGTGAGCATGTATGCTTAGGGTTTGATTGGTGTTATTTCAAGCATGATTTTATGCTAGGTATGTTCAAGTTGATTTTCTAGAATCTTGTTGATTATTAGAGCATAGATTGATGTATTAATTTGGAATTGAAATGCATGTTTGAGTCTTGACATCTTGGTTGTTGATAGGGTTAGAATGATTTTGAGCACAGTCGTTATTTCTTTGTGTTTATTAAAGTTTTTTGTGGAGCATGATATGTGTAGTATGATGTTAGCATGAAGATGGACGTTTTAGTTTAACATTGGCATAGATTAGTAGTTTAAATATGTAAGTTTTGATATAATAGATGCATGATGGAATGTTTGGAATCCTATTAAAAAAAGCATGTGGAATTCTAATAAATTATTGTAATACCCCAAAATTCAATACTGAAAAATTCTATTTAATGAAAAGGTTTAGCAGAAGCAAAATAATAAAATGTAACTTATGGGGATATTACCGCCACACTTAGTACCAGACCGGTTTACTTCTACCGTTTCAGTACCAAGTGCTAAGGCTGAATGAGATTAACATCAAACACAAGTCGATAATTAAAACGAGCATTCATAAAAGAAAAAAACTATTAACCGTACAGAAAATTAGAGTGCGATAACTAAAAGAGGTACAACCTAAAAGTAAGGATTTAAAGTTCTAAACAACAGAAACATCGTACAATAGAATAAAACTAAATTATAACAATACAGGAAAAATAAAACGGAAGATAGACTCCGACCATGTCACTCTCGACCCCCAGGCTAGGTCCAGGCTCAACTCTCAGCCCCATCCGATGCCTCGTAAATGTCATAAGTATTGAAGATAGAATCACAAACCTACACCAAGTCAGAAGGACTTTCTGCACGTGGAAATGAGCAACACCCATGAAACGGGTGGTCAGTACGCTACGTACTGAATAAGGTAACCGTGCAACTAAGGCCAAACATATAAGGCACATAACACAAGCTTGATCATATAGGCAACATATAATAATACAAATAATGAGGCCAGGTTACGTTATAGATAAACTTGTTCTTTAGATCTCTTAACAATATACTCATTTCACACATACTCTTTATTAATCCATACGAGTGCGGGAACCCCACTATCATAGCCGGTGGACCGAAATACCTATAGGACAGAATGCTTTTGACTACTATTATTTATTAGTGGACCGGTCTCTAGGACAAAATGCTCCTAGCCACTATTATTTACCGGTAGATCGGTCTGGCCCCGACTCACATGATATTTCATTGTAAGTACTTAGTGTATTTCCCAAGTCTTAGCTTCGTTACGTTTGGTTTGTTGAGCACGGAATCCCCCACTATTATAGCTGGTGGATCGGAAATTATGCAAGGCAAAACGTTTCTGACCACTATTATTCACTGGTGGATCAGTCTCTAGAGCACCCCGGCTCCTGGCCACTATTATTAGCCGATGGACCGGTCTGAGCACGACTCAATAATCTTCCTCTTTAAATGATTAGTGTCTTATTCTTGTCTTATTCAATAATTTCTTACCCTTGCCATGCATGCTACCAATCTTCTACTTTTATCCTTCCAAGAGGGTCCCGTCCCATATCTTGAGACTCCGGCACCTCCTAGCTATCCCAACATCCCTTCCTTATTCCACTTCTCACACTAGAAGCTCAATTCCGAGGTGTGTAGGTCAAGGCCCACTACCTCATACCACTAAGCCCATTTATAGTCCTCCATAGGATTTTCTCCTGAAACCCTAATTTGAGCCTATGTGGCCCATCCTCCTCTGCCTCTCACAACCCATACTATTTTAACACCTCACACGTCACAACCCTTAGATTCAACCCTCACACATCCTCGTAGATTTTATTTTTATTTTTTTATTTTCTTTTTCTTTTATACCTTCCCAAATTAGGGTTTCCTCCCAAACCCTAGCTCGGTCTCCTATGCACCCTTATAATATCCCATGTATTATTTTTCACCCGGAGCCTCCAGTCACCCAAGCAACTCTTTCATTACCTTCCTCACGCCCCAAGGCAAGTTTTCATACGTAAATTTTACCCCATGCGGACTCTAACCATCCCATGGGAACCCTCGATGTTTTTCATACAAAACCCTAAAATTTCCATGCAAACCCTAGATTCTTCCACTCTTTTATTTTATTTAAGTCCCCTTTTATTCACTCACTCATGAATCATGGATGTTTTAGGTCATTCCTACCTACGTTATCCAATATACTTCCCCTTAGTTATCTTATTTTCCCTTTTTTCTTTTCATACTTCCATCCCACATTACCACATTAAATATCAAGCATGCATGTCCTAAAGGGTCACATCACATAACATCATAACTTACAACATATCCATATTAACACATATCATGAGAAAGCATATGAACATACCTCCGTTCCAAGTTGCGCTACACATCAAACAGTTAAGATAATAGCACAAGATTCATAACTTATCGTTATACGCGGCATCCAAGTCACGTAGGACATATAACACACATAAGGCCCTAGCTACACCCTTACCTAAAATAACGCTGGGCTTGGAGCACGCTCCTACGCCTCCTTAGGGTTTTGACTTGATTCACCTATAAGAGGGAAATACTATGGGTTAATCTCCCTCTTCCCAAAATTACCAACATTTCTTATCTTACGCCTATTATGGCCTACTATTAGGGCTAATAATGATAATAATAGTTTTATAATTAAAAGTAGGGTTATTACTCTTAAAATAATTAATCATTCCACTACTAACCAAAGTATCTTAGTGATATTCATGGTATTAAAAGTAATAGTTTCAATATTACTAATAATAATATTATTATTAGTTTTAGTAATAATACTAATATCGACCCCAAACTCTTGTAATAAAAATAATAATAGTTATGTAAATAATATAAAAGTAATGACCATAATGATACTTATATTAATAATTCTAGTAGTAGTAGTAGTAGTAGTAGTAGTAATAATAATAATAATAATAATAATAATAATAATAATAATAATAATAATAATAATAGCAATAGTAATAATATTTTCAATCTTGAGAATAATGCTGATAAGGTTCTAGAAATTATAATAGTAGTATCCTTGGTGATAATATGGTCAAGTATAATAGAATACTACTACTACTACTACTACTACTACTACTACTACTACTACTACTACTACTACTACTACTAATAATAATAATAATAATAATAATAGTAATAATAATAATAATAATAATAATAATAATAATAATAATAATAATAATAATGATGATGATGATGATGATGATGATGATAGAAATGATAATAATAATAGCAATAATGATGATGATGATGATAATAATAGTAATAATAATAATAATAATAATGTTAAGCATAATAAGGATAATAATCAAAAAGGATAATAGTACTATAAGGATCTCAACATTTATACTAAGGTGATAATGGCCAAAGTTAGTATTAATAGTAATAGTAAGAAAATAATGATAATCGTAGTAGTAGTAGTAGTAGTAGTAATAATAAGGATAATTATAATAATACTAAAGTTGTAGCCTTTTAAATAATAATACCATTAGTTAGAAATATTTCTGAAATAAGAGTGATAACATAATAATAATAGTAATAATAATAATAATAATAATAACAATTAATAATAATGTTAAGAGTAATTCTAAAAATTATTATCACTTATTTAAAAAGGTTTAAGGGTTGGGGAGATTAGAATACCACCTAGGCTTGGTGGCGGATCCAAGGCGGCGATGGAGGAGGAAGAGAGGTGGAGAGATGGGGGTATAGGCTAGAGGAGAGGGAAGTAGGGAGAGATGGAGGTATGGGTAGGTATAGTAAGGTCCCCTGGTTTTTTTGGAGATTAGAGTTGGTGTTATTGGTGGCGGAATCAGTGGCAGACGGTGGCACGAAGGATGGCAGAAGGTCGAAGTGGGTTGTTCAAATGGGGGACTTTGCACGGCTGGTAGGGCTGTAAATGAGCCGAATCGAGCCGAACACTGCTAAGCTCGGGTTCGGCTCATTTATATTGTATGAAGCTCGAGTTCGGCTCGAGTTCGTTTAGAGTTCGATTATGTGTGTTCGGATTCATCTCGTTTAGTATTCGCGAACTATTCGGCTCGGTTCGTATATCTTAATCGAGCCTTTTGGGCTCGTTTATTGCTTGTTTAAATGCTCGTTTGAGGTTCATTTGGGGCTCGAGTTCGTAGTCCGTTAATAGTTCGGTAAAAGCTCGTTCGGGCTCGTTTAAAGCTCGTTCGGGCTCGTTAATAGCTCGATCGAGCTCGTTAATAGCTCGTTCGAGCTCGTTAATAGCTCGTTTACGCCTTATTTACAGGCTACAGCCCTATACACTTAATAAATCAATATTTGACAAAATTCAGGCATAATTTATCTTGATTATAGCCTAATCAAATATTAACCTGTTTCAAAAAAAATTTGCAATGCACCTATTGCACTCAAATTTAGGTGCAAACTACAAAGTTTCTCCCTGTTTCAAAAAATGTTTACCATGCACCTATTGCATACAAATTTAGGTGCAGAATTTCTCCCCAAAACCTGTTTAATATTACAATAAATCCATAAAAACTAAATAATACAACTACAGATGTAGATACATCATACATCAATAAATTCAATACACAAACAAAATGGCTTCAAAGCTCCATATCCATAATAATCATCACAGCCACATCCATTGCCATTGACCATTGAGTAATAATATGATAAAAATAACCTACACCAAATTAAAAGTATAAAAATTATATTAGCATAGCTTAGAAGTTATGATATAATAAAAATTACTATAATAAATATAACAATAATAATAAATCACAAAATTTATTTATTGTTCATATTAAATTGAATCACAAGATCATGAAGGTTATAAATAAAATGAAAGGAAAGGGGTGAATCTTGGTGGATAGAAGAGAACAAGGAAAGGGAAGAACTTCCTTCAAAATTTAGTGTTTTTAGTTAAGAAAATAAGAGCTAAATAGTGATTATTTTATTTTAGAAAATTTATTCTAAGTGTCAAAATATTTTACATATAATAAGCATATTATTTATAGCATGTTACATATACATATATTAAGGTTTCATGATGAAAATATATATTTTTAATATAAAGGGTATTTTGGTCATCATTTCATAGTGACCAATTCGGCTGAACTTTTTAAACCCATTTCTTCAAGGTGAAAGATCACTGGCAACAGAATCCGCGGAGCACAAACTAAACAATATTTGTAAACCCAGTAGCTATTATATCAAAATAACGCACTTGTTACATTCTAGTGCAGTTAACATGCTCATATTGGCTCAATTTCAAGCCAACTGCAATATGAAAACCATAGATTCAGAGGGTAAGCGAGAATAGGAAAACAAGATCTTCTAACAACTTCATATAATGTAATCATCTGATAGTGCACAATCCTAGAGGCATAAATGGAATACAAAAAATGGATTGATGACAAACTACCTCAAATAACGCTTTTTAACATAACAAATCTATATTTTCCCCCTCCCTCTTGTGTACACAGCACCTGAGAGCAAAATTAATTATACTTAATTTCATGTTCACTTATTCCAGTAAGAGCATGCTTCTGATGTAGGTGATACAATAATAGCCAGCGGATGCAAATGTTATCATGGCCTTCATTTTGGTGCAAACAATTGCAAACTGTAGCCATATTATTTTAGATTTCTTACACCCGAATACCCTCCTAGACAAAATCAGTCACAGAAAATTGCTTACTGGAGCAACAATCAAGATCAAATTTCACTACATACCCCCCATCTGAACTTACCTGATCATGCATTTGATCCGTGCACACAGTAAAGGAGGGTGTAAGAAGGCAAATAAAACACAACAAAATTCTAAAAATATTTTCACATTCGTAAAGTGCAAGCAGATTAATGGTACACATGGATTGGAAAATTAAGGTACAAGACTATGAGGTCAAAACTAGAAAATAATGATGCAACGTGCAGTGTAGAAGAAGCAGAGAAGGGCCTAGTCCGAACCTGCAGCCAGCGACCAGAATCAAAATGATCAGAGAGAGGCCTTCTATTGGGTGTCTGAAATCATACATAAAGAAAAAAGAAAGAATTGGACAACCGTCAATGCTAACAGTCTGCACACAGGACAAGGAATTGAACACCAATCATCCAATGCTCTAAGATTTCTCTCAAATTGGATATCTAGCATACATAAACTACTGGTGGATGAAATTATCAGCAGGAACAAAACAACTGTATTTGATCACAGCCAACCTATGTTTCAGCATCATATGAGCGTGGAATGTCAAACCAGTAGATAATTGTTTTTGTTTCTCATATTTTCAGGTAATATTGACAGGTTTAATGCACCAAAGATATATCCAAGCAAAACGAAAAGCTTGACCACTTCAAAAGAAAAATATGAGCAAATTCAAACAGTAGACCTGAGAAAACAATGATTACATCACCTACATCATTTAATATAAATTATTTCAACTGATTACATAATATAATTAATCAAGAAGTAATCAATGTTTATAAAATATAAATAAAAAAAGACTCATTTAAGTTGGTTATTAATGGATAACTTACCCCAATTAAGCATCCCCTCAATCTCAAACATGAAGGAAAGCAAAAAAATTATCCCTTTACCTTCCCTGTATCTATTTCAACCCTTCTAATTTCTCCAGAAAGGGCATTCAAAGAAAGCCTTCAAAGAGGAAAAACAGGTAAAGAAGAAGAATACCAGCATGGATTGAAATGAAACTGAAACTCATGTTTTTGAAACAATTTCAGTCACTTTTAAAGGAAATTAAAGGCCATCGAAGTGATAAACAGCTGCTATATGAAGAGTTCAGTCACCAAAACCCTATTGTCCCAGGTAATTTTCTTAAATGGGGTGTAACTTAATATCTTATACTGTCTATATATACAGGTTTCCATGTTTGTTGCTTAGTTTTTTTTTTCAGTTACTTTCTTTCTTCTTAATCTTTTCTTGTCCAAACTTAATATAGTAAGTGAATTGGAAGATTGAGTCTTCACAGAGGGTAGCAATCATTTTAAAGCTAAGAAATTATAGCTAGGCATTAAAGCCATAGGGTAGCAATCATATGATAATAACTAAACAATGTTGAGTGATTATACATTTTGAAGTATAGGCATACTAAGATTAAAATCCAGCAGCTAAGGAAAAATGCACCCAACCTAAATACAATATCTAAGATTCAATTAATAAAATAAATATGCACTTTTTCAACATAAGCTTAAAATATAAAGACAGATTATAACTAGAAAATTTTGTAGGTCAAATGAGCTTAACATTTTTAAGTTAAATCTTTATTTGATAAGCTACCCAAAAAGATAGAGGACAAAACAACCATGATACAAAGAGGTCAAGTGTTTACCTCCTCTCCTAACCACCCCACACAAAGACAACAAGATGGCTGCCCTATGCTCCACTATGTGATTCATCCATCTTTTAGTTGATATTATTAGTTAATTTTTCTTCAATGGCAGTCTTTTAGTTAACTTTATCTAAGCTTGTGTATGTTATGAACATCATCAATTTTAATAGGTAAAGATAGACGTAAAGTAGAGTTACATTAACCAGCAATGGAACACTCCTTTGATGTTTCCAAATGGGCAAACACAAGAATACAAGGAGATTATTTGTTTTCAACATTCAGGAACAAAAATTAGAAATTGTCTATACTTTCCTTTGTTAAGTTGGCACATTGTTTTTGATTTCTAATATAAATATATCAGAATATATAAAATGAACATGTTTTTAGATTTTCCAGAAAACTAGAGTCTATTTACAGAAAAACACATAAAAATAGAAAAGCTTTTGCAGATGGTTATTGATTGTAATTGGCTATTTGTGTATATTAGGAAAGTGAACTTACCAAACTACACATAAAAATTGGCAAAATGTCATCAAAAAACTATGTAATAGGGCCAAAAAGCCTTGCAAAAATAAGCCTAAGACACACTAGAGAGTCAAGAGACATAGAAACTTATAAGAGGACAAGAAGTCCTATTCATAATAATAGCAATCATAAAATATACCAGACCAAGACCTTCTACTATTTAGTCACAGTTCATATTTCCTCTTAAAAAATTACACATGGAGATGTATACATGATATGTACTGCTGCACATATCATCTCCACATAACCCCTCCTTGAACCAAAAAGTAAAAGAAAGAAAATATTGTGTCTGTTTCAGACTAGTAAACAACTCTTTCACGATGGAAAGTTGCAGAGCCCAATCAATTAATCACATTATTAACATGTCCAAACCAAGATATCTTTACGCAATGTAACCAAAAATAGTAATGAATGAAAGAAGGGTTATATTATTGATGGCAGTAAAAGAAAAAGATGCAAATGATAATGCCAATCAAACTGCAAGCACTGGAAACATGAACAACCATTTACCTTCTCAAACTCGTGTATTTCTGGGGAAGGTGCGACAGAAGAACCTGCAACAAGAGATACTTACTTAGGACATAAACAAAGACAATAAATTACTATTTTTATGAAGAAAAGAGTGCATCTCTCTCTCTCTCTAAATAATAGAATAAAATAGCATGCTCAGCATATATGGTGCATGCATAGAAATTAGTAATTTTAGATATTTGTTTTTTACTTCTACCATGACTAATGGTCATACTTTAAGACATTCTTGTAAGTATGCTATAAATTTGAAAAGATAAGGCACTTACAATATTCATGCAAGAGCAAACACTCAAGACTTGGTATTAATCATAATGGAACAAATTATTCTTCATTTAGAAAAGGATCTCTCACAAAATTGAAGACAAACGGATATTTACATTGCTAATCATAGATGAAACATACCACATAAGTTACTCAGCATATATGGTGCATGCATAGTAATTGGTTTAATTAATTAGTTGAGTTAGATATTAGCTAGAGAATAAAGTGGCATAAATCTATTTTTTGAAGAATATTCTATCTTCTAATGTCATTTAGCTAGTAGATGGCAATATCTTGTATAAATTAATTAGTGACCTTGGCTATATAAGGCATAAAATACACATTAAAAAAAAGGATTGAATTGAATTTGAATGAAAATTGCAAGTATTACTTATTGAGTTATGTGTGAGTTCATATCAATTTTAATTAAATCTGCAGATTATTGACAATGATCCCTAGGTATGAAGTGAGCTAAGCTAAAGCCACCAAACTTCAAACCTGCTTCATTTGACTTTTACTTCATTTGACAATGATCCCTACGTATGAAGTGAGCTAAGCTAAGCCACCAAACCACACAAAATCACATAAAGCAGGGCTCTTTAAGATCAAATTAGTGAACCTTAACCATTATTTGATAGAAAACAAAGATCCTTTGTCCTCTTAGGTTCGAATTTATCAGATGCTTACACAAACCCTAAACTATCAATTTTCTTACAAAAATTATCTCATCTAATTTAAGTGCAGACATTGGAAATTTGGAATTGAATCATGTATATGGAATTATTCAGGAAAGCCTCAAAAATTATTCAGTCACAGAATCAAGCATAAACAACTGGAATACAAGAATAATTGACGAGAAATATTACCTCACTACAAAATTTAGTCCACACAGAATCTGCAAGGTCTTACGATTCTGTGACTTCAAATCGAACAGACTTGAGACCTACAACATCAAAATCAAATTCATCATCTAACTCGTCAAAGGGTTTCAAAGGAAGAACTTTCCGATTCTTGCTATAATAAAGAAGGAAGAACACATACCTGGGGGAAAAACCGAACAAGTGTGCGATTGGTGGCGATTGCTGAGTGTAGGGCTGCGAAAGATGCTCGGGCAGGCTAAGATTTAGTTCCACTATGTTGACTGTCCGGTGTCGACAGTCGAGAGTCGAGACTCGAGCACAGAGGGTGCGACTTGGGAGCGTCGGGGACTGGGAGTTTGGGGCTGTGTTTGGGACTCGTTCCGTCGCTCGGGGACTGCCGGACTGGTGTAACTAGGGTTCCTCCGCTCGGACCGCTCTGTGCGCCTGTGCCTGTAAGTTACAAATTTACAATCTTGCATAATAGTGAGTAGTAGTGACTGTAAGTCTGTAAGTCGAGAGTCGAGACGGGCGGGCGGGAGCCGCGGTACCAGTTACCATTTCAACGGGCGGTAACTTACCAACAAAAATTTTAACCCATTTCAACCTCTAACCAAAACGCGGTGTTTTGATGTAAAACGCTGCGTTTTGGTTTCCAACTTAAACGAGCTTTTAACGAGCTTCTAGCGAGCTTTTAACGAGCCGATTTCGAGCCGAGCCGAGCCGAGTATACGTATGCTCAAGCTCGGCTCGTTTAATAAACGAGCCGAATACGAGCCTTAAATTAAGCTCATTTAACTAAACGATCGAGCTCGAACGAGCTTTTAACGAGCCGAACGCGAGCCGAGCTCGAACTGGCTCAGCTCGTTTACAGCCCTAACGGCTGGGGTGGCTGGTGCAAGGCAAGGCAAGGGAGGAGGGAGGCTTAATTCTGTAGTGGGTGGTGCAGGGAAGGCTTTGGTGGGCGGCGTGGGTGGTGGTGATGGACGACGGTGGAGGAACGGCAATTTATATGCATGGTCGGGTTTTTTAGGCTGCAAAAATTAAAACCCGGTTATGGCTACCTACGAGGGTATATATAGGTCGATTGGAAGGGAAAAAGACAGAGGGGAGCGGGAAAATAGGGAGCAAGGGATATGGGTGCACCGGCCGGCGATGGTAGGCCGACACAGGTCTACCATTATAGGCCATTTTTTTTACCTGAAGAGGGGATGGGCACACGTAGGAGAAGGAATGGCCAGCTGGGTTAAAATGACAGGAAAGACAACGGGGAAGAGAGGGAAGGAATGGTTGGTCAAACAGCGTGGTGGGTGGCGAAAATTTCAGTGCCGATCGGGGAGAGTTGCAGACGTCTGCGAGGAAGAAGAAGAAGAAGAAGAAGAAGAAGGGGGCTGGACCGGCAATCCAAGAGAAAAAAAAAGAAAGAAAGGGATAAAGGGATCCGGACCGGCCGGGAAAAAAATATGGGGAAACGCGGGCCTGGGCCGCGCAAGAGGAAGGGGGAAACTGGGCCGAAGGCGGGCTAGCCCAGGTTGGGGGGAAGGAGAAAAAGAAAGGAATAAGGAAGAGAAGAAAAGGGAAAGAAAAGGAAGGAGAGAGGGAAAAAAGGAAAAAAAAGGAAAAAGAAAGGAAAAAGGTGGGTTGGGGTTAATTAACATATTTTGGGTATTTTGGGATATTAAAAAAATATTAATATTAAAATAATAATTAAATTCTCTTTTTAGGTTAATTTAGGGTTTTTGAAAGATTTTTCCTAAATTCCATTTTAATTATCAAAATAATCAAATTTTCCAATTTAAATTATTTATTAATCTCTCCTAGATTTACCTTAATTAATTTCCTCTTATTTTAATAAAAATAATTTATTTAATTAATTTCCTTAATAAATCCTTATTTTGCCATAATTTCCTAAATTAGGGTTTTGGGGTATTTCAATCATAATTGTGAAATATTAAAATTTGTTTTTTAAATAATGAGAATTTGGAAATGGTATATATATGTTTGGAAAGTAATAATTATTTAAGTGAAAGACTAAGTTTGGATGTTAGGATGGTTTTGCCTAAAATTGGCACCAAGCATGTATATTACACTTTAGCTAGTACCTTGTATGTTAGTTAAGCCCTTTTCTAATCTATAGGTGACTTAACATATCTACAAAAAGTACATGTACTTAAGGATTAAGGTGTCCTCATTCTTAGAGTTTCCCACAAGTCATTATTCTTGGGATATTTTCCATGTGCCCATATAGCATTGGATTTATTTACCTTCTTAGGTAAAGAAGTGCTTGTGTTATAATGATAATAACGAATTAAATAATTATCAAACCTCGCATGTAAGTGTGTGTGCGCTTTTACTTGTATTAAAATGCTAGCATATTTGATTACATGGTACTATATGCACTAATATGCTGAGATATGATTCATATGACTCCATGTGAGAATACAACATGAGTTTTCCTATAACTTCATACTTAGTTAAAGTTGTATGTTTTTCTATGAGTTATGCATTGGTATATGGCTATTTTCACTTATGTATTTTATCTTGCTTAGCATTTTCCTCTATTTTCTGTGATCTAATATAATAGTATGTTACTTGTGTTTTTTTTCTATGCCATGTATGTGATTTTGTGTGAGCATATTATCATTATGTGTTGAGTGTTTCTTACTTAGTGTGCCATAACGCTAATGATAATCTTGTTAAAGAGTCTATGTGCAACTACCCTTGTTTGATTTTCTACTATTATTGCTAGTTTGGGATGAGAAATAGGCTACCTAGAGTTTTTTTCCCTCAAGAATTTCTCTATTTTCTTTTATATATTTTTATGTTTTCAATAAATTCAATTGTAATATTTTTAATGTTGTAAATGAATATTTTTTTTACTTGGTAAAGATTTAAAAATATAGATTTATGTTATAGGTTTTCTGATGGATTTTAGATTTTGTTGGACCGGGTTTAACCTTGCATTTAGTATAAGATAAATGTTGAAAATCTATCTTATATTAAGTGTGGTAATAATACTCCTTATTTCTTGTTTTAACTTTAACATTATTCTTTTTAAATGAAATTTTTCATGAGTGAAAATGCGGGTTTTACACAAAGACTTTCATTGAATCCCTTGCACAACAATACCTAAAATATTAAAAAATAATTCAAAACTATCAAGAATCAAAGAAAAATGAAAAAAAAAATAGAGAAAGAATGAGAGGTTGAAGAAGGCTTATTGGGAGTAGTAGAGTATTAAAATTAGAGGGGAACACAATGTTGGAAGAATATGCTATTAATGTTAGATATTTAGGGTAATAAAGAGAATAAAATAGGTATGGCTCAGTATCAATTTTAGTCAAAAATAATGTCCTAGCTTTATTTTATAAATTTTAAAGGGATATGAACAAGTTTCATATAGTTATAATAGGTTTTGTGTTAGGCACAATTGAACCACTTTTATTTCATGGGAAAACTATGCCTAAAATTATGGAATTATCTAAAAATTATAAAACTAATTATGAACCACTTTTATTTCATATTTAGCTTAAATATGGCAATATATAAGTTTCCTTAAGGTTACATAAATTTTTGTTACCTATAATGCTCTTTTTAAGGTTTAAAATATAATAAAGATTTAAAATGGTGATGAATAGTAATTTTCTTTTTAAAAAATCATTTAATATTTTGGAAATACCTAGGAGATTAAAAAAAAAGGAATCCAAATATAAATGGCTTGGAAGAAGTGTTAATTGAAAAAAAATCAAACATTCTAAAACCGTTTCAAGAGTTAAAGGGATGTAATGATTAAACTAATATTTATATATTTATATTATTAAATATAGTTTTAAAAAAAAGTGGGTGTTATAGATAGGATGATGCAAATAATGTTTCCATCAAGGAGGTTTACTTGCCCAACTTTCTAGCTAATCAAGTATGGCAGGCTAACTTAGTAGGAGGTCACCAAGATATTATTCTCTTTGAGGAGAAGCACATTGACCAAGTTAAATAGCTAATATTCATATAGACTAAACATTAATCTCATGTGTCGTTCCTTAGTTGTGATAAATAAAGATGAGGCTTGAGCATATGACTAGATGGTTTTTATACTAGTTTAGATTAACCAAGCCTCTTATCCCTCATCTTTCTATGGGATTTATGGCTTCACTCACTAACTTGAGGATGCACCATGGGAGAATCTCAGTGACCTTGACCTAGTGACTTGAGGAAGCACCATAGAAGCCTATGCTTATAACATCATGCCTTTATTTCATTCTTTCATATAATTTAACTTTTTGTGTTTTTCCCATTATCTCTTTATGTTGATTATTCTTTTGTATTTTTCTTTTCCCAATATTTTATTTATTTTTTCTACCTTGACCATTTCATTTACCTCAAACTTTTTGTAAATATTTTCTTAAGGTACAATGGCCACAACTATTAGTTAACTCAAACCTAATCCTTACTCTATCACTTTGGTTGTTGATTATTTTTGAATAGGTGTATCTATTAGAAATGTTAGTGGAACTCTCATCACAAATATCAATGAGGCATTATATCATAAATTATGCTAGAAAATTTATTTTGATTAAATTGTAGGGCTTCAAGTTATCAATCATTAAAAGGTGTGCATTAATCAATTTCACTCCCATGTCATATTTTTTCCATTTTTTCGAGTTGTAAGCATTCACCTAATACTTCCTATCTTCATTTTCTATTACATATGGAGTTAGCTCGAGTTGTTTTATAATCTAATAAGATCCTTCCTACTTGCTGCAAATTTTCTTTGAGTTTCCCTACTATAGCAATTAACTTCCTCATCACCCAATATATGACTTTCAATCATGTATACAATATGCTTAACTATTATGTTCTAATAGTTATCCAATTGTTGTTGAAACATAGCAAGATGTATTTAGATAATGTCTTTTCTTTATTCCAAATAGTTATTTACTCTTAAATCCATTTCAATTAGGGTTGGATCAAAATTAGTATCCAATGGTGGTTTAAATTGTTTAGGTTGATAAATACATGATATGAACTAGTTTCAATCTCTACTAGAATTATTGCATTAGCCCTAAAGGATGAACTAAAGTTTTATTTCCTATGAGTTTTTTTTTTGCGGTGATTCTACTTGCCTACATAATATTGGATAGCTTATCCACCCATCCACACTTAGAACCACTTAGTCACCATCTCAATACATTAAGAATTTCCCTATGTTTCCTCTTAGCTTAATTGTTACACTAAGAATGAGCCATTGATGTGAACCATAGTCGATTCCCCACCTTTCACAGAACTACATGTACTTATTATTTTCAAATTGTATACCACTATCACTTATTATGGTTTAGTGAACCCCAAACCTACATGATACTTATTAGGAAAGTTATAAGCACCATAGAGAGGGTGAATAGGGTAAACTATAATACCTCAAATTTTTCTAACCCTAATTTTTAAATGATTGGTCTATTAACCCCTTCCTTAACCACTTATCATTATTTAATAGTGTTGCCTTCACTCAAAATATACCCTTTTTACCTTAATACACCTTCAAACATTTATTTTCATTTCATCCAACCAATAGTCAGTGGGGTGTTACCCTTAAATCAATTAGCTTACATCTAATCAAACATATTCGTCCAATACATTTGACAATCTATTGGAGTTGGGTGATTTTGATAATTCTTAGTTAATTAAATTTATTTTGATTCCAAATTAATTTTTATACCCAATATTTTTATATATTTAAGTTCTTAAATTAATTTTGCACATTTCCTGACATTGTCATAATTTTTTACAATGACATAATTATTTTACTATTTTTTACACACTTGTTAGACTTTCTATGTTACCTAAATAATTTTTAATTATTTTTTACATTCTTAGATCTCTTGAGAACAAAATGTTGGCCTCCCATGATCCAGCCTTGGCATTACTTATTTAACTAAAATCTTATGCATAATCAAGCTCTTACAATTCTTATTAACTCTCTTACACTATCATACCTATTACAATCATTCCCATCACTCTTTACCTTCTAATAAACCCCAACATCTGAATCCCCCTCTATCTCCTAGCCCTTGGTTGAAATCTATAAGGGATGTATGCCCCCTTAGGTTTGATTTTACTCTTAGTCAAATCGCTATGCTTTAATTTGTGTTCCATCCTCTCAACCCTACTTTATTCTTGTTTATGTAGTTATTGCCTTTTCTACTTAAGGTATGACCCTCTCATCTTCTTTTATCTTTATTTTATTTATCTTTTCACTTTTAAAAATTTTGAACCAAATCCCATTAGTGCTTATTTTTAAGCAAAAGTACTGCTCGTTTTTGGTGTTTAAGCCTCAAAATTTTGAACTCAAGGGTCTCTTCTCTTCTCTTTCCTATGATTTTATTCTATTCTTAACCATTGTTATGATTCATTATATATAACCTATTAGATTTTTTTTAGGTTTTCAAGGTGTAGTGGACAAAGGTGGTACTTAAGAGGTTTTTGCTTGCATAGAATATTTGCTCTTATGTAAGGCTACACACCTAATTAGACTAGGCATTTTGGCATTATATGTTATTTTGAGTTAATTGCCATGATAACATACCTTACTTTACAAATCATAACTTATATTAATTTAACTTTTATCCTTGCATTTTGCATGGATTCATAAAATCACGTGATTATCATGATTTTGTGTAAAGTACCATGCTCATGACATGCCAGGTTTTATTCCAAATTATTGAGCATGATATTGTAAATTGATACTTTTTTAAGCATATTGTTAAATGCATTATCATATGATTTAATATTGTTAAAGAGTTTCATGTGTGGCTTGGTTTTGGTGATTTTGGGTCTTATGGGATTCTTGTGCCTTAGGCTTTTGTGGAGTATTTGGGTGATTTAATTATATTAAGTTACATCATTACATGGTTAATAATATATGAAAGTTTGTGCAAAAATTTGGTGAAGTTCGGTGATGGTTGAAATTTGGTGATTTTATGCTAAAATCAAACATAACAGTAATTTGATCTATTTCATGAGATTTGGTGAAATCTAAGTTTGAAATTGAAAATTTTTGGGTTATTACTTAAATTTTAATATACAATATGCCAGGATTGGTCTATTATGTGTTATGGCATGAATTTTGCAAGATTTGAGATGTTTAGATAAAATAAGAGCAATTTAGTCCTTTTGTTTTAATTCAAAAAAATGGATTTTGTATAAGTGATATTAAGGTAAAATATGATAAGTATAATATGTGACATCTTTGGATTTATTATGAGTGCCACAAGTATTGATCTTATAAGAAAATTGATTAAAACATGATTAGAAACCCTAAATGTATAGTTAGTATTTTATATTTAAAATATTAGAGTTCATTCGTGGCTTTGGGTTGGTAATGTATAATATGATATGTTGTAGTGTTATAATAAGTTTGGTGAGTTATTGAGTCATATAGACAAGGTTATAAGTAAATTGTGAATTAGGAATTTTAAGGGTATTTTAGTTATTTCATTGGTAGAGTGCCTTATTTGTTATTATTTATGTTTTATGTGCCTTGTTTAATTATCATAAACATTGTGGCATAACTTCTTTAACAACCCTTAGCATAATTATAATTATATAATAATTAAACAATTGTTGGAATGAATTTAGTAATAAAGTAGAAATATGTATTTTATGTAGTAGGTTGCAAGTGAAGTAAGTGGCATCATATTAAGTATTGAAGTGAGAAATTAAGAATTATATGTTGGTTAAGTGGTTTATAAGACATTATTAACTAAAGTGGAAGATTATGTAATTTAAGACTTGGATATATCAATTTTATATATTTCCTCAGTTGATAAGGTACCCGTGTTATCCTAATTATTGCAATAATTACAACGACCATAAATCTACTAGATATTGTTCTTTATATCAACTTATAAGCGTATTCATACATAAGGATTAATTGTAATACCCAAAAAATTTACTTAACCTCATCCCGTATCATTAGCCCTAATTTGGCTCTAATCTCAAGAAATCTTATTGTTAGCCTTAATTAAATTTCTTAATCCCGAGACTTTAACCAAAACCAAAACCTTGATTCGGTTAAACCAAAATTGAAACCCGCTAAAATTTTCACTAATCTAAATTATTTGGTTAATCTAAAAAAAATTCCTAATCTAATCCTAATTCCCTAACATATCTCTCCTTTTCCTTTTATCTCTCCTTTTCTTTTCTTCCTTTCTTCCATTTTCTTCCTTTTTCTTTTCTTTTTCTTTTTTCTTCTTCTTTTTGCCAAATTTTGTGGCATAAGAGTTTTTGCTTCCTCTACACCACCACTATCCAATTGCCTCCCACATGCACCATCACCAGCCCTACCACTCCCTTGTGCTGCTGCTTCCTCCTCCTCCTTCTTCTTCTCCTCTCCCTACTACCGCCCTATTTTTTCCAGCCTTGCCAGCCTACCACCTTCTTCTTCCTTCTTCTCCCTGCCTTCTCCTCCTGTGCACGTTTTCTTCTCCATCATCATCTCCCTCACGCCTCTGCCTAACTCCTATCCCTCTTAACCATCACCGTCCCACCCTATCCTTTTCTTTCTACTTGCTTCTTCTTCTCGGCAGAATCATTATCATTTTCATCGTCACCCTACCTTTTTCTCCTCCAAAGCACACCACTTTACTAGTATAAATACCCCTCCAACCCTCTATTTTATATCATCCATAAGCTCCCCGACCTTCTTCTCTTCTCCCTTCTCCTTTCCCTTCTTCTTCCTCCTTCTTCCCTATTTTCAGTATCTTCACCACCCAATCCACCATCGAGCGCCACCCAAGCCACCACTAGCCCCACTTTGGTCGGTTGCCCTAACCTTTCCCCTCGCCGTTGCCGGCCATCGCCGCCTACCACCATCAACCTCCACCTCTTTTTCTTTTTATTTCCTTTCATTCCTTATAGAGTTTCAAAGTGCATGGCTTGTCGCACCGCCCTACAAATACTTAGATCCCCTGCTGCATAGCCATGCAACTCCTATATCATTTGGCCGTGCATCTTTTTTTCTCTCGGCTAGTGCAACATAGCTGTGTAATTCTGCACCTCTTGCCCGTGTATCTTTTCTTCCTTCAACCTATTGTGCACTGTTACTACATGACTATGTAACTCTTGCACCACTTGGTCGTGCAACTTTCTATTTTAGCCGTGCGACCTTATTTTCACCCCAAATCTTGTCCAAACACTACCAACATTTAACCATAGCTCCACTACACACTCTTCTATACTTCCATACGATTCAAGTTTCCATTTAACACTGGTAAATTCCATTTTTACCCTTCTCTACCATAATCTCCCTCTTAATTTTTAACCTCTAATCCTAATCATATTTTATCTTGTTTTCATAGGTGATTTTCCTATGATCTTGGAGGAATTATAGGATTTACATGTGTAGAGTCTGGTATCCTTGTCAGTAAGGATACATGTCGTAGCTAGGGATTTATGTGATACTTGTATCTTTGTATATTCTTTTGTGTTGAGTATGTTATATTGAATAATTTAATTATGGAAATGCTATGGAATGATAATATTGAGAATAATATAATTATGTAAGTACATGTTTGGGTATAATATGAGATATAAGATACCGATGGAAAACTAAGGATATGCACTTTGAATAATGATTGGAAATGTATATGTTTTGGGTTTTATAAAGGCTTTGGGAGAATACAGTTGTCTTGATTACCCTGAGGGTATTATGGTCATTTGAGGATAATTATATGGTCTTACTTATGTGTTTAATTGTATGTTTTGAGTTTGGCATAATAATATACAATCAATTATGAATAAGATATTAATCATGTAAAATAAATGATCACTTGAGTCGGACCGAGGTGTTTATATGGCTCCGTTTCACCAGATAATAATAGTGGCTCGGGTGTGTTGTCCCAAAAAGGTGCTTCAGTCCGTTCCACCAGATTAAGAATAGTGGGTTCCCATACTCAATGTGAATTAAAATACAATTAAGAGTTAAATTATAAATGGAAATATACTAATCATTTAATGTGAAATACTACGTGAGTTAGGACCGAGGTGTTGAGTCTGTTCCATCGAATAATAATAGTGGCTCGGGTGTGTTGTCCTCGAGAGGTGTTTCAGACCGTTCCACCGATTTAATAAATAATGGCTTAGTATTATTTTACTCTGAGAGGTATTGGCTCCGTTCTACCGGATAATAATAGTGGCTCGAGTGTGTTGTCCTTGAGAGGTATTTCAGACCGTTCCACCAGTTTAAGACTAGTGGGGTCCTTGAACTCAACGTAAATAAAAGATTGGAATATGGCATATCTAATGAAAGACTTAGAATCAGTAGTTATCTGGCTTTTTTCTATTTGCGCATGTATGAATTGCTTATAAGAATTCTTGTATTATGTTTAACCCTACTTGACTATACCATTACCTTACTCAGTACTTAGAGTATTGATCATCCGTTTCATGGGTGCTGCTCAATCCAACAAGTAGACAACCTAGATGTTTATGTGTAGGTCAATGAAGACCATGTCAATGATTTCACAACTTTTGATGCTATATATGTGGAGTGATTTATTCATATCAGGGTTTGGGCGTAGAGTCATATTATCCAAATGGTAGTTTTACCCGGATACCTTTTTGGACTCTTAGTTTCATGGGATCCCTTTTTTGTTATATTTTGATATTGTAATCGGATTTAATATCCAAACACTTATTTGATGTTATAAAAATTGTCTTATTTCTTTCTAATCATTTTCTAATCGTTTTGCCTTATGATTGACGTAAGGACGGTGGGGTAAACTAGACTTATGTCAATTATGGCGGTAACACCCAAATATTTTATTATATGCTTCCGCTTAAAATGAAAATTATTAATAGTAAATTTGGGGATGTTATATTAATAGTCTCTGTTAGTTGTCCCAAAAGCATTATGCCTTAGAAGGACCCATATGCCATGTTCTATTCCACCAGATATTACAGTGGTCCTTAAGTGTGTTATACCTTGGAAAAAGCATTAAGACATGATATCGTTCCACCAATGATGAATATTGTGTAGTCTTTAAACTCAAATAACTAAGTAATTTGAATTGTGTGATTGCCTAATTATGAACTCTAATACAACTTTCTCGCAAGTCCGATTATATCATGAGTAGTACATGTATGCATAGGATCTATCTAGTTATGAGAAATGTGTTATGTGTGTCTTATTCTATTGATGTGAGTGTTATCTTACTCATTAAAATTTGTATTAACCATCCTTTTTATGAGTGATACTCATTCCCATGAGCAAACAACCTAGGTTTTGATATTCAAGCATTTGACAAACTGTCTTAATGATTTTTGAACTCCTACATGTGGAGGAGTGACCTTATTTTATTGTACGGATATCAGGGGTAGAGTTTTAGTTATCTAGTAATTAACATCTTTGTCCGGATACCTTATGAACTCTTAGTTCCATGAGATCTTTTTGTTGTATGTTGTTATAGTACTTGGATTTTTATACTTCTAACTCTTATCCTTATTTATCATATATCTCTATGTCTCTTTTATTCAATTTAAGTTTCTAATTGTTTTATCTTATACTTGATATAAGAATGGTACGGTAAACCAAACTTGTAATATGTGAGATAGTAAAACCCTAATATCTTTGTAGTAGATTATGTAAAAAATAAAATAAAAACATTAGTAAATATGGAAGTGTTAAAAGAATAAAATAAAATGTCAAATTAAAATTTTGTAGGGTTCAAAGGGCTGATGTACTTCTACATTCACTACCAAAAGGTTTTTTCCTTTTCAGTTTTGAAGTCATATTTTATTATGTGATGATGATAATCACTCTTCTAGATTTATGAGTCAAAAATCTCAATAATAACTCTATGAGCCCAGTTATCTCTCTAGGTTTATGAGTCTACAATCTCAATAACCTATCTTAGAAATGTTATATATACACAACATCTTTGATTATAAGTTTTTTGAGTATTGTTGTATTTACAGATGATTCCTTAAAAAAAACATGAATGAAAGTGCAAAATTATTTGTGAGGGAAGTAGATAAGATAGATAAAAAAGGAATCACAAGTGCAAACTCAATATATCTAATATTATAAGAGTTTAGCACAATAAATTTTCTCGAAAACAATATGAAAGTGGAGTTAAGAAAATAACTTATGAGTAACTGCCAAAAGATGTGTACAAGTTAGGGAGCAATTAATGATCCAAATTCTTGATTTTCTCTCAAGATTATTGAAATACCCCAAAATTTTAATTCTGGGAATTATGGTTAAATAAGGATGTATTAGGAATACTAATTAAATTAATTATTTTACTAAAATATAGGGAGCTATTTAGGGGAAATAAAAAAAGAAAATGATTAATAGGTTGATTAGGAATAATTAGGGAGTAGTGCTAATTTACATGGAATTAAAAGCAAAATTATCCAAAATAGCCTAAATTAAGCCAAAAAGGAATTAATTGTTATTTTATAAATATTATTATCCTAATTAACCCCAAAACACCAAAATACCCAACCCACATATTTTTCCCTTTCTTTTTCTTTTCTTTTCTTTCTTTTTCTTTCTCTTTTTCCTTTTTTTCTTTTCTCCTCCCTCCCGACCTGAGCTAGCGTCGCGCGACCCAGCCCTCCTGCGCAGCCCAGGCCCGCATCGCCTTCTCCCCTCTTTTTTTTTCTTCCTTCTCGGCCAATCCGGTTTCTTTTTTTTTTCTTTCTTCTTTTTCCTCTTGAACCGCCCGGTCCCGATCCCTTCTTCTTCCCTGAGGTGTGACGGTGACCGAGGAGCTGCAACTCAGTGCTCTGTCGGCCACCGTCCTTCCCTCCCTCTCCCATCATTTTCTTTCACATTTTTGACCCCGACCGACCTATTCCTTCCTCCTGAGCAGCGTGCCCCTTTCCCTTTCCCTCTTCCCTCGACTCTAACGCCCTTGCCATGGCAGAACCGCCTCGACTGCCGCCACCGGGCGACATGCGTGGCATCTGCACCCCTTATCTTCTTCCCCTTGTCTTTGCCCAACCAATCGATCTATATATATACCCCATAGCCTGCCTCAATTTGAAGTTTGATCTCGAAAATCCAGAATCAGCCCTTCTCGCCGCGCCCTCTTTAGACGAGCAAACCGCAGCCACCGCCCATCACTGCCAGCCAAACCACCCCCGAAACTGCTCCTTGCGCCACCCTCTACCTAACCAAGCCCTCCTCGTCTCTTGATATCCCCCGCACGAGCCACCTCAGCTGTGTAAAGTCTCCTTCCCCAAACGACCAACTTCAGCCCCTGTCACCCTTCGCACCACCACCGCTGTTAATTCTGCAGCCACCAATGCCACCTCTACCCTCCAAAACAACCAGGGGAGCCTCCTCTACCTCCCCACACCTCCCTTTCTTCCTCCTCCCTCCTTTCTCCTTCTTCCACCACCTCAAACTTCCACAACCTCCGCCGGTGCCACCACTACCTTAGGTGGTTCTCCAACTTTCCCAACCTTTAAACTCACTTTATACAAATATTAGTTATTTAATAATATTAATGGTATTATCTATATTATTATTACTACTACTACTACTACTACTACTGCTGCTACTACTACTACTACTACTATTCTTATTATTATTATTATCTTGTTAGTATTGTTAATACTAACTTTATCCATTATCACTTTTATTATTAAAATAAGTGTTTGGACCCTTATATTATTAGTATCATTTTGGTTACTATATTATGGTTATTATCATTATTATTACTATGCTTAATTTTATTACTATTATCATTATTATTTTTATTATTATTACTATTATTATTATCATTATTACTTTATTATTATTACTATTAATATTGCTATTATCATTATTATTATTGTGGTTATTGTTGTTGTTGGCGTTGTTAATAATATTACTATTATCCTTATTATTATTAATGTTATTGAAACCGAAGTTGGCATGTTTTCCCCTTTTGTTACTATAGAAGGAGAATACCCAACCTTAGTATTATTACTATTATTATTATTCAAACTTTGCCAATATTGTTCCTAATGCCTTTGTTACTAAAATTATTACTATGGTATCATTATTAGTTATTACTAGTACTATTGTTATTATTTTGTTAATATTATTATGATAAAAAAAAAACATTTGAACCCCTTATATTATTATTATTCCAAATATAACTAATATCATTACTATCCTTAATAATATTAGTACTTTTTTGGTAATACTAATATTATATTATTATCTTATCCCTAAAAATATTATTAGCCTTAGCCTTAAAAATAATAGGGGTTCTATTTCTAGGAGCATTGGTATTACTATTATTATTATTACTATTTTATTTTAACAAGTATTAGTACTATCATTAGAAGAAATAAAGCTATTAGGTTTGATGATATAAATATAGTTATGAATAATAACATAAGTATATTTTGACTAGTAATAACTAGTAGGCTAACTAGATGGTAAAAACTCTAGTTTTCACTTATAAAACTCCGTGTAATAATAACAACCCTAATCTTATACTAAAATAGGAAATAATAGTATTTTTGGGTAGAAGGGAAACTAATCATTAGTCTTACCCTCTTATAGGTGAATCGAGCCAAAGCCCTAAAGAGTCGTAGGAGCGTGCTCCAAGCCCGGTGTCTCTTTAGGTAAGGATGTAGCTAAGGCCCTTGTGTGTTATGTGACTTGTATGCCTTGGATGATTTATATCATGCTACGTCATGTATTACATGATTGTTATTGACTTGTCTTATGTGTAGCGCAGCTTGGAGTTAAGGTATGTTTGTATATGTTTTCTTGTGACATGTGTGTTATATGTATATATGGTGATGATGATGTGATATATTATGGCCCTCTAGGACATGCATGATACGACCATTGATAATACGGTATGGAAATGAAAGGATAAAAAGAAAGAAAATGGGAAGTGAGTTCACTAAGGGGGATATGAGGTTGACCAAAATACCTCATGATCCATGAGAGGAAAAATTAAAGAGGAAGGAATGGCCAAATTGAATGAGAGATGGGAACCATGCATGGGAGTCTTAAAATTTGCATAGGGACTTTGAGAGTTTGCATGGAGTGGATAAATCTTGCATAGGGAAGATCTTTACGTGAGAAAAGTTGTATTAGGGTGTAAATAAACTAAGGGGAGAATTGTGGAGTGATTGGAGACTTGGGATGAGAAATAGTACGTAAATTGGTGTAAGGGTGTATAAGGGTCCCAATTAGGGTTTTGGGGATAAAGCACTAATCTGGAAAGTGTGGAAGTAAAAATGATTAAGGGAGAGTGGAGTACGGGTTAAGAGTGGAAATTTATTTTATAAAGGGTGATTATGGGTGCCATGGGAGAGGAGAGATATTGGGTGAAAAGAGAGAGGTTACTTGCGGGAGAAGAAAATTACTAGGGTTTGAAGTGGCCAACTAGGGTTTCCGGTCACTTGTTTAATCGAGGGGTAAGGTGATATAATTTGGGATTGGATCTAAATGAGATAAGGTGTGGGGTGATAAATGGAGTACGGTAGTGTAAGTGAGAGGAAGTTGGGCCACATAAGTCCAATTAGGGTTTTCAAGGGAAAACCCTAGAGGGTGATAGTAGGTGGAGTTGATGTCATAAGGTGTTGGGCCTTAACTCACACTCTTAGGAGTTGGTGTTTCACTATGTGTAAGCATAAGGGAGTATGGATGTCAGGGCGTGATAAGGGGTGTAGGAGTCTCAAAATATGGGACGGGCCCCCTTGAGAGGATAGAAGTAGAACGTTGATGACATGCATGTCAAGGGTGTAACACTATCTAATAAGACACGGATAAGATACTAAACACTTAAAGAGAAAGATTGTTGAGCCGAGCCCAGACCGGTCCATCGGCGAATAATAGTGGTCAGGAGCCGGGGTGCCCTGGAGACCGTTCCACCGGCAAATAATAGTGGCCAGGAGCGTTTTGTCCTGCATGATTTCCGGTCCACCGGCTATAATAGTGGGGGATTCCGTGCTAAAAAAACCAAACGTAATGAAGTTAAGCCATGGAAAATACACTAAGTACTTATAGTGAAACACCATGTGAGTCGGGGCCAGACCGGTCCACCGACGAATAATAGTGGCCAGGAGCGTTCTGTCCTAGAGACTGGTCCACCGACGAATAATAGTGGTCAGGAGCGTTTTGCCCTATATGTATTCCGGTCTACCGGCTATAATAGTGGGGTTCCCGCACTCACGTGGAATATTAAAGAGTATGTGTGGAATGAACATATTATTAAAGAGGAATAAAGAATAAGTTACCTGAAGGGTAACCATGCCTTATTACATGTATCATTGTATGTTGCCTACATGCTCGTTCTTATGTTATATGCTCTATGTGTTGGCCTTAGCGCATCTGTTACTTTACTCAGTACATAGCATACTGATCACCCGTTTCATGGGTGCTACTCATTCCCACGAGCAGAAGACCCGTATGAGTTTATGTAGGTAGGGGACGACGTCTTTGATGCCTATGACACCTATGAGGCATCGAGCAGGGCCGAGAGTTGAACCTAAACTTGGCTTGGGGGTCGAAAGTGATTGGCCGGACTCTATCTTACTTTCATGATGTATTATTTTACTTTGTTGTACTGTGTTGATGTAATCGAAAAACTTATTTAACTACTATTTTGGTTGTAATCCTAAACCGCATTCTGATTTCTGTATGACTTGTGTTTTATGAATGACTTGTGTTTTTATTACTGACTTGTGGTTGATGTTGACCTTGTTTAGCCTTAGCACTTAGTACTAGAACGATAGGAGTGAACCGATCTGGTACTAAGTGTGGCGGTAATGCCCCCGAGTTTACGGTTTTGTCATTTCACGTTCGTAAAACCTTTTATTAAGACAAAATTTTTCAGTAGTAAATTTGGGGGTGTTACAATTATACACTCTTAACATTCACAATAATGATAGGTACACTCATAACCCCTTGATAATGAGTTTTTAATTAAGGATGTCTGTGATTACAATGCTCCTCACAAGAATTGATACATAAGAAATTTAAAGTAAATAAGTGAGATATTTTACAATTAGAGAGCTTGATTCTAGCTAAGTTGGATTAATGATAGTAATTTTGAAGAAGAAAAAAGCTCACCAAATTAGACTTTAAATGAAAGTGGTTGAGAGCTAATTGTAAGAAAGAATAGATAATTGAATTACAATAAGTTAGCCCCTAAAAGTTGTTAATTTGCCCAATAATAGGTATATATGCCTCAAGATAACCTTATAAGAAAAATGTTAATTTTCTATTCTAAAAATAATGGGTAAAAATCTCGGCATATAGTGCTCACTAGGTAATAGATTAAGGGTAATAATTAATAACTTACCTTGATTGATAGCTAGTTTTAGACAAGTTCTCTCAATCTTCAGCCTAGAACAATACCATTATTACCAATAATATAATTGACAACAAAGAAATTTAAATTGTGTTCCGGCTATAGCCACACCAAGAAGAAACTTTAAATAAAATTTAAACACGATCAGATGAAATTACCCCTAACTTAACATTTCCTTCACACTTTTTTTTTGTAATAAAATGGTATAGATGTCATTTATTTATTTTTAACCTTTGTTCACCTCAATTCAAACATAAAAAAAAACAACATTTACTTGAATTCACCCAAATTAAGTTAATATTACCCAAATTATATTTTAAAATATTTCCCTAATGCACATTTATTCCTTACACCTACGTAATTTAAAAAAAAATTATCATCATCCCGCTTCACTCCAATCCAAATAAACTATTAAGATTTTTGAGTTTAAAAAAGAGCAAAAATTCCAAGCTAGACCTTGTATTTTTCATCTTATAATTAGATTATATCAAATAAACATCTATCAAATTAATTAGCTAGATTATGTTAGATAATAACAATAATAATTATTAGTATTCATAATAATTATATACAATAATAAAAATAATTATTATATAAAATAATTATCATAATAAAAAATTATAATTATCATTTCAATTGTTATTATTATAATTATTAATTTATGTGTTTATAATTATTAATTTATGTGTCATCATAATTATTAATATTATTATTATGTATATTTTTTTAAATGTTATTATAATTATAGTAATTATTAATATAATAATTATTATGACTAATATAATAATTAAATTTAAAATTATTATTGTCATTATTATACCTATTATTATTATTATTAAAATTAAAATTATTAATATAATTGTGATAATAAATTATTGATATTATTATTATTATAACTATTAATATAATTATGATGATGATTAATATATTTATGATAATTATTCATATAAGTGGCCATTATTATAAATGTTAATATAATAATAATAATTATTAGTATTAGTTATTATGATAATTAATAATATTATTAACATTAATATAATAAATTTTCTTTCCATCAACAGTAATTAGATTAGATTAGTTTTAATACTATCGGATAAAAAAATGTAGCCCGTGCGGGCGTATCCCAGTTGGTTGGGGCGTGGCTGTTGGAAATGATAGGTCCACGGTTCGACTCCTTCGGGAGACAAGCTGCAATGTGAGAGTTTCAACCCTCCGTTTGTGGGGGTGGCTCCTTGTGGGCGTCCCGAATCCCGGACCACCACGTGCTCAGCTGCTGGGCCACCGTAATTTACCTCCTCCAACCAAGCTGTAGGACAGGCAGGTTGGGGGCCCTGAAAGCGAGGGATTTCGCCTTTGAAAAGGATAAAAAAATGTAAGAAAATTAGGGTCTTATTTGTTTTTTGTTTTTTGTTTTTTGTTTTTGTAGAACACTCTCATACCCTATTTGCCAAAGCAGAATACAAGGCGATTGTCCGAAAGTAACGGCACACCTATCACCTAAAAGTATCCATGTACCAGAGCAACTTCATGAATAACTTGATCAACTGGACAAGCTCGCGCCGATGCTTTGCTGCCATTGGCACCATTAGCCAACTAGACGATCGAAGTAACATTACAACAACAAGCCAAAATCGAAATGGAGGAATGCTTATAATCTTTTTCACTCGGTCAAACACCTTCACGAGCTGCTACCTTCCGTCTTCCAAATTCCAAGTCCTTCCACAGAGACAAAAAGGGTAAAAAAGAAAAAAGAAAAAACTTTAGACGGCGGCATGGCTTCATATTCTTTGCTCTCAGCCCCTCCTTTCTTCCACCCCCCATTGAGTTTTCTACATTTACATAACCCCTCAAAAGTCTCGATTTTGCGCACCTTCTCTACCTGCAAAGTCCCGCATCGTAACCCTTCAAAAATGTCCCAAGTGATCGGGGCAAGTTCATTGCCCAGTGACCTAATAGGGCCGCTTGCTGGAGCAGTGAACTCCATCCAGTCGAATCCCTCTACGTGGCAGTCAGCGGTTGCGTCGAACATCGTAATTTTTATCCTCGGCGCTCCAATTTTGGTCACTGGCCTGTCGCTTTCTGGAATTGCATCTGCTTTCTTGTTGGGCAATCTCACTTGGCGCGCTTTTGGCCCTTCTGGGTTTCTTCTCGTTGCATCTTATTTCATTCTTGTAAGTTTTAATGGTTTCTGTTTTTGATTCACCACGTTTCGTGTTGTATTGTTTATTTCCAGTGTGCTTTGATTTCGATGCTGTCTTCTGTGGGATCCTTGTTTTTTATACTGCTCAGCTGTAGATTCATCATCCTTGTTTAATATTATGTGCTTCTTTGTCCCATTCACTTTGACAAGATGATCAATGACTGTTGGCTAATCCTTCTTGTTTTCCCAACTAGTCCTGGTTTTATCATTTTATTTCAATAGTGCAGTCTGATATCGAATTGAAATGTATATATCTTTTTGTGTCGATCTTTCATGAATATCTGTGGCAAACCTTATTTGGAACTTTGTGGTCGACGTAAGCCGAGGGCGGATTTCCATCATGAATAAGCATTAGCACACTCAATAAACATAAGGTTTATGTACGGTAACCCTGGTTTGATGCAATTGTTGTAATTTGCAGACCTTAGTGTCCTCATGTAAGTGGTAGACTAGAAAGCCTCAAAGGTTGCAATTCACCGTACTTGAGATTAATATTTACTTGATTCTCTTGCCGTCTTCATGAATCATCGCCACAGTTGGCCTTGGTCCTGTCTCAGTCATGCCTTGTTTTTCTTTGCATTATGCTGATTTTCTTGATACCACCAGGGAACAGCTGCGACAAAGGTGAAATTGTCGCAAAAAGAGGCTCAAGGGATTGCAGAGAAAAGAAGAGGACGGAGGGGTCCCGGAAGTGTTATTGGTTCTAGTGCAGCTGGTTGTGTCTGTGCTCTTCTTGCAATAAGTGGAGTGGGAGGGAAAGCATTGTCTCAGCTTTGCCGGCTTGGATTTGTTGCGAGCTTTTGTACTAAGCTGAGTGATACTGTTTCAAGCGAGATAGGCAAGGCATATGGAAAAACTACGTAAGTATTTTTGTACTTGTGTTGTACTCTAGTACTCGTGACCTAGTTCTCTTCCTCAAGTTCATGCTCAGACGTCAACTTTAGTTAGTTCTTAGAATTAAAACTCATTTACATCTATATATTATGACCATTATACAGAGGTAGGATCCATGGTTCTCTTGGCGAACCAATTGCATCAATTGGTAGAGCATGTTTACTTGAATCAGGTAGCATCAACGTATGATTCCTAATTTAGACATTGGCTGCTGCATCCTTGTAGTCTAAGGCTTGGTCAGGAAAAGTATTTGGTCACCAGACCAGACCACAGCTTTTGAACCACTCTTTTCAAATATATATTAGTATAGTAAACTTACTTTCTAAATAAAGTAAAATAGCCAAGTGCAGCAAAATCTTTCCTAAACCATGTCAAAATCTTTTGGAGATGAAAAAGTACTTCATGTTGCTGTTTTTTTAGTTTAAGTTTACCTTACCTAGGATTATGTTTAGGGATCTAATTACAAAACTATACATTTGACTGTGCAGTTGCAAATTTGCTATAGAGCACTGCAGTATAGAAGGAACCTAGCTCCTTAGAGCTTAGCTTTAGTTATTCAGAATTAGCAGCTTCGTTGAGATCATGTACATACTTTTATTTTGGTCAGTTCTATTATTAATTACCAAAAAGATTGACTTCACTTCATGATAGTATTTTTTTGGACTAATCTCTTAGTTGACAACAATAGAGAGTTCTTCTTGATGTTAAATAATTGGTTTGATCTAATATGCACCTTAAATGCATTATACATTTTCAGCATTAAGCTTTGTTGCCCAAAATGCAAAAAGCCTTTAAAGCATTGTCTTCTTAAGGATTGAAGATTTGTTTTTTCCAATTACTTTGAAGATGGTCCAGATAGTTTCAGATGTAGAATGGATTGGCAAGATACTTCAAACCTTGAGCTGAATTCAAAAGTTGGGAACTATCTAATTGCAATCACTTGGAAATGTGAGTTATTGTTAGGATTAGCAGACCTTGGGAACTATGTCAATCATAGAAAGGAAAAAAAAAAAGGAAGAAGAAGAAGAAGAACTTGTTACATGTTTCTTCAGTGTAATGAGGTACTGGATTTGATGTGAGTCATTCTACTTAGTTGCCTTACTTTTCTTTTACTCTGCAACAGTATACATATTATGATCCCTTAAATCCAAACGAAATGAGTGGTTGAACTCTCTTCTGCTGGTGTGTGAAGAGCAGGTACCTAGTAACAACATTCAAAGTAGTTCCCAGGGGAACAGAAGGTGCTGTAAGTCTTGAAGGAACCTTGGCTGGGCTTCTAGCTTCAATGGTGCTTGCCGCCATTGGTCGCCTTACAGGCCAGGTGCTTTCTCTCTCCTCCTGCTTGTGTGGAAAACCACTGATGTACTAAAATTTCTTCTCATGAATCACTCATAGTTCTTGTCCAACTCAGGACCGAAGCATCTCAGTGTTTTCTTTGTTTTGAATATGTTCTGTCAAAATTATTGTGAGATGGATTTTATGCCTAAATGCTCCCTAGTAGATGATGTCTATATGCTCTGCATGAAATGCTTTTATATTGTTGACCCTGTTTGTTCCTTTCTCTTTCTTGTAGTAAATGTTTGTCTGCAGCTACCATTCTGTTGCCAGCAATTTCTGAATATCACATTAATCTCTCGTTGTGTTCTTATTTTATCTTTGGGGCAGATAAATGCAGCTCAAGCAGTTATATGCATATTAGCTGCACAACTGGCCAACTTTGGTGAGAGTGTGATAGGTGCCTCGTTCCAGGATAAAGAAGGATTCAGATGGGTATGGAACTCTACCTGATTAATGCAAATTTTCATTCTTCTGAATCTTTTGTCTTATAAATTATTTCATTCATGTAGTGAAATTATATTTTTCTTTTGGCTAGTTCATCCATCTTTCATATTTTAGTTGGTAAACATTACATTGTTGTAGTTCTATTAATCCATTATTATGCCTTTCATTCATATTGTGCTGTTGTCCACTAGAATGTAGCTTTCAAGATATATCTTTCCTGTTCCCTTATGTTACTATTTCCATTACTACAATGGTCTTGTGGTTGTGTTTCCCCCTTCCTGATTGCTTGTTCCCAGGCTGCTGGCACAGTCATTAGACTAGAGGTTGGAACCACGCTGTTAATTTAGCTACGCTAAGCCCATTAAGTACCGTTGGTATGGTGTTGATTTTCAGCCTCTGAATTCAGGTCTGTAACTGAGAAGGGGTTTCGAGTTCTTGATTGCTTAGGAACTCAGGACCTCTTTCTAGAGTGATTCTTGCTCTTAAACCCCATTAGGACTAATTAATTGAGAAATTGAATAGGCTAGAGGAATTAAGGGTGTATAGTAGTGGAGGATTGAAGAGCAGAAGAGGAAGAGGGGGAAGGGAGAGATCGGCGGCAGTAGGGGAGGGGGGACTGTTGTGGCTAGAGGGACCGGAAATTAGCAGTTTTGTTAATTCTCCCAAGTCCCAACTCTGATTATTAGGTGGGGTATAAATCCTTATTTATATGTAATACATGCTAATGAGCTTAATCCTTATTAAAATACTAAAATAATCGTCTTCCTAGACTTGTGAATATAATATCCTATGTATGACTAGACAAAATCATCTACTAATATATATCTAAATATATCTATATGATGAAATTAATAAAGATACTAAATAATAAAAGATTCCAGCAAATGTCTAATATTTAATTAAAACTGATACGTTAACAATTTATGGTGGGTCATGCAAACCGTGATATTTGATTTTATGTCTTTTTGATCTTAAGAATTGAGGGGAAAAACTTGTAATGGTCATTGCAAGTATCAATATCAGTTGATTTATGTATGCATAAGAAAGTTTCTGCTTTTATTAGTAATGAACAGCAAAATAGAATCGTTCAGTATTAGTGCTTGAACGCAGAACACTTGGAACACCAGTGTCAGGATTTTAACTTCAATTTCAATTTCAGGATCTTTGCTTGGGCCGGCTAATCCTCTCTTGTGGCTTTTATATTGCAGCTCAACAATGATGCTGTGAACATCATCAACATATCCATGGGCAGCATCTTAGCTTTATTATTGCAACAAGTTGTACTCCGTGGCTGGCACAGGTAACCTTACTTAGGGCCTCTTCATAGTGTATTTTGTTTGCATATTGGGTAATGGGCATCACGCATTATGTTTGCTATGCGCTGTTGGGATCGTCGTGACTTATGAGTACATACATATGTGTTTTCTTGTGTGTGTATATGGGAAAAAATTTGACTAGAAATATTGATAGATGCATTATTACGATAAATGTTCTATTTTTAGAGAATTTTTTTAAGGATTATCCGAGGGATAGAATCCCCAGCATTTCGTTGCGCCCTTAAGCGCCTGTGATCTGATATAGGCATGCAGTGGCAAAGGACAGGAGATGCATTATTTAAGTCATGATAATCGAGGAGACATTCATTTGAACGAATTGGATGAATATCTGTATTGCACTAGGCTACTAGACTAATAAAGATTGGAGCTTTGAAGAGTAGTTTCCCCATAATAAACTAGGGTTTCCTCAAGCTTCATTGCATGGTATATTAGCAACCAAATGATGGCTGGATCAGGTGCGGATAATCTAGAGCTGCATGGCATTTATTGATCTTTCATCAGTTGGTAGTAGGTCGGTCTCCATTAAGTTTGTTTTCAAGTATTCATCAAGCTTGACTTACAGAAATTATCTGGTCGTCACCCAAAAACAATTTGATGTGCTTTATTGGATGATCAGGGTTATGTGAGAAAAGGAAGCAGAAGGGGCCAAGGGTCAGGACAAGGCAAGGAGCTACAGGAGGACTTTTTATTGACGGAATAGAAGGCCAAGATAAATAGCTTCTATTATTATTACAAATTGCTCAAAAGATGAAGATAGAATTGCATTGTTACTGACTGTTCAAAAGATGAAGATAAAATGTTACAAACTTTACCTATCAGCACCATCTAGTTATATATTTTTTTTTTCGCTTCTCTTCTCTTTTTACCAACTCTGGCACTAACATTGTTTTTAAGATACATGTTTTCACTTGACACGAACTACCTGTTTCCTATAACCATCTGACTCTGGTGCTCCTAAAATACAACTTATTATTACGCATTAATAACACCCCGCCCCCGGGGGTGGGGGGGGGGGAGGCGACTATCAAAAGACACAAGATTACTTCAAACGACACAGAGATACCTAAAGAACTCCGAAGCAAAAATTACAAACTACTCGGCTTGTACATAGATGTGACCAAAGACTTCTGGTCTTGGTGTGTGGTTCGCAGAATATGTACTAGAAACGTCTTGCCCGTTTGGGTTTAACGTCATTTGCTGGTGCACATCGGCTAGAGAATTGCAAAGGAGACCCACTTATATCAGGCACATATGCTGCGACACTGTCAGCTATATAAGAGGAGCTTTTGGGCCAGTACAGCCCTGAGGCTGTTGGTGGGGAGGGGACCCGTGACACGTTCCAGGAAACGTCTGGGACTTGTCCCATACGTTCATCCATGTCCAGATCATCTTCGCTACTTCTCAGAAACGACGGAGAATCGGATTCCCCGAGCTTCCCACTATCAGCCTGAACACAAAACCACCAAAATTAGTTAAAAATACTCGCTACTCAGGAGGTAGAACAAATATAACACTACTGCAACAGACTACTTAAGGTCGCTGGGTATCTCCGGCCAAAAAAACCGCTCGCAACCAGAAGGGAGAGGCCCGTACTACTACATTAACTTCTCAGTGGTTAACATGGTTTTATCATGACTGAAGGATCGAATTCAAGGTAGCTCATGTTTAAGCTAGTGCGCCCCCACCCCCTGAAGGCTGAAGGCACAACTTAAATCACCCACCTTAAAAGGGAAGGAAGGGATGGATCCAATTCCCTGACACTGGGACACCAAGTGCATCCCCCATGTCACGCTTACAAATATAATAAAACTCGGACAACATAAATCCAGTTTGGGGCATAACATGATCATACCTTTGAAGATCCATGGTCCATGAAACCATAATTCTGATTGAATTCACTTAGCCCGAGAAAATCATCTAAATGCCACTGTGGGAGGCTGCCTGCTGAGAAGCCACCACCAGTGTAGGCCATCCTAGATGGTGTGAAGTCCCCTACAAGGCCACCTTGAGCAGGCATAATCTTGTTGGAGTCACCGGCCAATGGCAGCTGTGAATTTCTTTTGGGCAGTGTCGGATCACCAACTCCACTACTTTGAACAGGAGATGCTTCGTTCCGTCCACCAGACACAGCCATAGGAAGACTGTTCTTCGTAGGCACAGGAGGCGATGGAGTATCTAAAACTTTGTCAGCAGACGAAGACTTCCCAGCTGAAGAAGATGGAGTGGATTGAGCAGGTTCGAGTCCCACTCTAACTCCAGTAAGCAGGAACCTTCGATGAGCTGAGACATAAGGGTTGACGCTGTGTATGGAAACATCGCACTCGCGACAAAGTAAAGCCCTGTCCTCGAGGCAAAAGAAATAGCCTATTGTTTCCTGCAGTCATCATAACTAGTCGATTGACTACTTGATAGGAATATACTAACAACAAACCAGCAGTGGTAGGCGGGGAGGGCAAAGAGCAAACTAGACTTAAGAGAGACAATGAAATAAAGTTGATTACACGTTCTTCCCTCACTAACCCCCTGCAACACAAATTCGAAGCTTAAAGCCAACAATAGACAGATGCAAAGCAGCAGTCACGAGATATTACATTTAGGCAAAAAGCAAAGGTTTGGTACGACAGAACGAATTTAACATACAGCGTCTGTCCTGTGATATCTTAATTGTCTGCTTTCTGTATCGGCAATAATCACAGGAAAAACATTTAATTGTATGCATTATGTCCTCCTGATTGACCATTGAGAGCAGCAGAAGAGATTGAAGAAGAATGGAGGCCCTTAATTCTCTCGGCCCCAAATTCTATAATAAATGCCCGAGCTCTAGAAAATTGAGGTCAATTTGGGCAGAAAATCAAGATCGATTTAACTAAACAAGCTCTGTGGATGCGTATATCCCTCTACAGCTCAATAACCAACGACTTGCTCTCGCTTTACTATTTGTTTGTATATTTTCCTAGGCTCCTCTTTGGCTCCTTAATTAACAATGGCAACCAGGCAACGATCGCAATTAAAGGTTGAACACAGCGTGTAGTGTAGTGGTACAACACGTAGTAGCGGGAAACAACTCAGGAAGTTATGCAGGGGATTGATCTAATGTACTCAATAATTATTCATTGTGAACATGTTGGCTGTTTTAAAAGAAAAAAAACGCGCACACACATATGTTAAGCAAGTAATTACTAAAAATTCAACAGGAAAAAAAAATAGAGCTACAAAATTCAGATTGAGCATCCATAGTTAATGGCTGACGAAGGAAATTAGGCTCCGGGAAGAAAATAGCATGAACTTAATTTAGTAATCACACCATAACTTAATAGTAATAATCATAATATAATAGGAATAAATAGCTTAGCCACCGCAATAATAGGAAATAATACCTGACAAATATCGCACTTAGGGATCTGGAAAGCAGAATTAAAGAGAGAAACACGCTGATGCTTACTAGCAAGCTTATTGGCAGCATGAACTTTCTCATCACAATCCCTACAGAGAGCAGCTTCATCGGCACAACATAGCACCGTAGCTTCCGCCGCTTCACAAACGCTACACTGAATCTTCATATCTTCTACTTCACCACCGCCTCCTTCTCCAGTCTTCCGGAATTCTTACCACACACTGGAACAGAGAGGCGGAGAGTACATGACAGTATATGTGTATATATATATATTTTTTATTTTTCCTTCCTGGAACTCTTGCCCCTTGGATTTCTCCGGATAATCTTCTTTAGTCGCAACCCTAACGCAAACACAGCAGAAGAAAGAAGGAAAGGGAGGGGGGGGGGGAGGTGGTGAAGATCTGGGCTTGGTTTCAATATTAGGTAGTTGTGAATTGTGAATTATGTGTATAACCTGCAAGTGCAATGAATGTGGTTTGATTCTATGTGAATTGTCAATTTCCCTTTTTTTTTTTAAACAAAAAAAAAAAAAAAATCTCCTACGGGTACGGTGATGAGGTAATGCATGCACCAAGCAACCAGTCATTCTCCAAATTTAAATTAAAAATCATGGGGGACCTGGGCCTAGCCGCTACTAGTTGCTCACCACGCGATTGATAGTAGATCATAATAAGCGTTAACATAAAATAAAAAATAAAAAAATCTTATAACTTATCCGCGGAATAATGAATGCGTTACTTTAACTACCAAGCAACGGATTGGTAAAGGTGATTCTTGTCGCCATTTTTACGAAACCTCTCGTATTTTGCTGTTAGGTTTGCTTTGGTAAAATTATCAGCTCAAGTGAACTAAAACTAAACAACACAGTGATAGAATTGTTGATATATCAAATAATTTTAATTAAAAATATGATAATGGCAGTCAAATATAATTAAATATATATATAATAAATTATAGATTAATTTTAATTAAAATTTTATTTTATTTCAAATATGCTCAAGCCTGACATAATATTACTCAAATTTAGAGCAAGTAACTTTCTTTAAAAGTAGATTGTGAATTAAGTTTGTTACAGTAAAAAAAAGGTTAAATTAAAAAAATTAATCTAATTAATACAAACAATATGATTAATCTAATGTAGAAAATAAAAAATCTAAACGAGCCAAATCTGTAATTACTGTTAATTTGGATGAGTTATATTTGTAAGTTGTTGAGGTTGATTTATTTATACATATATGCGCTGATATCTGAAAATTAATTCTCCACTTATCCAACTATATATTTGTAAAGGTTTTTTCTCTTGAAAAAAATATAAAAATAAAATAAAGAAGAAAAAGCGTTACTATTAACTATTAGCTAATGTGTGGACTACCTTTTATTATTATTTATATTATAGAATTATTAAACTTAGTATAAATTTTTAAAAACTGCTTAGGACTTTTTTTTTTTACATAGTTACAACGACAATAAAAAATAAAATATAAAATAAGTATACTAATATATTTTTTTTAGATAAATTTAGATTTTGGTTTAGGTTTTACATTAGCATTTTTCGTAAACCACGTACCGGCAGTGTTGTAGCCGTGTAGGTGTCTGGTGGGCAACTGGACATCGTTTTCCATCTCGCTGGCTTTGTCAACAAGAAACCCTGAAGGAAAAAAGATCTCCTCGCCCCCGGGCACCCCACAACCCTGGAAACAGAACCTTTTGGTACGTCCATTACACGCTGTTACGTCGCAAGCCATAAGTCCTCCCCCCTCCTTTTTGTTTCGTTGATTTACTTGATGGACCCTCTGCCAATCATAGCTTCAATTGCAAACCACGAATAGATATCTATGAGCTTGAAATTGATGCAAACTAAATTTAGGTAGTAATATGGTATGAATTTGTTTATGAAAATTAGATCCTGTTTTGTCAGTTATAATAGAATAAAGCCTGCTCAATCTACAAAAGTTGCGGCTCAAAAAATAAAATTATTATAATTAGTATTATTATATAATAGTATCTGCGTCTATAATTTATTTTACTCTTTTCTAAAAGGCGAAATCCCTCGCCCCCAAGGCCTCCAACCTACCTGTCCGACAGTCTGGTTGGAGCAGGTAAATTACGGTGGCTCAGCGGCTGAGCACATGGTGGTCCGGGATCCAGGACGCCCACAAGGAGCCACCCCCACAAACGGATGGTTGAAACTCCCACACTGCAGCTTGTCCCTCGAAAGAATCGAACCGTGGACCACTCCTTTCCAACAACCATGCCCCAACCAATTGGGATACGCCCGCACGGACTATAATTTATTTTACTGAAACACTTATCGATGAACTAATACGGAGAGAAAATAATAAAAAGAAGAAAGGGAAAAAAAATTTCTAAGAAAATTGTAAATTTTATATTGAAGTAAATTTAAACATATTGTATATCCATTTATCCATGCTAAAAAAATTTATTGATAAAAAATAAATATTGTAACTTTTTTTAATATAAGCTTTACACATGAACCTATCTCTAGCGTAGAAACGAAAAAAGAAAAATGAGTGTTTTATTATTATTATTCTTTATCATTCAATCTTTTGCTTTATTGCCTTTCTTTTCTTTATTTTATAGAAAAGGTAAATAAATACCTTTTATCCCTACCGCTAAACTCAAGGAATAAATTTTATTAGAAAAAATCTAATACAAATAGAAAACATTCGGCAACTTGACTTAATATCACCATCTCCGATAATTCTTATGACGTGGACCACAAAAACCTTATTGAATCAACTGGCCGAGACTTTTTAGGTGTGATAATTTTCTTCGTTGGTTTGGAATTCTGTTGAGAAATTTTCGTTTGAATTCCAGTTAGTTTTCAAGGGGAGAATTCAAAAATCATGTTTGGAAATTCTTATCTTAGACTAGGTTTGAAGTCCCCATTCCCAAACCCACCTAAAATAATGCGTGTGTGTATAATTTTTTTATATAGAATATAAATTAAAATTAAAATTTTAAAAAATAGGATCACATATCAGAAATAAGTTCGGGTTTCAAGATCAAGAATAAATCGGGAGTAGAAAATAAATCAAGAATTGGGTTAGGTATGGAGATTTGATCTCCATAGATATTGACTTGGGGAGTCCCCAATGAAAAACATCATAGATTAAGATAGATTTAAAAGTTATTTTTCTTATTAGGTTTAAGGATGGGGATAGATTCTTGTCTCTAATCTGCCCCATTGTCATTTCTAGCTAAAATTTAAGATAAAACTTACTTAAAAGAAAGATCAAAAGATAATAATCCTTTCGCCAATTTCTTAATAGATTCTCAAAATTAATAAAAGAATCACATTTTATGAGGTATTATTTGGTGTAACTGGTCATTCAAATAGCTTATAACTAGTTAAAAGCCACACAATAAACAATTATTAGTTAAAAATCTTATAACCAAAATCTTATTCCACACAAATGAATGTCTGCCTAAGCTACCCATTGAAGTAGCTTAAACTTTTATCAAATAAAAAAAGAAAAACTTATATTATTAGACAAATAATCTAATAATAATAATAATAATAATATTATTATTATTATTATTATTATTATTATTATTATTATTAATTGGAACTGATAGAGGAACTACCTTATTATAATTTAGACATCAGTTTAAGAAAATGATTACGAAAAGATACTTTTAAAAGTTAACTTTTGGTTTTTCTAGATAATTAATAGTTAAAGAGTTAATTGTAGATAAAAACACAACTATAAGATAACTATTTTTTATAAGTCATCTACCCCGGGCTTATTCTCTCCAACGTATTTTCAAGACTTATTGTAATACTCCTTTCTTTTACAAAAACCTAGGTTATTTAGGATCTATATGGGTGGAGGTTAATTTTCATTAGTTTGATTCTTTATCACTTCATTTATGAGCTTGGAAACCCTTGCTGTGTTTTTGAAACGTTTTATTTAGGACTCCTTTTTATTTCTTATGATTTTGTTTTACATGAGACTTTCAAATCACTTTTGGAATATGAACTCTTTCGAAAATCTTCTTTCATATGGGTATTTGATATCATCATTTATATTTTTTTAGTATTCTAGGCTTTTTAAAAATATCAAATTTAGTTATTGGCGAAAGCATGCTATTTATATTCTCGATGTATCTTAATCGCATGTTTTGAACTTCGTTAAACCCTTTTTGGTTATCTGAAATTCACAAAACTTTAGGAATCATCTTATTTTAGTATTATTGAGCTAAATATGTACTAAAAATATTCCATTATTCTTCGTATAATTTTCAGATGTATTTTTTGACGTAATAAGTCGTCAAAACCAATTGATCTTCTTCCATTCATGCCTATGTTTTTATGAGAGTGATTCTAAGCATTTAATTTTGTGATAAGGTTGCATGTGAGACACCTACTTCCCTTCCCTATGTGGCACCACTCCCTTTGTTTGGGTGGTTGATATTTTGATAAATATCTTCCAATACTTAAGGCTTAAGTATAGTTATTGTGTATGCACTTAACAAATGTGTGACTTCCTTAACATATGATCTTTGAGGTAGATGAGTTGTAGCTTCCTTTTTTAGAGAACCTAGAAGTAGGTATGTGTCTATTGTGGATTCCTAAACTAGTTTGTCTTGGTAGTAGATGAGTTCCTTTTGGTTTGTTGAGTTATACATGATTAGGTCATTGTGTAACTTCATAGGGTAGTCTGCCTCAAAATCTAGTTGGAGTTTGTCTTGATTGTGTGTTATTGTTTTGGTATGAGGCATTATACCTTTATTGTTAAGAGGTTGTTTTGATATAGGTAATATGTGCACTACCATTTATTCATATATGATTTTATGAGATGTTTGGTAGTGTTTCATGTTAATGCATGTATAGTCTTGATAAACGCCCTATTTTTATGAATTTAATCCTTATACTTTGCATTAACTTTTATTTAAAAGGCCAATTTAACCTTTGTCTAGCCATAGGTATTCATTTGAGATCAATCATGAATAAAATGAGCAAAAACAAAATGTTTTGAAGATTTTTACAAATATAAATGACACCTATATTATTCAAAAGAAATAACAAAACAATCTTTGGTATTTTGAGAATAACATTTTTATCCAAGCTCCAATTAAAGTGATTCATGTTGCATTGAAAATCTAAGATCAAGGACTACAAATTTCATGTGTGTCATTTTTTCTTAATTGTGTTAATGTATGATCAAAATTGTGTCGGAAGTTAAAGATGTCAATTAGAAGATGTTGAATTTCACTATGGGATAGTCGTTTGACCACCCCTCTAACATAGGTCATCCTGAGCCACTAAACCAACCATAGCAGCCTCAAACTTCATACAAATACTCCATTCGTATGAAAAAGAATTCATTCTATTATTAAATTTTTATATAAAAAGTAAAGTTATTTTAGAAAAGCTAAAACATGTTTTCTATTTTTACCTTTACTTTTTTGTAATTATATATGTATTAAATACTTTATTATTTATCAATGAAGGATGTAGGTATAATTTTAATACTATTTTTATTACTTTCCTATAAAAGTGTGCAAATTAACAGGGTGAGTTCCTTTTTTTATACGGATGGATTATTTTTTAAATCTTTCCTAACTTCTATCTTACCTTTCTACTAACCTAATATATATACTGTAACCTTCTTAACACCTATATAAGCATCATTAACTAAAATCCAAAATTAATTTCCTCCACCTATGAGATTCAAGAGTTATACTTCCCATCATCTTCAACCTTTTCCCCTCCATCTGTTCTATCATGTCGTGCTTCTAATCCATCATTTCATTGTTAAATCATTCAATTTAATCATCACATATACTCAATTCATCCTTGAGGAGATACACAATGAAGAGTGCAGAAATCACTCCAACTTTTGAAGTCTTTACATAAAGGTTCTCAACACATGCTACTATTGGCCGAGTATGTAGGAAGATTGTGCCAACTATGTTAGGAAGTACGATAGATGGCAAAAATTTGCCCAAGCTATCCACCAGCTTGCAAACCATTTGCTCCCCATCCACACTCCATGGATCTTCATGAAGTGGGGAATGAATGTAACAGGGAAGATGGCAATGGCGTCTTGATAACGCCAATACATGTTGATCCTTAGTCACTACTTTACCAAATAGGTCAAAGTTAATTCCTTTGATCACGTCTGGGATAGAAAAGGTAAAATTTTCATTTTGAAGAGCATTATTTGCCGATTCAATATATCTAGGGAAATCATTATAGATAACAGCTCCTAGTTTATCTCCAACTATTTTCAATTATTTGCATATAATGGGGGATCAAATTGCATTTCTCAACCCCATGATATCCCTAGGCCAATGGATTGGAAAAATCAACAACAAATGACCATCGTGGCCATACTAAAAAGAGATCCAGTTAAGTCAAAGGGAATTGGGCTAATGAGATTCTTGGAACCCTCTGATCATACAGGTTCACCGCATGCTCATCCATAAGGGAATCCCCCCTTAGCCTTAGCATACGCCACATAGGTGGTGTTTCTCCTTGAAGTAAGACTCCCAACAATTAGAATGCAATTCATTGATGAGTAATAAAATAATCAGAAATTGTTGTATAACTTTAACACCATTGACAAATGAATGAACTTGACATTTATCAAAATTATAACCTACTAATAGAGAGCAACCCAACATTTTAACCAGATTATTCGAGTGCAATATTTCAAGGAGCCTGAATGGATGTCGAAAGAGGTTTTGCAAAGCACCTTTGAGCCCAACATAGGTAAATTGGGTCCATACTAGGAGGGTCCTTATAAGATTATCAAGATAATAAGTTGGGGAATCTACAAGTTGTAGGACCGAGACAGAAGAAATATCAATGACAACTAGAATACCACACATATCAAATTATAGCATCTTTAAGCAAAGAACAAGTAAGGTCTCTTCTACCCTACACTATTCCCTAGCATTGGGAAATGTCCCACGTCCCCATTTCTATGCTATATGTGTTACATGAAATTGAATGATACAACACTCACAAAAATATAACATGTGATAAGTGTTCACTTACTTTAATGCACCATTCATTCACACTTTTATTGTAGATTGCAAATGACTATAATTGTATTATGAATTATTATTAATATTAATTATTAATTCATCATTATCAATATTATTCATTCTTCGTTATTCGTTATTAATATTATTATTTGATATTAATTAGTAATCACTAATATGATTAATAATTAATATTAATAATTATTAATTATTCATTGCTATTATTATTATTATTATTATTATAAATGATGAGCTATTATTTAATATTGTCAATTACTAATTCTTGATATTACTATTCATCATTAACTATAATTATGATTAATCCATAATTTTTAATATTATTAACTATTAATATTATTAATTATGATTTATTAATATTATTTTTAATATGATTAATTATTAACATTATTATTTATTATTAAACATATTAATTATTACTTATTATTAATTTATATATCATAATAATATTAAATCTAAAATAAATAAAAAGATATATTATAATAAAATAAAAAATTGTTAATATATATGATTTCATTTTAGATTAGATACATTATCAAATAATATTAAACATAAACAAGACGTGTCTATCAATCATTATTATTATTATTTTAGATATATTATTATTTCATATCAAATTAGAATTCGGATGGAAAAACAAAGAGATCTCTATTATCTTATTGATTAATATTAGTGACTATTATACCCAAAATCTTCATGTATTTCTTCTTTGCCTCAAACTTTATATTCTAAAACAAAACTTTCATTTAGTATTTGGAATAAAAAAATATTGAAAATAAACTATATAAATGTTAAACCATATTTAAAATTATCAATATATATTATATATCTTCATCATTTGTCTTCACAAAGAGATATATTGCCAACCTTATCATATTTATATTTACTATTTTCAAAAGTAAAGACTAATGCATCTCATGAATAAAAAAATTATGAGTCAAAGAAATCTTAAATTCTTACCATTGAATATCGGTCAGTCTAATTTAATTTGATTTGATGTTATTTTATTTGTAAAAAAATTCATGTGTTTATATACGTATTATAATGACTACTATTATTTAAGATATGCTTTAAATTTTCTAATCTTATCTTATATTATCCGATTCGTTGAAATCTGATTTATAAATGATGAAAATAATTACAAAATAAAATTACCTTTAAGCGATGAAAACTAGCTTGCCCACTCCAACACACACCAAGAAATTCCATATTTTTTATTTTTTATTTCTTTCTTTCATCGTCAAATTCAAAACTACGATTTCCCATCAATTTCCACCGGGAGAAAAAAATGTTTTTTCCGCATATTTTGTTGATTGCCAAATAAAAAATAAAAAAATAGGGTATTCCCGCCAAGCAACCGAAAACGTTAGTTTTTCATACTTTCGTGCTTCCCTCAAAGACGTTTCCCCTCTCTCCCCCTACTCTGATTCATTATCAAATCTAGTCCAACGAGCAGGAAATTCACTTGGGATTCAAACGATTGCTTAATTTGCAGCATAGTGCAGAGCATTTGCGGGAAGCCAAATTTCTTATTTTGGTGAGCTCTCTCAATTTTAGTATTGATTGATTTCCCAGTGCCATATTTAATGAAATTGTAAATTGATTGTTTTTTTCGACTCAAGATTCAAATTCTAGGGTTTCGTTTCGGAGCCTAGTGTTCAAATTCAATGTACTTTCATCCTTTATTGCATTAAGACATTTTAAGTGATAATTAGAACAAAAAATCACATCGGCGTCTTTGAAGTCGTGCAGAGCTTCTGTGGTGTATTATTGACTGGCTGTATGACTTGAAATCAGGATGTTCTGTTCCGCGTGCTATAGTTGGTGTTTTGATTTATTTCATTCAATTTGCTGACGACAAAAGACATTTGCCTGTTCCTCTTGCATCAACGACGGTAATCCAGCAGTCAGCTCATGCTTTTGTGTAGAATGCTCAAGATTAAAATTCATCCGTTTGACCTATTATATATGGAGCATATACAGCTGTAGTCTCCCATGATACAGACGTCACAGTGATATGACCTCCCACGCCTCAAACTAACTTCACTGGCTTTGAATCCTTTTTCACATGTTTCTTGTTACCTAACCGCGCATGGAATTGAATCTGTTCTTCTGAAGGTTTAAATGAGGTGCAATGCATGCTGGAGAGAGCTTGATGGTCGAGCTGTCTCAACTACCTGTGGCCACCTCTTGTGTATCCTGATGGTTGGGGCTAATTTAGTTTAGCATTTCTGTGTGCCTGACCTGAAGTTTCTTCTTCTACGTTCATTCTCTTGGTCGCTGAAAATATTTCAGTACATATAGGACGCCCTTAACATCATTATAAGGCACCGAAGATGCAAGCAAAATCCTCAGCAGTGATGGAGCCTGTCCCATATGCGATCAAGTGCTATCTAAGAGGTATTCGTATTTCTGACTTCTGTGATGATGTTTTCGCTTGGCTAAATTTATGAGTATTTCCCATATGGATCCTGTCCTTAACATTATAATTACAAGCCACATGTTTTCAGTGTTCGAGACCTTAGACTCATATTTATCAACTCTAAAGATATCAACCATTGCACTCGTTATTATATAATGTCAGTGTCCTGAATAATCCATACTGCATTCACCCGATGAGCTAATTCTAATTCAGATGAGCAGTGCCAATCGGCAAGACGGCAACAAACAAAAATCTTACTTGTTCTTTGCTTCAGTTGCTGTTTGATAAATGCCATGAGGCAGCATTTTACAAACACTCAATGACCCTTTACTGTCGAAGATATGAGTCACTGAAATCTCTTTGTTTGACAGCAGTACCTACAACGTACTTTATGGTGGATTTGTCTTCTCATTTGTTTTACTTTCGACATTTCAGTCTTATGAAGCCGGTTGATGTCAGCCCGACTGATGAATGGACAAATGTGAGCAGAGATCTGCAGAACTTTCTTTGTTAGAGTAGATTGGTTCTGCCTTGTGTCAACCTCTGTGCATCTCAGGCATTTATTGTTACGCTAGTTCTTAGTGTTCTTATTGTCATTTATTTCCATCTTGCAGATGGCAATGATTGGAGTCTCTCCACAAATTTGTATCCTTATTTCCTGGTTATATTATTGTGCTAATTGTATGAAGTTCCCTCTGTTATTTATGAGTTAGGAACTTCCTAATATACGATGAGGCAGTTCCCTCGTTCCATCAGGAAGGGACGTGTAATAGTTGTTATGTTAAACTGGATATATTTATTTAAGTCTTCCCTTAAGCCTTCTCAGTGATGAAAAGTGCATATAGGAGCGTCATGTTCTATATTGGGCAAAAGGAATTAGAAATGCAGTGCAAGATGAACAGGGTTGTGGCCCAGTACAGGCAAAAATGTGAAGCAATGCAACAGAAGTTCACAGAGAAACTAGAACAAGTGCATACTGCATACCAGAAAATGGCCAAGAGGTGCCAAATAATGGAACAAGAGATGGAGAGCTTGACAAAAGATAAGCAAGAACTGCAAGAAAAGTTTGTTGAAAAGTCAAGGTGAACTAATGAGATCTGGTAGTTTTATTCTTCCCGCATCCTTGCTTCAGACCTCATATCGTGCTGTGTAATGACAGGCAGAAGAGAAAACTCGACGAGATGTATGATCAGCTGAGAAATGAGTTTGAGTCAGTGAAACGTTCAGCTATCCAGCCTGCTTCTAGTAACTTCTATCCACGAGCCAATCCTGATCTATTTTCTAATCCGACCAATTTCATGGAAAACCAAGATCCTATCAGGACGGGTAAACTGCTGTCTTTTTCCCTCCAAAACCACAAATAAGTGCTTCTTTATTAATATTTTCCTGTGCTTAGACTCTAAATTCATCATGCTTCGATTATTTCGAGGAAAACCGGTTGACTTATTTGTTGCAGATTGGGGGGTTTTCACTCCTGAAACTCCAGGGCAAAGGGAAGACATCTGGCCAGCGAGGCAAAATAGTGGCAATTCTGGACCATTTGACATCTCGAGCAGCTCACCAGCAAAGCAAGCAGCAGCCTCAATTGATGTAGGAAATAGAAGGGCCGGTGCTCATCCTGTGTTTGGTACAGGAGCTAGTAATCCATCAATGACATTGAGGAATCTAATACTGTCTCCCATAAAGAGGCCTCAGCTCTCTCGTAAACGCACACATTTGTTCACGTAAGCCCGTCATGTCACCTCATCAAAATGTACCTTTGCTGAAGTTGAATTTTATTCTTTTGGCCACTTAGGCTGTAAGGCTACATGTGCAAGGCTCGGCTTTATGTTGTGGAGATAGCTAAGGGAGTGTTTTCTACCATTGAATAGCAACATTTCTTGTCTCAAGCTTGCTTATGATATTCATACAACTCTACTACCGTATGTAATTACTTCCATACCAATGATAAGTAGATTAGTGGTTGCGTGGGTCATGGTAGGGTTATTAATTCTAGATAAATTCCATTATTCTTTCATATATAGCTCAACCACATCTGTAAATGAATTGAATAATCAATTTGATCTTAGCTCCACTGGGATGAAATATCTATCTCATTTTTGAAGCATGGAAGCAACATCACTTTTTCATTGAGCAAATATAGTGTTTGTAGGCCATCCTCTATCTTGAGAAGAAAGAAAAAGAAGGATGATTTTGGAAGGAAATGAATACTGTCAATGATTCAACGTCATTGTGGCTTTGTGATTTTTTTAGGTGTGGGATGGTTTTACAACGTAAACTGGGACCATAGGGAGTAGTTGTTATACGAGAAAGAATTTACATGTACTAGTCAATCGACAATGAGTAATGCACTAGTTTACAACAAGCTTGCACATTTCATTGCTTGATGTGGAGTAGCCAAAGCTACTACTTTTAGAAGCAACATTGGTATCTCAGTGTTTGACAGCGCGGTGCTTGCTTTGCTACTATATGGTGGGTATTCAATAGTGGTGGCAAATGGATCCTTTGGGTCAGATCAAAATTAAATTGTTATGTAATTGGGTCAGCTCTGGATCTACTTTGAGTCGGGTGTGTTTTTGGTTGTGTTACTTCGGGTTAGGGTTGGGTTTGATTAGGTTGAATTAATAAGTTTGGTGTGAATCGGATCAAAGCAATGACAAACTCATTAGGTTTCTCAGATTGAGTATTAATTAGGTTTTAAGTGGGTCTATAGACTTTGGATCGAGGTTCAGATTGAGGCTTAGGCCAAGTGATAGGTCGGGTGTAAATTGAGTTGGGCTAGTGTTGACCCATCAGATTTTTCAAGTTAGGGTCAATCTCAATTCTATGCTCTATAGACACTGGTTTAGATAGGGTATGAGTTGGGTAAAATTAGATAATACTCTTTTTTTTATAGAAAAATTAACTTCAATTATTTTAGTCACCAATTGAGGTTTTGAGTACAACACCATCACAATAAGAGGGCATTCGTTTCTCTAGCCATACAACCATATTTTGTTGACTTTTATCCTCTTTTAGTAGGGTATGTTAAATTATATTTTAATCCCAATAATAATGTTTAATCCCACCCTGCATGATTGTGAAACTTGAGTAAGGGGGGAAATAGGAATTTGTGTCTTATACAACCTAAAATTTATGTTTTCTTAGCCTAACAATAGTTATTTTACATTTATAGAGAAAATGGTTATGATGTCTTTAGGGCGGTTTGTAGGGAGGAACAACAACACTATAAATTGATAAGATGATATAGAATGATGCACCCTATTAGAATGAGCCAACATAGTCTAAATGCCATTTGTGCCTTTCATCCTCATCATTTATCTAATTTGACTCTCTTTTATAAGGAAACCATAGAGTGAGAATATTATGGGGAGACTAACCCTACAGGGTGAGAGACCCTGTAGGATGGTTATAGAGGTGCCATAGGGTGAGATAGGGTGAAAGAACCTATAAGGCAAGAGACCCTATAGTATTTTCACAAGGTGAACGGCCCTATAGGATGGTTATAGGGTGAAAGCTCATAATCACAAATTGTGTCTACAATTATTTCTAACAATGATAGAAGCTAAAGATTATTTTTGCCCATGAGTAGTCCCCAATTCTAGAGATAAATTTCTTAACACATTGTAATAGACCATCCTAAAATCCTTTAAAATGTATCTAAAATTATGTGGATATAAAATAAATTAGTTTTAGTTTCAAATTAGATTGAAATTCTCTCAAAGATTGACAATTTTATTCTTGACCAACCAACCGACTAGTTTGCTTAAACCGATCGACTAGTTATCTTATAATTCCATGTCCTTTTCTTATTTTGATTTGAATCTCTTTTGATATTTATGAAAACTTCTACTTTAAATCTATTTGTGCTAATGAGCATATTTTGTACTTTGGAATTATTTTTATATTATTTAGATCATTCTATGATTTTATCTAGTTAATTTTTTTTTTCAAAAAGCACTTTTTAAGACATATCTCACCTTTTCTCTTCTCCCCCACTTTCCTATCTCTCTTCTAGAAGGTGAGTTGTGCGCTTGAATTCTTACCCATCCTTCCAAACTTACCAACCTTCTATAATATTTCCCTCTATGAATACACTCAACCTCCCTCACCTCATCAAATGTTTCTCTTAAACTTGGTTGCTCACACTCAACTAAACCAATTATATATATTTCTCTCTTATAGATGTCAACCAGACCTCCCTTCGACACCCTCTATTCCTGATTCATTTCATTTCTTATCTATTTTTATTGATATCTTCTTCTGTTACCTTAGCAAAAATTTGCTAAGTGCTTAGTATTCCTCATTCTTCTCCTTTTTCCCCTATGCTTAGAAAAAATAAAGGCTTGCCTCTTATTTTCTCCCCTTCCTTGGTCAAATCTTGTCCCTTATTTCTTATCTTGATCTTGGTTTTAGTTCTCCCTTGTTCTCTTAAGTAAGGAAGGATTAAGGTTTGAGAAGAGTTGAAGATTCTAGCTTCTTTTTCCTTGGAATTCTATTTCTGAGAAAAGGTTGATTTGCTTTTTTGTTTTTCTCCTTATTTTTCTTATAATTTAGTTTGATTTTAATGGAGTTTTAATGGTTTTGAATTTTAATTATATTAGGAATCAAGGTCCTTCTAGATATCCTTCAAGTAGGAGTTTTGTGCTAGAAGAATTATTTTAAGGTAAGGCATTCTAATCTTTAATATAAATGAGGGTTTTTATGCTTGTTTTGGTTCCATGTTCTTAGTATGTTTTTGCGTTAGGCATGGGCTAATTGTTGTTTAGAATTTAAGCATGTGGTAGAATTTCTATAATTTCTTTCTAAAATTAAGCATTATTGGTTTCTCTTATTTTTATGCATGAGTTGGCAATCTGAATATGATTTGGTTTAAATGCCTACATCACCGTGTATCCATGTGATTCAATATGTGCAACATGCCTCGTTATGTGCTTTATGACATAGAAGCATGCAAGGATTAATATAGTAAGTTTTGGTAAATTTTGGTGTGTGTATCACAGGTCTAGGTGTTGTCTTACCTAGATTAGTCGATAGGTTAGTTGAACCCATCTATTGGTTGTGTGAATAGTCACATGGTGTGGAAATTTTGGTTGGCTGGTTGTAAGATCAATCAATTGGATTGATAAACTAGTTGACTGGTTTCTATGAATAGTTGATCAGTTTGCCAAATCCATCGATTGGTGACCATATGACCAAAGTGGTTGAGTCTCTACTTAAACCCATTGACCAGTTGGACCAAACTCATTGATCGGTTGGACCATACCCATTGACTAATTTTCTATGAATAGCCGATCGGTGAGACCAACTACTCAACTAGTCTATTAGTGTTATTTTTGATCTAGATATAGTACAGCCAGATCATCAGTATGTATCAGGGAATGATCGATTGGTTTGTTTGTATGTCGCCTGATTCATTTGTTAATTGTTCTTCTTCTTTTGGACCTTTTATGTTTATACCTCCATGTAATTACAACATTTAAATTATGATTTCAACTATGTTCACCCTAAATTTAATAAGAATCATAATGATAACATTTGGGACATAAATTGGTTAAGTTTAGTGTCATCTCTAAACATCCAATTGGTGGCTTTTATGACTTATGATGTTCTTGGTGTTATCACTTAGAAACACCCAATTGGTTATTTGTGAAATTAATCTATAATTTGTGATATCACTTGATAGTTATTAATAATGGGGTAGTTGATTAATAATTTCGCTTTAGACTTTTTCTCTGACTCATGGGGTAGTTGATTAGGAGTTAGTGGATGGGTCACCCTGTGGTTTATATGTTTACTCAATACCTACTTCCCTCTTTATTGGGTTGTGGTCAATAGGAGTTATGCGTATATCTTTGAAGTATAGGACTATACTGGAGCAAGCAGACATGGCATTAGTGTCCAGTTCAGTTGGGTGAGGTATCCTAGTATAAGGCCCCTAGCACTTTGTACTGTCCATTGATTAAACGGGTGTGATATCTCAACTTTTTTAGCCTTCACAGTGGAGGCATTCAAGGTTTGGTGGGTGAGATATCCCACTAAAAGCTCCGTTGATGTAATCCGATCACACGTGGTGGCGTGGTATCCTAATTTGTGTTAGCTCTCGCAGCAGGTGCACTCAATGTGTGATGGGTGTGGTATTCCCGGAGAAAATTCCCTTTGATATATCTTGACCTCGTATAGTGGGTGCAGTATCCCATTGTGTTTACTTTGTTGCCATGAATTTTGCTCATGGTGGAGAACTAGGTGTGGTCGAACAAACTATCTTAATAACTGAAATTTATGTGATCGCAAAAGGAAGATCTATAATATGGTTTGCATTCTGTGGACTATAATGCATTTATCGGAATACTATTCTTCCATGACTTCCAAGAAAGCATGCCTTGTTGTATTATTACCACGAACCTAAGTGTTAATTTATATTGATATGCTTATCATCATGCTACTATATGAATTCAATGTGTTGCATGAGTCTTACCATGTTTTAGGTAGTTTATTTTACCAATACTTCACCATACTGATACTATACTTGTGCGGTCACTGTGATGATTCGACTTCTAGTCCAAGGAGTAGAGGATGATTTATAGGGGTATGATTCTTAATTAGAGTATATTGAGGATGAAGATGTGGGTCATTAGATGATCATTGCTTGGGGTTAGAGATTTATGTTTATGCATAAGGGTTAGGCTAACCAGTTCAAGGTGTTTTGTCTACTGCGTTGGAAATTTTTTTCCTTCCAGCTATTTAAACATTTAACTTTGATTTCTTGTATTTTGATGTTGTGAACTCTCATACTCTTCCTATCTATATTATTGTTCTCGTCTTTGCCATCATTAGTATTGTTGTATTATTATTATGAGAATGCATCTTTTCATTCATTGCTTTGTTTAGCCTTACATCAGGCATATGTTAGGTGATGATTACACTTCTCTCACAGTTGATGTGGTGGTAACATCCCTCGGTTTTTATTTTCAAACACTTCTGCATTGTATTCAAAACAAAATTTTCTAGTTTGTAAATTAGGGATATTACACACATGCCATGTAGTCTTGACCCTATCCTACCTCCTATATAATATAGGATAACATGAGCATATGAAGGAGAGCCTTCGCCATTTTAAGGGAAAATTGGAGCTTAAATCAAAGGCAAAACATAGGGAGAAACCTATAAAAACATGAGACAAGCCATAGATTTTCAAGCTCAAGGTTGAAGATGAAGTGTAAGGAAGAAAGATGATCGCCCACCTTATCTCTAGCAATAACCCTGTAAGGTGTACTCTTCTTTATTCTTTCTATTTCTTACTTCTACCTCCTTAGTAATTTAGGTTCTATTCTCATAATGCACTAAGTTGTTTTGTGGGGGAGAATCATGACAATCCCAAGCTTGTATTGACTTGATTGATGTAGTATTATGTTATGCTATCAATTTATGGTTATTTCATTTGTAATGCATTGAATGTTGTAAAATATTATTTTTTTTTATCACATATGACTTCTACTTAGTTGAATGAAGCCTAAGAAGGATAATCTCAATGACAAAGGCTAAAATGGTGCCTAATTCGACATATAAATGTGTTTAAGGTTATGCATTAATACTAGAAAACTCACTATGTGACATTACTAGGGTACATGTACCAAGATGGTGACTACTCAAGGGTATACTTCACCATGAGTGAAGCCTGATGACTGAATGAGTGTTGGTACCCTATAGGGTCTTGCATGCTATAGTGTGATGGTTTAATGGTAGCAAGGTGAATTATAACTCCTTTCCCACAACTTTATTTCCCGGTATTTTCTACCCTATCTATCTTATCTTGTCTCGTTAATTGTTTATCTTTTCACTTGTATTTGCTTTCATAGTTAGTCTTACCTTGCAACCATAGTTTTAAAAATCATAATGGACCGGCCGATTTGATTGGTACACCGGTCAGATTATATATATCGGTTCTCATAATCTTAGAACTAGTGAAAATCAGACAAAACTGATCAAACCAGTGACAACAGGTGAACAGGTCAAAAAATAGGTTGGAAGCCTCTCAAATTCATGTATAGTTAAATTTTTTATATATTTTATAATTTTTAACTTAATATGTGTCGCTGGTGCAACTAATCCTAACCACTGGTCAGACCACTAAACCAGTAAACTAATTATGATACTTATTTGATTACCGGTCCGATTTTTAAAACTATGCTTGCAACATAATTTATTTTCATTTCTTTATTTTGAACCCTATAACTATCCGACAATATTGCACTATGCCAGTCTTTACCTTGCAACATAGTCCCTATGAATTTGACACTATGGTGTTTATTATATTACTTGGGATAATTGTGTATACTTACACATTGTGTTGTGGCCATTTACTCATGTTCAAGTGCATTGCTTACATAGCCACACACTAATAATGTGGTTGCATTTTTAATACTTTAACAATGCTATAATATTTCTAGCTCTCATTGGGAGAGATATGCTTATGTTTATATCATTAGAAATGTTTTATTGTATCACATTAGCCTTCCACCTAACATCAATTTGATGAATGATCACATCTCTTTTGAGTTAGATTCGGCTGTTTCACCATCGACACAAAAAAAAAATAGTTGTACAAATTGAATGTTACAACAACACCCCATCCCTTGTGTTTCTTTATTAAACTTTGTTCATCACATGTTCTTCACGAAACTCCACACACTAATGTACCCCAATGCTACCACATTAATGTAGCCTTCAAGAAATTCTCAATTCACTCCAAACATCTAAACATAACACTTAATGCTATGCACAATCAAATGTAAGTCCCATTCAACTAGATGCGGAATCCTTATGCACAATAACAAATTTTGCAGAAAATTTAATGCCAACAAAGTCTGCAACATTGTGACCTCATTGGAGCTTACAAATCTATCGAACAAAAGATCAAGAGAATCATCCATTTTGAATTATATGGGAAGACAGAAAAAGGTGGAGTAGCTGAGAAGATAGAGCATTCTCGACATCAGTAGTCAATTCCATACTCGGCCCTAAAGTTTGGGCCACAAATGTTAATAATGGCAACGATATTATCAGATAAGATCTTGCAATAATGTATATGGGTCGAGCCATTATCTAGACACCCTGATTCCCAACTTCGGAGTATTGACATGAAGGGGGATAATTTTTCAAATGCATAGGAGCGACTTAAATTTAAGAAGCTTAGTGGGAGAAGGATGTGGCAAAATCATTTGACGTTATATGTCAACAAGGACTGCTAGGACAAGTTTACAAGATTGGTGCCAAAGAAGAAAAGAGTGATTGATGCAGGAAAGGATACTCTTACTATCTAAGATTTTCCCACAACACAAATGGAAATGGACACGGAAACCATGAAGAAGATTGAATTTGTTGAGAATCGGCCACATACTAATCGCCAATTGGAGATACTTGATGGACGATTACAAATCGGTAATGTTGGGATGTTCAGATAGGACGTGTGGGGGGATAGTCCTCTTTATGTCTATCTTGTTAATATATTTTTATTTTATAAAAGTATTGTTATTATTTTATAAATAAAGTGTTTCATATTTTATTTATATATTAATCCTTAATGTAGTCCATGTTAAATTAGATATAAAGTTATTGGCCATAAAGTTTATGTTGCATGGTAATATGTTAGTAATTAAGTCTAATCTTAAATCTCTCTATCTAATTCTTGATGGTAGAATTAGAATTAAGTTATTATGGATAAAGACATGTGTATTGTGTGATAGGAAAATTAAGTAAGATAATTTAATTATCTTATTAATTAAATTTACCTTAATCTTCCTATTTAAATAATTTTTAAATTTAAATTTGAATTAAAGGGAGGAAAAATAGTTGTTGGCTGTCATATCCAACTCCATCCCTTTTTCTTACATTGACATGTGTGGGATTAAGGGTGTTGTAGATTTAGATTTTTCCTCTCTCTCTCTCTATCTCTTTCTGTAGAAAATTTTCCTTCTTGAATACATACACATATATCCATTAAAGATAAAGGAAGAGACTATTTTTCTTTAATTTTCTTAGTAATTTCTGTGTGAAATCAAAGAAAATAAAGAAATATAAATAAGGTCATCATTCATGTTCCTTGTTATAAATACGCACCATCGGATTTGAGAAAAGTGGAACAAAACCGTAAAATTCAACTCCAAAAATTATAAATTGTGAACTGGATGCAATTAATTCCGTCAATGGTAGAAGGTATGCTATATATATATATATATATATATATATATATATATATATATATAATATTTTATGATCTTAATTGCACATCAAGTTTGTTATTTTAAGTATTAAAATTTTATATAAATTTTTAATTTAATTGTGCATAAATTTATATAAATAATGTATTGATTATATGATTCATGTCATTTTATTGCCTAATGTATCTTCGGCCCAAATTTAATCAATTTAATAGTGTAGATGCTGACAAATCCAATGAAGTTAAGAGTACGGTACCCAGCTACGCTAATATCCTCGTGTTTGTAGCAACTGACCAAAGGTTTATGCCATATTGGCTCTGTTCGTGTCGCAAGCACCAGATTACGCAATTGAAGCCAAACATTCGGATTTTACGCAGTTAGACAGTGCTTTTTCTCTGTTCTTTTCCATTTGGCAATAAGTTGATATGTGTGAATGAAATTCAAGTCACAAGCATCCTATTATGACGGTCTTTAAGTACAAAGGTGTCCGGCTAAATCAGGGATGAAGCTACAGAGGAGAATTTAAGAGGCTACCACCCACAGGCATGTCTGAACCATCATAAAACAAAGACGGTATCTACTCAACTGAGCCGGGGAGGGACGGCTAAAAATAGTCAACAGCTCAAAAATTCCACACTTCTTATGGATAAATTTACCATTTCTTGGAATGGAAAGAAAACCAAAGAAACAATCCATAGACCATAGTGGCTACTATATACAACTGCTCCTTGATAACAATCGGGGTGGCAGAAATATTTTCAAAGATGGGGCTCTAGAAGATAATTCAACGACATCCCCAAGCTGGATAGGGTAAGAAAGATGAGAACCATCAACGTAAATGACACCCTCTTTAGAGGACCAAGCAAGTTCCATGGTCTGATTTGATCTGATTAGCCCATGCATAATTCCAGAATTTGAAGCTGGCGAAATAGGCTCTCTTACCATGTACTGAAGATCTTTCGACAACACGGGCATCCCAAATCCACCAGCAGAAAGCATCGCAGCTGTTGATCCAGCAGCTGTCGAAACCCTTAAACCACTTGATCTACAATTTACCAAGGAGGAGCAAGACTCTCCATCTTCTTTAAGCCTGCCCACAACAACTATAAACATCAAACTGCCATATCATTTGATTCATTTCAAATAGAAACTCTGGATTCAGATCCCTAGATACAGAAGGATGGTGCAATACCTGAATGAAAATCGAGAAACAGCAGCAGGGCACGGATGCGCCATCAAAGTATCATTTAAAGCAGAAACAGGTAAGGGTTGTGAATTTATACAAACCGATACCCTTGATAATTCATCAGGGATGGTTTGATTCTCAAGGATGCCATCTAACACCTGAAAACGGGAAGAAGAAGTTGATTTTATCGAATGCTCTGGTCAATAGAAATGTTGCTCTGGACTACCAAACGGAAGGACGTCATCAAGTGCGCTTGCCTGTTCAAAGTCGTTGACAGTAGCAGCACATAAATAGCCAGTACTCCTTGTAGCATCAAACTCATCAATGAACTGTTTAACCTATGCAAGAGAGAAACAATAGTCAAGTAGAGAGTGTACCATGGCCTGCGGGAAGTTTCAATCAAAGAAATATAAATACTAGTATATTACTAACCTCCTCAACCTGTGTGGGATCAGAGTTAACCCCGAGAACTGGAACTGAATCATCCATAAAGTGGCTAGCTTTTAGAAGAGTTCCATCACCGCCAACAGTTATAACCAAATCCACGTTGCGAATCGGTTGAGACAAATTGCTACGCAGCATGGGTTCCCAAACAACTGATTTACGCCGCAAGATATCTTGGCAAAAGTTTATTGCATCTTTGTGGACCTGACGCCTGCTCTCCAGATGGCTTGATATCTGCAGCATATAAATACGAACAAATTAATGAAACTCACAAACCTACAGGAGCTTTCCTGTCGAGAAACGATCTCGAATTCTAAACCAATCACTGACATGAAAAAACGAACGCGGCCATTGTTGCATAATAATATTTAGTAATAATCCTTATTTCATGTGCTGGTCTTGTAAGAGACATTTCATCGAACAGGTAATAGTCAATGTTTCATGGACAGGGAAAGGGTCACCAGGGCACCTTAGAATTGGAGATGCTCGAGGAACCATTGTAATGATGGCGAGCTGGGAATACATCCAAAGGCTTCCATAGTAAGAGCAATCTTCTCCTTGACATTTCCGAATCCTATCTGCAACCGGACTTTATCAGTTTATCGTTCAATTCCTCCACGTCGCTCGTACGTCGCCTAATAGTGTATTAATATTTTACCTCCATCGTTTAATATTATTTTTATTAGCCTTTGATTGAAGAGGTAATTGAGGTAAAAGTAAAAATAAAAATTAATTTAATAGGATTAAAATAATTCTCAAATCCTATAATTCTAAGTCCTAACTTAATAGATCTTATCTAAGGATATAAATATTATTTATTTTATTTTTTAACCTTGATTTATTTTAATATAGATAAAAAATTTAAAATATTTATCCTAATTTATTTAAATTAGAGTAATATCATCTAAATAGTATTTAAAAATACTTAATTTAATTTAACTTTAATTTTTTTTCTTAAATTAATTTTTTTATATTTATTTTTACTCTAATTTATCTCAATTCAAAATTAACACTCGACTCCCGCCAACTGGTCTTCACTCGTCTTTCTTCCCCCCGTCAGACTGCAGTGTACTCACAAATTATTATGCACTAGATTTTCACCGAAGTATTATGCAGGGGAGTTATTTAGAATGCGGCCGTATTTAAATTTTATGGATGAGGTTGGCATTAAATAAAAAATGATATTCTCTCATCTTCATTAAAAAGAATTTAAAAAAAATAATATACTATTTTAGAAAACAATAAATATAACTTTAGGATTACAATTACACTATTAATTTAAAAAAATTAATATAATACCTAATGTATTAAAGAAGAAACAAAAAAAATAAAGGTAAAAATTAAAAAATAAATATTAACTAATTAAAAACGATTTTTTTAAAGCAAAATTTTTCTATGTAAAAAAAAATCTTTATGAAATGGGTGAAGTATTAAAAAATAAGTTTAACTAGAATAATATAAATATGACAATCTAAAATAAATGTAGATAAAGTAACAACATAATAATATATTACTAATTTTTTCACACACTTTATTGAATACTATAGTTGTCGTTAAATAACTTTCATCAACATTTTCATCGTTTATTAAAAAATTTAATCCACTATAATTTGTAATTGATCATAATTAAATATCATTTTTTTTCTATTAAAAAGACCAATAAGTCTACCGCATGCATCATCTAAAGTAAAATTATAGTATAAAATAAATAAACAAATACACACACACACTAAACTTCATACTATAGATCATTGTCTTAAATAATTATAGTGTATGCAAACTCTATATTAAGTTGAAGGATTATGCTACTTTAAAAATATGGTGGAAATACTTTATTCAGAACTATCCAATAATTACAAAGAAGGTTTTCAACACAAAATAGTGCTATTATTTCTTTTTTTAATTCTATATCACTTATTATATTTTATATCCATTATAAGTATAGTATATTAATATTTTATTAGTTAGAGTATTTTAATTTTGTTAATATTTTTTTTCGATAAGTAGAATATTATTACTAATCGAAAAGGAGATTATAAGTTTACATTACATGCAATGACATCCAACAGACCTAACCACTGACTAAACTTTACAGAAAGGACATGGTTACTAAATAATCTCGAAACATGCATAAGAATACTCCTCATAAGGACTCCTATCTTCCTAGTTTTGTTCTGAAAAAGTCTAAAATTTCTTTCATGCCAAATAACAGCTATATAAGAAACAAAAAGAGCTCCCAAAATATACTTCTTCTTATGAGCCTGCCTTATTCTAGTAAGCAAAGATTTAATCTCTTGATCCCATCCTAAAATAGGATCACTTCTTCTAGTCTCATCCTACTGATGATAGAAAATGCACTGAGTGTCCACAGCCATGCCAATCTCCCTTAGCCTTGCTTTTGTCAAGAGTCGATTTCTGCATGCAAGCCAAGCAAGGAAACTTACTCTGGGAGTAGAAACAGGTCTCCAAATGAGGTTATACCAAAGACATTTATTCTGTGGAATTCTAATGGCCTTATATGCTGATTTAATAGTATTCTCCTTCTGATTTGCTATACGGGTTAATATGAACTCCTTCACAATAGGTCTGCTCTGTAGAATTATGAGAAAAAGCCATGAATTGTAAGATGATGGGGAAAAATCCCATACAGTACCTTGTTTAATGTACACTGCATGCACCCATTTAACCCAAAATGTATCCTTCTTTAATTTTGTTAATATTATATATATATATAGACACACACACACACATACGCACACATATATAAAAGAAGAAGAAGAAGAAAAGAACTTGCTAAATAAATTGCCCAATTATATCAGGACAAACATAAACTCAGCCCAATAACCTAATCTCCACTAAAGGTGAAATCAAAACCGTTGAATTCAAACAACTCCAATCTCCACTGTTCCTTTCAACAAAAATTCTATCCTCCGTCATGAAACAAATTGTAAAATAAAAGTAATAAGCTACATAATAAATTAATTTGTAGTAGTAATTTTCCAGTGAGATTTCCAACCTTCTCTTGAATATTTTACGCCACTTTATAAATATGAATCATTAATACCCCTCACTTTGTACGTACCTAAACTAAATATATAATCATTAATTACTTTTTATTTAAAATTCATAGTTTCCCCCAAAATAAACAGACATTCTACAGTTGTTTCCTACAGTCAGTTGGCTGAAACTATCAGTTAGTTTACATACAGATTAGATAGCCTATACTGTAGCTAGTTGATTGAAATTTCCAATTAGTTTAAACTCTATATTTATTGTCTGTTGTTGGCATGTGGTTTAAGAAAGTAAAAATATTAGCCAGTTTGTTATGAAGCTAACTGCTTCTAACTGTTCTACTATTGATTAGGACACGACAGATGCAAAACCATCAAGTCAAAAAGTTGCAGATAGTACTCACATGAGACGTGGATGATAAATGTAATTGTCATTTCTTATTAAACCTATGCATCTGAAACATGGGTTGTCACTCACTTCAGTTAGATGCATACATACATTGCATTGCATCCATGTTGATGGCATATACTCATACGACACCAAGTTTTTAATATATGGCGAATTCCTCGTATAGATCTCCTCTGGCAACACTCGACTACTTAGATGAATAACGCCATCAGCTGGTCATTACCGACTGAAGGGTTGGATAACCAAAGATCTGAGCAGTTCATCTCAAAAGGCAATATTTTATGTCTTTTAAGGACCGTCGCTATCTGAGCCTTAGTTACCATATCTGCAACATATGTCGACGCAACATAGCTATCCATGCTCACCACTTGATTGATATCAAGTAAGAGACGTATCAGCTGCATTTCCATGCATGACACAGTTGTTGGTTCTCTTAAGGCCAGTAATAAAATTGAAACTCAAAAGAAAACATAGAGGATATTTTTTTGACGCATTTTTCAGGTTGTCTTTCTTTCTCATTATATAAGCAAATAAAAAAACATAACTGCACCACTAACATTACAGCCTACGTTTTCTAAAATAAACTGCTCAAAATAAATGCTACCTTAGTTTTAGTAACTGCTGAACTTAAATCCTATGCATAACGTGCAAGTCATACGTAGACAATTCCTGGAGACAACTAGATTAACTCATCAATCTCCTCCTTAAACTTGTTGTCCTCCATTGACAATCCACACACCAATTTTCTCTCTCATCTCCAAGAACTTCAATCTTGCAAGTGACTTTGTCAGAATATCAGCACGCTGATCTTCTGTGCAAACATGCTGAATTTCAATCATTCCTGATTCAACACAATCTCTAATGTAGTGGAATCGGGTATCAATGTGTTTGCTCCTCTCATGGTAAACTGAATTCTTGCTTAATGCAATTGCGGACTGATTATCAATCTTCAGAAACACTTTCTTGACCTCGGTTTTTAACAACTCTGCCAACAATCGTCCCAGCCATACTCCTTGACATGCTGCTGCACAGGCAGCGATATACTCTACTTCACAGGAAGATAACACAAACACTTTTTGTTTTTGTGAACACCAACTAATAGGATTTGACCCAAGGAAAAATATTAAACCTGAGGTGCTTTTCCTATCATTAGTATCACCAGCTAGATCACTGTCAGAGTAGCCGATTAGTTTCAAGCTTCCTTCCTTCTTTTCATAAACACAACCGAGGTTTAAAGTTCCTTTCACGTACCGCAGTATATGCTTCACCGCGGCCATGTGCTCCGTTGTGGGCTTCTCCATGTATCTACTCACCATGCCGACAGAGAATGCCAAATCTGGGCACGTGTGCAATAGGTATCTTAAGCTGCCAACAATGCTTCGGTACAGAGTTGTGTCTACAGGTGGACTTGTGCTTTCCTTGCTCAGTTTCAGACGAGGTTCCATCGGGATTTGCGAAGGGTTGCAATCTTTCATGCCGCATTTATCTAATACCTTCCTTGCATATGCCGACTGGTTGAGCGTAATCCTTTGAGAGTTCTGACAAACTTCAATTCCCAAATAGTAACTTAGTAACCCAAGGTCACTCATGCTAAACAATTTTTTCATATGTGATTTGAACTTGTCTATGTCTTGAATACTCTTTCCAGTGATGATTAAATCATCCACGTAGACTCCAACAATCAAATTCCCTTTACCTTGATTTCTCATGTACACGGCATGCTCTAAAGAGCACCTCTCAAAACCGAGTGTCCTCATTGACTTGTCCAGTTTTGAGTTCTAGGCTCTAGGTGCTTGTCGCAAACCGTACAATGCCTTGCGCAGTTTCAATACCTTGTGCTCTTCTCCTTTCATTTCAAATCCCGGCGGTTGAATAACATACACTTCTTCTTCCAAATCACCGTTGAGGAAGGCTGACTTTACATCCATATGATGCACCTCCCATCCTTCGTGTGCCGCAATAGAAATCAGCAAACGTACCGTCTCTAGCCGAGCAACAGGGGCAAAAACTTCATCAAAGTATATGCCTTGTCGCTGAACGTAACCCTTTGCCACTAGTCTCGCCTTGTTCTTCACAATTCTGCCTTGAGTGTCCTTCTTTAGTTTAAACCCACTTTAGACCTATAGGTTTGTGGCTGTTGGGTAATGGAACGAGCTTCCAAGTTTCATTCCTTCGAATGGAAGTAATTTCCTCCTCCATTGCTTTTCTCCACATCGGGTCTGCCTTAGCTTCTTCGAGAGTTGATGGCTCTTCCTCTCCTAGCAAGCACAGTCTCGAATACTCCAGTTTTGTTGGGAAGGTTTTATCATAAATGATTTGGATGTCACGCTTACCTCGTGGTCCTTCTGATGAACTCTCATCAGATGTTGTGGGCTGCACTGCTTCTGTTGAGGCCGAATCATCAAAAGCATCAAAAGTTTCATCTGGAGTGTGTGGTGTCAATGAATCGGGGTCTGAGACAGATGTGCTGGATCTCATGTTCATCACTGGTGAGGCATGCTGGTATTGGTTACCAGTTTGTTCATGTGTCGGCTGTGGGACATCCATACCAGAATTACTTATACCAATACCAGAATCGTTGACCGCTACTTTATCTTCTTGATTTGTCATATCAGATGCGCCTGCTATGATAAAATAGTGTGCTGTAAGATTGTTCCCTGCTGATCCTGTATCTGTTACTGGAGAGTTGCTCCACTCCCACTTCTTCTCCTCCTCGAACACTGCATCTCGTGTCACCAAAACTCGTCTTGTCGCTGGGTTGAACATTCGATAGCCTTTCGTATTCATATCATAGCCAATGAATACCATTTGCTCGCTACGATCAGCCAACTTCGGAATGTGCGGTGTAACTACTTTTACATGTGCAAGACATCCGAAAATACGAAAATGATCAACACTTGGCTTGCGGTCATAGTATGCTTCATAGGGAGTTTTGCCGACGACGCTCTTTGTTGGTGCTCTATTTAAGATATATACGGCAGTTGATACCGCTTCTCCCCAAAAACCTCCTGGGACTCCCATGCTTTTCAACAAGCTCCTTGCCATGCCGACCACCGTCTGATTTCTTCGTTCAACAACTCCGTTCTGCTGAGGAGAATAAGGTGCCGACAGATAACGCTTAATTCCCAACATCTCACAGTAAGTCTTAAACTCATTTGAGGTGAATTCGCCGCCACGATCCGTGCGCAAAGCTTTCAGCTTACTATTTTTCTCCATTTCGGCTGCAACTTTGACCTTCTTAAATGCCTCAAATGCTTCGTCTTTGTCTCGGATCAGCACCTGCCACATAAATCTTGTACAATCGTCAACCAACAACAAGAAAGTGCTTCCCTCCGTGAGTAGCAGGGGTAATTGGGCTGCATAAATCTCCATGCCATAGGTCAAGAGGTGATTCTGCTCGGAAGTTTGCCACTGCCGGAAAAAGATTTCGGTGTTGCTTTCCAATCAAACAACCATCACAGATGCGGTCCTCATGCTCGATTTTGGGCAAGCCGTGCAGCATCTGTTTCTGACTTAGAGACTTCAAGGCATGAAAATTCACATGCCCGTATCTTGCATGCCATCGCCACGCTTCTTCTTTGCTCCTTACCAGAAAGCATTCGGGTAGAGCTGGTGCTATGTTAAACACATATAACCGGTTGCTTGACCTGTTCACTTTTGCTAGTAGCCTTTGTAATCTGTCCAAAATAGTCATAACACCTCCTTCAATCACAACCTTACATCCGTTCTCATCTAACTGGCCAAGGCTTATTATGTTGCTCTTCGACATCGAGATGTAGTAGACATTAGTAAGTATTCGATGTTCACCTATGAAGCCTTCAAACAAAACCGAACCCCTTCCTTGAATTTTTACAGTAGAGCCATCCCCAAATTTGACTGACCTTGTTATGGTCGTGTCAATCTCAGCAAATTTTTCGATACAACCGGTCATGTGGTTACTTGCGCCGGTATCTAAATACCAAGCCTTCTCTCGGGTGCCTTTAATCTTTGGCACCACCTTGTCTTCTTGCAGTAACACATGCTCGTTCTGTATTGAGTGGCTAATAACACAAGTTTCGGCCATCAGCAATGCCGGTTCATCATCAGTTTGTGTTGTAACAAGATTGGCCCTCTCTCTTCGGTTTGGCTTGGGACAATCTTTTGCGAAGTGTCCATATTCATTACCATTGAAACACTTAACTTTAGATTTGTCGAAGTTTCGTGGCTTTCGGTCTTCGTTAGTGTGTTCACCATTTCCTCGACCTCCACCATATCCACGCCCATGACCACGTCCTCTCCCGTGACGTCCTCTTCTTTTGTTGTTGCTGAAACCTTCATCTCTCTTTGCCTTTGGGATTCTTGCCTCCCACTCGGCCTGGGTTAGGAGTAACTGTTCTCCACTGCTCTTTGAGTGCAGTCGTCCTTTAAGTCCTTCCTCGAAGGTTCTGAGACGGCCAATCGCCTCTGAAAACGACATGTTCTCAATATCGCCAAACTGCTCGATCGTTCCGACAATTTGGAGAAATCTATCTGGAACTGCACTGAACAGTTTTTCAACAACTTCACTGTCATCGAGCTTCGTGCCCAGCGACCGGATCTCACCCACCAGAGTGGTAAGCTTCATGGAAAACTCGTTTATTATTTCTGAATCCTCCATGTGTAACTTGTTCATTTGTCGTTTCAGCACCTGTACGCGTGCCTTCTTGACGCGATCTTCACCAACTCGCATCTCCTTGAGTGCGTCCCAAGCCTCCTTTGTCGTCTGCTTCTCCGCGATTGCCATCATCACATCGTCTGGCACAGCTTGAGAAATGGCCACCATAGCGCCTTGATCTTTGTCAGCGTCTGTGTCTCCACCTTCAATCACTGACCATACTCCTAGCGAACGCAAGATTATCTTCATCTTGACAGCCCATATGCCGTAGTTCGTTTCGCTTAACGTTGGATATTGGATCGGGATTGAGGCTCCTCTTGCCGTCGGTTTGACGACTGCAAGCGTCTTAGATGCATCTCCTTCGTCACCGGCCATTGCTTTGACAATCAAGCTCTGATACCAAATGTTGGTTCTCTTAAGGCCAGTAATAAAATTGAAACTCAAAAGAAAACACAGAGGATATTTTTTTGACGCATTTTTTAGGTTGTCTTTCTTTCTCATTATATAAGCAAATAAAAAAACATAACTGCACCACTAACATTACAGCCTACGTTTTCTAAAATAAACTGCTCAAAATAAATGCTACCTTAATTTTAGTAACTGCTGAACTTAAATCCTATGCATAACGTGCAAGTCATACGTAGACAATTCCTAGAGACAACTAGATTAACTCATCAACAGTTACCCGTCCTCTTTCACCTCCGGCGAGGCATGCAGGCACACTAACAATACATCTTCCATCAGTTTGACACCCCACTAGAACTCTGAACTTCATTGATATTAATAATAATCGCATCTTGTACAGCTATTAATAATTGTATATAGCATCCGCATGAGCAACAACATGCTACTCTTAGCAAATACAACATTATAGCAAAATTAATCAAGGAAGGTTAAGCAGTATAATATGATATGATAAGCAGGATAAAATAGAACACATAAAAGACTCCTCCAGGTTCCAACATTTGTATTTCAGCTCTTCATCATCAATCTTGTCGATTTCTAACGATACTTCTGAGTCCTGTGACAATACTATGGATGATTAGATTCCTTAGATCTTACTATATAAATTAAGTTGATCTTTCCACTGAGATTAGCAAACTACTTAATTGTTGTACCTGACTTACTCTCGCAGCAGCCTTCAAGTACTTCACCTTCTTCAACGGATCAGAAATTACCTTCGCCACGAGGAAAAGCATAAGCTCATGCCCCTTAACATGAATCGTAAATAACTCCTCTCGACCAACCAAAGCTGTCGGCTTCCCTGCTTCTTCCTTAATTATTTTCTTCTTGTAACACCACTACCCCAATGGATTCTTCCCAACCTATGTCCTAAACAAAATAAATCTCACCAAAGTGAAATTAATTCCATCCCAACCTCCGAGACTCATTCCCCTAGTTCTGATGAAGAAATCCCCAACAACTCCCTGCACACAAAGAATCACAGTCCTATTTTTCTTCCTATCTTAGGCCCACACTTCCACCCTATACATCTATACAATACGCATACGATACCAAACCATGTTTGAAAGCTCTTGAAAAGAAATAAACATTGCAATTTAAAAAACCAAATTGAAATTAATTCCATCCTAACCTCCAAGGCTTATTCTATTAGAGATGATGGTATATCCTACATATCCGTTAATGGTTATTTTATGTTGAGTTGGAGCTGGTGGTAATCAATAATTATTTAGCATAATTACTGAGTCAAATATTATAACCCTAATTATCATAATTTAGTTAGCTATGATATGTCTATATGCAGTATATATTCCTCCTTGTATCATCTTTAATGAGTTAATAAAAAATCACTTCATTCTCTTCTCTCACTCTTCGCATCTCCTGACTAATTAACATGGCATCAAAGAAACAAGAGTTCTAATCTAAATTAATTCCACCTCATTTATCATCATTTTTTTCCTATCCATTTTTTTATGGCTTCCACTCTCAATTCTCCGCAACTAATGGACGATTCACCCATGGATCAGTCAAATTTTTTATTCCTTCACATTTCTAATAGTCCTGGCCTAATCCAATTGCTAATGGGACTCAACAATTCCTTGTCTAGTATGAGAGGACATTTATTAATGATGAAACCACTCCCGGCTGTTTTACATGCATATTCTATTCTACTATACGATGAGCGGTAGAGAGAGATGACTCCCTCAACCAAATTTCTAACCGAATCAACCTCTCTAAATGCAAGCTTGCAGAGAGGCAAACCAAACATCAAGAGGTCTAATATGTTTTGTTCCTATTGCAAGAATTCAGGTCACCTAAAGGAGAATTCCTATAAGCTAATTAGGTTTCCTCCAGATTTTAAGTTCACAAAGATAAAAAAAAATCTCTGCTAACGCACAAAGTGATCTGGGAAAAAGCAGTGATGCTTCTCTGACAATCAATGCTCCCAATTTATCAAGAGAGAAATATGCACAATTGGTCTCTTTATTGAATCAATTCAAGGTCACAAATGGAATTGCAATGGGAACTGCTTCATCAAGCGATGCCAACATGACAACAAGAACGTATCCTTCTCCCTCTTCTAATATTTTCCCAACTGACTTCTTGGTTATTTTATCTTCACTACTGTCAAACTCATATTGTCACACTTCTTTTTCCATTTCTTGCAATGCTTTTACTTCTTATATGAGCAACTGGATTATTGATAGTGGCACATCAAATCATATGTGATTTGACCACAGTATATTCTTGAACCTACATGAACCTAAAACATAACATTATGTTTCTCTTCCTAATCGTCAACACATGGCTATTCAAGCAATTGGTGACATCTATCTCAACAACTCCAAAATTCTTAGAGATGTTCTATATGTTCCCAACGTCAAGTACAACTTGTTGTATATTAGTAAACTCACAAAGTAACTAAATTACATAGTTACGTTTACTAATGATCAATATTCTGTGCAGGGCCTTTCCATGAAGAGGCCACTAGTTCTTAGTAATGCCAACAAAGGACTTTACCTACTATGGTTCACTCCCAAGATCTACCACAGCCTTGCCTCTCATAATTCAGAACTTCTCCCTCCTAGCTCAAATAAATTTTCTCATATTTATGCTAATGTAACAAATTCTTACAAACTTTGGCACACTCGATTTGGTCATGTTCCTTTGTATAAATTGAGTTCGTTATCTCTATTTTCACAGCAGCTTAATAAAAATGACAATTATCCTTGTGATATTTGTTTTAATTATAGACAACGTCATATGTCTTTGTATCACAGTTCTATACAAACTGCCACCCCTTTTGATCCAATTCATGTGGATCTGTGGGGTCCTTATCCCATCCAAACATACAGTGGGCATAAATATTTTTTGACTATTGTTGATGAATTTACAAGAAATACATAGACTCACTTACTATGTTGCAAAAACAATGCTTTCACAATTATAAAATTGTTTATTTCATTCATTCACACTCAATTTACTAAAACCACTAAAGCTCTAAGAACTAACAACACATTTGAACTAAGCAGAAGTTTTGGGGCCTCATCTTTCCTTGTTAGCCAAGGTATCATTCACCAAACCTCTTATCCTCACACCCCACAACAAAATGGAGTTGTAGAACATAAGCATAAACACTTAATTGAGATCTCTCGTGCTCTAATTTTACAATCAGGACTTCACATAGAATATTGAGGTGATTGTGTGCTAACTGCTACATGTCTTATAAATAGACTGCCCACCAAAGTCCTTTATTATAACACTCTATATGAACTCCTTTTCCTAACCAAACCTACATATAAGCACCTACATGCCTTTTGATGTCTGTGTTATGCAACTATAGTTCCTAAACCTAGAGATAAATTCTCACGTCTAACATCTCCATCTATTTTTCTTGGGTATCCATATGGGAAAAAGGCGTATAAATTACTCAATCTGGATAATCATTTTATTTTCTACTCTCGTAATGGTCATTTTTATGAGCATATCTTTCCTTATCATTAATCATCATCATCAACCATTTCTTTTCCTTTTTCCATTTCCGAAACACTTTTTTCCTGTACACCTCCTGAATCTCTATCATGTCCCCCTACTACGCCAGCTGACAATGGCCCTTCTACTTAAAATTCTCCTCCCAATCCTCCCTTCTCTACCTCCACCCCCAATTCACCTAACTCATATATGGGTACATCTAAACTATCAAGAGTTTCCTCTCCTTCTCCTTTACTTCGACGATCCACAAAACCAAGTAAAATGCCCTCTCATCTTTATGATTATGTCTGTAATACTCTTTGTTCACATCATTCTTCTACTATCAGTTCTCACTCTCTTATCCCATCCCCTTGCCATCATACTTTCACCAATGCCTGATATCCTCCACTTCTTCTATCTCTCCATCATCTTTTTATTTTCATGTTTCCACCACCCTCCTAGAACCATGCACATATGCTTATGCTACTTCCCATCCACATTGGTAAGAAGTGATGTGCTAGGAGTTTGCAACACTTGAGGCTAATCAACACCTAGGAGTTGGTCAATCTTCCTAAAGAAAAAAAGCCAATTAGATGTAAATGGGTGTATAAAGTAAAGTACAAAGTTGATGGTACCCTGGAAAGATACATGGCTTATTTGGTGGTTCAGAATTTACACAGAGGGAGGGTGCAAATTTCACTGATACTTTTTCTCTGGTTGTGAGAATGACTACCATCAGAAGTGTCATAGCTATCGCAATGAAGAAGAGATGGTGTATGCATCAATTTGATGCCAATAATGCATTTTTACACTGTGAATTACATGAGGATATTTATATGAAACCTCCTCTTTGTTTACATGTTTAATCCTTCATTATTTTTTAAGCTAAGGAAGTCTCTCTATGGTTTAAAACAAGCCTCCAAATAGTAGAATGCCAAGTTGTCTTCTGTATTACAATGTAGAGGCTTCACGAAATCAAAAAATGATTATTCACTTTTCATGAAGACAATGGATTCTAGAATTGTGATTTTGACGGTATGCATTGATGATCTATTAGTCACAATCGATGATGAATAGGAAATCTAGAGTCTTAAACAATACCTTCATGACCAATTTAAAATCAAAGACTTAGGTAATTTAAGATATTTCTTAGGTTTTTAATTCATACAGTCGGTAGATGGAGTTGCCATGACACAACAAAAATATATTTCTAATCTTCTTCAGGCTTATAGTGTTTCGGTTATGTCTCCCACTCTCGGCCCTCTTCTTCAAAATCACAAACTGACCTTTCTCTCTAATCCTACCCCATACAAACAACTTTTTGGCAAACTTAATTTTCTTGTCAACACTCGTCCTGACATAGATTTTTCTGTTTAGTTTCTTAGTCAGTTTAATAAAGCTCTTTAGTAGGCACATTATACAGTGCTATTCATGTTTTACAATATCTAAAGCATAATATCACTCAAGGGGTTCTCTTTAATCATAGTCTGACCTTTAATCTTACTACTTGTGATTCATACTAGGCTTCTTGTCCTATTTGATGCAGGAGCATCCAATGAACCTAATGATTGTCATGTTCATATTAACCCTCAAGGTAAGGAAGATTTAGCTTTCTTAATGTTGGAGCCTATCATTTTGAATATTCTTGATAATTCTTATATGCTTGATATCGAAAAACATTCAAGTTATTCTTGTAGGTATATCACATATTTGTAAGAAGAAGATGTTCATACACTTTGATGTATACAAGTATTCAAAGCATGAAAGACTATGACATACATGGGATGATACATTACAATAAGAAGATAAAGTGATGATATTCATTATTTGTATTAACTTGTTGTAAACCCTAACCCTAAGTATATTTTATGTAAGTTAGGGTATTGCTATAATTTCATGTATGTATCTTAGTCAATTGTATAGCTTTATAATATTAATCCTTAGTATCATTTAACCAATGATATTATGCTTTGGATTAAGGATAATATGGGCTTAATTCAACCATGATTAATGGGCTAGATTAAGAAGGAATAATTGGCTGGTTTAGGCTAGCTAACCACCGATTACTTCCTTCTCCTATATAAGGCCTTTGTGCGCAGCTTTGTATGAATGAATGAATGAATAAGAATTTTTTTTATCAAACTTTGAGCAAAGTGAGCTAAATTCTAATCCTCCATTTTGGGTCGACATTGAGCAAGGAAAATCTGGGATTCAACCTTCCTCAACTTATCTTCAACCTCGACGCATTTGAAGGCTATACAAATTTGTCTAACCTCTCTTACTTGTTTCATCAATTTCTTCACCTATACTCCAGCAAATTACTTCATTTATTTTGCATTAGTTCGTGGGTGAAAGCTTCTAACACAATCTTAGATCCAACCTTCCATTACTTTGATAAAAATCACATCACCATTTCTCACAAGTCAGTCACTGGGTATCTAATTTTCTTTAGTGGTTCCCCGATTTCCTGGAAATCAAAAAAGCAGCAGACTATATCTCTTTCATCTGTAGAAGCTGAGTATCGGTCAATCTACCGTGTTACCACTGAATTGGCATGGTTATCTCGTTTTCTTCATGAAATATTCATTTCTTATATCACTTCCATTCCACTTAAATGTGACAATCAAGCTACTATCCATATTGCAAAGGATCCATTTTTTCATGAGCGCACCAATCATATTGAGTTGGATTGTCACTACGTGCGAGATCAACTCCTCTCTAGCCTTTTTGATCTCTCCTGCATTTCTTCTTCCTCTCAACCCACTGGCATTCTCATAAAACCTCTCCCTGGATATGTTTATCAATATGTTATGTCCAAGTTGGGTATGTCTTCACCTTGCTCTAGCTTGAAGGGGGTTGGAGATGATGGTATATCTTACATATCTGATAATGGTTGGTTGATATTGAGTTGGAGCTAATGGTAATTAGTAATTAGTTAGTATGATTACTGAGCCAAATATTATAATCCTAATTATCGGGATTTAGCTAGCTACTGATATATCTATAAGCAGTATATATTCCTCCCTGTATCATCTTTCATGAGTTAATAAAAAATCTCTTCATTCCCTTCTCTCACTCTTCACATTTCTTAATTAATTAACATGTTCCCCTAGTTCTGGTGAAGAAATGCCTAACAACTCCCAAATCTCAGAATCTGAAAGAATCACATTCCCATTTTTCTTCTTCTCTTAGACACACACTTCCACCCTATACATCTATACAATATGCATACGATATCAAACCATGTTTGAAACATCTTGAAAAGAAATAAACATTGTAGTTTAAAAACCAAACACATATTTTGCAACTGAATTGTAGGGGAAAATCTTGCATTTTTTGCATTCATAATTTTGTCTTCACAACTTACCCTCCTATTGAAGTTTACACCGGAAGGGTAGGAGCAATCTCCATAAGAATCAATAGCTCGAATCGTTGCATGTACCAATAGGTACTTACCAATTTGTGTTTCACCAATCATTGTCGGTAGAAGTATCCCTGACAGCATCGATGGCAAGTAAAAGCAGCATATATACAGAACCCGTTGTAGATACCTACCTTGCTCTTGGTTCCTTTACAGAAACTCATGCTTCTCATCTTCCATCCTATAAGCTTAATTCGGACATCGAAATGTAGGTGAAATTTCCAATAGCACCTTTCAACACCAACCAAATCATAGTAACCAAACAATGTCACTAACCATTCATTTAGCCTATAGTTTGCATTATCTTGTGATATTACAATTTTTGACGATGAAGATTACATATTTAAAAAACATTAGGACTCATGAACATGAAATTATCATAAAATTCTTTTGAAAATCCACGTCTAAGGAAGTTAAAATATGCGCCCCAAACATCATCATCAGCATGAATTTATCATAACAACGATATAAGGGCGCACAATGACATTTAGATTGGCATTAATAGCATAAATTTATTGAGCATCATTTCATCAGGATTAATTATGTCTATACGCACAAGAAGCAAATGTCGTGTAGATAAAGAAAATTTTACCATATTAAAGTCGATATCGGACAAAAATCAAACATCTTTGACCAAAAAAAATTAAAAAAAAAATTCATCGTTTTGTTGAAATCAAAGCCAAAACTGAGAAGATACAAAATTAACGAAATATCAGAAAAGAGAAATAAATTGGCATATATCTCCCCAAACCGAGCAAGCATAGCCTTCTATGTAGAACAAAAACAATGGACTTCCTAGATGATATATCAGTGGCCCTCACCTATCCCTCATCTATTGTTCGAATGAAAATTGAGCAGCGAGCTAAGAATCATGGGGGAGGAAGTCGTCTGTCCGTCGCTCCTGCCTGTCCTTGTTGTTACCGTCGCCTACTGATGTTGCTTCTACTTGTTGATTCAGACCATCTGCTAAAACTTTACTATGGGAAAATGAAATATAAAAGAAGACGATACTGTTAATATATATTGTTTTATAAAATTATTTATTATTTTATGAGTAAAGTATTTTATATTTTATGAATATATTAATCATTGGTATGATCCATATTAAATTAAAGATAAAGTTTGATCATAAAATTTATGTTACATGGTAACATGTTGGTAATCAAGACTAATCCTATAATTCTCTGTCAAATTTTTTATGGTAGAAATATTGAAAAAAATTAAGGAAGATAATTTAATTATCTTATTTTTTTATTTAAATAATTTTTAAATTTAAATATATATAAATTAGAGAAAGGAAAATTACAGTTGGTTGGTTATGATAACCAACTACACCCTCATTTCTTCCTGCACGTCACAAGTGTGCATGGTGTGGTGGGTTGCAGAATTCTTCATCTCCCTCTTTCTTTTAGGTAGAGAAAACAATTCGATTACACACACATATCCACGTATTTTTAAGAGAGTAAGAAAAGTATTTTTTTTAGTGATTTCTCCACGAAATTAAAGAATATAAACGAAGGTCTTTAGTATTTTTTTATCAATCCCACAAATCATCGGATTTAAGAAAAAAATAAGCTAAATCATAAATTTTTTTTTCGGTGATCGCAAATTATAAATTTAAAATCATTAATTTCATCAATTGTTAAAGATACCTTTCTAAATATCCGCAACAATTATTTTATAATTAAATTTTACATATTCAATAATTAAAATATATATTAGAAGTTCACACATTTGTATATAGAATTATGCATATTTATTGTTATTATTATAATTCATGCGATAAAATTTAGTCTTACGGATACTTCAGGTCAGAACTCGAGACCGCTTTTGCGTTGCTCTACTTTGGTCTTCAAACATTAGCTCCAAAAGGATGGGCAAACCATTCAAGCACCTCAAATATCTCCATCTTGGAAGCCTTATACGGCAATTGTAATGAAATATACAACCACTATGGCATTTCATAGAGAGTAGGATATTCGAAGAAAGGAAGGAGACCAGAGATTGATGGAAAACACAGTATAACAAACAATAGTGCCTTGCGAGCTCCTTGCTGTTGGAAGGGATGTTCGGCATGTTCAGTTCGGAGAGCTAAAATGCAAGCGAGATTGGGAAGCTGAACAAACCAAAAGAGTACAAGTGCTTCAGACTCCGTATCTTTGTTGGAAGGCATTTTATTTTTTATTTTTATGTATAGTAAGATAAGATACTATAAAATTTAATAAATCAATGAATTTTATGGATTAGTGATCGGAAGGGGTTTGTGTTATGTTCGAGATTATGGATTAAACTACAGGTTTTATTGAATGAAATTATAATATAATTATTTTTAATGAGACTTGATATGTTTTGATTATAAATATTATACTCTTACCTTATAAAAATTATGTATCAGGTGTACCGTGCCTATATTCATATTATTTGCCAACCATCCTTTCTCCTAAATTAGTGTGATTAAGTGATCGTTTGATTAGAGAATAATAGAGGTGAAAAAATTATCCATATATTTTAAATATCTTGTATAATTTAATAAAAATTAAATATTTTTATTTTAATAAATACCTATTTTAGATCTTAATTTGATCTAAACTAGGTATTTTATTAAATATATATTTATTATTATTAAATACTTAATATGAAAGATATAAAATAGGGAGAAATTTTTTCCACCCCTATTACTTTCATACTAAACAGGCCCTAAGTGTATTAAAATACACGTCGTTTGTTATTCTTCTTGTTGTCGCTCTCCAACTTTCTTTAAAAAAATAAATGTATTAATAATAGTATAAATTGAAATAGATACAGTTAAAAGAATTATTTAAAGTAAAATATCCATTGAAATATATACTCATTACATATAAAAAACTTATTTAGTAATTTATAAATTTTTAAAAAAATTAATATAAGCAACTTTAAAATAAAAATTATACTATTTATTAAAAAAAATAAAGTATTTAATATATAGATAAATAAAGAAAAAAAAGGTTAAATTTAAAATGTAGGTTATGCCTTTTCAAAAAAAATTATAAATATTTACATCTAAAATAATTATTTTTATACAGAATGAGTATTTAAATCACCATTTAAATCAAGTTTCTGATTTTGATTTTATATTAAAATGAAAACTAGAAACTAATTGCTTTCGACTAGTCTCCAAATAAACTTTTTTTTATTGGATTGATCTCCAACTAACTATTTTAATGAATTAAAATGTCTATATTTCCTTATGTTGATTTTGTCTAAAAAAATATTTTCAAATAAAATGTGGCTCTGAATTCTGTGATTAATAATATTAATTTTCTTATTTAGATTATTGTAATTTTTATTATTAATGTTTCATTTTCAAAAATAAAAATTCTAACTTTATTGATTTCAAAAATGTCATTTTGATAACTATGACCCTTATATTATTGACAATCATATTATTTAGTTCTTATGTGGGTGTATCTCTCTCTCTCTCTCTCTCTCTCTCTCTCTCTCTCTCTCTCTACACACACACACACACACATACTCTTAAATGTGACAAATGCATATACAAGTATTTAGTGATGTTATTAAATGCTAAATATTTATATTTTTACTAATTTACTTATGGTCCCTTTTTTTTAGTGAAGCTAAGAAATTGAATTGTCATTAACATAGGAAATATTATAGATAGTTAGTAATATAAGATAGGTAGGAGTGATTCAAAGTGGCACTAATAGCATAATTACAGGCCAATTTAAATAACACACGGGGTTCTCATATTAGCACTCCTTACACGATGGCAAGTCACAAACCTCCTATTATCCTTGAGCATATTTCAACACTCCACAATAAAAAGATGAAGATGCTAATAAAGGCTATGATTATCATTATTCACCATTTTAATTACCATTAGATAATCTTTATCCACAATTAGCAAGCTATTTTTCATCCCGACATCAAGCCCTAATAAAAATCCTGGACGTTGGTGTATAAACGAGCTCGAGTGGTGGTAACCTAAATTCATGGTCCATAAAGCAAAGGCGAGCCATCCCTCTGATATCTTATAAGACTCCTCCAATACAAAAAAAATTATCAAACATAGTTGCATCAATGTTGATTTTCATCATAATTGAATCCTTTAAAAAATTTCCTTCCATACTAAAAATAATACTCAACTCCTAATGGCCATGAATTATACTAATATCATTATCATTGAGAGCTGAGTATAATGGTAGGTCATCTACTTTATATATGACACAATTTGAGAAAGTTGAAGTTCATAATTAGATATTATCTTTCCAAATTTTAATAGTACCGACTATTTTTCATATATGTTTGGTAACTATATTACAACTCTTTTTGTTATTTACAAGGAGTCCGTAGAGTTGAGTACAAAAACTTATATAGGTGGTTATAATTATCATTAAGTATTACAATACCAAAAAAAAACAGAGAGATAATGAGATTTGAACATGAGATATTTAGCACCTAGAAACTAGCCTTTAACCACTATGTTAAGTCTCAAAACACTTAGTGCAAGTATGGTGTCGTCACGACACTAATACCAAATACAAGGGCTAAATACTTTCAAACTTTGAGTAGAAATTATAAAAATAAATAAATAAATAAAAGATAACAACAAAAATATCATTTCCATAAACAACATTATTGAAAAGGGAAATACCATATCTTGAGGTAAGAAACTAGTAGAAGATAAAGTACGATGATTAGAGGTACAAAAAGAGATTTCAATTATCAAATATTCGAAAAACAAAAGATATACCAACATGGTGTTAAATGAGATAACTTTATTGGAAAACCTTGAAAATTTTCTAACTTTAAGCACTATGTAATTGAGCGTGTAATTCACTTTAAAATTTTCTACCATGGTTTTCCAAACCATTTATCTTAAATTTGAGGTTTCCAACACTTATTTCATTCATTTGCAGAAAATCATAATTTTTTATGATTTCTCTAATCATATTGTTTTCACTTATTTTGACTCATTCGAAAATTTTAACTCAGTCGTCAAAATATTTTCCAAGTAATTCTTTCATTTAAATATTTTTCTCATCATTTATCAAAAGTTTTCTAATTATTTATTTGCTTGGGGAAAGATTTTAGTCATTTGTAGAAAATTGTAATTTATGCAAGTTTTGGTTCTAATCCATTTCTCATTTGTTTTGGCTCGTCCAAAAAATTTTCTTGCTTATAATAATATTTAGAGCTCAGATGAGAGTTTCAAAAAATATTAAGTTTGTCCATTCCTTTCAAATCGCAAAGTAAAAGAAATTTTCGTTTTTCATGATGATCGATTTTCACCAATTTCTTCAATTTAATTTGTTTGAGCTCTAAATGAATTCTAAAAGTAAATTTATTATATATTTGAATTTATAAAATTATTCCACATCCATCTATACCCTTTTAAGCCCTTCATTATTTATTTTGCTCATTAGCAGAAAAATGTGTTTATGCAAATTATCCGATTTAGCTGTTTTTACTTATTTTTCATCCACCAAACTTCAAAATAACTATAATATCCACTATTTTTATGTATTTTTGTTCCTAAAATTATTCTACATCTTCCCATAATTTTTTGTAATTTTTGAGATTCATTTTCTACTTTTCCTAATAAAGTCATATTTTCTAACATTTTTACCTATGTAATTATCTTAAAAAGTATGAAATACATACACTACCTCTCTTCTATTTAAAATGTAACTCTTATATGTTGGGTAATTATATCTTAAATTTCAGACATTACCAATCAACTAAAAACCTTATCATGCTCCAATCTCACCAAAATCCTCCAATTTTCTTACAATCTTTCTCCCCTTTTTGTTTTTTTGTGAGCTTGCAAGCAAGACTCACTCCCCCATCTTATTCAAATAAGAACTAGGAAAGGGAGGAGGTATGTGGTTAACCAGAAACAGCTCCAACTTTACATACTTCATTTCAACAGTTAAAACATAGGCATTGGTCATTTTCTCCCCCATTCTCTAACATATTTTTTTGTTACTTTGCACACCTCATTCTCTCTATTTGGTTGTCTTCTACCTTTTTTTCTTTATTTACTTTTTAAGATTTTATTGTATACTACGATTAAAAACTCTTCCCCCTCCTGCTTTGTTGTTTTATACCCCTTAAATAAGCCTCAATTTATCCTTCCTGAGTAACTTTGTTGTTGCCGCTGTTAACCAAGCTGGGTTTTTTTTTTCAAAATTGGGTCACTCTCAAAACTTGGATATTGGGTGCTATTCCTCCATTTTTGTTGGATTCAGTTTCTTGCATGCCATACTCCATCTAGGTACCCTTTTTTCCCAACAAATCATGTCCCTTGCCTCTTCTTTTTCCCTCCCTTGATACCTTGCCAACCAATATTTTTTTTGTTGCTAGTGCTAGGTGTGTTGCATCATCATTTTCATATTTTTCTGTAATCCCCCAAAATTTAAAAAAAATTTATAATTTAATAAATAACTTATAATTGGGATAAATTTGCTTTTTAATATATTTAATTTAATTATTTTATGGATTTTTGAGTATATAAAATTGGATATTAATATTTAATAAATTTGAATATATTTTTTTTTATTTTATCATACTCATTTTATTTAAATAATTTTTCAAACCAATATGTTACTAAAATTATCCTTTTTAAACCAATATATTAAATTATATTAAATAAAATTATTAAATTTATTTATTTATCATAGATATTATATTCTATTATTCCATAATTTATTTATCTTATTTTTCCCATTTTTACTTTTCCTTTTTCCCTTTTTCCTATTCTTTCTCCTTTTTCTCCCTTTTCTCCTTTCCTTCTTTTTCCTTTTTCTTCTCTTCGAGTTGTTAGGCCATGGCCTGCTCGCTCACCCCCCTTGGGCTTGGGCCGCTGGCACATTTTTTCCCTTCCCCCTTCTCCTGTGCGGCAACGCAACCCACTCCCCCTTCCTTCTTTCCTTCCTTCTTTCTCCCCCGATCGGGCCAGCCCAGCTCCTTCTTTTCTTTTCCTTCCTTCTTCCCCAAACCGGGTCGGCCCACTCCTCTTCTTTCTCCCTCGCACGGCTGGTCTACTATTTCTCTTCTTCCTCTTCTTTTCTTCTTCCTCCATTCCCAACCACCCCCGAGCATGTCTTACCAGCCACCCTACAACTCCTCCCTACCACCACCTGCCTCCCTGCCACTCTCCCTCTCTCCCTCTCTCTCCCTCTCTCTCCCCTGGTCCTTTTCTTCCCCTTTTCAGACCCAACCAACCTTGCACCCCCAGCTCGTATGCCTCCCTTTCCTCTTCTTCCCCTTCCCTCTCCCTACAACCTTGACACCCCTACCCCCTGCAACTTGCCTCAATCGGCCACACTTACTCCCCTCTCCTCCCTCTTCTTTTTCTTCTTCCCCTTCTGCTTCATCCTACCCCATTTTGAGCCTCTCCTTCCCTCTCATTTATCCCCTTCCCCTATTTTGCTTCCGCCATTGCCACCGCCACACCAACCGCTTGCACCTCCTCCTTCCACCTCCTACTCCTACCCTGCACCATCACGCCACACCCTGAGCCCCCTACAACCCCCTTCTTCCTCCCCTCTTCTTTTTCTCCCTTCTCGGAAGCCACCCTACTCCTCCGTCTGCCACCATCTTGCTGCTTCCGCCACCTTTCAAGCCACCAACGCACTCCCTACAACCTCCCCTACCACCCCTTCACCTTCTTTGGCCAGAACAAACTCTGCCCTTTTCCTTCCTTCTCAACCACTGCCACTCCTTCAGCCCCCTTTGTAACCCTACTACCACCACCTTTGCCGCCCTTAGCTGCAGATCACCAGTCCCCGACCACCACCTACACCCCCACTCCACCCCTGCACCCATCCCTTGCCCTAACTCTCCCCCACCTGCCCCCTTTCCTAGCCCCAAAACCCCAAACCGAAAACACCCCTTCCTTTCTTCCACCCTCTTCGCCCCCCCCCATTTCATTATTTTGGTTAATAATTTTAAGGTATAATAATGGTCAAGTTAAGTATCTCATTTATTAAGTTTTTATAAACTTTATTCCTTGGATTTTCTACTCTAATATGATAATTATGGGTATTATTTTTAGGTATTGGATTTGCTAATCAAAGCTTGAATCTTCAACCAGGGTACTGATAAGGTTCGATTTTGTGGAAAATAAGGTAATTGTTAAACCTCACCTAAACGTATGGATAAACGTATGCTAGCACATTAGGGCTTTTAATATTTTTTTATGCATGATATATGTTGTTTAGTATAAGGTATGTAGTTACTTATATTGATTGATAAAAAGGAAAGCATGCTCATTTATGTGCCATGTGTAGAAATAATGCTTAAGGAAGGAGCTTTGTTATTACTAAAAATGTTAAGTACTTATCTGTGATATCTTATGTTATTGTGACCATTGTTGTATAAATATTGTCATTATGAGCCTTAGGGACATTTTAGTAATATGTCTTGTGTAAGAGTGTGGCCTAAATAAGTGTGGGTGCTAATGAGGATTATGTTGAATAATAATAGTTGGTGGAGTTGGATGTTGATAATAGAGCATTAATAGTAATATTTTTTGCAGTGAGGGTATTTTAGTAAAAGTGGGATGATAAGGGCAAAATAGTAAATTGTACCAGTAAAGGGGTAAAAATGGTGAATGGACAAGTAGGAAGGGCATGTTAGTAATTTTACATGAAGAGGTGATAACTTAGTAAAATTTAGATGTGAAAAAGTATTTTGGTGGATTAAATATAATGAAAAGGGTAATATGGTAATGTGGTGAATAAAGGGGTAAAACGATAATTTTTTAAGTAAAAGGGTAATATGGCAATTTTGTAAGTAAAGGGGGTAAAATGATAATTTGGTGTAAATAAAGGGTAAAATAGCAATTTAATAAAATAGAAGGGCAAAATGGTAATTTAATGAAGTAGAGGGGTAAAATGGTAGTTTAACCAACTAAAGGGCAATTTGATAATTATGGTAATGGAGAAGGGTAATTTGGTCATTTAACCAACCAACGGAAAATTTGGTAATTTAACCAACTAAAATTTAAATTAGTAATTATAATAATGGAGAAGGAAAATTTGGTAATTGTAATAATGGAGAAAGGCAATTTGGTAATTTAACCTGGTAATTATAATAATGGAGAAGGTTAACTTGGTAATTATGATAATGGAGAAGGACAATTTGGTAATTTAACTAACCAAAGGATAATTTGGTAATGGAGAAGGATAATTTGGTAATTTAACCAACCAGAGGGTAATTTGGTAATTATAATAATGAAGAAAGATAATTTGGTAATTATGATAATAGAGAAGGGAAATTTGGTAATTTAACCAACCAAAGGGTAATTTGGTGATTATAATAATGGAGAAGGGTAATTTGGTAATTATGATAACAAAGATGGGCAATTTGGTAATTTAACCAACCAAAGGGTACTTTGGTGATTATAATAATGAAGAAGGACAATTTAGTAATTATGATAATGGAGAAGGATAATTTGGTAATTTAACCAACTAAAGGGCAATATGGTAATTATAATAATGAAGAAGGATGATTCGGTAATCTAACCAACTAAATGGGAAATCTGACAAGTGTAACAAGTACGAAGGGTGATTGGTGATTTAATGTAACACCCCAAAATTCACAACTTTTTTTATAAAAAAAGTGGAAGAAATTACAATAAAAATATTTAAATTAAAACCCGTGAATTCTGGGAATGTTACCGCCACACTTAGTACCAAACCGATTCTCTCCAACCGTTTCAGTACTAAGGCTAAAAAGATGAACATAAAACTTAAACCAAGATTTCATACTATGAACTAAAGAAATAATAACATGGAAATCAGAGTACGCATACAGGATTATTGTAACACCCCCAAATTTACTACAGAAAAATTTCGTTTAAATCGAATAGTTTAACAAGGACGAAAGATTAAAAATCGTAAACTTGGGGGTATTACCGCCACACTTAGTACCGGACCGGTTCACTCATACCGCCCCGATACTAAGTGCTAAGGCTAAAATAAACCATCATCAATAAAATCATCTCAAAACATCAGTTCACAACCATCATAAGCCATTCGGAAAACAAGGGTCGACTACAGACAGTGCAAAGTTCAAGGTTACAACTTAGGAGTTCCACTTCAAAATACAACAAAGTACAAAAGACGGTAATACAGGATAGAAGAAACCAGAATAGCAAAAGAGTCCGGCGGAACTCGCTCTCGGCCCCACCCTGGATAGGCTCAACACTCGGCCCTATCCGATGCCTCGAAGGTGTCGTAGGCATCGAAGACATGCTCTCCTACCTGCACAAGGTTAGAAGGGCTCTCTGCTCATGGGAATGAGCAGCGCCCATGAGACGGGCGGTCAGTACGCTACGTACTGAGTAAGAATACAGACGAGCTAGGCCAACACATAACACACAAGACCCACACACATTACATGATAAAAAAAAAACAATGATATGCATGCACAGATCCAGTCACTTCCTGATGCCTTATTTTATATCCTTACTAATGAATTAAGTCCATATCACACATCTTTCAATAACCCATGCGAGCACGGGGACCTCCACTATTATAGCCGGTGGCCCGGAAATAAACACAGGGCAGAACGCCTCTGACCACTATTAATAACCGGTGGAACGGACTGGCCCCGCACTTGCATGGTGTTCCACTGTAAGTGCTTAGTATTTTTCCTGGTTTAACTTATTTACTTGGGATGTATTGAGCCGAGATCCCTCCACTATTATAGCCGGTGGCCCGGAAATAAACACAGGGCAGAACGCCTCTGACCACTATTAATAACCAGTGGATCGGACTGGGCTCGGCTCAATAATCTTTCACTTTACGTAGTTAATGTCTTATTCGTATCTTATTGAATCGAACAGCGCCCTTGACATGCATACATCAGTGACCACTATTTCCCCTTAGAGGAACCGCCCATATTTTGGGACCCATCCTCTCCTCACGGGATCTCACCTCTATAGGGCTCCTCCTCGGATACCCTAGTTGACCACTCAAACCCTGATTGACCACGCCATCCCTAGCTGGGCGCACCCAACCCTAGCACTTTACTTCTTCAACAAGTAACCTCCTCCTCTCACCCCAAGTATCCCCTCTCGTCTAGAAACCTTCACCCACCATTTATACCGGTAAATTTTTCACCCTAAACCCCATACTCTATTCCTTATTCATCATTTTTACCCTTGCACCCCTCAAGTTGCTCCCTTCCTCCCCAGAACCCCAAATCGGAACCCTTCGGTTCCCCCACATCGACCCACATGAAGTTTTACACCCAAGCCCCCCAATGGCCCATAACTTTGATATTATCCTATTTACTGCTTAAATGAATTTCCCTTACGTAAGATTTATTCCCATGCGGGCTTAAAATACCCCATGCGAACTTTCCCACCTATGCTCTCCCATTTTTCCTCTCGTCATCGTTTCACACTACTCGAAGCCCTAGTATGCATGTCCTAGAGGGCTAAAACACGTCACACCAACATCAGCAACCAAAACATGGAATGGGGCATGTACGTATAATATAAGGTGCACACAACGTACCTCGGGGTCCATGCTGCGCTACACAAAACAAGTTACTCAAAAACACATGCCTAGTACATAACAACATGGCACACTCATCAATTATCAACACATCATAACACACAAGGCACAAGGCCATAGCTTCGTCCTTACCTAGCTAGGCACCGGGCTTGGAGCACGCTCCTCTAGCTCCTTAGGGCTCGGATCGGGGTCACCTATGACAAGGGGAAAAACTAAGTATTAAATTCCCTTATAAATACTATCGACCCTCAATCTAACTTAGGGTTAGGGTTCTTATCATTAAAAGGGTTTTATAAGAAAACTAAAGTTTTAACCTTAGTATTAGCATATTAAACCTTAGTGGTTAAAATAAGTTCATTTATAATACCTATTTGTTACCCTTATTTATCAAGCCCATTTGTTCCATTCTTATAGTGCTAGGATTTACTAGTCATAGTAAAATAGGGATAATAGTAATAATATTATTAATAATAATAATAACATTAATAGTAGCCATTGTAACCCTAGCAATGATAATAACAATAACTTAGTAGAGTTAAATATTAGTAATGACTTAGCAAAGTAATAGCGTTAGTAATAGTAATAATAGTAATAATAATAATAATAATAATAATAATAATAATAATAGGGTTGATGATAATAGTAAACTAGGTTGAGTATATTAGAGGTTAGGGTTCCAAAGAATGTAAGTATGGTAAAAATGGTGACTTTAATATTTAGAAGGCGCATTATTAGGATGATAAAATCAGAAATACTAGTAAAAACATTAAGAATAACAATAATAAAAATAAGAATAGTAATAGTATTAATATGAACAAAAAGATAATAATGAAAGATTAATAATAGTACAAATCAATATGGGTTAACTTAGCAAGATTATATGGAGGCAAAGTTTAAGGCGCGGGATGAATGGAAGACCACCTGAGGGCGGTGGTCCGGCGGCGGCGCGAGGCGGCGGCGGCGGCGGTGTTGGAGGAGGAGAAAGGAGAGAGGTGGAGAAAAGTTGTTAGGTGGGAGGAGGAAAAAGGAAATGAAGTGTGGGGAAGGAGACAGTAGGGAGAGGGGAGTGGAGTGAGGGTGGTGACGTGAGTGGGGAAGCGGCGCGCGGCGGCGGACGCGGTGGCCGAGGGAGGAGGAAGGTGGTGGAACTGGTGGAGACCGGTGGAGAGGGGAGCAGTGGGTAAGGAGGGTATGGTTAGGTAGGGAAGGACCTGCTGATCAATTTGGGGGGTGGAGCAGGGGTTGATTCCGGCGGAGGTGGCGGCAACGGGCGGCGCAAGGCGGCGGCGGCGCTTTTCGGGGAGGTACCTTCGCACGACTGGGGTGGCTCGTGCGGGGCAGGGACGGAGGCAGTGAGGGCTTGGTTTCGTAGTGGGCGGTGCAAGGAAGAGGATGGTGGCGCGGGCAGGTGGTAGCGGTGATCGGAGGCGGCGAATAGGGCGGCTGAAGATTGGCAGCGAGGCTGGAGAATCGGGCTGAGTTCCAGAATTTCGAACCCGAAATTCACAGTGGAGGGTTCAATTTATAGGCCTAAGCGAAGGGAAAACGACAAATACACGTGGGAGGTTAGGTGGGTTAGGTCCGGTGGGTTGTCCGGCGCAGACCGTACTCTGTCGGAGAAGAAAGGTCGGGCTTGCGTGCGGGGAAACGACTGCCCGATGGGTCATGTCAAGAGGAGGGGTCAGTCAGGGGTGAAACGACGGGAGAAAAGGACAGGAAAGATGGGACGCTCGCCGCTGCGTTTTCCGGCGAGCAGGCGAGTTGCAGAGGCGGGATGGCGGCGTTGCGAGGAGGAAGAAGAAGGAAAGGGCTGGACCGGCGGTCCAGGGGAAAGAAAGAAGGGGGAGGAAACCGGCCGGTCCGCGCGGTTTCTTATTTCCTTAAGTGAAACGCTGCGTTTTGGGCGAGGTTCGGGGAAAACGCAGCGTTTGCGTCGACAGGTAACGGCATAATTATTTGGCTTGGGGAGCAGCGTTTCCGCCGGGTGGGAGGCGAAACGCTGCGCTACGCTTCTGGGTGCAGGCCGGCGCTGGGCCGCGGGAAGGAGGAGGGAAGGGGAAGGAGATGGGCCGGTGGGCTGGCCCGAATCTCGGCGGGAAGGTAGAAAGAGGAAAGGAAAAAAAAAGAAAGAAAAAGGAGAAAAAGAAAAGAAGGGTTATTTTTGGGGTTTTGGATTTTACATGAATTATGCTAGGATAAATCCAGGGTTAATTAAGGTATTAATATTTATAAAGTATTAAATAATTTCCCCCTCTCTACTTATTTGGACTTATTTAGGAACTTTCCTTAACTCCCAGAATAACTTGGAAAATACTCAAATTTCCTCCCAATTAATTGCCTTATTATTTTCTTATTAATCTATCTTAATTAACTCTCTACAACTTAATAAATGGGTTACTATAATTAATTTCCTACTAATCCCTTATTTGGCCAAAATTCGAAAATCAGGGTTTTGGGGTATTTCAATTATTATTCATATCCAAAAGAGAAATAGCTTACAACGAATAAAAGATTCATTTAAAGTACTCAATGTAAGGTAAGAAATCAGATTGGATAAGTCCAATACAGAGGAAATAATAGAAGGAATATAAAATAACGAGAATAGTGAATCCGGCCACATATATACTCAACGCTCAGCTCCACAGGACGTCCCGCCCACCTACACAAAATCAGAAAGGGCCTTCTCCTCGTGGGAATGAGCAACACCCATAAAAAGGGTGATCAATATGCTACGTACTGAGTAAGGTAATCGAGCACTAAGGCCCACACATAAGCACATAAATCATGCAGAATAATAGAAGAACACAATCATGATGCATATGATCAACCAGGTAAAATTACAAAGGCCCATATATAATTTGGATTAATTAGTTAATTAATCACTGATTAGAAGTCAATTCATACCATGCTTTTTATCAAATCCACGCGAGTACAGGAACCCCACTATTGTAGCCGGTGGACAAGAAAACACACAGGGCATATAGCTCCTGACCACTATTATAGCCGGTGGATCGGTCTCCAAGATACTATAGCACCTGGCCACTATTATTCACCGGTGGACCGGTCTGGCCCCTCCTCGCATGGTGTTCCACTGTAAGTAATTAGTGTATTTCCCATGTCTTGGCACAAATATGTTCGGTTTGTTGAGCACGGAATCCTCCACTATTATAGCCGGTGGACCGAAAACGCACAGGTACAAAGCATGACCACTATTATTACCGGTGGACCTGTTATACATAGGACATCATGTCCTAACCACTATTATTCGCCGGTGGATCGGTCTGGGCCCGACTCAACAATCTTTCACTTTATATGATTAATGTTTTAAGTATCTTATTCAAAAGCTTTCACCATGGACATGCACGAATCATTCTCTTTATACTTCACACATCACAAATCATAAAATTCCACCATCATAATTACACTTTAATCACCAAATACACATGATAACACAAAAAATTTAAGTAACCACAACAAATCCTAGTTCGGTCTCCTACGGACCCTTATATAACTCCACGTACTATTTTTCATCCAAAATGTTCAAACACCCAAATAACACTTACATTATCTTCCTCATATCCCAAATCAACCTTCCATACGTAAATTTCACTCCCATGCAAACTTTACACATCCCATGCAACCTTTCGAACTTTTCATACAAACCCTAAATCCCATGCAATCATTAACTCCCATGCAAAACCCTAACTCCACCATGCAAACCCTAATACCACCATACAACCATTAACACCACCATGGAACCATTAATACCACCATGCAAACCCTAATACCACCATGAAAACTCTAATACCACTATCCAACCGTTAATACCACCATACAACCATTAATACCACCATGCAACCCTAATACCACCATACAACATTAACTCCATGCAAACCCTAATACCATGCATCCCACAACTCCATGCAAAACCCTACGCAGTACAACATTAACTCCATGCAAAGCCCAACGCCATGCAAACCCTAATACCATGCAAAACCCTACACCATACAACATTAACTCCATGCAAAGCCCAACGCCATGCAAACCCTAATACCATGCATCCCACAACTCCATGCAAAACCCTACACCACATTGTTACACTCCCCATCATTATTTTACAACCCTATCATGCATGTCTTAAGGCCGCATCATACCATAATAATAACACACTTATACACATAATTCTCATGCCACAATTTATTCATACCAACATACTTCAACTCTATATCATGCATGCTTCATTCATAACAATTATACCATATACACATGAAATACACTATAATTCATATCACATGGCATGCATAGCATAAAATCACATATTACACATATGACCTTAGCACCCCTTACCTAAAACGACACCGGTCTTGGAGCACGCTCCTATACCTCCTTAGGGCTTTGACTAGTTTCACCTATTATGAGGGAAAAGCTAACATTAGACTCCCTACTACCAAAAATACTATTAATCACTAACTTATTATAAGACTAGATAATAATATATTAATAAAATAACCTTAACTAATTACTAACTTTGCTAAAGATATAGAAATAATAGAAATTTTATAAAAGTTGATAATATAAGGTTGAAAACCTTACCCTAATAATAATAATAATAATACTAAAATAATAATAGCAAAGATACTAAAATAATATCAATGATAATATAAATAAGAATAATAATAATAGTAACAATAATAATAAAAAGGACATTATTCAAAACAAAGTGAAATAACGGCTTCGGCCCCTTTACTAAAATAATAATAATAATATTACTAAAATAAATAACCAAATTTAGAAATAATAATGATGATGAAATAATAATAATAATAATAATAATAATACTAATAATAATAATAATAACAATAATAATAATGATAAAATCCATAATAATATTACAAAATAATAATAACCATAAAGGTAATAATAGTAAAGATAATGATCGAAGATAAAAAGAAGTAGGGTTTCCACCCTATATTGAATAATAATAACTTAATAAATAATAATTGTAACACCCCCATTTTTAAAACCAAAAACTCATTAAAAAGTATGCGCGGAAGCTAAAAACAATGAAGGCATCACCGCCACATCTAGTGTAAATTAGCACCCTAATGCCATTCACAATAGATGCTAAGGCTGTGTAAAATAAGAAAACACACGAAACATATTTATTAATTCAAACTAACCGAACCGAAATTGTTACTACAAATGAAACTATGAAAAGTATCTACTAAAATTAATATAATAAATAAAACTCTGAAAGTCACCACCACTCTCAATATTTCCCATCATGCATGCCATCAACACCTTGAGTAGGTTCGTACCCAACCTGCACTAGATCATCTGCTCACCATGTACATCATGGATCATCACAGCCCCATTTAAAACATGTAACAAATTAGCCAGGGGAACAGCTAAGTAACATGTAAATACGAAGGAATAATGTTATATATTCACATTTATATAAGCAAATAATTTATAGACATACACTTGAATCACATAAGAAAACCACCCAATTATTAATCTTTATTTAGGTGACCATAACATCTAATTTATTTATTTAATTATTTTTTTAAGTGGGAAAACCAACCAGGGGGTCACCTAGCAAATCAAAAGTTCGAAGACCTACCACCAACCACAAGAGGAATACAAATCACACATGGGCCATCCCAATGGACATAATCCAAAGGAGATAACAAAAGTCTGAAGACCTACCACCTCGGTCATTCTGTCCTTAAGTGTGCACACCCCCTAATAGGGTCCGGAGAAGCCTATAGAGTAGACAAGGAGCCTTTACCAGACACAACAGGCAAATAAATAAATAACCACAATAGAAAAGGAAAGGCTATTGCCTATCCCCAACTTCAGGAGGCCAAACCTGAAGGACCCAAAGTCCACTTTATGTTTCACTTTAAGTTATGGTATATTAATTAAATAAAGTCACACAATCCACCATATAAACTTCACTTTATACACTTTTTATATTAGGTAACTTTTTCAAATTACATAGAAATATACCACTTAGAGTCACCACTCAATTAACCAGTTGGAATAGAATAGAATAAAATAACTATCCAACCAGCACTTCAAATAATTAAATAAATAATAGTCAAAGTTTCTTAGGGTCCAGTTATACGCTAACATAAATATATAAAAAAACTTAATTTAGTCATATAGGCTATGAGCCTTGTGATATATGTATAATAAAGGAACGCTTGTATAATATCAACTCTTTATAACCAGATAAGGTCATTATATTAACGAGTGCATAATTAAAATATACATGAACGCACATACACATATATATCTACATATAAAAGGTTAAAAATAATGTTACCTGGAATGCGATCTGATCACAAATGCTCACTAGTCGCTAAACCTATAGTTTACACCAATAATATTAACTCTAGATGAAATATATTAGGTAAAAATATTATAAACGGGTTAGATCCAACTTATCACAATTCTTACATTTACCAATATTTTAATTTGCCGCCTAATATTTATATATAAACCCCAACTCCTAAAATAATTATATAACTATAAGATTACTCAATATATATATATATATATATATATATATATACACACGTGTGTGTGTGTGGAAAAATACTTACAATTGGTTTGATTAAATAAATTAATAGAATAACCCTATGTTGAAATTAATCTACTAGTAATATTATTCAGAAGTCGTATATATTTCCTACTGATGAAATTTAATTTAGTGCTCAAAGTTTATTAACTAACAAATATATCCGGCTCCTAAAATAGTTATAAGTATTTATGATAGAGTGTGAATATGTAATTAACTAAATTATAGTTAAACCATGTAAAAGTTGTGTGTGTGTGTGTATATATATATATATATATATATACATTTAAACCCAAATCACGTAGCAAGCTGCCCATCCAACAATCACGTATGATTTTCTAATCACCCCATGTCTTATATATATATACATATTGAGGATAGTGTTGCGGACTCGTGTAAACAGTCTCCGATAACCACATATCACAAACACCGAAGCATGAAGGCTCCAAATAAATTAATAGGTTGTACCATGCAATAGTATAAAGTAAATTAGGAAGTGATGCCTACTGACAGTAATACAAGACTACGAATTTTTATTACCTGAGTAAGCGAAACAAAAGAAATCGGCTTGGTACTAGTTGGCGATAACAATCCGGTGGAAGTGGCCGGCGGCTATAACTTCTCTTTTCTCCTAGTCGCATGACTTGTTTTACCGAGCAACAGGCTTTTATATACTAGTAGAGATTATTAGGATTCCAGAGTTAATTACCGTTTAATTACCGTTTTGCCCCAAGTTACGTCAAAAAAAATTATTTTTTTATTAAAAATAATTATCATACCTTACAAATAGTTAGTTACTAAAATTTACCAGTAGTAACATATTATTAAATAAATTAAATTTTAATGGGTAAACCTACAACAACCTTATATTGGTCAAATCCCACCACTACCTATTATTATTAAATAAATTATTATTATTATTGCTATTATTATTATTATTATTATTATTATTATTATTATTATTATTATTATTATTATTATATCAAAATTACCGGGTATTACAATAATAATAACACTAATAAAAATAATTACTAATAATAATAAAAATACTAATAACCCTAATAATAATAAGATATGATATTTATAATACTACTACTAAAATTTAAAATAAGCACAATAGGGTTTCAGTCCTATATAGAATAATAATATTAACATTGAAAGTAGTAGTAGTAGTAGTAGTAGTAGTAGTAGTAGTAGTAGTAGTAGTAGTAGTAATAACAATACAAAGGGTAAAGTAGTTGCAATATAAATAATGGAATAATAATAACAGTAATTTGAAATAGTAAAAAAAAATAACATATTAATATTAATAATAAAGATAATAACAATAATAATAATACTAATAATAATAATAATAAAATTGAATTAAAAATATAATAGGGCTTCGACCCTCAAAAGAATAATAATAAAAGCATCAACATTAATAATAATAATAATAATACATATTACTAGTGGAAATAATAATAATAATAATAATAATAATAATAGGATTTATAATAGAATAAATGAAATAAAATAATTTAAGGCTTGTAAAAATAGGGAAAATGGTTGAGAGGGTCTAGGCTTCAACTATAACACCCCGTATTTTTGAAATCCAAATTTATTAAGAGAAATGATTTTATTAGCGTAATTTGATGTAAATATTTAATTATTTTAATTTTGATTCGTTTTATGGATTTATCGACGATTTCAACTTCATATTTGAATTTAATTAATCGTTGTCGTTGCGAACCATTCTAGATAAATTCATTCACAACCATGATTTTATTATATTCTTATGGTTTCGATTTTCGGTTAAAAATATGCATTCCCGTTATTTCTCGTATTTTGATTTTTATATTTTAGATTCGTTCTCGATTATAACTTCGTCGTGTGATTATAACTTTATTTTGGAGTTATATTTCGTTAGCGAAATATATTATTTAAATTATCAAATTTGGTTTAAAATAGGTAAAGTTATATTAATAATTTTATCCGTAGAAAATATTTCCGATTTTGAATTTCTTCGTTTTCGGAAATCGTTAATATTTTGGGAAGTTTTAGATTAAAAAGATTTTCGAAGCTTATTTATGAATTTATTTTCAAAAATTAATTTTCTTCCGTTTTACTCTTTTTAGTTTGCGGAAAACCGATTTCGGAAATTATTAAAATTAGTCTCGATTTATTAGAATTTGACTTAAATATTTTATTATATGTTTTTAAATATTATTTCGGGGTCTTATAATGTATTTCTATAAGCAATATAAATTTTTACGTTTGTTGGTAAATTTTCCGAAAATGTTCCCGAAATTCTTTATATAGCTCATATATCGATTTTAACCTTTCAGAACCTTACGAAATAATTTTCATTTAATAAATTTTAGATAAAATATTCCAATAATAATTTTTAAGCATTTACTATTTTATTTTATATGTGTATTTGAAAAAAAAAAGACAAAACCCGTCGGACCCCCCTCTCTTCTTTTCCTTTTCTTTCTTCTCTCCCTTCCCTTCTCTTTCCCTGTCCTGACTCTCCCGTCCCCTGCCCTCTGCGCAGTCCCACAGCCCCAGCCTCCCTCACCTCCTCCTTCTCCCAGCTCCACCAGCCGCGACCGACCGCAACCGACGACTACTGCAGCAGCAGCCCAACGAAGCGAGCAGGAGCAGGAGCAGCAGCAAACCGCAGCAGCGACAAGCCACACTGGTTGCGCCCCGTCCGGCCACGGTGAGCGTCGCTGACCACCGGCAAGCCACCCCTAGCCTCCGACGAATCTTCTCCGGCATTCTCTTGTCCCGATTTGTGTTGGTTTCGTTTGGTATAAATTTCCGAAAACCCTAATATTAATTTGATTAATTGGGTATGAATTAGCTTATGAAAAGCTAAATTGATTGTTTGATTATGTATATATGTGTTGTAAGAATGATTTGGATAGGTTAATTGTATGGTTATGTTGGAATTTGGAAAATTGGATTTTTGGCCTAGTTATGCCCGAATTTTTCGGATTCGTCTGATTTAGCTATTTTTGGATAAATTGATTATACAATATGTTTTTAAATGTATCTAATTTCATGTTGGAACCGTCAACTTGATAAATTTATGCAGAATTAATCGGAATTGGATTTTTAGGTCAAAACTCTTGCGAGTCCAAATTAGGTTGTATAATCGGGTTGTTTTATTCAATTGACTATAAAATTTATATTAGAATATATTTAATTACATTTTTGAATCGTCGATTTATATATTTTAGCAAAAATTGATCGAATTTGCGTTCTGGGCTCAAAAACCCTAATTGTGCTAAATTGGGTATTTCTTTTATTGGTTTTGATCAAGTGATTATTTGATATGTTATAAAATGTGTTTAATTGCATTTCTAAACATTCAATTTGATTAAATTTATAGAATTTTACCGAATTGTATTTTCGGGCCTAAAACCCTAAATTTCAAGTGAAATTATGAAATTGGTCATTTATATTGTTGTTTTTCTACAATTGAATTTATAGAAATAGTTGAAATGGTATTAAATGCATTCTAATACCTTTAATTTGAATTAATTAATTTGAATTACTGAGTTTGTGTTGTGGGATTTAAAACCCTAATTTTGAAAATGGATAGTCTTAAATTGGCTACTAGGAAAATTGTTTTGTTGAAATTAATTATATGGATTTATCTAAAATTAGTTTAATTATGTTTAAAACTATCAATTTGGGGTAATCGAAGTGATTTGGTCGATTCGTAGTTTAGGCATTAAAAACCCTAATCTTCGGGGATGGTTTTATAAAATTGATTTTTGTTATGCGTCTTTTATCTAATCGATTTCTATCTTTGGGTTTTAAATCATTTAAATTATGTTTTAATCTAATCGGTTTGGATTTGGTTCTATGCAAATGGTTAGTTTACCTATTCAGTTGTAAAACCTAATGAATAAGTTATTTTTGATAAATTAACTTATAATCGATTATTCTTTCTTGGGCTTTCCAAATTAATTTGAAATGTCCCAAGTGATATGTGTATTAATCCGATTTGAGTAATATTTAACCTTAAATCTTAATAGATCTATACTCTTGAGTCCTAGGTTTTGTACACGCTTTCCAAGAAAAATTGTTTGTGTCAATTTAATTATAATAATTGAATTATTGATCAATAGGATAGTTTCTAACTTAGTTTTCGATTTCTATCGGCGATCTAGGAAAGCTTTATTGTGGATCCTCGAGCTAGTGATCTCTCTCTCCCTCTTATCTCGCTTATCTAGCTTCGGATTTAAGTAAGTCTCTACTTACCTCTACTTATGGGTGTTTCGTAAGGACGTAACTAAGGCCGCCTGTGTGTTACGTGTTTTACTTGCCTTGGATGCCTTATACGATTTATATGTTGTGTCCTATATGTTATCTATTTTTATTGTGTAGCGCAGCTTGGAACCGAGGTATGTCCTCGTGCTCTTGTCTAGTATGTGCTAATATGGGTATGCTGCAAGTTATGATGGATGTCGTGTGGCCTTTTAGGACATGCATGTTAAGGGTAAAATTCTTTCGAATAAGATACGTTAAGACACTAATCACTTAAAGAAGAAGATGTTGAGCTGGACCCAGACCGGTCCACTGGCAAATAATAGTGGCAGGGAATGTTACCCTCGTGACCGATCCACCGGCTATAATAGTGGCAGGACATGTACCCTCGTGACCGTTCCACTGGCTATAATAGTGGGGGATTCCATGCTCAACAAACCGAACGTAATAACGATAAGACATAGGAAAGACACAAAGTAATTATAGTGAAACATCATGTGAGTCGGGGCCAGACCGGTCCACCAGCAAATAATAGTGGCAGGGTATGTTACCCTCGTGACCCGTCCATAGGCTAAAATAGTGGCAGGGCATGCCCCTCGTGACCGTTCCACCGACTATAATAGTGGAATTCCCGCACTCACATGAATTGATAAAGACTATGATGTGAATCGACTATATTTACCAGAGATCTAAAGTATGAGTCTACTCGACTGGGGCGGAACATGTCCCTAAGTAATGTCCGTGGGGCTAAATGCCCAATTGGTTTGGTTTGGCATTGCCCATAAATGCCCGCTTGATAAATGCCTGATTTGGCTTGGTTTGGTTTGGTTTGGCATTGTCCAAAAATGCCCAGTTGGGTTATCTGAATCTCTTATTAGTTTAAGATGTTACATCCGAAATTGTGTGGCCATGTAATGGTTAGTCAATAATATGGATTATTCTTACCTGAGGCGCATGAGCTACTTTATATTTCGGTCATACCACAGTTACATGTTTAAATAAGATGTTACATATGTTTCGCATGTTAATATATGTGTATGGTAGGACTTATGATATGGGTATTGAGTATGCATAATATTGTATCAACATAATGCACCATGATTCAATATGCACTTGATGTTATAGTTTACGTCTCTCCCATAAGATAGGGTAGTGGGATTTACTCAATATTGGACCCGTACTGATACTACCTTGGTTGAATGGGTCCTGTGATGATCCACTGATGGTGGGGAGCAGATCTCTTGTGCAGGTTTAAGATCGGATATTGTATTTGAGTGGAAGGCTTGGTTTGAGAGAGTAGGCAATCTGGAATTTAATCTATCGGGATTTGTCTAGTTTAACTGTATTTATTTTTGGAATTTTCAAGTATTGTATATAAAATTTAAGGGTGTTGTAATTGTCTTTTAATTTTCTCGTACTCTGATAAGCTTTTAATATTCGGATTTATTTCACAAGTTCCGCTAATTCATTCAGCGATGATTTTATTCAGTAAAAATATTCACTTGCCATCTGCCTGTGGATATCTCCTTGTGGGAGTTTATCCTCACAGCATAGATGTTTGAAATTTTGTTGACAAGTTTAGCCTTACATCTAGCAGATGATAGATGGTAGGTATTTATCTTGTGCTAGATGTGGCGGTAACATTCCCCAAATTCTATCTTAGCTTCCACTTTATTCTTTCAAAAAAAAATTCGGGACTGAATTTTTGGGGGTTTTACATCAACCTTAGGCTGGTGGGGATAGGCAGCATTGGCGATGGTGCATGGCGATGGCGGCGGCGACCGGAAAAAGAGAAGAAAAGGGAAAAAGTTAAAGGCTGGGAACAAAATAAGAAGAACGAGGGTGGAAGTAAGGGCGATTATGATTGCCTAGAAGGAGAGGAATAGAATGATGGTGGCGGCGCACGATGGCGGTGGTGGTGGCCGAATAGGGAAGAAGAAGAAGAGAAAGAGAGGAAGAGAGGGAGAAAGAGGAAAAGAAAGGTAGGGGAGATAAAGGAGGGTCTGCAGCACAATTTGGGAGGTGAAAGGAGCAGCGGCAATAGCGGAAGAGGTGGCTAAGGGTGGTTCGAAGGGCGGCGGTGGTAAAAAATGGTTTGGTTAAGAAGGGAAATTTGCACGATCGGGTTGGCTTGTGCAGGAAGAATCGAAGGGTACGGGTGGTCTAGTTAGTTAGAGGGTGGTGCAGGGAAGGCGTAGGTGGCTAGAACGGACGACGGAGTTGGCCGGAGGCGGCGAAAGTGGCGTCTAAATGGGCGGTGGCACGAAGGAAGGTATTTTCTGAACTCGAGCCAAAAACTCAACTCAACGCTACTATAGGGTGTATTTATAGGCTTGAAAGGAAGTTAGGGTCGAAGGGAAAGTGGGGGAGTGGTAGGCAGGAGTGGGCACCGACTGACAAGGACAGCCGACGTACTCCTCGATCGTGGTCTACAAGTGGCCAGGGGAGAGGGAGATAGTGCGGGGAATGGAGGAGTGGATTGGTTCAAAATGGCCGACGAGTCAGGGGGAAGAGAGAGGAAGGAAAATGGCCGGTCAAAACGATCGTAACTGCGGCGAAATTTTCAGAGGTGGCGGTGAGTTGCAGGTCGGCGTCAACGGGGCTGGGGAAGAAGGAAGAAGAAGATGGGGGGCGAACCGACGGTTTGGGGGAGAAAAGAAGGGGAGTCAGCCAGTCGGGCACGGTCATTAAAACTATCAATAAAACGCAGAGTCCAGGGGAAAAAGAAGACAAAACGCGGCGTGGAAAAGGTGGGAAGAAGGGACAGCTGCGTGGGTTGGGCACGACTAAATTTTTTTAAATCAAAACAATGCATTTTAAGGGAAAAAGAGGCGAGACGCGGTGCAGAACTTTGGGCTGCCGAAAGAGGAAGGAAAGGAAGGATTGGGCCACGGGAAGGCAGGCCCAATCAAGGAGGAAAAGAAAAAGAAAAAGAAAAGAAGAAGAAAGAAAAAGGGAGAAAGAAAGGAAAAAGGAAAAATAAAAGAGAAAAATAATGGTTTAGCTTAATTAAATTAATTGGGATATTTGGGATATTTAAAAATAATAATATTTAAATCCCTTTTTAGGCTAAAATATGATTTATAAAAGATTTTTCATAAATTCTATTTTAATTAGCAAAACACCCTAATTTTCTTCAATTAAATTATTTATAAAATTTATATTAATTTAAAACTATTTTATCCTTCTTACTTTAAATAAAATAATTTATTTAATTAATTTATAAAATAAAATCCTTAATTAGCTAAAGTACATAAAAATTTTCCAATAAAAATTATTTATTATTTTTTTCTTCTTAAATAGACATAATTTATTCTCTTTTATTTTAATAAAAATAATTTATTTGTTTAATTTTTCTAATAAAACCTTATTTAATAATAATAAATAAAAATAAATTTTTCAGGGCATTTCATTTAATATATGTGGAAGATAACTAGGTAACCTAACCCGAGTAAGGGCTAATTTGGTAATTATACAACATGGAGGGTAATATGGTAAATTGGCAAGTAAAGAAGGGATGACTTAATAATCATACAAGTAAGGGGTAATTTAGTAATTTTGTTGAGATGATAGGGGTAAAATAATAACTTGTATCTAGCATGTCAATGGGTTGACGGAGTTTCATAATAAGACTCAAGTAACATTGAATAGCAAGGGAAGGGTATTCACAATCAGTAAGTATCACAATAACATGGCCTAACCTGGGATTAGATGGACAATTAAGGTCTCAATATGGTGTTATTCTTATATTCATGAAGTGTCTTAACCATTAATCATGCATGGTGTTGTGTGTTAGGTGTGAACTAAGGGCATGTTAGAGTTATGTGTGCCATGATCCTTCGATGTGAACTAACCAGACTCTAAGACTATAATGTGATTATGATATGCTAACCCTTATGGCATGTGAAAAAATGAAAACGAATCCTAAATTGGAATTGGATGAGATAATAATGTCCTTAGTTATTCCTCTAGGTTATCTTGGATAATTGTATGAATAAGGATTATCTAATGATATCAGAAACAATTGAAAGTGAATAAGTATGTGGTTGATGTGCTTTTTGTGATCACCTTAATTAAAACACTAATAATTAAAGTGAAAGACCTCAAGATCGGGAATGGTGACTCTTTAGGGGTCGCTACCATAAAGACGTGGTTTAGCCCATGATTATTCTGGTATTATGATTATTCTGGTATTTGCTAGTGGGCCTTTATGCCCTATCCAGGCCCTATATCATTAGGTAATCCTAGGTTGATGATTGAATGGTACTAAGTAGCTTGTATGCACCAGTATGACTGGTGTACCTTTGGTTCTCTGAGTTCTTGATCTCCCCATCGAGGCAAATAAATGGAATTGTTGTGCTGATTAAAAAGGGAAAACACTAATTGTGAAAGTGAAAGATTAATGAACCGGGCCCAGATGAATCATATTATGAGTACCAGTCCACTAGATATAATAGTGGCATAGGACCGTTTTGCCCTAGAAGATGTTTATGAGTACCGGTCCACCGAATATAATAGTAGCCTAGAAGCGTTTTGCCCTGGAAGATGTATATAAGTATTCCGGTCTACCAACTATAATAGTGAGGGTCCCACACTCAATAAACTAAATTAATCTTTTATGTGAATAAATAATGGAAAATACAAATCACTTATAGTGAAACACCATGTGAGTCGAGGCTAGACTGATCCACCAGTGAGAATAGTGGTTAAGAGACTTCTGTCCTGGAGATTGATCCATAGGCAAATAATAATGATCAGGAGCGTTCTGCCTTGTATGTTTTCGGTCCATCGGCTATAATAGTGGGGTTCCTACACTCACATGGATATAATTCGAGATATGATTGAATAATGATATATTAATGGCTTAAGGCCCAAAAGTATTGATTTCACATTATGATCTATTAATATGTGATGGACTTGCTAAGTATGTGGATGTTGTATATGCATTTCTTATTATATGTGTATATAGTTTTGCATCATATGTTGCATTGCGGGCCTACATTTCAATGTAGCTTAAAGGGTTACTCTGTACCATAGTACCGAAGAGTTCCATTTGTTGGCCCTTGCCTATTCAATGGCAGTGTCCCTTGCAGATTCGTTTCAGGTGCTATTCAAGTAGGTGAGAGAAAAGAGTGTAAGAATTGTCTGGGAATTTATAGGGTTTCATTCTTTCTCTTTTTAACTCCTAGTTTAGATGTAATATATATTCTTGTAACCACCATTGGTAGATATTACACTACTCTGATTTCAATATGTTTTGAGTTTCTAGCAATTTGTACTTTATTCTTATAGCCTTAGAATTTGGTACTGGAACATTAGGAGTGAACCGTTCTGGTACTAAGTAGTGAATTTTGGGGCTGTTACATTTTCTCCCTTAATTACTCTTTTCTTTCCTTCCCTTTAATCTTCTAACACCCTGACATCTCATTCCTTGGTGTTTATTGGTGAATTTTGTGGTGGTTTTCAAGCCTCCATATCCAAGAATATTTCTCCCACTTCACTTTTTCCTCTACAGTCCATAATTAAATTTTAATGCTAATCTAGTTTGTACGACTCTTATTTAGGTGATCAAGTGGTACAAGAAAAAGATTAGGAGTATTTGTGCTTAGTGATATGAGGGCATTTTGTACAGATGCACCTCTTTAGATTTTGACTTTTAGTTGCTATATGTTAATTTATTTTAATTCAATTTAGCATGCTTTTATTCCTAGAATCATGATTAAGGTTGTTTTATATGGTGTTCTTGTATTCTACCCTGTTATTATGCTTTTGGATGTTATTATATTTTCTAGGTAAATTCTAATTTTTTATGATTTTCTAGGCTTTGCTAGAATATCATAAACATTATGGTATATTTTGTTTTTTATATGTGCGTAGATGAGTAGAAATAATTATGTTAAGCATTATCATGGGTGAATTCGATGGAAAATTGAAAGGTTTGAATGTTTTGGATGATTAGAGATTTTTGGCCCTAAGGCCTTTTGTAGTGTTTTTTTTGTTTTTAATTAAGGATAATTATATATTCTAATTTCTATTAATATGTGGGTGTTTTGGTATAATGTTGGTTAATTATGGCGACTTGTGGAACTTTGTGGGTATTGGTCAATTTCGAGCCAATGGGTAAATTGTTATTTTTGTGATATTGTAGGGAAAATAAATACACCATTATAATGCATGTGATTTTTACATAAAGTTTGATACATAATATGGTATTGTTTGGATGTGTTTGGGTTCAATTATAACATCCTTGTGATTTTTACTAGTTCTTCAGTAGCTCTAGATACAAGAAACACTAAAGTTGGTATCATTCTCTTCCTCCCAGCCTCAAGTATATGATAAAGGGTTTCCACCCTTGTGTTAAGACAATCATAATAAATGCTGGCCTGTAAGAAGCAACCCTAATGATGCATTGAAGTAATAAGACATTAATAATTAAAGTGAAAGATCAAGTGAGTCAGGACTGAGGTGCTTCATCTAGAATTTTTTTTATGGTTGTTGTGATAACTAGAGTGGTCCTAGATCAACTCTATATCGTCTGTTCCACAACTTGTAGATTATGCATGTTTAAAGATTATAAGGTTAGATATGTGGTTTCCTAGGTACTTTCTACCCTTGGGGGTTCATTATGTTTGTGTTACCAATTCATTAGTTATGGAATAGTAGAGTCTCTAAACTCAAGTAACTAAGTAACTAAAAAATGTATGATTGCCTAAGTATAGGCTCTAATATAGTTGCATCCTTAGGTCATCACATATCATAAGTAGAAGGCATGTTTAGTATCTTATTTTTATACCCTAAGTGTAACACGCCAATTTTTAGGACTAAAAAATTTCATTTGAAGAGTTAATTGCAGAAGCTAAAACAATAAAAGTAAAGGATGTTACAGCCACACTTGGTACAAGTCTGGTTTCCTCTATCATTTCTCATACAAAGTGCTAATACTAAAATCATTAATTCGCTCAACTTGATAATATGGTTACAAGAAACATGATAGAGAGGACAAACATATAAGTATCATGCTAAATAAAAGCAAAAATGGTAGAGGGTCCCAAAGAACCCAAATACAACCATTAGTATAATGAGAAAAATTATGACAAAAATAGCACCCTGGAGTAATATTATTAAACACCTTATCTTTATTTGGCTCTTTAACTATAATTTCTCTCAGATATAATAGTTTTAACCATGATTTAATGATCTAATGTTGTACCTCTTTTTGTTTGATTGGATCTTTAATCCCCCTTACAATCCACAAACTTGGCATAAAATTCCCGAATTAGGCAAAAAGTTTCCTCCCAAACTACACTTACGGATAGAGTTAACATATGCACATTTATATGACACCGAATCCAAAATTTGGAAAGGATTAGCATGGTCCAGATGAGACACAACCATCCTAATAGTAGATAGCAAGGCAATAACATGACCAGTTGTTGTATTGATCTTCTTACATTACACAATCTAGGAACTTGTAGGGTTGTTACATGGGAAAATATCCCCAACATTATGTGCCACTGTATAAGGTGGATCCTCATGAGACTTTCGCTTAACCTGGACAACCACTCATTCTTTTTTCAACTTCTCTCCCTACATTTTGATTGAATAGTGTCCTAAGAAGAGGAACCTGTATGACCAAACCAAGAACAAAAGTGACAAGCTTTTGGTGTAAAACAATGTCATCCGAGTCCTGAATACAAACACTCTCGCATGGCATCTTTTTGATATCCACTTTCACCAATAGTCTAGGATAAGACACTCTTTTCCGATTGGTGGTAATTGCATTATATCATAAGGGACTTACAAGATCAATACTCTAGAGGAAGGCAGGAAATTTTAAACTAAAGAGGGAGAAATTGCAAATCATCCTTCATTAGTTGCATCTTCCTATGTCATTTCTTAAGTATTAAATGATAGTTGTAGAAATACTATATTGAACTATAAATTATCTCAACAATCATCCTCTTATTTCTATTACTTTTTTATCGTCACTTTTTGTGTACAAGTTTTAGGTGATTAGTGACAATTACATTCTCTTATTTCAAAACAAAAGAAATAGATATCTGCAATTTTATACTTCATATTCTGTTCCACCACATAAGAAATAAAATGCAAGTTTTTTTTTTATGAATGGAAAATAGCAATCTTTTATCGAACAGGGAGTAATAGCTTTGCAAAACATTTGTACGAAAAATAAACGGAAGCAGGATCCAGATCATATGACCGAACATCGGCCGCAAAGAGGGGAAATAGAGGCATAAACCGGCTATCACATTCCCAGTCAAGAACCTGACCCGATAGTGGGTGCAAGTAAGTGATCGAGTTAAGCGGCCACACATATTTAACGATGACCCACCCAGGTAGCAAGTCCAATCAATTTGATTATCTCATGCCTTTTAAGAGACTCGACCCAACTGAGAAAACCAAAAACATCGGGTTCTAAACAAATCTCCTCCATCTTTCGTATCTGAATACAAACCCTAACCCTACCGGATCATCCGACACCGTAACCTCCCATCCAACTCACAGTGTAAAGCGCAGCACGACGATCGAATAATTCAAATCCGAGTAAGACCCGTTGCTTATTATCCTTTCTCAATTGTCATCGACCTCGCCTTCCTCGTCGCCGTTACCGTTTTAATTTCGGCCTTTTTAAGTTCCAGTGTTCTATTGCGACTGCTTGCACGTTCTATGTGTTTTTCGTGTGATCAGAACGTTATGATCCTTATATAGCTCTCTCGGCACTCGTTCCTCCTGGTTTTGTGATTGACGCCTTAAGCTTTGTATTCGCTAATCTGAAGTAGTAGTTTGAAATTGAATTTCTGATTTCTTGATGATTTTGAATTCTATAATCTGCATGCATGATTCTGTATTTCTATGCGCTGATTTAATCCTCCAGGATGGAAACTATGGAAGTCCCTATTTTTTTCCCTATTCTGTGTTTTTACAAGTGTTCGAGATTTCCATGACCTTGGCCGATTTGATGGCTGTGGTCTTTGAACACAGAAATGGTAAAGAAATCGGAATATAAGGGGTTCTATTCCGTTATATGTTTGCATGCTGGATTTCGGGCATGCCCTCGTTATTGCTGCACTTAAGTTATGTGCCAGCTATAGAGATGCGTTGGTGAATTCTAGCATCAAACCTCGACCTTAAACAGTATAATTCTTCCAGGCTTCTGTCTCTCTGCTTCTTTCACTCGTTTCCACAGTGACCAAGATTTTCACATTGTACCTTTGGTGCTTCAGTGAACAACTTTTTTCATGCTTGAAATGCTTTCCTGTGCAGATTCTCCGTTAATATTTGTTCGCCTGCGATGGAAATACAGCCTGAGACTGTTCTAAAGAAACCAAAGAGGCTAACATCCGTTGTTTGGAATCACTTTGAAAGGGTGAAGAAAGCTGATATATGCTATGCTGTCTGTGTCCATTGTAATAAGAGACTCAGTGGCTCAAGCAATAGTGGAACTACTCACTTGAGAAATCATTTGGTGCGGTGCCTGAAAAGATCTAATTACGACGTTTCTCAACTTCTTGCTAAGAGAAGGAAGAAAGAGAACTCGGTCACTCTTACAGATTACAATTACGACGAAGGGCAGCGTAAGGACGAGGTCATTCCGGTTGCAGCTATAAAGTTTGAACCGGAGGGTAAGAGGGAAGAGACCATTAGCCTGGGTAGCACCAAGTTTGACCAGGAGAGAAGCCGGATGGACCTTGCTCGTATGATTATATTACATGGCTATCCTTTGTCCATGGTTGATCATGTTGGCTTTAAAGTATTTGTCAAGAATCTTCAGCCTATGTTTGACCTTGTTCCAAACAATGCACTTGAGGATGACTGCATTGCTATCTATGAGAAAGAAAAACAGAAGGTTTATGGAATCCTGAGTAGGCTCACTGGTAGGATCAGTGTCGCCGTTGATGTATGGAGCTCGCCCGAGAATGCTAGGTACCTGTCCCTGACAGCACATTATATCGATGATGATTGGAAATTACAGAAGAAGATACTGAATTTCTTCATGATTGATGCTGCTCATACCGAAGACATACATTCGGAGGTAATTATCAAATGCCTAATGGACTGGGATGTCGAGCGCAGGCTTTTCTCTGTGACTTTCGGTGACCTCTTTACCAGCGATGACATCGTTTGTAGAATCAAAGACCATCTGTCTCAGAACAGACCTCTCCTGAGCAATGGTAGATTATTTGATGTGCGCTGTGCAGCACATGTTCTGAGCTTACTTGTTGAAGACGCCATGGATGCACTGCGTGAAGTCACCCACAAAATCCGAGAAAGCGTTCGCTACATTAAAAGCTCACAGACAATGCAAGGGAAGTTCAACGAGATTGTTCAACAAGTTGGGCTTGATAACTTGAGGAGCCTATGCCTTGACAGCCCCATCCAGTGGAACTCAACGTGCTTTATGCTTGAGACAGCCTTGTCGTACAGGGCTGCATTTTCTTTATTTCTTGAGCACGATCCAGGTTATTCAATGGCCTTATCTGAAGAAGAGTGGGAGTGGGCAACTTCTGTTACTGGCTACTTGAAGCTCTTTGTTGAAATTATCAATGTTTTCTCCGGCAACAAAACTCCCGTAGCAAATATATACTTTCCAGAGATCTGTGACGTGCACGTACGGTTGGTCGATTGGTGTAAGAGCTCAGACGAATTCATTAGTTCAATGGCACTGAGGATGAAGGGAAAGTTTGACATTTATTGGAGCAAGTGTAGTCTGTCACTGGCTATAGCTGCCATTTTAGACCCCAGGTTCAAGATGAAGCTGGTGGAGTACTACTATCCGCAGATATATGGTAGCAGCGCATCTGATCATATCAAGGAAGTCGCGGACGGCATCAAAGAACTCTTTAACGATTACTCCATCGGTTCTTCGTCCATCAGTGGTAGTTATGGTCCCGGGAGCAGCACAGTCGGTGCTAGCAGCGAATCAAGGGATCGACTGAAAGGATTCGACAAGTTCCTCCACGAGACATCACAGGGTCAGAGTGTGATATCAGACCTGGATAAATATTTGGAGGAGCCCGTGTTTCCACGCAACTATGATTTTGACATATTTAGTTGGTGGAAAGTCCACACACCCAGATATCCTATATTATCTATGATGGTTCGAGACGTTCTTGGGGTACCTATGTCAAACGTTGCACCAGATTCAGCTTTCAAGACTGGAGGCAGGGTTCTTGATCAGTACAGAAGTTCACTAAATCCAGATACAGTTCAGGCTTTGGTCTGCACCCAGGATTGGTTGCGTGCTGAGCTGGAAGGTAGGAGGTATCTCTATTCATCTTTCGATAATTCTTATGATTGTTTTGCCTGTTTTTACCTTACTGACTTAGGTCCTGTTTGACAGAGCCAATCCAGTCTCCGGCACAAGCTCCCTTGCCCCTGTGCATTGAAGCTAGTTAGTAGGGTAAGGTATGTAGGACTAGATGTTTTCTTTTCAGTGACTATATTTCTTTTATGTGAAACGTTATTAAATATAGCCCACGTCTCTCGTTTGTCTTCACATGCCCACTTAATCTTAAATGTACGGGAGGTCATGGTTTGAGCTGCTGCTGTGGTGGTGTTATGATGGCAATGAGAAAGATGCGTGTAGATTATTGTTTATCATCTTTTTTGGTTTAAAATTATGAATTTCTGGTAACTTGATTCTGTTAAAGAGTGATGTTACTCGATTCAGTAATAATCTCCTAATATAATATGAGTTAAATTATTGTCTTGCTACCATAGACCATGAGATGGTGCTTGTATTTTTTTTGGCTGTTCCCCCACGCCACCCAAGTACATAGATTTTTGCTTGCACTGTATTCAGGACAACACTAGAAGTTGCACTGTATTCAGGACAACACTAGAAGTATCAAGACTATCAACATGGTAAAGAAAAGGCTGTGCATAATGACCAACGGATGAGGAGATGTATAGTGTTGAGCCTTTCTGGTTCGTGTTCAGTATGAGATTTGATTCAAGGGCATGGCCGTGCAAGTTTTGGCATTTGTAGAGCAGAGAAGAAGCTGTTGGATTATCAAGGCTTTTTTTTAAGAGGTAGGGAAGGTGGGGGCTGGTTATGAAGTGCAGGCCAGTGTCTTTACAGCGCACAAAATTGGTGAAAGTTATAAAGAGAACCGTATGCTTGTTATCTCCGGATAATCCAACAAAGTACACAAAAAGTCACTTTTATAAGTTACAGAGCTGAATGGCTGATTGTGGTATCCGCTTTCTTCTTTTCATATTGGAAGGTGGCGGAGGCACTGGTAGTAGTAGTAGTAGTGGTGGTGGTGCAGTGCTGCCTATTGCATCTCTCCGTGCGCTCCTTGTAAAATTCTAAAACAAAGTTGGCGCCAAGTCACACCACACATATTCACGTAGATGCTTATACCCCGATAGTTAGCAAAACCGTTTATTTAACTTCGCGAGATTTGAATCACGTCTCAGATGACGCTGGTTTATACATACATACATACATACATACATGTATGTATGTATGTACATAATGTTGGATTGGGTTGAATTGAAGTTTGGGTCAAATTGGGCCTATATCGGTTTGCATTTTGTTGCACTGGATTAAGTCATATTAAATTTGGATGGGTAAGTTCTTAAGTTTGAATAGATTCAAAATACAGCCGGTCAAGAGATAAGATACTAAAATACAATAATATCTAACTAGAATTTATCTATCGATTCAAACAACTGGAAATAGTCAAAGTGATATATACTAGGAATTAGTACAAAGGAGCTGGAGGAGTTGTATGGTGGTATATCAAATTGTTGATACGCCTTGGCCTAACTCATCATGCTCAAATACCTTCTAGCATATTCATCCTTGTCTCTAGCTAGTTCAATGCTCCGACCACCTCTAGTAGGTATATATAGGTAAGGTCCTTAACCTCTTGAACCAAAGTGAATAAAAAATGTTGAGAATGTAGTGACATAGCTGTTGCTATCTTGACGACTTGAATTGTTGACGTTGTGGCCTATATATTGTAGTACTCTAGCCTCTGGTATGCTGAAATATTCTATTATCAGTAATCTATATTGCAATCCTCTTCCTCCCCAATAAATCCTCGTACCACTCCTTTGTGAGCTTAGTAGTTATTTGATCATGAAATGTCACAATTTCCATCATTCTCCATACTATAAATGATAAACCCCTATGAAAGTAGAAGATGGTGATCGACCCACTCTCACATCTGGTGCGTACCCTAGAAACCCCATAAAGCTACCATGGAACTCTTGTATTGTCATACTACCTTATGACAAGTGCATAAAGTTGTCTAGCTATCTGAGCAAAAACATGCTCATAAGGCTTCCTTGAAGCCATCCCAAGTAAGAGTTGGAGCTCCTTGCTCCCTATGGCTAATCCATTGGCTGTTTATGAGCACGTGAAAATGGTGTGCTGCTATGTTGATCTTCTATGCTTTGGGCAGTCTACAACTTCTAGTATATAATCAAAATCCTAGGTCCAAGCCTCTAACTAGACAAGGTCCTCCTCTCCAGCGTATGTTGGCAAATGGTGGTTCGTGACTCACTTGAGTTAATCCTCTTTGTGTCCTTTGGCATATTGTTGTGGCATAGGCGATGGAGGATGAGGTTGTAGTGGAGCCTACTGCAACACAAATAAAAACATCATCCAAATGTGTTGTGTGAGCTGTAAAGGGGCTTGCCATAGCGTCCTATAAGAGAAAAAAGCGCATTAGAAAAATATCCTAACTTACTAACACAAAACAACGCATTTACATAAGGCCACCTAGCTACCCTATCTACACTCACAAAGTAACACCTTAAATTTTACTATTAAAATTTTTCGTTTTACCGGGGAAACTTATAATCAAAATACTAGGTGTTGAATCTATCTTACCATACTATCATTACATTAATCACGAGGCTAAAGCCATTAAAATATGAAATATAAATATAAAAACTTTATAAATAAAAATACGAGTTTGGAGGTTTACTCCAAGTACAATGATAAATACAAAAAAAAAAGGAATGCTATAAATCTAAGAGTCCAAAAAGTTATTCGGGTAAACCATCATTCGAATAGCATGACTATTCGCCCAAACCGCTAGTACTGAAATAACACTCCACCCTATACCACGTATCATAGGCTGCACCAACTGGTCTTCAATGACTTGCACAAAAGTATCGGGGTCATTTGCTCGTAAAAATGTGCATTACCCATAAATAGGATGGTCAGTATGCTAGATACGTGTGGATTAAATAAGGGAAATACAGCTAAACATACTTAGTATACTAGTATGGGTACTTAGATTGACATCCTTCCAATTATACGCGCATTAAATCTAGCTAAATATAGGAGCCGCTTATTAATACTATATTGTTAGTAATTAATAGGATTAATATTGGCGATTTGTCGTTTTGATTAATTTAGGAAAGTAATATAAGGTGTATGGGCTTGCTTTTTGTGTACAACTTGGTCAATCTCTTTATTATGATTAGATATTGACTTAAAAATTATAATTATATTTTTACCTAATCTGCTAATGGATTCCGATTTTCCTAGTATATTTATCATATTTGTGGTTATCCATTATTTTTATTATGATTTTATTTTATTTTATTCTCTTTTATTTTATTTTATTATTTTCTATTTTTATAACCCTCATTAGTGTTTTTCTTATTTGTTTATTTTGTGTTATTTAGGGTTTTTATTTTTATTTATTTTTAAGCTAGTTATATAGAGGTAAGTCATCTCAATCCTCGGTATAGAACGATACATTTATTTACCAATACTACAATTGTCAACAAGATGGTTTAAAATATGTGACGCCTACAACTACACCATGAGTAACATAGAAGACATTATACAAGTAAAAAGAAGGTAACATCTTCATAGAGCCTAAATTCATAATCAACTCATAAATCCACCCATAAGACTCACTAACTCACTAAATTTAACATGACACTCCAGTATATTATATTAAGTACCATAGCCAAAAATAAGGATTAAACAACAATATTTTGGATAACAAATATTTGATCATCCCCTAGGGTTACTAATTTCATTCAAGTCATTTCACACAATATAAATATGTGTGGTACTCATAATTGACCCAAATATTTCAAACATTAAATTTATCATAATTTAACTCGAATAACATACATAAAACTTTAATTTCACATAAACCCATATTCCATTGAAATACCTCAAATCTTATAAAAACTATATCTCAACCCATATTTTACCACATCATAACATATTTGTGAGATTATGACTTATATTTATATGTGTAGTCTAGTATAGATTATTACATACATATGTTTGGAAAATTATGGTGCCAAAAAGAGATCAAGGGAGAAAATATGAGGTCCCCATGTTATTCAGCACAACCCGTGTTTGCTTATTCTACTTACTCCTGCATTATTTTGGTAAAATTTGAGAGTTCTGGGGAAAATTAGGGGCTCAATGTTTGTTCCCATTTTCTATCGATTTTTTGTGTCATTCATGTATAAATAGGTTATGTATGATAAATTAGTGAGCTTGATACACCATCGAGTTTGTCCAAACCCTATCCTCTTGTATTCCCTTGTGTTTTTGAGATAATTGTGTACAAAGTGATATTATGATAATTATTTAATTTTTCTTGTAATCACTAGTGTTGTATATAATAAATATCATCATTGTTTCCCTAGTTGCTATTATTTTCTAATTATTCTCTCAATTAGATATTGATATTTCCTAATTTCTTGTTAGATTAGGTATTATATGTGCACATTAGGTGAATTTTCCCTATAATTAGTATCAAATCTCTAGGTGTGTGTTTGATCCACATTGGGATTGCATTTACAAAATTTGAAATTGAGAGATTTGATTGCTCTATAAATTTTAGGTTATAGAAATTAAAGATGAAGGCAATCCGTGTTCATAATAGATTGGAGAAGGCATTATCCGAGAAAGTGGATAATTCTGAAATGATGTATGATGAGGAGTTTGGGATACTAATTTGAAGGCCCTGTCTACCATACAATTATGGTTGTTAAATGAGGTCTTATGGGAAATGGCTAAAGAGACAACTATTTTTACACTGTGGTTGAAGTTAGAATTCTTGTATATGATAAGATATATGATGAATCATCTATTATTGAAGAATCGACTTCACAATTTGTAATTAAGGGAGAGTCAATCCTTAAAATCTCATCTTGGTAAATTTAACTTAATAATTATGGATCCGTAGAATATAGATGTCAGATTAGATGATGATGATATAACTATTATGTTATTGTGTTCTTTACTTGTTTCTTATAAAAATTTTCATAAAACCATACTATATGGGAATGATGAATTAGTTCTTGTAGATTTCAAGAGCGCCTTGCTGCAACGTGAATTGATTGAGAATCAATTGACTAAAGGATGTTAAGGTGAATCATTTGGTGAGGGGCTTGTAGTAAGGGAGTTTGGTGAGAAGAAGATGTCTAAATTTAGGATGGATAGGTTCAAGACTGTTGTCTACCATGCTTGTTACAAGAAAAACCATATTAGTAAATATTTTCATAATAGAAAACCAACAAATATTGCTGATGGTGTATCTAATGAGGATGAGGTTGTCATAGCCAAGGGCAATTGTGATGGTGTTGTAGTGACTACCATAGATGAACAAACATTGGTTCCATACATATGACATTGTTCGAGATAGAATTGTTTTCTTGGAAAATTGCATTTTGTGCAGAGTTGGTAAGATTGGGACTTTGAAAGTGAGTGTAACAACCCCAAATTTACGAACCAAATAATTTTGTTTAAAGAACTAATTGAGTATGCTAAAAAAGTTAAAACGTGGGGTGTTATCACCTTGCTTGGTACAAGTATAATTTCTTTTGACATTTTCATATCAAGTGCTAAGGTTAAAAACATTACTCCACTTGGATTAATAACACAGTTATAAGAATCAGGGTAGAAAGAACCAAAGCAAGTTAACATCATACCAAAATAAAACCCATTGTTAGTGGTTAAAAAATTCAGTGAAAGGAAATTACGAGGGAATTATGAGAGTAGATAATCATTGTAACACCCCAAAATTTACTATTTAAAAAAAACGGAATCAATTAAATTAAAACTTGTGAATTATGGGGATGTTACCGCCACGTTTAGTACTAGACCGGTTCACTCCGACCGTTTCAGTACCAAATGCTAAGGCTAAAAAGATTATCTTCAAACTTAAATTGAGAGTTTCATAAAAAGAATCAAAAGATCATAACATATAAATCAAAGTACGCATAAAAGTTTATAATCAATAATAAGATAGAAATCAGAGTATGAAATCAAAATTCCTCGGAGGGAATAATATCTACAATCGATGAAAGGTTTATTTGAAATACTCAATACAAGGTAATAAATCATAAAAGGGTAAATATGATACAAAAGAAATACAGAAGGAAATAAATCATATAAAGAGTAAATACGACCACGACACTCTCAAACTTTGAGCCGACCACAAGGTCAACACACAGCTCCGCCTGATGTCTCGCTCACCTGCACAAAGTTAGAAGGGCCTACTACTCGTGGGAATGAGTAGCACCCATAAAAAGGATGATTAGTACGCTACGTACTAAGTAAGGTAACTGTGCAATAAGGCCAACACAAAAATCACATAAACCATGTAGAAGAAATAGCAAGAGCATAGAGACCATCATGATAACATACTATTGTACAATCATTTGGGTAAATACATAAAGGCCCATTTTTAGTCTGAATTAATTAATCAATTAATCTCTTATCGAAAATCGATTCACACCATGCTTTTTATCAATCCATGCAAGTACAGAAACCTCCTACTATTTTAGCCGGTGGCTCGGTCACTTATAGGGCATCATACCCTAACCACTATTATAGCCAGTGGATCAGTCACTTATAGGGTAAAACCCTAACCACTATTCCTTATCGGTGGATCGGTTTAGTTCCTGCCCGCATAGTGTTCCACTGTAAGTAATTAGTATCTTTTAAGTGCCTTGGCAAAACTCTGGTTTATGTTTATTAAGCTCGGGACCCCCCACTATTATAGTCGGTGGACCGGTCACTTATAGGGCATCATGTCCTAACCACTATTATTCGCCGGTGGATCAGTCACTTATAGGGTAAGAACCCTAACCACTATTTCTAACCGGTGGATCAGCTAGACCCGGCTTAATAATCTTTCACTTTAAATGACTAATGTCTTAAGTATCTTATTTAGAAGCTTTCACCCTATACATGCATAAATCACTCCCTTTACACTTATCCTCCAACTGACCCGTATCATATCATGAGAGCCCTGCACCTTCTAACTTGCCTAACAACCTATCCTCTATACTCGAACTTACACTAGAACTCCAACACCGAAATATGTGGATCAAGGCCCACTACTACACACCTCCAAGTCCACTTATTTCTTTACTCTAGGGTTTTTCCCAAAAACCCTAATTTAAGCCTAAGTGGCCCATCCTACTCCACCTCACACAACCCAAATCATTTTAACACCCCCATTTTTCACAACCCATCGATCCCATATTCATCATCATACTTTATTCACCAAGTACACACACGTAACCACCGAACCCTAGATAGCCATATCAAAACCCTAGTTAACTACACCAAACCCTAGTTATCCACAACCAACCATAGTTAACCACTCCAAACCCTAGTTAACCAAAACATACCATAATTAGCCACTCTAAACCCTAGTTAATCACAACAACCCGTAGTTAATCACTCCAAACCCTAACTCAGTCTCCTACGTACCCTTATAATGCTCCACATACTATTTTCCATCCAAATTGTTCAAACACCCAACAATACTTACAGTACCTTCCTCACATCTCAAATCAACATTCCATACGTAAATTGCACTCCCATGCAGACTTTACACATCCCATACAACCTTTCGAATTTTTCATCCAAAACCCTAAAATTCCCACGTGAAACCCTAGATTCAACCATGCAAAATCCTAGATTCCTCCATGCCAAAACCCAAGATTCCTCCATGCAAAATCCTAAATTCATCCATATAAAACCCTAGATTCTTCCATACAAAACCCAAGATTCCTTTATATAAAACCCTAGATTCTTCCATACAAAATTCAAGATTCATCCATACCAACTCTAGTTTCAATCCATATAAAACTCTAGATTAGATTCTCTCATACAACACCATATTTTAGATTCTCCCATGTAACACCATAGATTAGATTCTCCCACACGAAACCCTAAATTCCCCATTTTATTCTTCCACTCGTGGATCATTAAAATAATTAGGTCAACTCACATCTCTTGGTCAATTTATTCCCCTTTTGTCAACTCACTCCCCTTGGTCAACCTCTTTCCCTTTTGGTCAACTTACTTCCCTTGGTCAACTTCTTTCCCCATTCTCCTTTTTCATCCATTCCCCCATACAAACCACATTAACATCCTCACATGCATATCTTACAGGGTCACAACACATAACATCACATACCACAATATTTCATCACAAACACAAAGTACACATGCCTTATAATAACAGAGAAACATACTTCAACTCCACATCATACCACATACGAAATAATTATAATGTTAAGCATAAGATACAACACATACAAAGCACATAATGTACATCAACACGCATGAGGTATTAGTAATACCCTTACCTAAAACGACACGGGTCTTGGAGCACGCTCCTACGCCTCCTTAGGGCTTTGACTGGTGTCACCTATATGAGGAAAAAACTAAAATTAGATTCCCCTCTACCAAAAATACTATTATTACTAACTTATCCTAAGACTATGTTTTTGATAAAAATAAAAACATATTAATAAAAATGTCATTAACTAATTACTAACTTAGTTAAAAATATAGGAAATAATAGCAATATTATAAAAATTGATAATATAAGGTTTGAAAACTTTATCCTAATAATAATAATAATAGTTATACCAAAATAATAACAATGATGATGATGATGATGATGATAATAATAATAATAATAATAATAATAATAATAATAATAATAATATTGGTAATAATAGTAATGATAATAATTGAAAATAAAATGAAATAGGGTTTCGATCCTACATTGAATAATGATCAACTTTTTGAATAATAATTATAACACTAATAAGAATAATAAATGCTAATGATAAAATTATTAATAGTATTAATAATAACAAGACTTGATATTTATAATAATACTACTACAGTTCAAAATAGGCACAATAGGGTTTCAACCCTATATAGAATAATACTACTGACACTGAAAATAATAATAATAATAATAATAATAATAATCACATAACACTAATAATAATAATAGCAACACGAATAGTAAAATAGTTGTAATAATAATAATAATGAAATAATAATAATAATTTCGAAATAGTAATAACAACAACAACAACAACAACATTAATAAATAAAATAAAAACTCATAATAATACTAATAATCTACTCAGCCAAATAGGGTCATCCCTAATAAGAAATAATAATACTAATAATACTGAACCTAATAGTAATAATAATTATAATTTTAATTTTAATATTTGAATAATAGGTTAAAATAAAAAATAAAATAAAATAAGCTTAATTAAATAGGAAAAAAAGGGTTGCGAGGGTTTAGGGTTCAACCTTAGGCTGGTGGTGCACGGCGGCGGCGGCACCGGCGGCACTGGTGGCTGGAAAAAGAGAAGAAAAGGGAAAAAGTTGAGGGCTGGGAAAAAGAGAAAGAGAAAGAGGGTGGAATTGAGGGTGGTTATGATTGTATAGAAGGAGAGGAACAGAATGAGGGTGGCGGCGCACGACGATGGCGGTGGTAGCCGAATAGGGAAGAATAAGAGAAAGAGAGGAGGAGAGGGAGGGAGAGGAAAAGAAAGGTAGAGGGAGATAGAGGAGGGTCTGTAGAACAGTTTGGGAGGTAAAAGGAGCGGTGGCAGCGACGGAAGTGGTGGCTAAGGGTGGTGCAAAGGACAGCGGAGGTGGAAGAATGGGTTGATTGAGGAGGTGACTTTTCACGGACGGGGTGGCTCATGCAAGGAAAATCGAGGGATAAGGGAGGTTTATTTAGTTAGAGGGTGGTGCAGGGAAGGCTTAGGTGGGCGGAGTGGGTGGCGTGGTAAGCCGACGGCGGCGGGGATGGTGTCTGAAAAGGCGGCGGTGAAAAGGGGTGAGTTTTCAAGGATTGAGGAAAAGCTTTGAGATCCAACTAATGAGGGATATTTATAGAGTTTAGAAGAGAGGGGTAGGGTTCTGTGGGTCAGCTAGGGGGTAATGCTGGTAGGGTTTCGGTCGCCAACAGCGATGGTTGGCCGGTGGCAGTTAAATTCATGGCAAGGGAATGTGCAAGAAAAGGAGGAATTGTGCGAGAAGAGGGAGAAAATGGTTTGGGTCAGTTTGGTCGATGAATCAGGGGAAGAGAAAGGGAGAAAAAAGGCCAGTCAAAACGGGCGTAACCGGTAGTGTTAATCTTGGAGGTGGGCGGTGGAGTCGCAGGTCATCAACGGGAAGGAGGAAGAAGAAAGGAGGAAGAAAGGGGGGCTAGACCGGCGGTACGGGGAAGAAAGAAAAGAAAGAAAAAGGAAGGAACCGGGACGATCGGCGTAGTGAGGGGGGAAATTAAATGAAACGCAGCATTCCATAGGGAAAAAGAAGCAAGGCGCAGCGCTCTGGCTACCGAAGGAATAAGAGAAAAAAATGGAAGAATGGGCCACGAGAGAAGGAAAAAGGAAGAAGGAGATTGGGCCGTAGGAAGCCCAGTTCACCAAAGAAGAAAAAGAAACGAGCTGCGAGAAGGCAGGCCCAGTCGGGGAAAAGAAGAGGAATAGAAAAGGAAAAAAGGAAAAGGGGAAAAAGAAAAATAATGGATTAGGTTAATTAAATTAATTAGGATAATTGGTATATTTAAAAATAATAATATTTAAATCCCTTTTTAGGCTAATTTATGATTTTTGGAAGATTTTTCATAAATTTCATTTTAATTAGCAAATCACCCAAATTTTCTCCAATTAAATTATTTATAAAATTCCTATTAATTTGGACCTACTTTATCCTTCTTATTTTAAATAAAATAATTTATTTAATTAATTTCTAAAATAAAATCCTTAATTAGCTAAAATACCAAAATTTTCTAATAAAAATATTTATTATTTTCTTCTTGAATAGCCCTAATTAATTTTCTTTTATTTTAATAAAATTAATTTATTTAATAAATTTCTATAATAAATCCTTATTTAACTAAAATTCTTTAAAATAGGTTTTGGGGTATTTCAATCATCTAAATCAACAAATATTAGCAAAACATCGAACAACCCTAACTCCTAACCCAAAAGATTAGCGATCAACAAATCTTACAATTTAATCTACAAAGACTACTGCCCATTAAATAAGTAGGGACCTATGAAAAATAACATTTTAGTACAAAAGTACTAAGTCTATTATAAAAAAACTAATATGAAAAGCCTACATGCAACACATAAAAGGCATCACAATAATACACGACATAAAATATTAAAATATACATGTGATGATCGTAGTATCATAATCATATCTGGTAACCTAACATCACCAAAGCCACATACTACTCATAACCGTTTATTTAGAACATAATGAAACTTACCAACCAAGTATCCAAGGGATAAGTTTTAAAATAATTAGTAGGACCAATCTCAACACTATAGTCAACCTTCAAAATATATCTCATATCTCAACACCAAAACCGGTAATATCCATTATACCACAAGTTGGAATTGAATGCACAATACCAATAAACTCCTTAACGTTATTCTTAACTATAACCCAAACCAATCAATGATTACAATCATTCCAATTATTTATTCACGTTGAATTCAAGATCCCCACTATTCTTAACCGATAGAACAATATAAATAATATACAACCTCAGGGTAATAAGCTCCTGGCCACCATTATCAGTCAATGGAATGATAACATAAATACAATCCTAGGAAAAAATGTTGTTGGCCACTATTCTCGTTTGGTGGAATGAATAGGTACAATCAAAGGAAAGAAATGCTCCTGGCCACTATTCTTGTCTGGTGGATCGGACATGTACAATTGGTCCCAACTCATATGATCTTTCACTATGAATGATTAATATCCTATTCATGGTTATTTATTTTAAGGTCATCATATAAACACATATACAAGCATACAAGCCACATTCCCAATATATCCTCCCAAGGATAAGCTATATTCTTCTAAGAAACTCTAATTTCATAAGTCTAGCATAACTTCTCCCCTATACTTATTTTAACACCCGATTTAATATCTATTATTAAAATATTATTATTGATAACATACCCAGAGATCAAGCTTTAATTATAAATTTTTATACATGCGATCGTATACTACCTTTACTATTACTATTCACATTTCCCATTAAACACTAATTTCACAATTCATCCATATCTTTCCCATAAAACTCATATATCTACCAAACTCATTATACATTCCAAAAATATTACTATTGACATCATATACCAAAAATCAAGGTCCATCTCCAACTCCTTCCATGTGCTATAATGGCCTATCTTTATGATTACTATTCACATTTTCTACAAACCCATAATTTCAATCATAACTTTATCCACAATACTCATACGACTCCCAAATTTAATATGCACCCCTAAAAATACCAATATAACCAACATATCTAAAATTCAAGGTCAAACTCAAACAACCCCCACATGTGATAATGATTTCACACCTAGGACTGTTATTCCCACTTAAAGCCACATTTCTCATTTATTGGACTTAGATCATTTATATTCATTGCAAAATTTTCACATAATATACTTGACATATTTTGAACCACTTATCATATTAAAATACCTAATATTTTGTTTTTAACCTATATTGACCAAAATACTCTTAAGACAACTATAATACTTGTTGTCCACCAAAATATTATGAGTCCCAAAATAAAATATTTTTCAACCTCCAATACATTATATCATCTTAAAAATACATAATCACCATTTTATATAGATACTCAACCATGACATGTGTCCTTACACATGGTTTAGCATGTAAAATCTTGACATGTTTTTCCTAATACTTCAAAACACATACTTCCATACTTATTAATAATTAAGGCATACTAATCGAAGTGAATATCATGATATATTTAAAATGATCAAATTACCCCCTGGGGCACCCAATAATAATAATCATGCTAAAAATATGCTTAGGTATGCTCAACTTACCATAATGGACATACTTGACATATATAATATACTCTCGACATTTAAACCATTTCAAAACATGCTTCGTACACATAATAACCTATATTGGGTTACATGCTCTATTTCATCAAATATCATACTAACACTTTTAGTAAGATAATTATAACGTAACCATAATACTTAATAAATTTTATACAACAAAAACCCTAAGGTTTTATCATGTGATATCTCATATTTTAGTAGAACATGAGAATTACCTAATTTCCAGCAAAAGTACAAATTATGGGTAATCTACTAAAATTTATTAGGCTCTGCTAATTAAACTTTTATAACGAAAAAAATACTACAATAACCAAAATTAATATTTAAATCAATAAAATAATAATTTTATTAAAATATTTATTAAATAGAAAATTTACTAAAATTAAAATACCCCAAAATTCTAATTCTAGAAATTATAGCTAAATAAGAATTTATCAGGGAAATTAATTAAATAAATTATTTTATTAAAATATAGGGGAATTATTTAGGGACAATCAAGATGAAAATGATAAATAATTTAATTAGAAAAAATTAGGGAGTATTTCTAATTAAAATGGGATTTTAAAAAAATTATTTAAAAGTAGCCCAAATTAATCTAAAAAGGAATTAATTATTATTTTCTAAATATTATTATTTTAAATAACCCAAAAACACCAAAATACCCAACCCACCTATTTTTCCTTTTTTTCATTTTCTTTTCTTTTCTTTTTCTTCCTTTTTTCCCTTTTTCTTTTCTTTCTCTCTTTCCCTTTTCTTTTTTTCCTTCTTCCCCCCCTCGACCTGGGCTAGTTCACCCCGTGTGGCCCAGCTTCTCTCCCTCCTATGCGACCTAGGCCCGCACCGCACCTCCTCTTCTTCTTTTTCTTTCTTTCCCGGCCGGTCCAGTTTCTTCCTTTTTTTTCTTTTTTTCTTTCTTCCTCCCTGGACCACCTGGTCCCAACCCTTCTTCTTCCCCGAGGCCCGGGCGGCGGCTGAGGAGCTGCAACCCTGCCCTCCATCGGCTGCCACTACTAACTATCGTCTTTCCCTCCCTCTCCTATCGCTTTCTTTCATTTTTTTGACCCCAACTGACCCCTTCCCCTCTCTCGAGCACCTTGCCCCTTTTCCTTTTCCTCTTCCCTCAACCTTACCGCCCTGCCATGGCAGAACTGCCTCGACTGTCACCACCGGCCGGCATGTCTGGCATCTACACCCCCTTGTCATTTCCCACCCAATTGGACTATAAAATACCCCATAGGCATCCTTAATTGGGGTTTTGATTTCAAAACCCCGAAATCTGCCCCTTCTCGTTACCGCCCCATCAGACGAGTTATCTGCCGTCGCCGCCCATCGCCGCCGGCCAAACCACCCCCAGAATTGCCCTCTACTTAACTAGACCTTCATCCTCCCTCAATTTTCCTTGCACGAGCCACTCCAGCCGTGCAAATTTGCCTCCCGATCAACCCCCCTGAACCCCTACCGCCCTTCACACCACCGTCCGCCACCAATTCCACCTCTGCTAACGCCACTTCTACCCTCCAAAAAAACCAGGGGAGCCTCCTCTACCTCCCCACATCCGCTGCTAACGCCACCTCCCTTTCTCCCTACCTCCCTCTCCTTCTCCCTCCTTTCTCCTCCTTCCACCACCTCCAATCCTCACATCCGCCGCCGTGTGCCGCTGTCGGTGCCACCACTGTCCCTAGGTGATGCTCCAACCTTCCCAACCCTTAAATCCATTTTTTACAAGTATTAGCTATTTTTAATAATATTAATGGTATTATATATAATAGTAATAATATTATCATCATCATCATCATCATCCTCATCCTCATCATCATCATCATCATCATCATCATCATCATCATCATCATCATCATCATCATCATCATCATCATCATCATTATTATTATTATCATCATCATCATCATTATTATTAGTATTATGATTATTATCATCATCATCGTCATCATCATCATCATCATCATCATCATCATCATCATCATCATCATCATCATCATCATCATCATCATTATTATTATTAGTATTGTGATTATTATTATCATCATCGTCGTCGTCGTCGTCGTCGTCATCATCATCATCATCATCATCCATCATCGTCGTCGTCGTCGTCGTCATTATTATTATTATTATGACTTAACCTTACTTCAAAATTTGCTTAACTAATAATACTATTATTATTATTATTATTATTAATGGTCTACAACTTTAGTGTTATTATGATGATGATTTTGATTATTATTACTACTACTATTATTAATGCTAACTTTGGCCTATCATTATTACTTTTATTATTAGGGTAATTATTTGGACCCTTATATTACTATACCATTTTGATTATTATTACTGTTAATATTATTCTTAACATTATTGTTATTATTATTGTTATTGTTGTTTTTGTTGTTGTTTTTGCTATTAATGTTATTGAAATCGAAGTTGGCATATTATCATTTTGTTATTATAGAAGAATAATACTTAAGCCTTAATATTATTATCACTTAATATTCGAATATTGCTAACATTATTCCTAATGCCTTTATTACCATAGTATTATTATTAGTTATTACTATTATTATTGTTATTATTTTTGCTACTATTATTGTGGTAAAAATATTCGAACCCTTATATTATCATTATTTCAAATATAATTATTATCATTATTACCTTTAGTAATATTAGTACTTTGTTAGTAATACTAATATTATATTATTTTATCCCTAAAGCCATTATTAGCCTTAGCCTTAAAAATACTAAGGTTTATATTACTAGGGGCATTAGTATTACTATTATTATTATTATTTCTATTTTGCTATAACTAGTATTAGTACTATTATTAGAAGAAATAAAGCTATTAGGTTTAATGATGTAAATATAGCTATAAATATTAACATAAACATATTTTGACTAGTAATATCTAGTAGGCTAACTTGAGGATAAAAACCCTATTTTTCACTTGTAAACTCCATTTAATAATAGTAACCCTAATCTTAGACTAAAATAAGAAATAATAATATTTTGGTAGGAGGGAAACTAATTATTAGTTTTTTCCTCTTATAGGTAAATCAAGCCAAATCCCTAAGGAGGCGTAGGAGTGTGCTCCAAGCCCCGCGACGTTTTAGGTAAGGATGTAGCTAAGGCCTTATGTGTGATATGTGTTTTTATGTGCCTTGGATGCCATGTATAATGATATGTTGTGTATATTGTGCTATTGTTATAACCGTTTTATGTGTAGCACATCTTGGAGTTGAGGTATGATTCTGTATTTGTTTATGGCATGTGTACAATATGTTTGTGCTATGAATGGTGAAATTATATAATATGGCCCTTTTAGGACATACATGCTAGGATAATTAATGTAGTGATATGGGATGGAAGGATGAAAAAGAAAAATGGGGAAGTGAGTGGACCAAGGGAAAGTAAGTTGGCCAAAGGAAAATAAATTAACCAAAGAAATTGGGATGGACCTAACATCCTATGATTCATAAGAGGAAGAATAAAAGGGAAATTTAATCAAAATAAAGGGTATGAACCTTGAATGGGAGAATTTAGGGTTGCATGGGAGAATATAGGGTTTTGTATGAGAGTTTTAGGGTTGCGCGTGAAAAACTTCGAGGGTTTGCATGGGGTGGATAGAGTCTGCATGGAGGTGAACTTTACGTATGGAAAGTTGTCTTGGGGTGTGAATAAGGTAATAGAAGAGTTGTTTGGGTAATTGGAGGCTTTGGGTGAAAAATAGTACGTAAGACAGTATAAGGGTGTATAGGAGACCAAACTAGAGTTTGGGAGGAAACCCTAATTTGAGAGGGTGGAAAAAGGAAAATAAATGAGGATAAGTGGAGTATGAGGTGAAAATGGGGGATTGTCATGAGTGGGGCGAGCATGGGTGTCATGGGAAGTAAGAGTGGAAGGTGAGAAATGGAGAGGTGCCATGTGGAAAGGGGATGCTAAGGTTGGCATAGCCAGCTAGGGTTTGGTGTGGTCACCTGTATTTAGGGGAGTAACGTGAGATAATGAGGCTTGAATCTACGAGATGTGATGTGGGGGTGTTAAAATAGCTTGGGTTGCGTGAGGCAGAGGAGGATGGGCCATATAGGCCCAAATTAGGGTTTTTTGGAGAAAACCCTAGGGAGGACTATGAATGGGCTTAGTGTTGATAGGTAGTGGGCCTTGACCAACACACCTAAGAGTTAGGCTTCTAGTGTGAGTAGTGGAAAAAGGAAAGGATGTTGGGGCAGTTAGGATGAAATGCACCGAAAATCCTAATTTTAAAAATTATAGTTAAATAAGATTTGATTAGAAAAATTAATTAAATAAATTATTTGTATTAAAATAAAAGGGAATTAGTTAGGACAAATCAAGAAAAAATTTATAAGTATTTTAATTAGGATAAATTTGGGTATTTTGGCTAATTAAGGATTCTATTTTAGAAATTAATTAAATAAATTATTTTATTTAAAATAAGAAGGAGAAAATAGTTCCAAATTAATAGGAATTTTATAAATAATTTAATTGAAGGAAATTATGGTGTTTTGCTAATTAAAATGGAATTTATGAAAAACTTTTCAAAAACCCTAAATTAGCCTAAAAAGGAATTTAAATATTATTTTAATTAAATATTAATATTTTTAAATATCCCAAACATCCTAATTAATTTAATTAACCCAACCCACCTATTTTTCTTTTTTCCTTTTTCCTTATTTTTCTTCTTTTCTTTCTTTTTCTTTCTTCTTCTTTTCTTTTTCCTTCTCCTTCCCGATTGGGCCTGTCCGCGGCCCAATCCTTCTTTCCTTCTTCCTTTTTCTTCTTCGCCAATTGGGCTTGCATTCTACGGCCCATTCCTCCTTTTTCTATCCTTCCCGCAACCCATTCTCCCTTTTCTTTCTTTTCTTCTTCTTTCAACATTTCGATGTTGTGTTTTATCCCTACGTCCCCCTAAACACCATGTTTTACTTAATTTTCCCCCATCGCGCTGACCGACCCAGTCCGCCTTCTTTTTCTTTTCTTTCTTTCTTCCCCAAACTGCCAGTCCAGCCCTCCTTTCTTTCTTCTTCTTCCTTCCTCTTTCCCTGTCGTCGGCGACCTACAACTACGCCACCCCGTCCTTGGTTTTTTGCCACCGATTTTGCTCCTTTGACCGGCTGTTTTTCTTCATTTCTCTTCCCTGTGATTCGACAACCACTTAGACCCAACCCACCTCCCTTCCTTTTCACGCACAATCTTCTCTTTCTTACGTAACCACCTCCTTCTCGATTTGAATTTCGCCGGCTTTTGTTTCTGCCGGTGATTCTAACCCTACCTTCATTACCCTCTCACCAACCCATAGAACTCTACCCTCTCTTCTAAAATCTATAAATACCCCCATAATGAGCCCTACATCCCTACCTAGAAAAACCCTCGTGTGCGCCACCTCCACTTTAAATGTTTCGTTCGCCGCCATCGGCCAACTTCGCCGTCCACTCTTCCCACCTAAGTCTTCCCTGCACCGCCCTCTAACTAACTATGCCTCTTATATCCCTCGATTCTTCCTACACAAGCCACCCCGGCTGTGCAAAGTTTCCTCCCCGATCACCCTTCCTTTTCATCTCCACCGCCCTTTGAACCACCATTAGCCACCACTTCCGCCACCATCACCGCTCCTTTCACCTCCCAATTTGTTCTGTAGACCCTCCTCTACCTTCCCCTACCTTTATTTTCCTCTTCCTCCCTCTCCTCCTCTATTTCTCTTCTTCTTCCCCATTCGGCCACCACTGCCGTCGTTGTACGCCGCTATGGTTGGTTGCGCCGCCACCCTCATTCTGTTCCTCTCCTTCTAAACAACCATAACCACCCTTACTTCCACCCTTTTTTCTATCTCTTTTTCCCATCCCTCAAATTTTCCTCTTTTCTTCTTTTTTTTCGGCCACCGCCGCCACCGCTTGTGCCGCTTGTCACCACCAGCTTAAGGTTGAACCCTAAACCCTTTTTCACAATTTATACAAGCCTTAATCTATTTTATTTCATTTATTTAAAATATATTACTATTATTATTATTATTATTATTTCTATTATTATTGTTATTAATGTTTTTATAATTATTTCTATTGAGGGCCGAAGCCCTATTATATTTTTATTTCAATTTTATTATTATTATTCTTATTGTTGCTATTATCTTTATTAATTAATATTAATATGTTTTTATTATTATAATTATTATGTATTATTATTATTATCACTATTAGGTTCAATATTATTAGTATTATTATTTCTTATTAGGGCTGACCCTATTTGGCTTAGTAGATTATTAGTATTAGTATTATTAATATTATTAGTATTATTATGAGTTTTTATTTTATTTATTATGTTTTGATTATTATTATGTTATTATTATTATTATTACTATTTAGAAATTATTATTATTATATTATTATCATTATTACAACTATTTTACTATTAGTGTTGTTATTATTACTATTATTATTATGTGATTATTATTATTATTATTATTATTATTATTATTATTATTATTATTATTATTATTATTTTCATTGATGGTATTATTATTCTATATAGGACTTAAACCCTATTGTACCTATTTTGAATTGTAGCAGTAGTATTATAAATATCAAGTCTTATTATTATTAATACTATTAATAATTTTATCATTAGCATTTATTATTCTTATTAGTGTTATAATTATTATTATTATAATTATTATTCAATAAGTTGATTATTATTCAATGTAGGGTCGAAATCCTATTTCATTTTATTTTCAATTATTATCACTACTATTATTACCATTATTTTTTTTGCAATATTATTATGGTTTTTATCATCATTATTATTATTACTAAATTTTGTTATTTATTTTACTAAGGTTATTATTAGTATTATTTTGGTAACGGGGCTGAAGCCCTTATTTCACTATGTTTTTGAGTAATGCCCTTTTTATTATTATTGTTACTACTTTTATTAATCTTGTTAATATTAACATTGATATTATTTTTAGCATCTTTGCTATTATTATTTTGGTATCATTATTTTTATTCTTATTAGGGTAAAGTCTTCAACTTTATATTATCAACTTTTATGATATTACTATTAATTCTGATATTTTTAGCCGAATTTAGTAATTAGTTAATGGTTATTATTATTAATATTTTATTATTTTATCAAAAGCCTAGTCTTAGAATAAGTTAGTATTTAATAGTATTTTTAGTAGGAGGGAATCTAATCTTTAGTTTTTCCCTCATTTAGGTGAGACCAATCAAAGCCCTAAGGAGGCGTAGGAGTGTGCTCCAAGATCGGTGTCGTTTAGGTAAAGGTGTTACTAAGGCCTTATGTGTGTTTATGTGCATTATGTGCTTCGTATACTATGTATTTTATGTTTATCATTATTAATTATTTTGTATGTGGTATGACGTGGAGTTGAAGTATGTTTTTATGTATTTACATGGCATGTGTATTATATATATGTGATGAATGGTTTGTGACCCTTTAGACATGCATGTGAGGATGTTAATGTGGTTTGTGTGGGGTAAAGGATGAAAAAGGAGGATGGGGAAATAAGTTGACCAAGGGATGTGACTTGACCTAAGTATTTTAATGATCCATGAGTGGAAGAGTAAAATAGGAAATTTATGGTTTCGTGAGGGAGAATCTAATCTATGGTGTTACATGGGAGAATCTAATTTATGGTTTTATATGGAAAAATCTAATTTATGGTTTTATATGGAAAAATCTTATTTATGGTTTTGTATGGGAGGACCTCGTCTAGGGTTTTGTACGGTGGAATCTAGTGTTTTGCATGGATGGACCTAGGGTTTGCATGGTTGAATATAGCCATATAGGGTTTTGCGTGGGAGTTTTAGGGTTTGCATGTGGAGGTTAGCATCTACATGGGAGTAAAGTTTACATATGAAAAGTTGACTTGGGATGCATGGAAGGTAATATAAGAGTTATTTGGGTGTTTGGAAGTTTTGGGTGAAAAATAGTACGTAGGACATTATAAGGGTATGGAGGAGACTGAGTTAGGGTTTGGAGTGATTAACTATGGGTTGTTGTGATTAACTAGGGTTGGAGTGGCTAATTGTGGTTTGTTGTGATTAACTAGGGTTTGGAATGGCTAATTGTGGTTCTTATGGTTAAATAGGGTTTGGAGTGGCTAACTAGGGTTTTGATATGGCTAACTAACCAGTGGTAGCATGTGAATATTTGGGAAATAAAGTATGATGATGAATAGAGGTGGCAATCGGGTCGGGTGGGTTGGGTCATAGCGGGTCGGGTCATTTCGGGTCGGGTTGGGTTTGGTTTAAGAAAACTCGAATTCAGATCATTTCGGGTTAACTTGACTGGCAGGGTCGGGTTGATTTGGGATCATTTTCTAGTTCACATGAGTAGGTGGCTTCAGCCCGTTTAGGTCATTTCGAGTTAAGTTGATGGGTGGGGTCATTTCATACAATTTGACAGGTTAGATTCGATTAGTTACGAGTTAACTTAATGGGTCGGCTCGGGTCGGATTGAGTTTTGACGGGTTGACTCATATTCGAGTCCAGGCGATTATCATTTCATAAATTGTAAATATTAGAGGCAGACAATTATAAGATTAATATTGCAGATAAAAGAATTAAAAATATTAAATGCATTTTATTTTCACAAATAAATAGTAAAGATATTTATAAATTCTAATAATAAAAAATTATTGCACTTTGAATCAAGCAAAGATATTTATCATTGATTATAATTTATTTGATAGCTTAAAATCTTTAATTACTTAAAAAAATAATTTTATAAAATAAAGATTATCAAAACAAGACTATACAATGTATAATTACCATTTATTACGTTGTAAATATTAAAGAAAATCATAAGATTACTAGTAAATATAAATAAAATAAGAATATTATATGTGTTTTATTTTTACAAAGGTAAATAATAAAGATATTTATAAGTTTTAACAATACTATATTTGATTGTTTAAAATATTTATAAATTTTACAAGAAAAAATATTAGAGGTTTATCGTATATTATATTTAATTGATTATTTAAAATATTTGATTACTTAAAAAAGATAGTTTTATAAAATAAAGGTGAGTATAACAAGAATATAGAATGTATGATTATTATTTATTACATGGTAAATATTAGACGCAATCATAAGATTACTAGTAAAGATAAATGAAATAAGAATATTATATGTGTTTTGTTTATACAAAGGTAGGTGAGTATAATAATACTATACAATGTATAATTATCATTTATTACATTGTATATATTAGACACAATCATAAGATTATTAGTCAAGATAAATAAAATAAGAATATTATATGTATTTTATTTATACAAAGGTAAATAATAAAGACATTTAAAAGTTGTAAAAGTATTATATTTTATTGCTTTAAACATTTATAAATTTTATAGGTAAAAATATTAGATGTTTATCATATATTATATTTAATTGATTACTTAAAATATTTGATTACTTAAAAAATATAATTTTATAAAATAAAGGTGAACATAACAAGAATATACAATGTATAATTATCATTTACTACATTGTAAATATTAGATACAATCATAAGATTACTAGTAAAGATAAATAAAATAAGAATATTATATGCGCTTTATTTATACAAAGGTAAATAATAAAAATATTTAAAAGTTTTAAAAGTATTATATTTGATTGCTTTAAATATTTATAAATTTTACAAGTAAAAATATTAGATGTTTATCATATATTATATTTATTTGATTGCTTAAAATATTTGATTACTTAAAAAGAGATAATTTTATAAAATAAAGGTGAGCATAACAAGAATATACAATGTATAATTATCATTTATTACATTATATATATTAGATACAATCATAAGATTACTAGTAACGATAAATAAAATAAGAATATTATATGTGTTTTATTTTTACAAGGTAAATAAAATAATATATATATTTATAAGTTTTAATAGTATTATATTTGATTACTTCAAATATTTTTTTACTTAAACATATATAATTTTATAAAACAAATGTGATAATAAAAATAACTATATAATGTATTAATGTATAAATTATAATTATCATTTATTATATTTTAGATTGTTTTTAATTTACCAAAAAAAAACAACCGGTCCGGTCTAACCGAAACCGGTCTTCCCCACCCGTTTTTTTTCTTTTTCTCTTCTCATTTTTGTTTCATTTGTCTAAAACTCGATTGGGCAAACAAAGCCTATGGAGTTCGACCCTGCCCCTGTGCCCTGCGACTGCGAGCTGCCATTATTTGGCCCATTGTCGCTGCCTTCTCTCCAGCTAGAACCTGTGCTCCCTCCCTCGTTTCTCCATCGTCGCCTGACACCACAACCATCAGTTGATTGCACTGCCGCGCCCACGCCACACCACCACAGTCGCCCCCCTTCTGCTGTCCTCCCTATCTGCTAAATTGAACACCGTCAGGAAAACCAGCTACGTTCAGTGCAGCCGACTACTGACGAGTGTTCCTTCACCACCGGTGTTGCTCGAGAATCCCTTATCCCGGCCAATTTTGTAACAATTCATTTGGTATATTTATCTTAAACCCTAACTCTCATTTTCATTAATTTTTTATGAATTAGCTAATGGTAATCGAAATTGGTTATTGAATGATGTATGTATATGTTATATGACTGATATGGAGTAATTTATAATGCCCCAAATTTTTAAAAGCGTATATTTTAATAAATAAATGTTATTTGGAATAAATTAGCCTTTAAATCTATTTAATTTAATTATTTTATGGATTTGTCAGCATATAAAATTTCTTATAAATATTTAATAAATTAAAATAAATATTTTGTTATTTTATTGTACTCTTACTATTTAAATAAATTTTTAAACCCTTATTTTACAAAAACTATCCTTTTTAACCCTTATATTTTAATTATCTTAAATTAAAATATTAAATCAATTTATTACCCAAAATTATTCTAGTTTATTATTTTATCAATTAAATTATTTATTCCATTTTCCCTTTCTTTTTTCCTTTTTCTCCTTTTCCTTCTTTTCTCCTTTTTCTCTTTCCTTTTTCTTCTTTGGGTCATCGACCTGCTTCGGCCTGCCTCTCCCTCACCCTTGCGCGTTGGGCCTGGCCCACTTCTCTCCCCCTCCTCCCTCCTTTCCTTTTTCCTTTCCCGGCCTGGCTCCTTTTCTTTCTCTCGTGCGTCGAGCCTAGCCGCCCCCTTCCTTTTCTTTCCTTTCTCTTCCGACCGGGCCGACTCGTTTCCTTCCTTCGACCGGTCTGCCCGTCGCACGCCCAGCACCAGCCTCCCCGATCCTTCTTCTTTCTTCTTCTTCTTTCTTTCTTCTTCCCCACTCCCTGCCATCGCCACACCCTGCAACTCCCTCTCCCCCATTGACTAGGGCTGTGCAAAACCGGATATCCGTATCCGACCGGATTTTTTTTCCGGATATCCGATCCGACCGGATATTTAGTAACATATATCCGTATCCGTATCCATTAGTAGCGGATATCCGAAAAGTCGGATATCCGAAAAATCGGATACGGATATCGGATATATCCGGTATATCCGATTATCCGAAAAATATTTATTTTTTAATATAAATGACCTGTTTATGATCGGATATCCGAAAATCCGGTAATGTAAATTCGGATATCCGATATCCGATATCCATATATCCGCATTGAAATATCCAAATGTGGATATTTTAACCTGCTATAATTAAATTAAAATAAATTCTAAAAATTCAAAATCCATAACAAATACAACAAATCATTAATAATTCAAATATCCGCATTGAAATATCCAAATGTGGATATCTTAACCTGCTAGAATTTAATAAATCAATAATATTTCAATGCGGATATTTTAACCTACTAGAATATAATAAATCAATAATAATCCAAATATCCGCATTGAAATATCCAAATATGGATATTGTAACCTACTAGAATTTAATAATAATCCAAATATCTGCATTATCCAATGTCCAATTGTCCATAACACAAATAGAACAATAATCTAAAATCCATAAATCCATAATTAAAACAAATACAACAATAATCCAAAGTCCAAAGTCCATAATACAAATATTAAAATACAACAATAGTTCAAACTCCAAAGTCCATAAATCCATAATTAAAAGAAAAAAAATTTAACTAAATCATTTTCCAACTAAGAAAGACTTAGAAAGTCATCAATCATCATAATATCATGTCTTCAAACTCCGAAATATCCGACTCATCGATTTGCACAATAGGCGGTAAGCCTACAATATCTGAAAAAAGAAATAAGATAAAAATTAAAAAATAAAACACATGAAATACTTAAAAAAAAAGTATCGATAAAATAGAATAAAAGAATACCAGCTTCAATGTTTTCAATCTCCTCAATAATCTCTTCTACTTGAGGATGATCCGAAGATGACTTTATCCAATCTTGCGTACAAACCAATGCTTCTACCATTCTAGGAGTCAAAGAACTACGAAACGGATCAAGAACGCGGCCTCCCGTACTAAATGCAGACTCAGATGCAACTGTGGATACAGGCATAGCTAAAAGATCCTTAGCCATCAAAGCAAGAACTTCATAATTTATAGCATTATCCCTCCACCAACTAAGGATATCAAAACTTGCACCAACAACAAGCAAGTTATCCTCCAAATACTTGTCTAAATCATTCCTTCCATGAGCTAAAGTAATCTCAGCTGCCACTGTTTCTTCAAATTCTTTACCAACTGGATCACCATGCTCACAAATGACCTCACTTACATTCATAGTTGAAGATGGCTTAGGGGCTGAAGATGATGTAAGCTTAGAGGCATAGAAGGCATACAATTCTTTCAAAGTTGTATCAACCTTAGCATGTATGTCAATTGCAAGTTCAGATTCAAAATACTTATTTATTGCCCAACGCACAAATTTCATCTTTCTCCTAGGATCAAGAATCACAGCAATAAATAGCAACACATTGATATTTGTAGCACTTCCCCAATATTTATCATATTTTGATTTCATACCCAAAGCCATCACACTTATGTCAAAATCATCACCATCTCTAGCCACACTAATCATTTTCAATATACCACAAATCTCTTGCAAATACATGTTACCAGTGACATACAAGGAACCAGATATCCTCAAAGTTGTCTCATAAAAATATTTCAAAAAAGGAAGCAACACACGCACATGCTCCCAATCATCATCCATTGGCATGCCCTTTAATTTGTCCATTTCAAAACGATATTTCTTATCTCTTTTCATCAAATCAAAAGCTTTCTTAAACTTAAAGGCAGCATCCAACATAATATATGTAGAATTCCATCTAGTTTCAATGTCCAAACATAACATTCTCTTGGACTCCAACTTCTCTTGCTCAACACAAGTCTTGAATTTGCTCAATCTAGAGGGAGATGATCTCACATATCTCACAGCATATCGAACTCTAAGAATATGATCGTTGGACTCTTTCAACCCCTCTTTCACAACAAGGCTCAATATATGAGCAATACATCTAATATGTAATAAAGATCCATTTAAAACCGACTCACCCCAACCATTGAGTCGTTCTCTCAAATACTCAATACACTTATCATTTGAACTTGCATTATCAACTGTTAAAGTTAACACCTTATCAATATTCCAATCAATTAAACATCTTTCAACAGATCTACCAATAATCTCACCAGAATGACCAGCAATTGGACAAAAATTAATAATCTTTTTATGCAATTTCCAACTCTTATCAATAAAATGAGCTGTGAGGACCATGTAACTCAAATTTTGACAAGAAGTCCATGTATCAGTGGTGAGACAAATGCGACTTTTGCAACTCTTAAAAAATTCCTTCAACTTTGTTTTCTCTCCCATAAAAATTTGCAACGCATCTCTAGCAATAGTAGTTCTAGAAGGAATTATTGCTCTAGGTTGTGTCTTTGCCATATACCTTCTAAATCCCTCCCTTTCTACAAATCGAAAGGGTAATTCATCCAAAATGATCATTTCAACCAATGATTTTCTATGCTCTTCTTGGTTAAATTTCCAATTAGTAACACTAGTTATCGCGGATGATGGAAGACCGCCATCACAATAAGAAGCATTCATTTTTAAAATGAATTGTTTCTCATCTATATTCACAGGGTACTTCTTACAACTCTTTAAATGGTTAATCAAATTAGAAGTGCCTTTAGAAGGAGCAGCCACATATTGATTGTTACAATAAATACAAACTGCCTTTTGATCATTTTTATTATGACATGGTATTTTTTCAAAATGATCCCAAACCCATGATCTAAATTTTTTTGTCGGTGGCCCACCCTCGTTCCTACTCTCTTTAGAACCTTCAGATATTTCATTTGAAACAGGTTCTAATGGGGGTACAGGAGGACATGGGAAAGGAGGAGTCATTTCTGGAGAGATACCTGGTGTCCCGCCGCTATCGGCAATTTCAATCTCATTCACTGATTCCATGCTGTTATTGCCTGCCAGATCCGGAGATCCCTAGTGTTGGTGCTAGGCTGCTAGCTGTCACAATTACATTTTATGAACAAAAATAAAATAGAGTCAATACTTATGAACAAATATTGATCATGATAAGCTGTATTTATTCATACTAATAAAAAAAAATCAGAGATAGATATTATGTTGGAATAGGCAGCAACATATGATATTATGATATAAATTGAGAGAGAAACAGAGATATGTTTGTATGTTTATAATTTAAATGCAGATACTATCATACTGCTAGTAGGATTAGTGTAAACATGTTTATGTTTGTATATTTATAATTAATAACCTGTTTATGTTTGTATATTTATAAACTGTTTATTTTTACATAACAGAAATGGGAAAAAATCAAGGAAAGTATCTTTATATATAGAGAGAGATGTGTTTGTAATTGTAATATAACCTATCACATTGACATTACACAGTGTTTAATATATAGATATATGTAAACCAGTTTTAATAAATATTTTTGTTCATAAAATGATCTTTACACCAGAAAAGCTAAAATGACATTTATACACAACTAGTGATAGCATAAAAAAGGTAAATGTTTGTCACATACATTAATTTAGAGCACAAAAGTGCACAATGATATAACATGTAGTTCACCCATATCATGTATTGATCCAAAAAAAAAAAGGAAAAAGGATCGAGGACAAAAGTGCATGTATTAAATCAATGCACATGCATGTTGTCATCAACAAACAGGGCAACAGTTGGTGTAAAAGATGGGTACAGATATTTTACAAATAATTTATCCCACTCTTCCGGCAGAAAACCTGTAAAAGATGACATTCAAGAACAGAATACATTAAAGCTGAAGCCACAGTTTGCATTTGCAACATTTTTTGTGAATGCCAAAGCTGGTTTCTTATTCTGTATGAGTATATGTTATGTGCTAAATTCTACATAATTGGAAGATCGCTAGCTTTAGAGTGATATTGATAGGCTTAGATGAAGATCCTATGCCCTAGATTAATTAACAAATAATAGGAATTGAGTGAGATATCAAGAGTTATAAACACAATTCTTTCAACCTTTAAGAAATGGCTTGTAGGTCTAATTCATCACTAGTTATTTAAATCTGCCTAGAGATAATTTGGGTTAATAATTAGTAACATGTTCCATATAGCTTGAGAAAGTATATCGAATAAATATTTCTAATGTCATAAATAGAAGGATTGGATTTAAGAAGTTTACATGCTGGTTTGGGAAGTGAAGTGGATCCTTAGTGCCTTGTCTCTGATTGAATTTACAACTGTAGTATGCTCTATTAGCACTTAATTTCAAATTTTCCTAGATAATCTCACCTCTTAATCAATCCTTTAGGCATAGTTAAGACTTAAGAGTTCTTTGTTATAGTGATTAATTACTGATCCATATAGGAACAATATTCTTTAGCAAGCAAACTATTTCAAACTTAATCACTCATTAAATTATTACTATTAGTAAAAGGCAAAAATTATCCTTACTTTTTATCACAGTATACAATAAAATACATCCAACAAATAAAAAAATATTAAAAGACATCCAAAAATGTCAATAAGCATTAGTTTATTTCATCTTTGTTTCAGCATTTAATTTACCAAAAGGGCTCTTAGTCTCATTACTTTATTACTTGAGCAATCAATACACTTTTAAGTTGCGCTGATGTACATCAACATCCGTATATCATTGTCAGCATGGCACCAAAAGAAAGATGACACTCCAGCAATATAAATGACACTCCGTATATCATTTATGTTTGCAATATTGTGGCACCACAACCACAATTTTATCACCTAGCGAGGACATACGGAAGGCCAATTGGGGTGGTTGCCCTCAAGGAGGACCGACTGATAAGCAATTGTGCCCTCCTGATCAAGGATACTAACAAACCCATAGAACTTCAAGGCAAGCTAGTAGTTGGATGGACATGGTCACTAATGCATCGAAACCAAGTCCTTGACTAAAATTACTCAAAAAATCAGAAACATTAAGAAATAATCAGCCCTCTTCTCTCGGTACAATATCAATATTGAGAAAATCAGAAAACAACCTTACATAACCCTAAAAAACCATTGGCAGAATCATCTACTCAACTATGCAAGCTATCTACAAACAAATTAGCATAACTGACCTCATCTTCCATAACCCTAAAAAACAATCGACAATTGACTATATGACAATAAAATAGACAAATTAACAAACAATTAGGGCATACCTTAAATGGCAAAACAAGCCTTGAAAGAAGAATCAGCAAACAAGAACAATGCCCTACAAATAAAAATTAAAATCGATAGAGTTAGACAAAGGATTATGTAAGAATTACTGAATTAGAAATAGCCCCTCACGAATTGAAAACAATTGTACCTGGCGGTGGCTGCGTGGGAGGGAGTGGTTACTGCTGCGGCCGGCGAGCCTGCGAGGCTTGCTCTGTGTGGGAGCCTGGGAGGGAGTGGTTGCCTGGTTGGTTCGAGAAGAAGAAGAACGAAGGGAGGGAAGGGAAGGCAGGAGAATCGAAAGGAAGAATGGAGGCGGGATTCGGGAAAAATAAAAGACAGGTTGACTTGTGGGCGACCGCCGACCGGGCGTGTAGAAGACTCGTGGGCGACGACGGGCGTGCCGGACCGGTCGCAGAAAAATTGGATTGGGCCGAATTCGTGAGTGGAGAGCCAAGCCAACTAGCCAAGCCATGCCCGTGCCGACGTGCCGTGGCCGGGGGGGGTGGGCTCTGTAGCCTGTCGGCCTGTCGCCGGGTCGTAGAAGGAAAAAATTAGTTAGACCGGCGGCCAGACCGGAGTAGGTTAATAATTACTAATTAGGTTAAATAATTATATATATATATATAATTTATTTAATAAAAAATATTTACATATTTTATTTAAAAAAATATATTTTCTTATATATCGGATATTTTAATCGGATCGGATAATCCGGACAAATATCGGATCGGATATCCGCTCCGAAAATTTTTAATTTTGACCGGATCGGATATCCGGTCCAGTTTTTAAAACCCGGATCGGATATCCTAAAACCCGGATCGGATATTTTAAAAGTCGGATCGGATTTTCGGATCCCGGATTTTTTGCACAGCCCTACCATTGACCTCCCTATCTATCTATCTCTCTCTCTCTCCCACCATTCCTTGCCCCATACCGACCCCATTCTCCCTTCCCCACTCCCTGCCATTGTCGTCCCCTTCTCCTCTCGCTGCCATGGACATCCCTCTACCACCTATAGCCACCCCTAGAGCCCTATCCCTTCCCTTCTCTTCCTCTCCTATTTAATCCTCCTTCCATGCTCACCCTGCTTTTTTTTTAGCCTTATGCCTTACCCGAGCCTTTCCTTTTCTCCCTCTCTTCTCCTCCCCTCTCTCCCCCTGTTTTTGGTTTCGCCACATGTAACACCCCCAAATTTACTATTGAAAAATTTCGTTTAATTAAAAGGGTTTAGCGAAAGCGAAAAGATAAAACCGTAAACTCGAGGGCATTACCGCCACACTTAGTACCAGATTGGTTAACTCCTACCGTTCCAGTACTAAGTGCTAAGGCTAAATAAATTTAACATTAAAGATGAATCATTAATAAAACACAAGTCATACAGAAATCAGAGTGCGATTTAGGGTTACAAACCAAAGAGTACGTGACTAGAGTTTTCAAAACATAAAGCATAGTACGATAACACAACTAAATATGATAATACGAGGTCCAATAAAAGAAACAGAGTCCGGCCGAGTCGCTCTCGATCCCCAAGTCAGGTTTAGGCTCAACGCTCGGCCCCATCCGATGCCTTGTAAGTGTCGTAGGCATCGAAGACATCATCCCCTACCTGCACAAGCTCAAACGGGTCTTCTGCTCATGGGAATGAGCAGCACCCATGAAACGAGTGATCAGTACGCTACGTACTGAGTAAGGTAACAGACGCACTAAGGCCCACATGCACAGAGATACATGACATAGCAGACATAGCATAATTACGTAGATAGCATGCAATAACACAGATAAACAATACCGGTTATGAACCAGATAACTTTTTCATTAGGTATCTGAGAATTATAATCAATTCACATCATAGTCTTTAGCAACCCATGTGAGTGCGGGAACCCCACTATTGTAGCCAGTGGAACGGTCACGAGGGCTATGCCCTGCCACTATTATAGTCAGTGGACCGGTTACAAGGGTAACATACCCTGCCACTATTATTTGCTGGTGGACCGGTGTGGCCCCGACTCACAAGGTATTCCACTGTAAATATTCATCTCTTTCCCATGTCTTATCATTATTATGATTGGTTTGTTGAGCACGGGATCCCCCACTATTATAGCCGGTGGAACGGTCACGAGGGCACATGCCCTGCCATTATTATAGCCGATGGACCGATCACGAGGGTAACATACCCTGCCACTATTATTTGCCAGTGGATCGGTCTGGGTCCGGCTCAACATCTTCCGCTTTACGTGATTAATGTCTTAAGTATCTTATTCAAAAGTTCTCACCCTGGACATGTACGAATCATTCTCTTTATACTTCACACCTCACAAATAATAAAATTCCACAATCATAATTACACTTTAATCAATAAGTACACATGATAACACAAAAACTCTAAGCAACCATAACCAACCCTAATTGTCCACACCAAACCGTGGTTGACCACTCCAAACCCTATTTTACCATAACAACCATAATTAGCCATTCCAACCCTTAATTCACCACAACAAATCACAATTAGCCACTCCAACCCTATTTAATCACAACGACCTAGAGTTAATCACTCCAAACCCTAATTCTGGCTCCTCCATACCCTTATAATACTTTACGTACTATTTTCCGTCCAACAGTTCAAACACCCAAATAATACTTGTGTTACCTTCCTTAGCTCCCAAACCAACCTTTCATACGTAAATTTCGCTCCCATGCAGACTTTACACATCCCATGCAACCTCTCGAACTTTTCACAAAAACCCTAAATCCCATACAATCATTAACTCCTATGCAAAACCCTAACTCCACCATGCAACCCTAATACCACCATACAACCATTAATACCACCATACAAACCATAATACCATCATGCAAACCCTAATTCCACCATACCGCCATTAATACTACCATACAACCATTAATACCACCATACAAACCATAATACCACCAAGCAACCCTAATACCACCATACCACCATTAATACCACCATGCAACCATTAATACCATCATACAAACCATACTACCACCATGCAAACCCTAGATTTCGTCACACAAAACCCTAAATTCAGTCCACACAAAACCAAAGATCCATCCATACCAAACCCTAGATTCAACCCATATAAAACCCAAAGATTTTTCCATATAATACAATTGATTAGATTCCCCCATTCATAACCACAAATTAGATTCTTCCATACAAGATCATGAGATAAATTCTTCCACATAAAATCATAAATTAGAATCTCCCATATGAACCCTAGAATTCTCCATTTTATTATGCCACTCATAGATCATTAAAATAATTAGGTCGACTCACCTCCCTTGGTCAATCTCTTTCCCCATCCTCCTTTTTTATCCTTTCTCCCACAAAAAACACATCAATTCCCTCACATGCACGTCTTATAGGATCACGACACATATCATCACATATACATAATACACATGCCATGCAAACACACCACACATACTTCAACTCCATGTCATGCCACACACAACATAATGAATAATGATAAACATAGGGTACGTAGCATGCGAAGCACATAATACATATAGACACACAAAAGGCCTTAGTTACGTCCTTACCTAAAGCGACGCCGGGCTTGGAGCACGCTCCTACAACTCCTTGGGACTTTGGCTCGATTCACCTATAGAAGGATAAGACTAATGGTTAGTTCCCTTCTACCCGAAAATACTATTATTTCTTATTTTAGTCTAAGATTAGGTTTTTCTTATTACACGGAGTTTTATAAGTGAAAACTAGGGTTTTCTTTCCATCAAGCTAGCCTACTAGTTATTAATAGTTAAAATTTACTTATGTTATTATTCATAACTATATTTATATTATCAACCTAATAGCTTTATTCCTTCTAATGATAGTACTAATACTTGTTAAAATAAAATAGTGCTAATAATAATAATGGTAGTAATACCCATGCTATTAGAAATAGAATCCCGATCATTTTTAAGGTTAAGGCTAATAATGGTTCTAGGGTAAGATAATATTATAATAATAGTATTACTAACAAGGCGCTAATATTATTAAAGATAATAATGATATTAGGTGTATTTGGGATAATAATAATAATATAAGGGTTCGAATGTTTTTATTATAATAATATTAGCAAAATAATAACAATAGTACTAGTAATAACTAACTATGATATCAAAGTAATAATGTTAGTAACAAGGGCATTAGGAACAGTATTAGCAAGGTTTGAATAATAATAATCGTAATAATACTAAGGTTGGGTATTCTTCTTCTATAGTGACCCAAGGGAAACATGCTAATTTTGGTTTCGATAACATTAATAATAATAGGAATAATGGTAATATTATTAACAATGCCAACAATAATACTAATAGTAATAATAATGATAATAATAATAATAATAGTAATAATAATAAAAATAATAATGATAATAATAATAATGTTAAGCATAGTAATAATAATGATAATAACCATAATATAGTAATCAAAATGATAATAGTAATATAAGGGTCAAAGTATCTATATTAATAATGAAAGTGATAATGGGTAAGGTTAATATTAACAATGTTAACAAGATAATAAATATAATAATAATAATAATAGTAACAATAAGGATAATCATAATAATAATAATGGTAATAATAATAATAATAATATAGATAATACCATTAATATTATTAAATAATTAATATTTGTACAAAATGAGTTTAAGGTTTGGGGAAAGTTGGAGGACCACCTAAGGCAGTGGTGGCACCAGCGGCGGCGATTGTGGAGGTTTGAGGTGGTAGAAGAAGATGAAAGGAGGGAGGAGGATAAGGAAGGGAGGAGGAAGAGAGGGAGGTGTGGGGAGGTAGAGGAGGCTCCCCTGGTTGTTTTGGAGGGTAGAGGTGGCGCTGGTGGCGGCGGAATCGGTGGCGGGAGGTGGTGCGAAGGATGGTAGGGGCTGAAAGTGTGTTAATTGGGTTGGCGGTTTTGCACAGCCGGGGTGGCTCGTGCAGGGCAAATCGAGGAGCAAGGAGGGTCTAGTTAAGTAGAGGGTGGTGCAAGGGTCGGTTATGGGGGTGTTTTGACCATCAGTGATAGGCGGCGGTGGCGGATGGCTCGTCTAACGGGGCGGCGGTGAGGATGGCTGACTGTAGGGTTTCGAGGTCCAAAATTTTGAATTAAGGTAGGCTATGGGGTATATATATAGGTCGAGTGGTTGGTAAAGGACAAGGGGAAGAAGACAAGCGGTGGCAGGTGCCAGGCATGCCGACCGGTGGCAACAGTCGAGGCGGTGCTACCATGGCAGGGCGGTAAGGTCGAGGGAAGAGGAAAAGGGAAAGGGGAAGGTCGCTCGGGAGAGGGAAAAAGGGTTGGTTGGGGTCGAATTGGTGAAAGAAAATGACGGAAGAGGGAAGGGGAAGACTGTGGCAGCGTGCACGGTCGGCAGAGCGCCGTGGTTGCAGTTCCTCGGTCACCGCCATGCCTCGGGGAAGAAGAAGGTTCGGGACCGGGCGGTTCAGGGAGAAAAGAAAGGAGGGGGAGAACCGGCCGGTTGGAAATGGTTACTTCGTCAATAAATGGAACGAGGCATTTCAACAATTCGAGGGGCGAAACGCTGCGTCATGCCCTGTGATGCGAGCTGGACGCGCTAGGCTACAGGGGGGAAGAGAAGGAGAAAGCTGGGCCGCGCAGGCAGGCTGGCCCAGGTCGGGGGGATGAGAAAAGAGGAAGGAAAAAGAGAAAGAAAAAGAAAGGAAAAAAAGGAAAAAAAAAGAGAATATGTGGATTGGGTATTTTGGTATTTTTTATATATATTTAAGTTAGATATTTAATTTTAATAATTATTGTTTTAATTATAATAGTTAAATTTATTTTTTTGATTAATTGGGCTATTTTGGATAAATTTTCTTTAACTTCCATTTTAATTAGTAAAATGTCCAAAATTTTCTAAAGAATTTATTTATTATTTTCTCTTTACTTTCCTCAATTAATTTCCTCTTTATTTAATAAAATAATTTATTTTCTAAATTTTCCTAATAAATCATTATTTTGCCATAATTCCTAAATTAGGATTTTTGGGGTATTTCACCACCCATCTCCGCCGTTGTCGCCGCCTCAACCACCACCAAAACCACCTCCTATCACCCTCTACCTCACCCTCAATCCATCACAACCCTCATCAAGCCACCCCACAACCCCATTCTCCCTCCTCTCTTCTTTTTCTCTCCCTTCCATCCCTTTTCGGCAACCACCCTACACCGCCGTATTCCGTCGCCATCCCACCGCTTTTTCCACCACCTAAGCCACCTAATTACTCCCTACAACCCCCTCTACCATCCCCAATCATCCTTTGGTCGAATCCGTCACCCGAAAGCCTCCATTTTCCCTCCCCATTTTCCTTCCTCGCCAGCCTCCATCTCGACCCCTTCCCAGCAGCCCCTCTTTGCGGCCCCTCTACCACCGGCGCTGCCTCCAACGTATCCCCAACCACCACTTACACCCCCTCTCCGCCTCTGCATCCTTCCCTTACCTTAAATCCTCCCCCAAATGCCTATTTTCCTAGCCTAAAAACCCTAACCCAAAGTTGTCCATTTTTCTTCCTATTACCCTCCTTCGAGCACCTCCTCCCCATTTATTTTCATGCATGCAGCATGAGTTTCTGGATTTCTTGACCTATTTGTTTAATAATTTTAAGATATAATTATATTTTAATTTAATTATTTGGTTAATTAAGTGTTATAAAGTTTTGTACTTTGATTTTATTACTTCTAATGTAATAAGTATTGGTATTATTATTAGGTATTGGTTTTGATAATCTAAGTTTGGACCTTTAACTAGAATACCGGTAAGTTTTATTTTTGCGGGAATCGAGGTAACCATTAAATCCCACTTAAACACATGGATTAACGTATGTTAGCATATTAGGATTTTTAATATATTATTATGCTTGGTTTGTGTTGTTTAAAATGAAATATGTGGTTCTTGTGTTGATTGATGAAAAGGGAGCATGATAGATTGTTTCTATGTATGGAAATATTATTTAAGGTAATAATTTGGTTGTTAAGGAAAATGTTAAGTATTATCCATACTGTTTTATGCTATTGTAATATTTAATACATGTTTAAAATTTTGTAAGCCTTAGGGGATTTTATTAATGTATATTGTACAATAATATGGCCTAATATATATATGGGTGTTAATGAGTATTGTATTAACTATAAAAGTTGTGGATGATGCATCAATATTAATATTTTATGTAGTAATAATAATGATTTAATATAAGTGGTGTGCTAAGGGGTATAATGGTAAATTTTAGTAAAAAGGGGTATTATGGTAATTTTGGAGGCAAGGGAAAAATAGTAAATTTGTTAATAAAAGGATAAAATGGTAATTTTGGAAGTAAGGGATAGATTGGTCATTTTGGAAGTAAGGAGGGTAAAATAGTAATTTTGTAATAAAAGGGCAATTTAGTAATTTTGTAATAAAAGGGGGCACCTTGGTAATTTTGTAATAAAAGGGGCAATTTAGTAATTTTGTAATAAGATGGGCAATTTAGTAATTTTGTAATAAAAGGGGCAATTTAATAATTTTGTAATAAAAGGGGAAACTTGGTAATTTTGTAATAAAATGGGCAATTTGGTAATTTTGTAATAAAAGGGCAATCTGATAATTTTGTAATAAAAGGGTAAAATTGTAATTTTATAATTAAAGGGTAAAATAGTAATTTTGTGATTAACGAGCAGAATGGTAATTTAGAAATTAAAAGAGGTAAGGTAGTAATTTCATAATTAAGGATAAATGGAAATTTTATAAGTAAAAGGGCGGTGTGGTAATTTTTGGGAGTTAAAGGGTAAAATGGTAAATTTGAAGGTAAAGGGGTAAAATGGTAATTTTGTAAATCAAAGGGGTAAAAGTGGAAATTGAAAAGGAGTAAATTGGTAACTATAATAATTGAGAAGGATAAAAATAATAATTTAAATAACTAAAGGGTAATTTAATAATTTAATAATGAAGAAGGGTAAAATGGTAAATATGATAAATGTGAGGGGTACTTTGGTAATTTAACCGACTAGAGGGTATTTTGGTAATTTTAATAATGGAGTAGGGTAGTTTGGTAATCATGACAATTAAGAAGGGCAATTTGGTAATTTAAATGACCAAGGGGTAATTTGGTAACATTGATAATGGAGAAGGTTAGTTTGGTAATTATGATCATATAAAAGGGTGATTTGGTAATTTAACCAACCAAAGGGTAATTTGGTAATTTTGACATTGAAGAAGGGTAGTTCGGTAATTGATAATAAAGGACGGTAAGTTGGTAATTAACTAAATAAAGGGTTAATTTGGGTAATTAACTAAATAAAGGATTAATTTGGTAATTAGGATAAGGAGGAAGGGTGATTTGGTAATTTAACCAACTCAAGGATAATTTATTAATTATAACAAAGGAAAAAGGGCAAAGTGGTAATCTAACCAACTAAATGGAAAGTATATAAGTGTAATAATTATTAAGGGGGATTAGTGACCTAATAAGTATGAGCAATAACTCGGTAACCTAAATCGAGTAAGGGGTAACTTGGTAATTTTACAACAAGGAGGGTATTATGGTAAATTGTCAAATAAGGAAGGGATGACTTAGTGATTTTATAAGTAAGGGGTGAATGAGTAGTTTGTATCTAATATATCGTTGTGATTGTGGGATTCGTAATATGACTCTAATAATGCTGGTTAACGAGGTAAGAGTATTTGATGATTAGTAAGTATCACGAGAACGAATACTAATTTGAAATTAGATGAGTTAGGATGACCTTAATGATTCCTCTGTGTTCCCTTGGACAACCATTTGAATAAGAAATTTCTGATGATATCTGAACGATTAAAAGTGGATAATTATCTGATTGTTGTGCTTTTGTGATCACCATTAATTAAAACACTAATACTTAAAGTGAAAGACCTCGAGATCGGGAATGGTGACTCTTTAGGGGTCGCTACCCTAAAGACGTGGTTTAGCCCACGATTATTTGGTATTCGCTGGTATGCCTTTGTGCCCCAGCCAGGCCCTACTCTATATAGCTCTACGGACCTAGTTAAGGGGGTATGCATACTTAAAGATTAGGTATCCTTGTCGGTAAGGTACTGAGTTAGCTTTATGCACTAGTACGACCAGGGTACCTTTGTGTCCCTGGGTTGATAGTTGAAGGGTACTGAGTAGCTTTTATGCACCAATGCGATCGGTGTACCTTCGTATCCCAGGTTCTTGATCTCCCTATCGAGGCAAATAAATGGAATTGTTGTGCTAAATAAAAAGGGAAAATACTAATTATTAAAGTGAAAGATTAATGAGTCGGGACCAGTTGAATTATTTGATGAGTACCGATCCACCGAAAATAATAGTGGCCCAGGATGTTTTACCCTGGATGATGTTCATGAGTATCGATCCACCAGATATAATGGTGGCCTAGGATGGTTTTACCCTGGATGAGATATATATATATATATATATATATATATATATATGTATTCCGATCCACCGGTCAGAATAGTGGGGGTCCCGAGCTCAATTAAATTTGATTTGGATGTGAATAAGTTATGAAAAAATACTAATCATTGAGATGACTGATTAATGATGGACCAATGGCCTTAAGGCTTGAAATATATCGATTACTCGTTATGGCCTATTGATATTGGTTGACTTGTTAAGTAAGCGAATATATGAAAGTGAATGTTACGTATACACTGTTAATATCTGATTGAATTATTGGATGAGTGAATAAATGGATCCGAATATCATGTTTATACCTATGGTTATATATGAATGTAGTAGTATTCATGTGTTACATTGCGTGCCTATTTTTAAGTACGTTTTTAAAGGGTTACTCAATACCGTAGTACTGAAGGGTTCCCTTCGTGGGGCTCCTGCCTATTCAATGGGTAGTACCCCTTGCAGATTGTATTCGGGTGCTATTCAAGTGGGCTCTCGGAAAAGAGCGTAAGGTACTGTCCGGAAATTTTAGGGTTTTAATTTGTTTCTTTTAAATTCAATGTATTTGTTATTTTGTAACCACCGTTGTTGAATTTTTTCTCTTGTAAAATTTTTACTGCACTTCTCTGATTTACATATGCTTAAGTTTCTCATAAAATTGTATTTTACCTTTTTAGCCTTAATACTTGGTACTGGAACGGTAGAAGTGAACCGGTTTGGTACTAAGTGTGGCGGTAATATCCCCAAAGTTCACTATTTATTAATTTGCTTCCGCTAATTTCCATTTAATTAACGAAATTTTTCAGTTGTGAATTTTGAGGGTGTTACATAATTAATTGCAATATGTATGGTTGAATTGTGAAAATTAGATTTTTGTCTCAGTTATGTTCGGATTTATCAGATTCGTCCGATTAAGCTATTTTTTATAAGTTTTTTATGCAGTATACTGTGAGATCTGCTTAGTTTCATGTTGGTATTGTTAATTTGGGGAAATTGTATGAAATATATCGAAATTGGATTGTTAGGTCAAAAATCTTGCAGAATTAAATATATTGTAGAATATGTCTAATTTCAATTGTGAGCTGTCAATTTAAATATTTGAATAATATTTGACTGGATTTGCAGTTCGGGCTTAAAAACCCTAATTATATTAAATTGGGTAATTCCTTAATTGTTTTTAATCAATTGAGCATATAATATGTTGTAGAATATGTCTAATTTCAATTGTGAGCTGTCAATTTAAATATTTGAATAAGGTTTGACCGGATTTGTAGTTCGGGCTCAAAAACCCTAATTATGTTAAATTAGGTAATTCCTTATTGGTTTTAAATCAATTAAGTATACAATATTTTATACAATATGTCTAATTTCAATTGTGAGTCGTCAATGTAAATATTTCAATAAGATTTTACCAGATTTGTTGTTCCAGCTTAAAAACCACAATTATGTTAGATATTTATAAGTTTGATTTTCTGTTTGTTATAAACTTATAATCTATGTACTCTATGTAAATTAATATATTATTCGTTGCTTTAAAAACATGCATCAAAATTTGGATGTTGTAGATTTTTTTTTTGTATTCAAATTAACATTGTATAGAATTATTTAATATCAGACAATAATTTATTTATGTATACAGGTACAGCTACACAAGGCTAAAAGGATATGGAGGGAGAACAAATTAGAACACCTCAAGAAGAGGAAATATTTACCTATGATTTTACATCTACCAAAGGTATTTTTTTTTATATGATATTAGTAATTATCATTGCTTGTGGGTTGACAATAAGCATCCTGCATTTTTTTTTGTTTATAATTATTGCTTGTTGGTTTACACATTATTGAAAATTATAGATTGATATAAATTATTTTTATGTTTAAAAATTATAGCCGTTGATCTTGAAGAGGAAGAATATGAATCAGATAATCAAGTTCCAGCTACAACTTCAAATCTAGCTATAAATGAAGCTCCAATAAACATACATGATGATGTAGAATTACCGATTACAAAAGTTCTCGGCAAATGGAAGAGATACTCTAAGGTTTGGGACAACTTTGATCTATTTAAAGATGAAGAGGGAAGACAACAAGCTCTATGTAAGTACTGTAAAAAGTCAAAGTATAGGAGTGAAGTTAGATATGGTACTTCTAATGCCTTAAGATACCTACAAGTATGTGAAGCATACAAAAAAAAATGACTCCACCAGATACCTTCACATCTAAAACTAGTGAGATTTCATTTTATCCAAAAGTTTATCGTGAGATGTTGGCTGAGGTAATTTTGAGGCATGGGTATTCATTTTCGTATGTTGAACATTTGGGAGTTAGGAAACTTCATCAATATCTTGATCACCAAGTCAAACTTGTGTCTAGAAACACTATTAAGAATGTTTGCCTATAAAAGCATGCTAATTTAAAAATTAAACTCAAACACACTATTGGAGCTATTTCTAGCAAGGTATGTTTTACTTCTGATATATGGACAGCTTGCACATCTCGTGGGTATCTAACTCTAACAGCTCATTATGTGGACGATGATTGGAAGTTGAATTGTAAAGTGTTGAGTTTTTGCCATTGTCCTCCTCCCCACACCGGTCTTGAAATCTACAACTTGTTATATTTATTACTTAAAGAGTGGAGTATTGAGAAGAAGGTATTCACTATGACAGTGGATAATGCATCTAATATGGACAACATGATTAGTCACTTGACACCCACTTTGCTTCAAAATTTGGTATGTAATGGGAAATACTTCCACATCAGATGTTCGGCTCATATCCTTAATTTGATAGTGAGGGAAGGGTTGAAAAATATTGAAGGATGTGTGCTCCAAATTAGAGAGAATGTGAAGTATATAGATGCTTCAGAAGGAAGGATAATCTAGTTTTATGAATGTGCTGCAAAATTGAATATATCAATTTCTGGGAAGTTGTGGCTAGATGTTGCTACAAGATGGAATTCTACATATCTTATGCTTCATAGAGCATTAGATTATCGCCATGTTTTGGATTTCTTTGGTACTGTTGAAGCTAGTTACAAGTTTAAAAATTTATCAAATGAGTGGAGTAAAGCGGAAAAGATTTGTGAGTTGTTGGAACCTTTCTATGGAAATTACCTATTTATTTTTTGGATCTGAATATCCTACTGCCAACTTGTATTTTCTTAATGTTTGGAGGATTCAACTGATATTGGAGAAGGCAATAGGGTGTGATGATAATGATATCAGTAAATGGGACTACAAATGATGCAAAAATTTAAAAAGTACTGGTCGCACTACAGTACCATTCTTGCTTTTGCTATAATTTTGAATCCACGTTATAAGTTTGACTTAGTCAAACTACATGGTAATGAGAAGGGTACAAAGTTCGCTAATGATATATATGTTGAATTTGTCAAGCTATACAAACACTATGAATATCATTGCCCTAATGCTCCAAATTCATTTAATGAAGGAACATCTGTTAATAGAGAAGTGAACAGAGGAAATGATGAAATGGAGGTAAATCGAGCTATATCTCACTAAATATTTTTTTATCTTTATTACATGTTTATTTTTGTTATTACTAATTTTTATTTACATCAAGTCTAATTATTGTTTTTTCCTTTGTTTAAAATTTAGGATTTTGATGCTTCTACTTCTATTGGAGGTAGAGGTAAAAGCTATATAAGTGAATTTGAGATGTATATCGAAAGTCAGTGGTTGGATCGTAAAATTTCACTTGATGTGCTCCAATTTTGGAAAAATAATTCTAAGACTTCTTCAATTATTTCTTCTATGGCTAAAGATATCATTGCCATTCCTATTACTACCGTTGCATTCGAGTCAACCTTTAGCATGGATGGTAGAATTTTAAATAAGTGGAGGAGTTCGTTGTTGTCGAAAAATGTTGATGCTTTGGTAACTACTCGTAATTGGTTATACGGATATGATGGTAATAACATTAGTTGTTATGAATTTGTATTTTTTTATTTGATAATTTTTTTATCAATGAATTTTAAAGATAATAATGTAACTTTTTTTTGTATTTACAAAAATAGAAGAAGAAGAAGAAGAAGAAGAAGAAGAGGAAGGAACTTCTGTGGAGCCATCAAAGTCAACGAGTAACAATAATGAAATGGATTAAGGAGCTTCAAAAATAGTGGTAAAATTTTTAGACGCTTTTGCTTGTAAACATGGGTAATTGTTATCTTTTGTAGGCAATGAATTTAATTTTTATTCAATCATGTCATTTGTTCCTTATGTTGCAGATTTACCATACTTGGATAATCTTTATGTTGTTAGCCAACTACTATCTATTGATGTTCTTTTATTGTTGTTACAGGCGTTGTGTTAAAACTTATAAGTGGCATATTCTGATATTGATGATCTTATTCTATTGCCTTGTTAGTTTTTCTACCATGTTTTATGTAGTGGACATTTTGTGTGGAAGTTGTTGTTATAGTTTGTAGGTGGTGTGTATGTTTGTGCCTTGATTGTCATTTTGATGTTTGTTTTCTTTTTATGTTTTTTTTATTATCTATACGGCATATAGGTTGTAACTTGTAACTTTATAACTTATGCATAAATTATGGATGTTAGCGGATATTTTTTTGGATCTTTTAATTTTGTTAAGTTATTGTTGGGTATAGTTATTGCTTCTTGGATTTTGTGGGTGATAACTGATAAAGGACACTATTATGCTCTTCTATTAAGAGTTTCTTCAAATAGGTGGATCGGTAGATGTAATGGAAGACTTTTTGAAAATTATTTTACAGGCTTATAACTGGATGTTTGCCTTTTTTATTTTGGTTTTTATTTATTAATAATATATCTTATTAGGATATCATTAATAAATAAGAATGTCTAGAGTAAAATTATGAAAAATAAGTACAATTTATAAAATACTATATTTTTAAAAGCTTTAAATGAATAATAAAATATGTGTAATTTATTATTATTATTATTATTATTATTATTATTATTATTATATATTTTGATGTCTGATCAGGTTAATGTCGGGTCAGATCGGGTGAATGTCGAGTCAGGTCAACGTTGTGTCAGGTTGGCTTCGGGTCTGGTCGAAGCGGGTCAGGTTAATACTAGGTCAGGTCACTATCAGGTCGGATCAATGATGGGTCATGGGTTGGGATCAGGTCAGGTTGCTAAATTTTTGTGGTCTTATTGGGTCAGGTTTCACTTGGGTTGGGATCGATGGTTGTGAAAAATGGGGTGTCAAAATGATTTGGGTTGTGTGAGGTGGAGTAGAATGGGCCACTTAGGTCTAAATTAGGGTTTCGGGATAAAACCCTAAAGTGAGAGGTGGAGTGGACTGGAAGGTGTATAGTAGTGGGCCTTGACCCGCATATTTCGGTGTTGGAGTTCTAGTGTAAGTTGAGTATAGAGGGAAGGTTGTTGGGCAAGTTAGAAGGTGCAAGGTCCTCATGATATGATACAGGTCAGTTGGAGGATAAGTGTAAAGGGAGTGATTCAAGCATGTCTAGGGTGAAATTTTCTGAATAAGATACTTAAGACATTAATCACGTAAAGTGGAAGAGTATTGAGCCAGGCCCAGACCGATCCACCGGCATAATAGTGGCTAGGTACTGCGGTATCCTGGAGACCGATCCATCAGAATATAATAGTGGTAAGGTATGTTACTCTAGTGACCGATCCACCGGCTAAAATAGTGGAGGATCCCAAGCTCAATAAACCAAACCTTACAGTTTGCTAAGATATGGGAAAGACACTAATTACTTACAGTGGAACACCGTGAGAGAAAGGGGCCAGACCGATCCACCGACATATAATAGTGGTAGGGCATGTATCCTAAGTGACCGATCCACCGGCTAGAATAGTGGCTAGGCACCAAAATGCCTTGGAGACCGATCCACCTACTAAAATAGTGGGGTTCCCGTACTCGTATGGACTTGATAAAGAGTATGGTGTGAAAAGAATTCTGATAAGAGATTAATTAAGTAATTAATCTAGATTATAAATGGGCCTTTGTATTTTTACCTGAAAGATCGTATGCCTTTATGTATCATACTGGTTTTTATGCTCTTTTATTATTATGCACGGTTTATGTGAATTTTGTATGTTGGCCTTAGTGTATGGTTACCTTACTTAATACGTAGCGTACTGATCACCCTTTTCATGGGTGTTGCTCATTCCTATGAGTAGTAGGCCCTTCTAACTTTGTGCAGGTAGGCGAGATATCCAGCGGGACTGAGTGTTGAGCATGTTTTGGCTCAAAGTCCGAGAGTGTCGTAGCCGTTTTCACTCTTCTCGTTATTTTATTTTCCTTCTGTTATTTCTTTTTGTATCAGATTTTTTGAAATACCCTAAAAATATTTATTTTAAGAAATATAATTAAATAAGGATTTATTAGGAAATTAATTTAATTAATTATTTTATTTCAAATGGGAGGGATTTATTTAGGGAAAATTATTAATGAATTTATAATTATTTTTATAAAGGAAAATTTAGGCTTTTTGCTAATTAAAAAGGAATTTAGGAGAAATCTTTTAAAAATCCTAAATTAGCTTAAAAAGAAAATTTAATATTATTTTATTTAAATATTCTTATTTTAAATACCCAAAATATTCTAATTAATTTATTTAACCCCAAACCACTTAAATTTTCCATTTTCCTTTTCCCTTTTTCTTTTTCTTCCCTCCTTTTTCTTTCTTTTCTTTCATTTTCCTTCTTTTCTTCTTTTTCTTTTTCTCTTCTTCCAATTGGGCCTGAGGCGCAGCCCAATCCTTTTCTTCTTCTTCTCCCACGGCCCAGCGCCGTTCTTATTCCTTCCTTCGGCAGCTGAAACGCTGCGTTTTATGCCTTTTCTCCCTGGGACACTGTGTCTCATTAAAGAGACTTATAACTGTCGCTAACCGGTTGGTTCTTCTCCTTTTTCTTTTCTTTTTCCCGGTTGCCGGTTCACCCCTTCCTTCTTCCTCCTTCAGCATCCGCCATCGACCTGCACCTTCAAGACCCAAAAATGGCGCCGCCAGCCACGCTTGACTTGGCCGGCCGTTTCTCCCCTCTTTATCTTCCCCTTGACTCGCAGATCAACTTGGTATATTCGGTTTTCCTCATCTCTCGCTTGATTCCTCCCTATTCTTTCGTGAAGGTTCGACCCAACCAAAAATTGTGTCGGCCGATTAACGTCGCCGACCACCCCAAACCCTACATAAAATACCCTCCTGCCAACCCCCAAACCCTACCATTCCCTCTAAACTCTATAAATACCCTTGGTTTGTGTGATTTCGAGATTTCTTCTCCCCGAAACCCTAAGAGCTAACCTGTGCGCCACTGTGATTTCAGACGAGCCATCCTCTGCCGTTAGCCAACTTCACCGCCACCTTTGCCTACCAAAATCTCCCCTACACTACCCTCTAGATAGCTGAGCCACCCATCTCCCTCGATTCTTCTCGCACAAGCCACCGTCCACCACCACATCTGCCACTTCTACTACCTTCTGTACCACCCAAAAGCTTCTACTAATTCTCCTCCACCTAGCCATAACCTTCTTTTCTCTTTTCTCCTCCTCCTTCCCTCTTTTTCTTCACCTTTTCCTTTCAGCCGCCACCTCTACCGCCAAGCGCCGTCGCCCCTTACCATGCTACCACCCTCACTTTACTCCTCTCAGCCTAGGCTACCACCTGCACCTCAACCTCCACCCTCGTTCTCCACCCTTTCTTCTCAAACCCCAAATTTCCCCTTTTAACCCTCTTTTCCAGCCATCGATGCTGCCGCCGTGCACCACCGCCGGTGCCACCCATTTTCGCCGACTCAAGGTAAAACCCTAGACCCTCTTAGTCCTTCTTTCCTATTTATTTTAATTTATCATGTTTTTATTAATTTTCAATGATTATTCGATTAGTATTATTATCATTATTATTATTATTATTATTGGATGTAATATTAATGCTAAATTTTCTTGGTAGGGTCGAGAGTAGTATTGAGTTAATTAGATTATTAGTTTTGAATTTTAGGAATTAATTGAATTATTATAGTTTTTATTACCATTTTTGTTGTTGTTGTTGTTGTTGTTGTTGTTGTTGTTGTTGTTGTTATTATTATTATTATTATTATTATTATTATTATTATTATTTTATTATTATTGTTAATTATATAAGGCGGGTTGAGGCCTTAATTTTTAATTAGTATTCGCATATATGTATTTTAGTATTATTATTACTATTTTTACTATTATTGATATTATTAATATTATTATCTTTATTATTTTAATATTATTATAAGTATTATATGTTATTAATATTATTCTTACTATTATTGAATAGTACTTTCATTATTTGGAGGTAGGGTCGAAAACCCCACCTTGTAATTTTAGGATTATATTATTATTATTTCTATTAATAATATTATTATTACTAATATTTTATTATTATTATTATTATTATTATTATTATTATTATTATTATTATTATTATTATTATTATCATTAGTAGCATTATTTTTGGTGAAGGGTAGAAACCTTTATATCACCTTTTTTTTTAAAATTACATTAGTATTATCATTAGTATTTTTAGTAGTATTTTATATAGTTAATTCTAGTATAGTATTATTTTAATTAAAAACCAAGTCTTTGGATAAGTTAGTAAATAATAGTATTTTTAGGAGGGAACCTAATTCTAGTATTTTCCCCATAATAGGTGAGCCCAGTCAAAGCCCTCGAGTGGTATAGGAGTGTGTGTAACACCCCCAAAATTTACAACTGAAAATTTTCATTTAATGAAAAGGTTTAGCCAAAGTGAAATCACCAAAAACGTAAATTATGGGGATATTACCTCCACACTTAGTACCAGACTGGTTCACTTCTACTGTTCCAATACCAAGTGCTAAGGCTGGTTGGGATAGACATCAAACACGAGTCGATAATCAAAACGAGCATTCACAAAAGAAATGAGTTGTTAACCATACAGGAAATCAGAGTGCAGAAATCAAAAGGTACAACCTAAAAGTACAGTTTTAAAATACCGAATGATAGAGAACATCATACAATGGGATAAAACAAAATATAATAATACAAGGAAAACAAAACGGATGATGGACTCCTGCCACGTCACTCTCGACCCCCAAGTTAGGTCTAGGCTCAAATTCAGCCCCACACGATGCCTCGTAGGCATCAAAGACATCGTCCCCTACCTGCACAAATTCAGACGGATATTCCGCTCATGGGAATGAGCAGCACCCATGAAACGGGTGATCAGTACGCTACGTACTGAGTAAGGTAATAGATGCACTAAGGATAGCATACACAAAAACACACAACATAGCATACATGGCATAATAATATAGACAACATGCAATAACACAGATAAAGAAGACTGGCTATGGACCGGATAACTTATTCTTTAGATCTCTGATAAATACAGTTGATTCACATCATAGTCTTATTGATCCATGCGAGTGCGGGAACCCCACTATTATTCGTCGGTGGACCGGCCTGGCCCCGACTCTCATAGTGTTCCACTGTAATTACTTCGTATATTTCCCATATCTTATCATTATTATGTTTGGTTTTTTTAGCACGGAAACCCCCAATATTATAGTCGGTGGAACGTTCATGCAGGGCAAAATGCACCTGGCCACTATTATTCATCGGTGGACTGGGCATGTAGGGCACCTCAGCTCCTAGCCACTATTATTTGCGTGTGGACCGGTCTAGGCCCAGCTCAACAATCATCCACTTTAAGTGATTAGTGTCTTAATTGTATCTTATTCAAAAGTATTTTACCTCTGACATGCATGGCTAACTATATCCACACTTATCCTCCCAAGAGGGCCTGTCCCATATCTTGAGACTTCTGCACCTCCTAACACATCCCGGCATCCTTCCCTTAATTCACTTTCTCACACCGGGAGCCCAACTCCTAAGTGTGTGGGTCAAGGCCCACCATATTATACCCCAAGGTCCACTCAACTCCTTACCCTAAGGTTTCCTCTAGAAACCCTAATTTGGGCCTATGTGGCTCATCCTTCTCTGCCTCCCACTACCCACACTATTTTAACACCCCATATGTCATGACCTTCAGACTCAACTCTCCCCTCATACCTCACTCATCCTTATTTATTTTTATTTTTTTTTCTTTTTTCGCCTTCTCAAATTAGGGTTTCCTCCCAAACCCTAGTCTAGTCTCCTACGCACCCTTATATTGTCCCACATAATATGTTTCACCCGAAGTCCCCAGTCACCCAGACAACTTTTCCATCGCCTTCTTCACGTCACAAAGCCACTTTCCATATGTAAAGTTTGCCCCCATGTTGACCCTAATCATCCCATGCAGAACCCTTGATATTTATTGTGCCAAACCCTAAAATTTCCATGCAAACCCTAGTTCTTCAAAAGCAAACCCTAGTTCCTCCCACTCTTTCATTTTATTTAATTCCCACCTTTTATTCAGTAGTCATGGAGCATGGGTTATTTGGGTCGCTCTTACCTACGTTAGCCAACTTACTTCTCCTTGGTAATCTTAATTTCCCATTTTTTTCTTTTTTATGCCTCCAACACACATCACCACATCAAATACCCTAGCATGCATGTCCTAAGGGCCACATCACATCACATCACAACTTGCGGCATATCCATATTAGCACATAACAAAAGAGAGCACATGAACTTACCTATATTCCAAGCCGCGTTACACATAAAACAATTAATATAATAGCATATAGAACACGACATAACATTATACAAGACATCCAAGACAAGTAAGACACATAGCACACATGTGGCATTAGCTACACCCTTAGCTAAAACGTCGCCGGGCTTGGAGCACGCTCCTACGCCTCCTTAGGGTTTTGACTTGATTCACCTATAAGAGGGAAATACTATGGGTTAATCTCCCTCTAGCAAAATTACCATAATTTCCTATCTTACCCCTATCACGGCCTAATACTAAGGCTATTAATGATAATAGTAGTTTTATAATTAAAAGTAGAGTTATTATTCTCAAATTAATTAATCATGCCTCTACTAACCAAATTAAGTCTTAGTAATATTCATAGTATTAAAGTAAGGGTTTCAATATTACTAATATTATTATTATTATTAGTTTCATACCGATACTAATATCGACCCCAAATTCTAGTAATAATAATAGTAATAATAGTGATGAAAATAATATAAAAAGTAATAGCCATAATGATACTTATATTAATAACGCTAGTGATAGTAGTAGTAATAATAGTGACAATAATGTTGGAAATGATAAGAATAATAATGGTAATGATAGTATTCATAACAACAATAATGTAATAATAATAGTAGTAGTAATAATAATGATGATGATGATGATGATGATAATAATCATAATAATAACAACAACAATAATAATGATGATAACAACAACAACAACAATAATAACAATAATAATAATAATGTCAAGCATGAAAAGGGTAATAGTACTATAAGGGCCACGGTTAGCACTAATATTATTAGTAACAAAACAATGATATTAATAATGATAATAGTAATAGTAATAATAGTAACAATAATAATAATAAGGACAATAATAGTAATAATAATAATAACAAAGTTGTAGTTCTATAAATTATAATACCATTAATTAGAAACCTCTCCGGAATAAGAGTTAGAACATAATAATAATAATCAGAGTGGTAATAATAATAATAATAATAATAATAATAATAATAATAACACTAATAATAATAGTTAATAATAATACTATTAATATTAAAATCATTAACACTTTTATACCAAATGTTTAAGGGTTAAGAAATTGGAATACCACCTAGGCTCGGTGGTACAGCCGGTGGCGGCCGCGGCGGCGGTGGAGGAAGAAGGGTGGTGGAGAGATGGATGTGGAGGCTAGGGGAGAGGGAAGTAGGGGGAAAATGGAGGTTTGGGGAGGTAAAGTAAGGTCCCCTGATTGTTTTGAGGGGTAGAGGTGGCGCTACAGGTGGCAAAACCGGCGGCTAGAGGGGCGGCGCAGGGTCGAGATGAGTTGTTCAGGAGGGTGACTTTGCACGGCCGGGGTGGCTCATGCAGGGTAAGTCAAGGAAGGATGGTGGCTTAGTTGCGTAGAGGGCGGTGCAGGGAAAGTTTTGGTGGCTGGAGTGGGCAGTGACGACGGCCGACGACGGAGAAATGAGGGGCTGATCAGGCGGTGGTGCACGGGTTGGGTTTCTGGGGTGCCAAAATCAAAACTCGATTATCTCAGCCTTCGGGGCTATATATAGCTCGATTGGAAAGGAAAACGACAAAGGGGAGTGGGAGAGTAGGGGGCAAGGGTTATGGGGCTTCAACCGGCGAGGGGAGGAAGGAATGGCATGATTAATTATTACTACCCTCGCTGATCTACCTTCATAGGCCATTTCTTATCAGGGAAGAAGGAATGGAACTCAGGAGAGGGGAGGAATGGCCCTGTCGAAATGGAGGGTAAGTCAATGGGGAAGAGAGGGGAGGAATGGCCGGTCAGACAGTGTGGTTGGTGGCGGAATTCCTGGCGCTAATTGAGGGAGTTGCAGGTACGGGAGGTAGAAGACGACGTAGGGGAGAGCTGGACCGGCGGTCCAGGAAAAAAATAGAAGAAAGAAAGGGGAGGTTGAACCGGCTGGGAGAGGAGGAAAAAAAAAAGACGATGCGGGCCTGGGCCGCGCAGGGGGAGGGGGAGGAGTTGGGCCAGCGGGCCGGCCCAGGTCGGGGGAAAAAGGAGAAAAAAAGAAGAGAAGGAAAGGAAGGAAAAGGAAAAGGAGGGGGGAAAGGAAAAAAGAAAAAGGAAAAAGAAAGGAAAAGGTGGGTTGGCTTAATTAATATATTTTGGGATATTTAATAAAATATTAATATTAAAATAATAATTAAATTATCTTTTTAGGTTAATTTATATATTTTGAAAGATTTTCTTAAATTCCATTTTAATTAGCAAAATACTCAAATTTTTCCTATTTAAATTATTTATTAATTTCTCCTAGATTTACCTTAATTAATTCCCTCTTATTTTAATAAAAATAGTTTATTTAATTAATTTTCCTAATAATTTCTTATTTGGCCATGATTTCCTAAATAAGGGTTTTGGGGTATTTCAGCGTGCTCCAAGATCCGTAACATTTTTAGGTAAGGTTGTATCTAAGACCATTGTGTGTAATGTGATTTACATGTCTTACTTGCCATGTGACATGCAATATAATATGTTCTAAGTGTATTTTTATATATATTGTATATGTAATATGATGTGGGGTTGAGACATGTTCTCATCATATTTTGTGGCATGCATATGATATGTATAAGTTGTGCTTTTAATGTGAATTGATGCGGCCCATAAGACATGCATGTAGGTTGTGTTTGCATGGTGGTATTAAGGGTTGCATGATGGTATTAGGGTTTGCATGGTGGTATGAGGGTTTGCATGGTATTATTAATGGTTGCATAGTGGTATTAGGGTTTGCATGGTTTTATTAATGGTTGCATGGTGGTATTAGGGTTTGCATGATTTTATTAATGGTTGCATGGTGGTATTAGGGTTTACATGGTGGTATTGGGGTTTGCATGGTGGTATTAATGATTGCATGATGGTATTAGGGTTTGCATGGTGGTATTGGGGTTTGCATGGCGGTATTAATGATGGCATGGTGGAGTTAGGATTTTGCATGGGAGTTAGGGTTTGCATGGGTGTTAGGGCATGTCATGATTAATTTTGGTGGTGGTGGTTAACCCGATTTGAAGAGTAAGCATGGTAGGAGTTAGACTTGCATGTCTTGGTATGGGTTTCCAAATAAGATACTTAAAACATTAATTACGTAAAATGGAAGATGTTGAGTCAAGCCCAGACCGATCCACCGGCATAATAGTTTCCAGGGACTATGGTATCCTGGAGACCGAGACACCGACGTATAATAGTGGTAGGGTATGTTACACTTGTGACTGATCCACCAGCTAATAGTGGGGATCCCGAGCTTAATAAACCAAACCCTATATTTTGCGAAGATATGGGAATACACAAATTACTTACAGTGGAACACCGTGTGATAAAAGGGGCTATACTGGTCCACCGGCATATAATAGTGGTATGATATGTACCCTAAGTGACCGATCCACCGGCTAAAATAGTGGCCAGGAGCCAAAGTACCCTGAAATCCGATCCACCGGCAAAAATAGTGGAGTTCCCGCACTCATATGGACTTGATAAAGAGCATGGTGTAAAAATAAATTTGATAAAGGTTTGATGAAGTAAATAATCTGATCTGTATTGAATTATGGTATTTCACTCGAGCTTTCATTTTATCTTGTGCTATTATGATTGAATTATATGCTCCTTTATTATTATGCATTGTTTGTGTGAATTTTGTATGATGGCCTTAGTGCACGGTTACCTTACTCAGTACATAACGTACTGATCACTCGTTTCATGGGTTCTACATATTCCCATGAGCAGAAGGCCCGTCTGACGTGTTGTAGGTAGGAGATACTTATTTCGATGCTATTGATGTCTATGGGACATCAAGGGGCCGAGTGATTATGGGTTGGATCGGGTCCTGTACTGGCGTGGTCATTTTCCATTTGAGATTATTATTCGTGTTGCCTTTTAATTATGTTTGAGCCTATAGAAACAATTTTATCATTGTTGTTATTTTTATTCTCTGAAAAACAATAGCTAGTATTTCGAATTATGTAAAGACTTATGCGCACTCTGATTTCCGTATTCATGAAGTTAGATTATTTAATAATTTTATGTGTAGTTTTTCTTAGTCTTAGCACTTGGTACTGGAACGGTAGGAGTGAACCAGTCTGGTACTAAATGTGGCGGTAGCATTCTCAGATTTTACGTTTTTAATTTATAAGTCTTGTTATATTTTTCCCTATTGATTTATTACTTTGTATTAAATACTTGAGATGAACTTTTTAACCGTTGTACAATTATTTATCTTTTTGGACATGAATTATAATTCTCTACGCGTACTCTAATATTTGGGGTTATGATCTTTCTAGTTATTTCATAAACTATTGGTTTAAGTTTAATGTTAATCTTTTCCTAGCCTTAGCACTTAGTACTGAAACGGTCGGAGAGAACCAGTTTGGTACTAAGTGTGGCAACAATATAACCAGAACTCACAGGTTTTAAATTTTAAATTCTTTCATTTAAAAAAAATAGTGAATTTTGGGGTGTTACATAGGAGGTGTCGGAGTCTCAGAATATGGGACGGGCCCTCTTGGGAGAATAATAGTAGAATATTGGTGACATGCATGTCGAGGGTGAAAAATTATCAAATAAGACACAAATAATACGATAATCATTTAAAGAGGAAGATTGTTGAGCCGGGTCCAGACCGGTCCACCAGCGAATAATAGTGGCCAGGAGCGTTTTGTCCTGCATGATTTCTAGTCCACCGATTATAATAGTGGGGGATTCTGTGCTCAACAAACCAAAAGTAATGAAGCTAAGCCATGAGATATACACTAAGTACTTACAATGAAACACCATGTGAGTCGGGGCCAGACCGGTCCGCCGACGAATAATAGTGGCCAGGAGCATTTTGCCTTAGAGACCGGTCCACCGGCAAATAATAATGGTCAAGAGCATTCTACCTTATGTATATTCCGGTTCACCGGTTATAATAGTGGGGTTCCCGTACTCACATGGATTAATAAAGAGTATATGTGAAATGAGCATATTGTTAAGAGGACTAAAGAATAAGTTTATTTGTAATGTAACCTGGCCTTATTATATGTATTATTGTATGTTGCACATATGATCATGCTTGTGTTCTATGCCCTATATGTTTGGCCTTAGTTGTACGGTTACCTTACTCAGTACATAACATACTGACCACCCATTTCATGGGTGTTGCTCATTCCCACGAGTAGAAGACCCGTCTAAATTTGTGCAAGTAGGGGACGACGTCTTCGATGTCTATGACACTTACGAGGCATCGGGTGGGGCAGAAAGTTAAGCCTAAACTTGGCTTGGGGATCGAGAGTGACTGGTCGGACTCTATCTTACTTTTACTATGTATCGTTTTACTCAAGTCATATTCTGTCGTACTGTGTTTGATGTATTCGAAAACTTATTTAATTACTCCTTGGGTTGTAGCTCTCTTTAACCACACTCTAATTTCTGTATGGTAAACACTATCATTTATTTTATGAAAGCTTGTTTCAATTATCGACTTGTGTTTGAAGTTAATCATATTTAGCCTTAGTACTTAGTACGGAAAAGGTATGAGTGAACCAGTCTAGTTCTGAGTGTGGCGATAATGCCCTCGAAATTTACAGTTTTGTCATCTTACTTTTGTTTAACACTTATCATTAAACGAATTTTTTCAGCATTAAATTTTGGGGGTGTTACAAAAATACTCTTAATAAAAATTCGGTAAATTTTTGTATGAAATTCTCACTTTGCATGAGCAGTGTGAATTTAGATGATTCATGGGGTCAGGGGATTGATTGGTCAGTGGAGGGTCAAAGGATGCAAATGGCAGTTGGGTGGAGTCGTAAGGAGGAAAAGAAAGAGGATAATGTGTTTGGTGGTGGTTGGAGTTAGAATGAGGAAAGGATGTAGTGTGGTGGAAGGGTTACAATGGGAGGTGGTGTAAGAGCTAGCTGTGGTTGTGGCGAAGATGATGCAATAAAGATAAAAACAAAAAATAAGCTTTGATTTTTCTAGAATAATATTTTTTTATGTAAAAATTTAATGATAGAATAAAAATATTATACTAATGAAATAATCTATTAGTATGTAAAGTTATTAAAACTAATATAATTTAAAAAATATATAATAAATATATATATATATATATATAAATATATTAGTATTAAATACTTTGTTATTTTTATTAATAAAAAATGTAAAAAATATTTCAACAAATATCTTATTACTTTTAAAAAAATTAATATAAAATATTTGAATAATTTTTTTTTAAATTAATAAAAATAATACTTTTTCAAACGGCTAAGTTTCACGTTAGTCAAGGCATCCGTTTTATTACCCCTTAGTTGCACGCTACAATTACATAATAATGGACACACAGAAAGCGTTCTGATTGCTGTTTGGTGGGACGGCGACCTAAAGCGGTAACTGTAATTATTCAGTTTGACAAACCATTCTTGCATGTCTGACAAATATAGAGCATATAGCGGGCGGTGCATTTGAGAACGAAACTAGCCCCTAGCGGGAGGCTGTCTTGTTGCTTTCTTCTGCCAAATACTCCTGTCGTATAGCAAATGGCCCGCATCCAAGTCACCTCACCTGACCTCATCCGGGAGAGGGTATACGTACACCAATATCGGATTGAAAATGGTATATTTTTTTTAAATATTCGAAAGATTAGATCTTTCAATAACATTTTATATATTTGAAGTTTAAATTTAATAAAAAGTATTTTAATAGATAATTAAAAAAATTAAGAAAATTATAAATAAATAAATAAATTTAAAAAAAAAATTGGTCGAATGATAATATACCGATCAAATCTAAATCAATCTAATATTATAATTTAATTTAAGTTATATTTAATTAATATTTTAAAATATTAGATGATATTTAAATATTTGATAAAGATAATAATTAAAAAGTATGAAATTTATTTACAATATTTAGAATATATATGTTTATAATTTATTATATTAAATATTATTCGTATTTATTAGATTAAATATTTGATTTATTTAACTTCTTGTTAATTAGATAAATTATTTTATTTTTCAGATAAGATCTATTCAGATATCGAATTAGTTTATCAAATACTTGATAACTTTAACAACCCTAACACGATTTGTATCATGTCATTGTTATCATATGATAATTATAATTTTATATAATAAAGTGAGTAATTTTGTATATTAAAATAAGTAATTTTATGTAAATTCTATAATTTTTAACTTGACAATTTCAACTGGGTATAAATTTTCTAACTTATGGATTTTTTGCGTGTTCTTCCATGTTTCATTATTTAAAAAACTATACAATACTAGTTACTTTAATATATAAAGCTACTCGTATTATTATATAAAATTATTATTAAATTTATATAAATATAAAAATTTTAGGTAAAAATATTAAATATATATTTAATAATAGTAATAACAACAACTATGATAGTAATATAATAAGAAATATTAAAGTTGTGGAAACAAGACTCCTATAATAATAATAATATATTGATTTTTTAAAATTTAGATCATATCCACTTGACCGCTATGTATTTTTCGTCTAAGCATAAAATAAGGACTTAAAACATTCAAGTTCCACTTATGCCCAATGATGCACAAGGATGAGGATAGGAAATATGAAAACACCATCATCTAAAAAAATAAAAAATAAAGACGAAAAGAAATAAAAATTATTTATATATTTAAAGTTTATATAACCCGAAAAATAGTTATAAAAAGACATTTAAAGTTTACATAACCAAACAAAATAGTTATAAAGTGGCATTCAAAGTTTACATAACCAAAATATAAGTTTCAAGCTCATACTAAATTACTAACAACCATAAATTCAAACAAACTAAATGAAATATTCATTCTCATTTATTAATAGCATCAACTACTTCCACTTCATCGTCACCAAGCCTTGTTTCGACAAAAAACACTGCCTATAACTCAAGTTTATCAAGAGAAAGAAAAGCAATATCAAGCAATCCAATATCTAAAAAAAAAACTAAAGGCATCACCTACACAAAAGAGACAAGTGTATTGATTTTGTAATTTAATAGTCTTCACCGCTTACGATGTAATATGAGAGTAGAAAATAACAAGAAAATATAACCATAGATGTCCCACATCATTAATTTTAATCGTTTGTCTCATGGAAATCTTCTTTCTATAAGATGGTGATTATTATAAGCAAGCATCAAGTCTTCGGCACACTTAGAAAGCAATATATTTATCTTTAGAAAATGAAAAAAAAAATATATGTACTCTAATTCCGTTCACTACATGAAAAATAAAATATAATACTTGACCAGTCAATTTAAGGGCAATATATTGAAATAATTATGCACTTGAGTCATGAACTCCCTACTAAGCATTTTCGATCACTGGTGTTTCTATCATAAAGAGAATTAAAATCTCTAAATTGATCATTTTTAAGTACAAATTTTGCAAGCTCCAATTAACTTTTGAGTGGTATTCATGGTTAGAGAAAAGTCTTCTAAAACACTCGTTTCTTTCGATGCAAATATCTTCATCTCTAGAAGGATCAATTCTAGGTAACTTAGCATCTAACCAAGCATCGCTATAATATCTTCATTAAAAGAACAAAAACAACAAAATTATATATACTATTATCAATTGTTTAAAAAATGATCACTTTAATAAATAATAAAAGTATTGAATTAGAGAATATGGTTACCTTATGTTCAATGAGTGCACCAAATAGTGAAGAGGTGTACTACTTTTGGTCAAATGAGCTATGAGTATGACATATATCACTTAGAAAAAATAAGACACTTCTTCAACTTTCTTACATTCATGTTTATAAATGAAATTTCTCACTTCATCGATCATTGTATCTCACATGCCATAAACAAGGCGATGGGTTGGTTTATCAACATCATACTCCCTACTAATACAATACATAGGTTGTATAAACTCAATAACATAATTAACATTTTTCCACCATAAATCATTAAGAGCCTTTTCCTTCATAAACCATACTTTCCCAATATTATCGACTTTATAAGACAACCGGTCTTCACTAATCCCCATAGCTTAAAGATTATATTTTATAAGCTTTATTTTGTTCAATGTAACAACAACTTGAGAAAAATGAGTATAAGCAACTGCAAGCAAATTTAGAGAAAAAACATAATTGAGATGGCTAATCTCATGGAATGCACCATTATAGAACCTTGATTTGAATAATACCCCCACAAATCTTCATTATCCAAATACACTCCTCGTATGTCTAAACATTATTCTCCACATTTCTTGCAGCAAATATATTTTTCAAAGCAAGGTTAAAAGTATGAACAACACCCTGAGCCCAATAAATATGAAGATAAATCCATTTTAACGATCTCACTTATTGCTTTACAATTTGAGGCATTATCAGCGATGGCCTGTAAAAAATTATGATAACCAACCTCATCAATGGCTTAGTCTATAAATAAAATGCTTATCTTTGATTTCAACCAAAACATCGATGGCTTTAAAAACACAAGACTCACATTAGATATTGTAATAAATTTTAGTAATACCTTCTTTGTGAGTCACTCCAACCATTAGACACACTACTAACCCCCTTTTTCCTCCGTGTCTTCTTAATTGGTTCCAATAATCTCTCTATGTTATATCTTTCTTCTTCCAATAATATTATTCTCAAACAATTATAACCTAGCTAACCATAACCAGGTAAACTATAACTAACAGGAAAAGCAAAAAACTTTCATAAAAAAGGATTTCTTATAATACCAAAAAATTTACTATTAAAATTATTTATTTTTAAGCGAAATAATTAATATAATATAGTGGGTGTTACTGCCATAGTTAGCATGAGTCTAGTCCATACATTTTATGTACTAAGTGCAAAGCTAAAACGTTATGATAAATAAATCAAAAAATTACGAAAATACATAGAAATAGTTGAAGACTTTAATAAATTAAAGTATGGAATACATGCTCCAAATAGTACAATACATAAAAAGAAAAAAGAGGGACAAAAGGGATTAAAAGTCCAAAAGAGATATTTATAATTTAGAGTACATAACATGTGCTACCTCGGATAGATATAAATCTACATCCTAACCTTAAGGTATAAGCCCACGATACTCCCCTCGTGAAATATCCTAAAAGTAAACAAGATTACCATCAAATACCTGCAACACAACACCTACAAATATTTAGTATTATTACATATCTTGTAGGGTAACAAAACTATCCTAAAGAGATAGTATTATTTACGAGTCTCATGCAAAGAAAGCAATAGAACATGTTATATATATATATATATATATATATATATATATATACAGATAGATGAGATTTATTGATTATTATATTTTGTGATTGTAGTCACAACTAATATATCATATTAACTTGAGGATAGAGACTCACAAAAACCATGACAACTAATCTAGCACACAAACGGTACTAGCCCTAATTGCCCAACCCAAAAACATAACCATATCACTAAATAACGAGTCACGTAATCATTTAAGTATGTATAACCCCTATAAAGCTAAAATATATCGAGACATCTATAGAGTAGAAGATGGTCTCTTAGACCTCGTAACTCGTAAGTCACCTGGAATCATATAATAGAAAATACCGAAATGGTACCAAATAAATACCAAACCTGACTCGGATAGCTACCCTAATTGGCACAAATCCCAACTCAAGATCTTTTCACTTTAAGTGATTAATGTATTGTCAATGGTTTAGGTCAAAAAGAGAACAAATATCACTCAATTACTTCTATGAACACAAACCAATTATTTTTATTAAATTATGATATTATCCATGTACTTGATCCACCGAGGAATCAAGGCCCAAACCATTTAGAGCATAGAGGCCCACTAACATTCCATTAAGGTAAAATTGAATATATGAAACATTAAAGCTCAATGAATATTACTGAGGTATTAAAGATCATACTAGATTATTGAGTCATTAAAGTTTGAGCTCCACGCTATGAAAGACCCAGTAAAATTAAATCTTAGTATACATTAACTCCAACTACTGGAGACAAGGTTCAATAACCAACATCTAAGTCATTCAAGGGTTAGCATATAAGGCCAAATGAAATAACTAGTCTAAAGGCACATAAAATGACTAAAATATTTTAAAGTCAACTAACTTACCTTAATATAAAGAGGTTTATTTCATGCAAAAAGGATTATAACTAAATAATCATTTTCTTATGAGTAAATATAAATACGGACACAAAGTATTAAATACTAAGTTTACTCAATATACCCAAAGTGTCTTTTTTACTATTGCTTAATTAATCATTTTAATTAAGGTCTCCGTGTATGCTCATCATTTGTCACCCAAGTGTCAATTTTTTATTATTATTTTAACTTAATTTATTAATATAATATTCACTTAGGCCTCAAAATTTTTAGAATTTAAGTGTAGTAGCCATAGTGTCTTTATTCACCTAAAATTGCCTTAGATTTTTAAAATTCATAGCCTGCTTCAAACAACATCAAACCCTAACATATCATATACCAACTTTTATATAAAAGACACAAGGAAGATAGTGGTACACTTAAAAATTTTCAAAAATAATTTTTAATGCCCAGTATATCCTTAACTGAATATGTCAAAAACCTAAAAAAAACCATTTCAACTATAAATGCTCCAAAATTCATAACATAGCTTTTATACCCTACTATACATACAATGAAAACATTAGATAAATTTAAAACAACCAAAACATACATAAAAATAACAAAGACGAGAGATAAACTACTCGGATCTATTAATATTCATCACAATTCTATTGCAAATTCAATAGGACTTTGCCGCACATTCACCATGATTCCACTAAATATTCATCACATTTACATTAAACATAAAAACATGCAAAAAATCACATAAATCCTTCACTCATCAATTTTTTCACACGCACACACACAAACTAGAAACATATGCATATTATAAAATAATTTATAAGATATTATTCCATGATTATAATCAATAAATTTAATCATACATAAACTAGCATATAAAACACATAGCACAAAATCTTATTTCTAAAGCTTAGTTTAGTTACCAAAATTTCTAAGCTCATTAGAAAAGCTGAAATAAGGAATCTAGAAACTCCTTATCTAAACTCACTTGGTAACCTTCAATAATATAAGATAAAAGAGTTAGATAAACCAAAATTAATAAATAGGGAAAATGGGAAATAAATAAAATAAAATGAAAAATAATACTCTTGAACATAGAGGCTTGAAAACCGCCACATAAATAACAAAAAAAAATCACCAAGGGGTGATAGATGGGATTTATAGATTATTTTCATGTATAAAAATATCATTTATCCCTCATTAATTTTATAATATTTAATCTTTTTGTCAAGTTTTCCTCCTTTGAATAAATTTTACAGGAAAGAAAAAAATTGAGGAAATCCAAGGAGAAATCAATGAAAAAAAATCAAGTAAATAACACATCAAGAAACACTAAATCAAGGGGAGCAAAGTTGGAAATGAAGCAAATACACCAAGAGAAGCTGTGCTGAAATTGTAAAAGGAAAATAGTGGAAGACCCGAAAACACGGTACCCCCATGTTTCTTAAACACAGGTCGTGTTAAATATCTCGAGCATTGATTTAAAATCTATCTGTGGGCAGAGCAGTTGGAAGAAAATACAGAGGCCCTGTGTTCCCAAAACACGGACCATGTTTCCATTTAAAAAATTGTAACTATCCGCACGACCTATTTCTGATATATCCTCTATCAAAACAGGGTTCGGGGGAGTTTTTATCAGAGTTCGAAACAATTTGGAATGTATTATCTTCCTCTATTCCCTTTAGAATATATATGTAATGCAAAATTTCAACTTTTTGATCTTCTTGAATTCTAGTGATCAATTGAAAATCTGCACTTCAATTGATAAGTCTTCTCTATTCCTTTATAAATTGTAATCTCTCCATTTTAGTTTAATATAAGTAAATTATCTACAATTATACTTTTTTTTGTTCTATTTCTATCTTATTGTATTACTATTGGATTTTGTGAATGTGTTGTTGGCATTAATTTTCGATCTTTATATGTAATAGTGTGGTTTTTAAATATGCAGATGTTAGAGTAAATTAAACAGGGTAGGATGATTTGATGATGGAATTATGTCTCAAATACAATAGCATTTTTGAATGTTTGATTCTAGATGAAATTTAATTGAATTAATGGATCGAATTGAATGATTTGGTATCATAGATTAAGAATTTAAACTAATTAGATTGATCGCCTATTTAGTTTAGAACTTGATCTTTCCTAAGATAATGCAATTAACCCGTAATTGTTAATTAATTTTTCTACATTAGCAAGAAGATTAATCGTTAATCTTATCCATTAATTCATGCAATTGCATAATCCGAGCTTATGTGGTTATGATTGTAGTTGGCTGCTTTCCATTCATAATGTTGCCATTAATTGAATATAGCGTTCGTAACCTAGGTTATTAAATGGTTAGGAAATAAATTGAGAGCATATTCAATTTATTAAGGTCGAGAGAAAGCGAAGGAATGTGTTATTATGAATTTCTAAAGGTTAACATTAAATCGTATAGAATCATTCTTCTTACTCGAATATTTGATATTCTGATTCCATCATCAATTCATTCCTCCCCTGTTTGTCAAATAGTGATTAAAACTTAGTATATTTAGATTTATTATTAGAATAAATGAAATTGTATAAACGAGATTATAACATCAATTGCAAAATTAGTGATTAAAACGTCATTCCTTGTGGGTTCGACTCCTTCTTGCCATATACTACGTATTTGGAAGTTAGGATTTATTTATTAAATTTGTTGTACATACGACAGTGCATCAAAAGGTCTTGGAGGGTTAATGGAAAACGAAAAAAGAAGAAGAAAGAAATGATATAAGACACAATTTTTTAGCCCAAACAATATGCAATAGTAGGAGGAAATTTGTAGAGGATGGTCTAGAAGGTAGCTAGGATAGGAAAAATAAGAGGGTAAGGGAATAATTTATTGGCTACAAAGGGTTCATAGATAAAATATAATACGAAAGGAACAAAACTAAACAATAATATGAGGTAAAACAACCAAGATCAATGGGTGGTAGCTGGTGCAAGTCAACAAAAAATTAGCTTTGATGTCATTGTACAACTGGTTAGGAAGCGAACGTTTGGTGTAGAAGAAGCTCAAAAGGGCTCGATTTTAGGGATGTAAATGGTATGTGATTGTAATATGTAATGAAATATTTTAAACCAAACAAAAAAAAAGAGAAAACCTAGAGAGAGAGAGAGAGAGAGTTGCTTCAAGTTGGAAAAAATTAACTTTAAACTTTGCCAAAATTTTGTGATTTTACCTGCGCTTTGTAATGGAATGCACAATTTGGTAAGATTAGAGTTAGATATTATAAGGAATGATGTGGGGTGAGTTTCTGGTCTAACTATAGCCTCACTTGAGTGTTAAGATTAGAGGTATAGGAGATATGTTAGGCTATGGTTGAGTGTGTAAGAAAAATATATTAAAATCGTGAATATAGTACTTTGTGCAATTTTTGGTTGGATGAAAGGTAAACAAGTTATAAATCTAATTTGGTTTGGTTAGGAGACTAGTTAGGATTGAAATAATAGTTGGAGGATTGGCTACAATTTATTTTGATTATTCAATTTAGAAGAAAGATTAATAATGAACATTTATTGGAAAAAAATATCAATTGAATTTCAAAAATCATAAAAGTGTATGGAAAGGTGTGAAATAATTTTATAAACTCGATTATATAAAAATATTGGGTATCAGAGTTTGTTTGAAGCTCAACGGATAAAAAGATAGGCGAAAACAACAAATATAGATAAGCTGTGGAAATACGTTTTTTCCGCAAATACACAAAATGATTAACGAGGGGTTCAATTTACCATGGATTGATGCAAAATATTTTGAGAAAGATCACTATATATAACTATTTGGTCTTAGAGCTTATTTGATGATAGATGGGTTAAAAATGACAAAAACCGCTAAAAGTATATGATCGTATAAAAGATTTTTTTCACAATTTATCGATTTAGAAGGAATGGGTGAAACATGAATAATTATAATGGGCGTATGAACTCATAGATATCATTGGGTTGAATCACAAAATTTGAATATTATCAAAAGAGTGCAAACACATGAATTAAAAGAATCGCAATAAAATGTGTTTTCTACCTACGAGATAAATGATTGACGAAATGTTTGAAATTAACATGAACAGAATGAGATTTAATAACAGTATATATATATATATATATATAGATAGATATATACTTAGAAGACTTGTTACTAGTCCAATCATGTATGGTGACTAGGGTTTAAAAGAATGGGGTATTACATTTCTTGCCAAATTAAATTGAACACCGCCAGTGTAAAATATTCTAGCAATTAATGCATCTAATTGAGCACACGTTTGATTGCTAAAAGATTTTTATATGGGATTCATTTCATTCACTCACCTCTTCTTCAAAAAATACATACCCACTATCGAATTATAACCACTTGAATGGGTTAAAGGCACATCATTTGATAACATATCTTTAGCTTTTTTCAAGATTATCCTCCCTTTTCTCTTTCTTACAGTTTGCAATATTTACTAGGAATGCAAAAACTCCCTAGTATGCCTTTCTTGCTTTGTTTGATTACAAAAATTATAAATTTAAAAATAGTTCCCCCTCCACTAGTTTTTTTCTCCTCTAGAATCACAATTTCAAAGAGGATTATCACCTATGACTGTCAAAAACACACTGGTACTTGTAGAATCCATAATATTGGTTACAAAATATCTATGGAAAACTAAGGAAATGTACTTCGGATAATAAGTGGAAATGTACATGCTTTAGGTTGTATAAAGCTTTGGGAGAATATGATTGTCTTAATTACCCTGAGGGTATTATGGTCTTTTAAGGATAATTATGTGGTCATACTTATGTGTTTAAAAGTATGTCATGAGTTTGGCATGATAATGTACAGTCAACTCTGGATAAGATATTAATTAGGTAAAGTGAAAGATCACTTGAATCGAGTCGAGGTGTTTATATGGCTCTTTTCCATCGGATAATAATAGTGGCTCAGGTGTGTTGTTCCCAATAGGTGCTCTAGTCCGTTCCACTGGATTAAGAATAGCGGGGCCCCATACTCAATATGAATGAAAATACAATTAAGAGTTAAAGTATAAATGGAAATATACTGATAATTTAAAGTGAAAGACTATGTGAGTCAGGACTGAGGTGTTGAGTCCTTCGACCGGATAATAATAGTGGCTCGAGTTTGTTGTCATTGAGAAGTGCTTCAAACCGTTCTACCGGTTTAATAAATAGCAGGTCAGAAGTATTTTAATTCCGAGAGGTGTTGGCTCCGCTCCACCGGATAATAATAGTGGCTTAGTTATTTTGTCCTTGAGAGTTGTTTTAGTCTGTTCCACCGGCTTAAGAATAGTGGGGTCGCTGAACTCAACGTAAATAAAATATTGGAATATGACATATCTAACGAAAGACTTAGAATCAATAGTTATATGGCTTTCTTCTATTTGAGCATATATGAATTGTTTATAATAATTCTTGTATTATGTGTAGCCCTACTTGATTGTATCGTTACCTTGCTTAGTATGTAGCGTACTGATCATCCATTTCATGAGTTTGGCTCAATCTAACGAGTAGACAACTCAAATATTTATGTGTAGGTCGACGAGGACCAGGTCAATAATTTAACAGCTTTTGATGCTTTATATGTGGAGAAGCTATTCATTCATAGCGGAGTTTGGACGTAGAGTCATGTTATCCGGATAATAGTTTTATCCGGATACCTTTTTGGACTCTAGTTCTATGATATCCTTTTTTGGTTATCTTTTGATATTATAATCAGAGTTAATCTCCAAATATTTATTTGATGTATAAAAAGTTCTCTCATCTCTTTCTAATCATGTTTTAAATTTTCTAATTATTTTGCCTTGTAATTGACGTAAGGATGGTGGGGTAATCCAGACTTATGTCAATTACGGTGGTAACACCCAGATATTTGATCATACGCTTCCATTTAAAATGAAATTTTTTAGTAGTAAATTTAGGGGTATTATGTGTGAATTAGAGATTAAACCATATATTTTTCTACTTTAATTAATCCATATTTTTCATGCCGTGATTACCATCAAAATCCTACTCTAATCCGAGGTTAAACAAAGTCCTAATTCGTTATACACAACCTATACTCTAAACCCTCCATTCGAAACCCTAACCTTTCCATACAAACTAAACGTAACCTTAATCCTTTTATTCGAATCAAACCCTAACCCTCACCCCTAAACCACGACTTCAACCTTCATCTAAACCCTAACCTTCGAAGCTTAACATCATCAACAAGCAATTATCGAATGCATTTGTTAACTAGTCCACACCATTCGAATCATCATCATTAACAGGCCACCATCACCGAATCATAACCATATTGTGCAAATCATCTTCATCTTTGTTTCACCTTATTCGAAGGTCCTTATCATCCATAACCTATTGTCGAAGCTTCCTCTAAACTTTATCAATCCAACCAAGCCATATTCTCATTAATCTGAGAATTCCACCCTCCCACACACATCAAGTGTTGTCTAGTAATGTTGAAGTTGAAATATCGAAATTAAAATCAAAGACCGAAGAGGAGGCAAGACAGGCTAGTAGAGTAGAGCTATGGAAGCTAGCTTTTTTCCTACTAAAATGCCCCAAAATGACATCATTTTGGAGGTATTTTTTCCCCCAGCATTTTGACATCCCATGTCATGTTTTTGTCCATGAAGTGCCCCAAGATGTGAAACAATATTATTTGAATATCCCCATGCTTCAGTACTTACACCTAGTGCCCACACATGTTTCTAGCCTACACACGCGACCCCTATTAATGTATCACATCCAAAATTAGCCACGTTTTGTTTGTTTTCTTATTGCTGCAAATCTACAACTGCCATCACATATTACCTTCCATAGATCATGCTATCATTGGTTTTGTTGCAGGATCATGGAGATGTTTACTGGTGAAGTAATAATTTAGTGGTTAAAATTAGAGTAGTAAATTTCATATTTAAAATCTTATTTTTTTCTTCCTAATATAGTTATACTTATTATGAATAATAAAATTAAATAATTTTACAAGAGAATTTCCATATTCTTCACTATTAGTTAATTGGTTCTATAGAAGCAAAATGAATCAGACCAATACTATATCATTTTTACCATTGTTAATATTATTGATTTCAGCAATATTATTATATCTATCATCCCTGAATCAACCAACATATTATGAATTATGTTGATAATATTATTTTTTTTATCGTCGATCACTATAATTGGGATTTAGAATCCCAATATTTATTCATTCTCACTACATTCATAATCTCGTGACTCATAAAAGAATAGGCATTCGCCATATTCAATCCATTTGACTGCATTTTTATTCTCATGATTTAAAAGATATAGATGTGAATGATGTTTTGATCAAAAGTAAAAACTTGATCTATAAGCCATCCCCTTATTTTCATTTAGATAAGAGATTTAGTATCTAGCTACTACAACTCAATCATCAAGAGTTCTCATTATTTACGATGCTCAAAGTATTTATTACATGATTGCTTTATAGTGGTTTGATATCGAGTTGCTTATAGGCTTAAAATATTGGAAGAGCAAATATAAAGGTAGTTTTTTTAAGGAGCTAATGGAGAGATAAATAAATAAATAATGATAGTTTTTTATAAACTTTTTGAAAAAAAAAGTAAAGTGAGGAGCTTATTTAAAGACTCAATCATAAGGATAAAATAAAAGAAGGACAATATAAATAAAATAAAAATAAATTTAAGATTGACGTATATAACGTTGATAATTATGTAAGATGTATTGAAATTTGTAAAATCAATAATTTTATTTTTTTATTTATGTTGGTAGCATGTGGGTGGTTTAAGGAATTTTTTATTCAAAAAATAGTTTAAGGAGCTTGTTGAGTATTATAAATTATTTGCATAATATAATTTCTTGGGGTGCGGCGGTGTGCGTTTGGGTTGGCGTACGTACAACCGAAGTTATAGGTCTATTAGACACACAAGTGCATATTCACTCGCTGGGGGAAACGAGGGCTGGTGGGTCTCTTGCTGACACGGGGTGTTCGAGGTCGGTTTATTTATTTTCGTAAATACTAGTAGTTTTACAATCATGCATGTAAATATGTAATGACTATGATACATCTATAAGATATCTCCAACGTCTTTCAATGATTGGAGAATTTTAATATAGTTAAAAGTTTTTCTTAGCTCGCCCTGAGCTTAAGGGGTCTTTTTTTTTTTTCCCCTTTGATTCTTATTCTAATAATTGATGTGCATCTCTCCGGTCTCTCTCCCCCCTTCTTCAATATGATTTTTTTCCAGCTTGAATCTTAGTTACCTTTAATATTTTTGTAATTATAAATATTGGCGTGTGAATGTAAAAAATACTAATATAAGTTCATACTTATGATATCTGAATAAATATTTAAATATAAGATATTTAATATTCATTTATAAATTTAATGCTTAGACGGATACGTTAATAGTTGATCAGTTATTATAAATATTATAGAAATATAAAATAACACTTAGAATTTTTCTTAGTAGAAAATAACAATTTTACATATTAGTTATTAATTAACTAAATTGTTGGTTTATCTATTGTATGCAATAAACCACTATTTTATTGTTAAACAAATTACAATATATGATGCATTATGATTTATATTGTTAAAATAAAAGTTGATCTAAATGTCATTAGACAAATAAATATTTAGGTGTTATTTCAATAATGAAATGAAAAATTAGCTGTATCTGAAAATTTAAATATATGACATTTTCAGATGAAATTTAAAAAAAATGTTTGTTTTTTAGACCTTTAAACACGGTAATATATGATGCTACAATGGCTTATATATATTTTTTTCTTCAAACCTTTAAATAAAATTATCTTTAACTTGAGTTATTAAAAAAATTACACTAATTTTTTTCTATATTCTTTTTATAAATAGACACACGTTTAATATATTTTAGATGTAAAAATGAAAACACACGTTTCATAATATAAATATACATATTATTCAATAAAATATAAAATTTTTGCATATAAATACACATTATTTATTAAAATATATGTATGTATGCGCGTGCGCGTATTTGTGTGTGTATGTGTATTATAAATGCACGTACTATTAGAATATAATATACATATTTATAAGATAAATACATATGTTATATTGACAAATGTTTATCTCTTAGAGATGAAATGTATATTTTATAGAGGTAAATACGCATGTTATATAGAAAAATACACATCTTGTAGCAACCTTTATTTATAAAATAATAAGAGATAGATATATGTGTTATAAATATACATCTTATTGGAAAATAATGCATATCATCGTAGGACACACATCTCAAAGTTGTAAATACATATTTTATATCGATAAATATACATTTTATATTTATAAATACACATAGCAAAGAGATAACATGTATATCTTATACTCATGAACACACTTGTTTTAGTAACCATAGTAAGAAAACACCATGTAACTAGTGGTAAAATGAATAATTTTCAATATCTATATTCATTTATTAAAACTCTTCAATTTTTTTTATTGGAATCATTCCTAATAGTAATAACAAATTGGTATGTATGTTGCCTACATACTTTTGCACTTCTAATATTTTTTTTTTCTCAAAATAATAATAGGGATGACAAAAGGACTCTAATTTATATTTAAAATTCATCCTCAAACTCACTCCCCTTTTTGGTTTCTATTAACACGGAATCCCTATCCCATTTCTTGTCGGAGTTAATTCACATGGCCGTGTCCATCTCCACATCAAATACTTACTCCCAAAACCTATCTCCTAGAAAATTTTCAATGAAAAATCTATTAAGCAAAATTCTATTCTTAAAATCATTTCCAAAAACAACCCAAGTAGAGAATTATTAATAGATCCATAAACTCTCAAGATTGTCATTCCCAATAAGCATCTATTCTTAAGAACTTATTTAGTAAAATACTACTATAATATATCTTTTAACATGATTATTTGTCTTCATGGCGACAAATAAGGTGAACTGAATATATTTAGATTTTTGGCTCATTTAACAAATAAATTTAAAATTAAGGTTCGAATATAATTTATTTAATTAAATAAATAAGTCAAGTCAAACTTTTTAATATAATATTTAAATAAATTAAACTCATAAATTTAATATTATAAAATAACTAAGTTTAATTTTTTTTCAAGCTTAAATTTAATTTGTTTAGTAAATAAATTTTAATTAAAATTTTAAAACTAATTTAATTTATTAAATAAATAAATCCAAAATTAATATTTTAATATCCGAGCTTGAGAGGAATCTAAGCAAAATTCCGCCAGCCTTTTTCCGTATCTAATGAAAGTATAGATATATCATATATGTTCAATTGGGTGTAAAATATTTGTTGGTGCCAGCTTGCATTGATTTGGTCCATTAGTAACCGTATAAAGCTTACACGAGGATCCCATATATATCTCGCCTTTTATTTTCTTTGCCTTTTATGATTCTTGTCATTCTCTGCCGCGCGGAGCCCGTCTTCTAATTTTTCGTGTTCTGTCCTTTCGCTCCGCGCGCGCACTCTTTCTCTCTCTCTCTCTCTGACTCGTACTGTTCTCTGACACGAGCATGAGCCATCCTTTTTCCGCTTCAAATATTCGATTCTCCAACTCGCTGTTCCTTTTTTCTTTTAACTATCAATTAGTAATGGATTCGTAGCTTGCTGTGTTCCTTTGAAATTAAGCTGATTTCTCTATCTGAGAGTCCGCCGGCGTCTAGTAATTTCGATAACAAGGTAATTAAGAAACTGCTGTGCTATTGTTTCCCTATTCCTAGGACCTTGTAATCCTCTTCTTGCTGTGATTTGTGGACATTGCTTTGGAATCCGTATATGTTATTCAATTTCTGTATCAATGTTCATTTACTGAGGCGCCTCATTAGTCTGTACGTCTTCAAGTTTCTTCCATGGGAAAGGATCACGTGGTACTACTAAGCTGGTTGATTAGTCTGAAGGGGCAAAATAAGCTCATGAAGTTGAATTTTGGTTTTCCAGGCTGCGTCTATGCCGGGAAACAGGTACAATGGGAATTCCGCCATCCCTGCTACCAGAGTAGGGAGGCTGCTGAGAGAAAGAGAGTTGAAAAGAAGCAGCAAAGCTGCATTGAGCCATGAGATGATGGATAGTAATGGGGGTAAAGAAGCCGGTGAGCGCGATTTCTCTCATCCTGCAAGGCCGAATGAAAGACTTGAAGTGTCGGCGTGGAGACCTTCGCGGCAACGATTACTAGTGGTGGCTAATCGTCTGCCAGTTTCTGCTGTCAGGAGAGGCGAAGACTCGTGGTCATTGGAGATCAGTGCTGGCGGGCTAGTCAGTGCTCTTCTGGGTATGTATAAAATACACGCGCTTGCTTGCCTTTGTGGCAGTCGTGACGCAGAAAGTTGTTACATTAATTTCGCAAGTATTGAGGCAAGATTTTTAATGCAATTGATTTGGTTTTCTTTCTTCTAAAGGCGTAAAGGAATTTGAGGCAAGATGGATTGGCTGGGCAGGCGTTAACGTGCCTGATGAAATTGGGCAGAAGGCGCTAACAGAGGCTCTTGCTGAAAAGGTTCGTCTTGTTGACCCGGAAAAAAGGAAAAATGGAACTTTGTGATATTGGATCGATAATAACTGCATCGATCAGACTGTGGACCATCTTTGTATACCCCTCTTCTTCTTCTTATTATTATTATTATTATTGTTATTCATCTCAGAGGTGCATACCCGTGTTTCTTGACGAGGAGATTGTACATCAGTATTATAATGGGTACTGCAACAACATACTGTGGCCCCTTTTCCATTATCTTGGTCTTCCTCAAGAAGAACGGCTTGCCACTACAAGAAGTTTTCAGTCTCAGTTCGATGCTTATGTTAAGGCTAATCAAATGTTTGCCGATGTGGTAAATATGCATTACGAGGAAGGTGATGTTGTTTGGTGCCACGATTACCATCTCATGTTTCTCCCCCAGTGCCTTAAAACGTATAACAGCAACATGAAGGTTGGTTGGTTCCTTCATACTCCCTTTCCGTCCTCTGAGATTCACAGGACGCTGCCATCTCGGTCGAAACTGCTGGAAGCTGTTCTTGCTGCCGATTTGGTTGGGTAGGTTGGTCATTTGTTTTGGAGCTAAATTTCTTAGAATTGTCCTTAGTGCTTCTGTTTTCATAGTTGATTCCCCTCTGTGCTTCCCGCCAACTGTGCATTTATGGTTAGGCCGAGGATTGTCTATTTATGGCGTTCTTTCTCATTTGTCTAATTGCTTGCCAGATACAGGATTCTGTTTTCGTTTCCTAAGTATTTCCCGCCTCTTGTATGATTAGTTCTACAAACCGATTCATTTTTTCATTTCCACTTTCATCCACTGCAGCTTCCATACATATGATTATGCAAGGCACTTTGTCAGTGCCTGCACTCGGATTCTTGGACTTGAAGGTACCCCTGAAGGCGTGGAAGATAGTCAAGGCAGGCTGACTCGTGTAGCTGCTGTATGTTTAGTAAACCAGCTCTTGTCCTAGGAAATTTATATGCCAAGTTAGGATTAGTAGATGCATTACTTTCTGGTGTGCTATATCTTTTTCGGCCAACTTCATCCTTACTGAAATGTTCTTTTGTTTGAATGAATACTCCAGTTTCCTATCGGGATTGATTCAGAGAGGTTCATCCGTGCACTTGAAATTCCTCGAGTCCAAACACATATTAAAGAATTAAAGGACAGATTTGCTGGTCGTAAGGTAGATTTCCCTTCTGTGCTATGTACATGATGTTTTTCCTTGTTTATAATTTTCTTTTCATTATTCAATAGATTTGGATGACCTTCATTTTCGAGAACAAATTGTCAAGTTATTATTGTCATTGTTTTAGTCTCACACAGTCAAGTTCATGTTACCTTGATCTGAATCAACATTATCAGTCATGGATCAACTTGTCCATTAGAATGCATGTTTATCTATCAGTTTAGAACGTTTACTAGTGCATGCCTATAGCTTTTTCCTTGTCTTATCACTTTTGACTTTCCTGATTTATTTCATTGCTGGAAAGTGCTTTGACAATGGTTAACTCCATTATTCCCTTATTATTACTATTATTTATTAATCTCTTCTTTTTGTTGAGTTCCCTTGTGGAAAGCCCTATATATCAACTAGTGCTTTTGAGCTTCCTGATTAATTTCATTGTTGAAAAGTGCTTTGACAATGTTTAATTCTCTTCTTCCCTTCTTCTTCTTCTTCTTCTTAATAATAATAATTATTATTAATTATTAGTCTTTCTGCTTTTTGTTCATCTCCCTTGTGGAAAGGTCAATATATCAACTAGTGCTTTTGAGTTTCCTGATTTATTTCATTGCTGAAAAGTGCTTTGCCAATGTCCAATTCCATTCTCCCCTTATTGTTATTATTATTATTATTAGTCTTTCTGCTCTTTGTTGAGCTCCTTTGTAGAAAGCCCAATATATTAATTAGTACTTTTGAGAATCCAAAGGCTTTAGCTAATATTTGTCCCACATTTTGTTATCAATAGCCACATGCTTAGTAATTGAGGTTGTTTTTGAGATTTTGAATGTCAAAGTTCTCATGGTTTCTAAATTTTCCTTTTCTCCACTTGTAAATATTTGATATGTGCATACCTGTTTGAAGAAATATTTCCTTACATTTGACGAATATAATTCGTACATTCACAGCACTCCAGTTGATTGAAGAATATTTGAAAGTTATACCCCTATCGTGTTCATGATCCCTCAAAATGACAGGTTATGTTGGGAGTGGATCGCCTTGATATGATTAAAGGAATTCCACAAAAGATACTTGCATTTGAGAAATTTCTTGAGGAGAATCAAGATTTGCGGGATGAAGTAGTTTTGCTGCAAATAGCTGTACCGACAAGAACAGACGTCCCTGAATGTATGTCTTTTGGCCTTTAAAATTAATTTTCATTGTCATTTGTTAATATGCTGTTTGAAATGTTTGATGATTTCCCTTTGGAGATTGGTTAAGGCTGTGTGAATCTCATCTATAATAGGGTTTGGTGGTAAGTTCGTGATTATTAACTTCATGACATGGTTCCGTGGCTGAGTCTGAATCTTGAGTTCTTGGTTGAACTTGAACTCGGTATTGATTCTTTTCCTTGTTCTTATAGCAAATCGAACGTTGGTGACTTGTAATAGTTATTGAATAGGAAGAGGAGTTAATTAGAGGGATTGATGGATTATTATATAGGAGATCAAAGATTAGAAAGGTGGTGGTGGGGACGATGGTTGTTAGCTTAGAGAGGCGGAGATCATTAATTCTTCGGTCACTGAAGATTAGACTAGAGGCATATGTCTATTTATACCTAATACAACCTATGGGCTTGGTGCTTATTAAACGTGTTAATTAATAACTTCCCACATCTTAAATAATAATATCTACTAGTACCTAATAAAATCAATACCTCTTCTTAATTATAAAAACTAAATGATAAAATATTAATTATTAAGGAAAGATTGTCTAGATTTTAAAAGATACTTGCCTTTCTTAGCCTTCTGGTAGATGTCAGCCAAAGGGGCATATGTCAACACTCCATCTTCATCAATGCTTGCCTGCAAGCTTGAAGTGATGGTATCTCTCCTTGAACTCAGCAGGCATGATCCACCTAGCGAAATTAGGAAGTCCTTGTTACTAGACAAACAACTCGATTACTCCATTAGGGAGACTGGGTATGCTTGGATCAACTTGGGGAGGGGGAGGGATGTGCTCCTCCTCATGCTCTAATTGAAACGGAGCACCAGCTTCGGGCGGCCAAGGACCACAACAATCTCATCACAATGTTGAATGTAGAGGTCTACCTAAGAAGTGGCACCATAGACTTAAATTGGAACTCCCACATATGCCTCTAGGCAATTGTAGGTGTACTTACTGTCAACTATAAACTCAAGGTTTCCACATGTATGACTCCAAAATGATAAACAACTACTGCAATATGAATATAGCATTAGCGACTTTGATCTAGATGGGAAGCATATGCTTTGCCATTATAGCAAATATTGTCAACAATGGAGTTTGAATAAATTTGTGAAGTGCACTAGTAGAGATAGGGTCACGGTATCACCATGGTACGATGAGCTAAGGAGTGTCCAAGATGGGTCATCCTCCCATGGACTCTCTAGGTAAGCAAGCTTGATGTGAGTACCGAAATCTCTTGAAGTATAGTAATCCAAGTGACTTGAATAATAACACTAGGGTGACTATTGAGGACTAAGGAATTGACAACATCAATAGGTGATCCTCCTCCTCAGAAAAATCTCTAATGAGCTATTGGAATTGATAATTTGGGTCTAACTTATCGCCTAAGAATGCATCTCGACCCTCTCAATGATGTCGCAAGTAATATAACTCTCCGTATTGAACGCATCATCCACTAGCCTACAAGGTCTCCTCCGACTTGGGAATCATAGCGGGTTCTATTCCCGAATACCAAAAGCAATAGGGCGAGGTTTGGTTGGTAACTAACACAGTGCAAGTTGGAAGGGGTCTGTAACAAATTAGGCTAACCAAAGAGTGCTTGACCAGCTAAATAAGACTTCTTAGCAGCGCAAAGCCTTCCTTGCAGGTAGTAATGGTGGCTACAAGGAGTTGTGGATTCTAGTAAACTATCTAGTTGGTTTGCCCCTCCACGTGGAAGGGGTATGGGTAGTTGTGATTGCATAATCTATGGTGGGCAACAGGATTGGTGGTTTATTGAAAGAGCGAGAAGAAGGTGGAGCCATAGTGATCGGAGTGGCTAGGAGGGGTGATGAGGGCCTAACAGGGTTGGCCTAGTAGTGTTAGTGCTCGATAATGGTGGCAATAGGGGTAGTAATGGCGTTGGTGGGGTGTTTATGGTTGGCGAGTGGGTGGTGGTGTCTAGGAGGGGTGGTGATGTGGTGTTTGGATGGTGGTGGGTGAACTAGGGTTAGGTTTTAGTGTAATTAGGGTTCTGAGGCTCAGGTTTGTGAAATTAGGGTTTTAGAATTGGGATCTTGCAAAATTAAGGTTTCTTTGGTGAAGATGGATTATTGACAATAGTTGGGTGAGAAGGGTGAGGGACTGGGTGGTCTAGCATGGCAACGGTGAAGACCATGAGGTAGTGGAGGGAAGTGGCAACGGCGTAGGAGCTCGGGCTAGAGTAGGGAAGACTAGGCAACTGATGGTAATGGTGCTGGTGTAACGTCCCCATTTTTATAATTGAAAAATATTTGTGGAAGCTAAAATATTAAAATGTCGGTACAATTGCCATATCCAACATAGAGAGATGTATGGTCAATATCTAACCTATGTCGGATGTAAGGCTAAAGCCACTCAAACTCAAAGATTAGGTGTGGTAAGTAGTTAAGTACTTAATCTCAAATTGAGACAATCAACGAAACAATTGACAATAACAAAGGAGAAGATCAAGATTAATACGGAAAGGGTAATTTTGCAATACAATACCCTCGATGTCATCAAATGGCAACAACAAAAATAAGAAACCATAAATATAAATTTCAAAGCAGAAGAACTACTATATTGGATAGCCCTACACTTTAATCTTAGAATCCAAGCAACGTCATATGAAACCCTTGGTTCACTCCGTCTGCTTTTATGCAATCTTAACTGTTTTAAGTAGGTGACCATAAAAAGGTACTTATGTTTTTACCAAGTGAAGCAATATTGCTTTAAGCATGTGAAGGTCATATAGAGCATGTAGAAGGTTGGCAAAAGCAATCATGCCATTGACACCTCATGGAATGCGAGCAACAAAATATAACAATCATGTGATAACTTATAATAATACAATAACTCACATACTAAGCATACATTTACACATCCAAGAGATTGATACAACTCTTAACCAAACATCCATTCCATTAATCCAAACTTACGTTAAGTGGGTAGTACACAAAGGTACCTACCAAACCACAGTTAAACCACTTTTATAAAAAAAGGGTAGTGCCTTAAGGTAACTACGAGGCCAACACACAAAATCATTTCCATTTAAAAAGGTAGTGCATTGATTCAACTATCAACCCACCGCATTACCACTATTAAATATAAAAAGGCAACTACCAAACCACACACACAAAAGTTAATTTTAATTATTCAAGGGGAATACCATACTAATCTAGAGATACAAAGGTACATCCGATCAAACTAGTGCACAAGGGCAACATATATAAAGGTAACATAGTACCCTTCTGCCGTGTAACCCAAGGACACAAAGATATTCTCCTTCGTACGCTCGTACGAAGGTAATACAATACCCTCTCCTCCTTAATCACCTAGTCCTTAAGTATCAATACCTTCTAAGAAGTTCGTATATCTAAATAAAGCAGACATACTGTTACCATCATACGGGCACTATAAGAGCAACCAAGCAAAGCATAAAACCAAATCGAAGGCTCCTACTTTGTTTTTAAGGTAGCTATCCTTAGAAGGCAATCATTTCTGAACTTAAGGTCTTCTACTTTCATAATTAATGTTTTATTTGAGTGACTGTAGCCAATTAATACACATGGTCCACTCACACCCTACTTAAAACATTGAAACAACACCATTACATTTATTTATTTCGCCCTTTTAATTCTGATTATTCTAAATTAACGGTCAAAGTTAAGCTCAATCAAAGTCCACCTAAGGTCCAAATTAATCTGACTCACACATGTATTACAACTTATGACCAAGACACCCTAAGAGCCAATCACTCCATTTTTAACTATTTTAATACCAAATATTTATATAGTCAAATGAGACTCATACCAAGGCTTGTTAATATCAAAAGCCATTTTAACATATTTATTTAGTCTTAAAAAAATAGAAATGCAATTACCAATTTACCCTTCATTATACATAAAGCTCATTTAACTCATAAGATCCTAATCATACATTACTAGCACACTTTACTTTACATTCTTATCATACATGGTATAACCTAACACATATGTGACATCGTAAAATTCAAACTTGCTGTAAAAATGGCAAGATACATATAAAATGACTAAATTGCCCATAGGTTATCAATTGTTCACCTTTAAGGTGTAAGGGTCACTTAGAAATAAGATAAGCTTGGATACTTTTTATGCACTTCAGATACATCAATACACACCAATATACATAGAGGAAAATCAATTTTTTTCCCGGTAAGCATTTGAAAATACTAAAATATTTCTAAATACGCCAAAACTTGAAATAACCACAACAACCGTAAACATACTCAAATCCTCGTATATTATATATCTAACTTTAAGTAAAATAATTAATAAACATCTTGAAACACTTAAAAATAACTAAAACCAACAAGAACACCCAAAATAGCCCAAATGCCAAGGGCCTCCTAGATTTTTAGCATATCACATTTTGGACACTTAACACCGTTTTATCCATAATTTTTTACGTACTTAAAAGATTCAAGACCAAAAAAATGGGTGGTAAACTAGACATTGCAAGCTTTCATATGGTACCCCACACATGCCATAACTCACAACCAATAAAGACAGTTTATTCTGGCAAGTGGCAGCAAAAATAGTGACTTAAAACTAGCATGATTTATTGCATAATTTAGGATTTGTTTGAATCCACTTACCAAAAGTAATTGAATTAGTAATTATTCAAGAAAATTACTTATTTTGTAAACTTTTTTTGCAGAAAGGTTTCCAAAATAAGTAATTATCTTGGATAATTACAAAAATAAATACTTTTTATAAGTACATTCAATCAAGGGGTTAATTGTTTTCATGCTTTTTCTTGTATAACAAGATGCATTCTTAGTGAATATACATAATACACACAATAACACAAAACCTAACATACAAGGAGGATACTGCTTTACCAAACTCCAAACTCCAAAGCCAAAGCAAAAATAATATAAAAATGAGAACACCTTCCAATTTCCATTCAAACCTTCTCCAATACCAAAGGAAAGAACCAAGGAATCCTTCAACTTTCACTAAACTCTAACTCTAAAACACTTAATGTAAATGTTTAAGAGTTAAGATAAAGAAAATTAGGAAGATAAGAAGCAAAATTAGATGACGAAAAGAGGAAAAGAGCTTTGGTGCAGCAGTGGGAACACGAGAGGATGGAGCAAAAACGACCAAGAACAATCCCAAAGAAACTATGCAAGGGAAGCTAATGACAGTTAAGGTGTTGCAAGGGATTAAAAGCAAACAAACTAAGAAGGAAAATATGAAGAATAACAGCCCATGCAGCAGCAGAGAAACAGAGAGCGAAGAGGAGAGAAAACAAGGTAAACACTTGTGCAAAAATGCTAGAATGAAAATGAAATGAGCTGTAAAGCGTATGGACAGCTAAACACCAACTAAAGACTTTTTCCTACACCTCAGATCAGGCGTGAAAATCAGGGTGAATGGGTGTGGTAGCTTGCCAATCACATGGCTAAAAACATGATGATAAAAGGTAAAAGATATGTAAAGTGATTAGGTAGGTTTGTAAGTGATTTGATTATGGCAAGGATTGTGGTTGAATGAATGAGGACAAACACCACAAATCTGATCTTTGGTCCCATGGGAGTGTTGGCCAAGGCTAGGAAGGTCAATGGGCTGACCATACAAATTTTTAGATAATTATTTAGGTGGAAGATCAACTAAATAGGAATTTGTTAGGAAAAATATTTAAAAATCCCAAAAATTAAGAAAAATTAGGGAAATGTGTGAAATAATATTAGGAATCCAAATATATAAAAGATTTGGTATTGAAAAAGATTTGGTGCCCAAACTCATTAAAGTGAGCAAAAATGGAAGAATCGTCTAATTACATAAACAAGTTTTTCCGTGATTTAACAAAACATGGGAGGAAAGGAAAGAATGATTGAGGTTAGAATATTTTAGGATGATTAACAAGTCTAATTACACAAAGTGATTAGGGTTAGAACAATGGGCATTACAGTTGGTGGCTTTGCTGGAGCCCTAGGGTGGTTCGACGGGGGTCATGGGAGGGTTGGTGGTCAGTATTGGGGCTGCTGACTCTGGCACCTTCTTCTGGCCTGGGGATTTCAAATTATAGCACGTACACCTTCCAATAACTGCTGCTTCTGTTTGCAATCCTCTCTTATACCTTCAATTAATTCCTCTTGAATCCGATCGATCTTCTACTGATCTTCAGCCACAGAACCGGGCTCTTACACCAATTTTGTATGTTTCTAGTAATTAACTTCATGACTCGGTTTTGTGGTTGACCCTGAATCCCGAGTTCTTGGTTGAACTCAAACTCAAATTGATTCTTTGCCTTGTTCTTGTCGCATATTGAACATTTGTGAATCATAATAACTGTTGAATAGGATGAGGAGTTAATTAGAGGGACTGACAGTATTATAGGGGAGGTTAGAAAGTAGAAGGGACAGGTGGGGAGATGGCTGATTGGCCTAGAGAAGGAGAAAAAAATGCAGGTAGAGAGATAAAAGGACCGGGGAAATTAACTGGTTAGTTAATTCTCCAATTGCTGAAAGTTAGAGTAGAGGCATATGCCTATTTATGCCTAATACAAACTATGGGCTTGACCCTTATTAAAGATGGTAATTAATAACTTCCTAAATCTTAAAGAATAATATCTACTAATATCTAAAAAAATCAGCATATTTTCTTTATTATAAAAACTAAATAATAAAATATTGATTATTAAGGAAAGATTGTCTAGATTAAGGAAAGATAGTTAAAAGATATTAATCTGGTTCTCATGAAGCATATCTCTTATTGTTTTATGATTATGCATTCATCACATTACTTTTTCCTGAACCAGTCTATTGTTCTTTAACTACTGCTTAAAGTTTTATTTTTTCAATGACAATTACAATAAATCTTAGCATAATATTTTTATATTTACTTTTGCTTTAATGCAGATCAGAAACTGACAAGTCAGGTTCATGAGATAGTTGGGCGTATTAATGGCAGATTTGGAACTTTGACTGCAGTTCCCATCCATCATTTGGTTTGTCTTCACTATCATTTTTTCTTCCTTCCCCCCCCCCCTATCAATACAGGTTGGGGTGAGGCGTCCGGGGATGAGGATGCAGACCTCTATGCCATCAAGCTTGTCCCTGCTATCGTGATTTTAACATTGTTGAAACTGTATCTTGCTTGGTGTTGTAAGAGAAGAGCCAAAAGGCTTTGCTAAGTCTGTAGAGGAGTTCTTCCCTTATGACTAATAAATTTGAAATTTCAAAATAGCTGCTGGTGCATGATTCTTTTATCTTCAACAAATTGTGTCCGTTCAAAAAAGGTGGGGATATGAGGAATAGAAAGGTCCACAATGCATGCTTGCTAAATGGGATTGGATCTGGTGACAGTTTGAGTTTCCCTTATTGAGTTGGTTTGCACCGGTGTCAGGGTACATGGAGTTACTATGTTTCTCTTCTTTGTCTAAATTGGGTGGTGAAGCTACTAATGATGATTGTTTATTCAGTAACCAGTTGATCCCAGCTTTGTCATAGCCCATAAGCACTATCAATTGGGAACACAAGAGTAACAGCTGACTGTCGAGCTGCTTTCTGGAGTTATTATAATGTTGTCATTGTTTCATTATTTTCTTCGGAAGTGAACATAAGCTATAGAAAAAAATCTGTTATCAAGTAGAGTATCCCAATTAAAAGAGGTGTAGACCATGGAACTTTGGCCTTTCCATGATCCATAGGCTGTTGGTAACTAAGAGAATTGAATTTACCTTCAAGAGGATTGAACGTCTGTGGAGAATCTGGAAGGGCAACTGGGTAGCAAAAAGCTTGAATATGGTTTTGGGTAGTATTTTGTTCCTGTGTGAAATATCTCAAGCTTATTCTCTCAAGACACTTTCTTATTCAGAATAATTTGCATCTTCTTTAGCAAGCAATAATAAAAAGATAAAGACCTTGCTGATTTAAATTTTTTAATTTTCTTTTGCAGGATCGTTCACTGGACTTTTATGCTTTATGTGCATTATACGCTGTCACTGGTACAAGTCTTTTATAAGCACTCATGTTGTTTTTTTCCTCTTACAACTGAGGATGAAGTTATGACCCTCCGACATAAGTTAAGGACAGACTTTGGTAGGTACATTAACTTTAGGTAGGGAATAAAAAAAGGGACTTGACTAGCTGGTTCGACCGAGTACCGAAAATCCTTCCAGTACAAAACTATTCGGTTTTGGAATATGCATACCAACTGAAAAAAGGGAAAAACCAGATGAACTAGTTGAATCAACCCAACCCGGTATAATTCAAAATGCAAGAAATGCTTTATTTTCTGTTGCTGTTTAAGCCCCGAGTATGAATCAGTTGAGCCAGTCAGATCAGTTGTACTGGGGTTATACCAAGATCATACCAGGTGAATTATCAAGTCAAATTGATTTCGATTCAACCGCAGTTAGATTGGTTGGATTGACTACCGGTCACCAGGTTAAGACATTGCCTTTAGGGCTTAAAATACTAGAACAGGAAAGAAGTTTTAGGAACTAACAGAAGACAAATATATCTGCAAACCTTTAGGGCATTCTTATAAATTATCACTGTAAACTTGTGTTTTTTAACATGCTTAAAAAAATATTATATAGATTGTTAAAATTCAAATCACTCTAGTCTGATGTACAAAGATTTTTGTGCTTTTGGGTATTTCATGTGTTAATATAGAATTCCTTAAAGTTAGTTGTCATGCATGGAACTACATTATTAATTTTTTCTCACCTATGCAGAGTCTCAGACTAGATTTTTGGTGAGCTATGATATGATCTCAGAGATTTGATATGATTTAAATAAGCTTAATGTGTTATTTTACTATTGTTAGTGTCATAATTATTTTTTCTTATTACTAATATTGCTATTGTTGTCATTACTATCGTTGTTATAATTAAAATTATTATCATTAGTTTTATATTATTTTTACTATTATCAAATTTTGCTGATTTGAACCGGCTGAGGAGAGAGTAGCCTTGTCGAATCTTATCTTGAATGGTACTGATATTCTTGGTTGCTGCATAAAGGTTCCACATGGAACTGTATCCTATAGTTCTTTGTTCCTACATTTATTCTGGGTATAAGTTTTTGGAGGATAAAATCCAAATAGTCATGCCCATTTGACATGTTGAATATGTTGATCTGTGTAAGAGTGTGAGACCAAGTTGGAGCAGAAAGCCGTAGCACCTAAATGCTGATGTCCAGAAGACAGTAGCTTCACTTGTCCTTGATAACAGGTTTTATTGATTGCAATATCGTCCTTAGGACAATGAAAACCGACTTAAGACATTGCAAACCTTTTTTGTGTGAAGTATCACTTAGGGTAGTGAATTATCTCATACTCTGGAAGATGCTTTCTAAGTTGGCTTCTCGAAGTTGGGAATATGTTTCTAATGATTGCCAGAGAGACTGGTACCCCGTTCCAAGTGTAATTATTAATGTTTCACTTGATTCAGCTATACATTCATATTTGCTGTTTAGTGTGTGGAGGTGGCTTATCAAAATCCATATCATTCACTTGTACAATGCAGATGTTGCGCTTGTTACATCTTTGAGGGATGGAATGAATCTGGTCAGCTATGAATTTATAGCTTGCCAAGATGCAAAGAAAGGAGTTCTTATTCTCAGCGAGGTATTGATACAAACAGGTTTTCTTTTTCTATCATCTATTGATAATCTGTGTAGTTTCGATGACCATTAAGAACTTTTTTGTTTTGAGAGCATAAAATTTTCATTTGAAACGTAACTCCTATATTTGTCGAGGATCAATTAGAATCCTAATTTTGTTATGCACCCAGTTTGCCGGTGCAGCACAGTCTCTTGGTGCTGGTGCTATTCTGGTTAACCCCTGGAATATCTCAGAGGTTGCTGATGCCATTGAAACTGCTCTACGAATGCCAGATGAGGAAAGAGAAAAAAGGCATCGAGTCAACTTTTCACATGTCACAACTCATACTGCTCAGGAATGGGCTGAAACCTTTGTCAGGTACTTTGCAGTGAAATCAGCCCATCAACTGGTATTGACTTAACTATCACATAGCTAGAAAGTCACAGTATCCATTTTCAAGTTCTGAGCGAGTCTATTCAACTAATTGCAAGGACTAATTGACTCTTTTCTTTCTGACATTATTTTTATCATTCAGTGAACTGAATGACACAGTTGTTGAAGCTCAGCTAAGGATAAAACAAATTCGTCCAGTGCTTCCAGTTGAGGAGGCAGCTGAACGTTTTTTCAAGTGCAGTAATCGGCTACTCATATTGGTATGGAGCTTTGTCATTATTGCATCACATTTGTTTTCTTAGTTTAATCTTCCTGCACATCTATGTAAATGTTGGACACCCCATTCCCCTTCTGAAACAAAATAAAGGATTATAACATTGGCATAAGTTCGTCCTGTCTTTTTTCTGAAGTCTAATACCCCTTTGTGTTTTTGCCTTTCAGAGTTTCAATTGAACCTAAACATTATCTTTTTGCATAATGTGTCGAATTGTCTTGAGCCTAAGCCAGCATACTGGAACCTTGTGATTGAACGAGAATGGAATTGTATGTGCATATCATGCTGCTTCCTAGTAATCATCTTCCTTGTACTGCATCCAAGTAAATGTGGGTGCAAAAACTAGGTTTTGGATTTATCATTCAAAACATGATTCTTGAGTCAGTTAATTTCTAAAAGTTTGAATAGCAAGGAGCTCACACGTTGCTTCATGTAAGCTAGATAACATTAACTTATTTGGGCTACTCGGGCAGTGGAAGTATACAACGTTCTATGGACTCTCAGCAACTCCTTATCACTTGTTGCATTGCATTTTCTGGCCAAAGAACTTCCACCAGACGATCAAAATACTGGTCTGAGGGCTCTGGTGAGGATCAGGGACAATTTTGCAGAGGTTCTAGATGGAAACTCGCCACAATAAATTTCTAAACTGATCAGTCATTGGGGGAACATTACACTGAATTGGGTCAGGTTAAAACAACAGTTTTTGTCTAATCTGTGATTTATGCTTGTAATGTATGCCTTGTGGTACATTATGACATTTGTTTGCTACTTATCATACATGGTAATATTAACTATAAAATGTCTGTTACATGGACACAGAGCATCTTGATACTTTTTTGTTCATATTTGCTTCATATATGTACAACTACTCTCCAACTCATACAGTAAACATTGCATAAAATTATGATAACATGCCATGTTTAATTCATAGACTCAACTATTTGTATGTTTTGATTGGTAACCGTACGATTTGTTAATGATACTCGCCATGTGGAACTTCAGGGATTTAACGCAACGTTGACCGAGCCAGTAGATCCCCCTGGCAGAAGAGGTGGAGATCAAATAAAAGAAATGGAACTTAAAGTGCACCCAGTTCTGGAAGAGCCCCTCACTGCTCTTTGCAATGATCCAAAAACAACAGTAGTGGTCCTGAGTGGAAGTGATATCGGTGCCCTGGATGAGGTAGTTTGGAGTGTAATAATACATTATGCTCGCCATTTCTTGCTGATCTTATTATTTTTGCATTTGACCTGCATTTTTCACGCAATGAACAGAACTTTGGCAAGTACAACATGTGGTTGGCTGCGGAGCATGGAATGTTTTTACGGCATACAAAAGGAGATTGGATGACAACAATGCCAGAGCATTTACACTTGGATTGGATTGACAGTGTGAAGGTGCTCCTTTTTCAATTCTTCTTCCTTTGATCTTTCCAATGAATTGGTGTGGGGATTTGCAGCTCGTATTATTAGGATTATCCTAAGGAAGTTGGTATAGTCGCAATTAAGTCTATGAACTCACTCTATATGCTCTGTGCACAGCATGTTTTTGAATACTTTACTGAAAGAACACCACGATCCCACTGTGAGCTTCGGGATACTTCACTTGTATGGAATTACAAGTATGCTGGTACTTGAGCTCTTGTACCCCCTTCATTGTTTGTTGTGTTAATTTAGGTGTTAATGACTTGGATACAATGGTGATGTCTTATTTGCAAGTTTGTGTTTTTAGACTTTGAATTTGGAAAATTGCAAGCGCGGGATATGCTGCAGCATCTTTGGACTGGTCCCATATCGAATGCATCTGTTGATGTTGTCCAAGGTGGGCGGTCCGTTGAGGTGCGTGCTGTTGGCGTTACTAAGGTAAATGATTCTGGTCATGATGCATCTCAGCATATTTCACTTGTTGGCTCCTCATAACAAGGACACTTGTCTCATTCTTGCTCGATGTGTTGATGCAGGGTTCTGCAATTGATCGTATCCTGGGGGAGATAGTTCACAGTAAACCCCTGACCTCACCAATTGATTATGTTTTTTGTGTTGGTCATTTCTTGGAGAAGGTGCTCCTATTTCTCAACTTCATCTTGTAGTCAGTATCGTTTTTAGTAATTTGGAATCATTTCTCGCCTAGAGTTTTGGCACAACAGGTGTTTAAGTCTGCCATTTGCTTCTTAGTACGCACTGATAAATTTAATTTGAAACCATTGTTTTAGGACGAAGACGTGTACACATTTTTTGAGCCGGAGCTCCCATCGGATAATTTTGGGTACCAAATAACTAGTAAAGTGCCGGATGCATCAATGAAGTTGCCAGGGGAAAAGAAACCACAGCTGAAGCTTAGTGGCGGCAGAAATGGGTCAAAATCCTCTTATGCGCATGCAAGGACTCAGCGATCGTCGCCAAACCTGGACAAGAAGTTAACTAATGGTGGCGGGCATGGACGAAAACCAACCCCTGAGAAGATATCATGGAATGTCCTTGATCTTAAAAAGGAAAACTACTTTTCCTGCGCTGTTGGGCGACCGAGAACAAATGCTCGTTATACCGTGGCATCGTCTGATGATGTCGTCTCCTTTTTGGATAAGCTGGCTCATGCATCTTCCTCGGAGCCATCCTCATAAACATGACATTCAAGTCGCGCTTAATTAATCTGACTGGGATCCTAACGTCTGATCGAACTCGTACATCAAATTGACACTGGCTTGCCACAGGCTGGCAGGACATTTAATGGGAGGGGGGGGGGGTTGTAACACTGCTAGACACTGTAACGTAACATTTAAGCTCTGTACGTGCATCTTGGTTTCATAAGTGTAGAAAATGTTTTCTGTGGAGTATGGATACAGTCAATTATCTACAATGAATGGAAATATTTCTCTGGAGACCTCAACTTGAGACCATATGCCAATCATAATCACAAAAAGAGTACAGAGTAACAAAATCCGTATGATTCATCGAGGAAAATCGTGGTAAACCATTTATAATGCCACTTTAGTACTAAGCTTTGCTTGGCTAATTAATATATGGATTAAAGATAAGGTTTATATTGATGCTTGTGGGTATATGATTTGATATAGGTTTATTTGTTTGAAGGTACTTTATAGTAATGTTAGTAAGTTGTGATAAAAAGGAAGAATATTTTCATAATTTATAATTCTTTTATATAAGCGATAATATAAAAATAATTTAATTGTGAAAGAAAGACTAAGAACAATGAATTAAATATAATAAATGGATACTCTTTTTTTAAGGATTATAACATGTACTTACATTGTGGACCAACTTAACATTTACATTACCGTTGGATATTATGTGATAAATTACGACTCTTTATTATTATTATTATTATTATTGATAGTTGATTTTATCATATTTAGTTTGAGCTTATAGGTGGTTATAAGATACAACCAAATAATTAAACATTGGAAGATTGACTTGAGTAGTAAAACCTTGTTAATTATTCCAAGTTTTTGACATTCAAAAGGCTAGAATATTCTTTCATGACGTTTAATTGAATCATTACAAAATGTACAATATAATGTATGAGTGTTTGATAGTTGACATTTTTGCTTACTTAAGCTACATTTTTAAAATTAGATAAACAATACATAATTTTTTTTACTTAATAGTAAGGGAAAATAAAATAATTTCTTGAACAGTTTTTTGTTTTACCAAAAAAAATTGATTCATCTCAAAGTTAATGAATTATTTCCCTTTTTTACTTTTACCAATATTATTTTTATTTTTATTTTTTAATATATCTTACTTTCTCCTTTATTGTCAACACTAGTTATATGATCCCGTGCAATGCGCAAGTGTAGTTAAATTAGTGGAAAATACTTTTTAATTCATTATTATCAAGATGTTAAGTTCTTGGAGGCAATAAATATTAAGCCATAAAGAGAATAGTGTGGTTTGTAACATAAATGAAAAAAATAGAATAGTTTACATTGAAGACAAAGATTTATGTGTTTTTACCAATACTATGTTAGCTAAGTCCACAGAGGGAGGGAGGGAGAGAGAGAGAGGGAGAGAGAGAGAGAGCTTGATTTTTATTATGTGTGGTGATGAATATAAGATACATCAATAAGAAGTTTATATAGCATTCCTAAAAACCCTATATGCTAGGTAATGGAGTTTTGCCCATGTAAATAGAAGTCGTTACATAAACTATATTGTTGGCCATTAAAACATTAGTTAAAACATAAATGATGGTTATTAAGGGCTCCATCAAAAAGTAGCTAAGTCATCCTTGCATAATCATCAATCACATATAAGATATACTTTCTACCTCATAAAGACTCAAGACAAGATGGACCCTAATAATTAGAGTAGATGTAATCAAGAGTGTCTATACTCTATAACCCTCTTAATTGCCCCGACAAACTTGCTGCAATGTTGTTTTCTTAATACAAAATGCTCATAGAATTTAAGGTTTATAATCTTTTGGCTTTGAAGAAGATCCGTCTTGGAAAAAATTACATTATCCTTCTACCCATATGGCCAAGTCACATATACCTCAACTTGGCTATGTCACAAAGCTTTACCTTCACATTAGAACTGATATCCTTTTTTGTCCACAACACTAACAATATTAGATACTTCTTCATTTATGGGACATGTCTAACATCACTAAGTGTATGAACCACACCATCGTGTGAATCTTGATATAGTTGATTCCATCTATTTCGCAGATATTGCCATTACCCATAACAAAATTTTCTCCATCTAACTTTTGATAGGTTGCAAACCAATCTCTACTTGGATATATTTGATAATAACATCCATAATCTAAAATTATTAACTGGATGTAATTGCTCATCAACAACTATGGCCAGATCATCCTCCGAATTAGTGTCTTATGCAACATTAGCAGAATTTTATTTCTTCTTTTTAAGAAAATCGTATGTTTAGTGCCCAAATTCTTTACAGTAATTACAAATATATTTGGACTAAGGACCCTTTCATTTTATTTATTTTTTGTTATATTTTCCTTAACCTTTTCTAGTAGTAGCTACTAACCTGACAAGTTGATTTGTAACTCCACTAGCATCCTTATACCATAGTTCTCTAAAATGAATTGATGGTCTAACTTCTTCTAGAGAGATGAAAAATTTTCAAAAATAAAAGTTGGAACAAAAATATTGTATGATAAATGTAACATCTCCATTTTTCACTATCACAATTTTTTTTAACATATTGCGGAAGCAGAAATACAAGACAACCTTATGAAAAATGGGGTGCTACTGCCACATCTAATGCAAAGTAGATGTCTACTATCCATCTTATGGTAGATATAGGGCTAAGAAAAACCAACTAAACCAATATGATAAATAAATTGTGCAAGAAAATAAATTTTAGAAATAAAAGTCCCTTTGCTACTACCGAACAAGCCTAAAATCTGAACAAAAGGTATACTAGAATAAAACGTTAACTAGAGGAAATCCATTACAAGAAGGATGCCTTGGTCACTCAAGGACCACAAAGGTAGTATCCAAAAATGCTTATTCTCGAATACTCCAACTATTTTGAAGAAGAGGATGGACTATAATGACTTTTAACCGCAAGTGCATGAAAGTGAGCAATGGGATAGTGAAAAAATCTCCTATTTCTAGACTAAATATAGGGGCAGATGATATCTAACTCTAAATGAAAAGAAAATGTGAAAATAAAATTCAACCATAATATGAGAACAAGTGAAATTTAGTTAGATAAAAGGCTAAGGTTTCGGTCAATCCCATTAACCCTAATGTGATCAAATATTAATCCCAAATTCCAAATTAAAACACTTTGTCATGAATGCCAACCAAAGTATGTAGTGTACTGCTCTCTCAAGCGACTACTCCCTATTATCTATTAAGACTCATCTATATCTAGTATGAATGAAAAAATAGGTAACGTGTTATTATCTATCATATTCCCTTTTTTAGTTATAGAGGTCAACCAACGTCTCTCGACTTTGTAGTTTGATCTCTAGTCATGCTAATGGAGCCCACTCCATCTCATTTCTCGAATCTCATTAGGTTTCTCTAAATAATAATAGAAAAGTGATCATTTTTTTCTAGTATACCAATTAAATCATTAGCACAACACATATGACAAGGAATTAGATTGGACAGGGTTCAAATTCTCAACACATATGGATCAGGGGATTTTCCTTCACCTCGGCACATATCAATTAGCTAATCATGGCTTTCATTAAGCTAAATATATTAAACATAGAGAATTTCATCAATTAAAGAAATAAATAAAATTCAAAAGAAAAATACAATACCCTCTTTTTTCAAGATGAGAAATTTACTGTTCTATCTATTCGACAAGAAACAAGAAATTAAGATCAAGAGATGGAAGATTGTGGATGAATTGGGGGCGAGATTGGATTGAGTGACGCCAAACAAATAACCCTCGATCTCTCTTTAGTGCTCCCCAAATTGCTGTACTTTTATCTCCTTCATTTCTTCCCTTGAACTAAATGAAAAATAAGTTTATATATACATGACTTCCCATTGACATGACCATGTAAATCAACACGGCAGTGCCGTGTTGACCGGCGTTGCTTCAATTTTGCACATTTTTTTTATTTCAGCCATAACTTCTTCGTTTGAATTTAGATTGATCTGATTTTTGATGAGTTGGAAAGATAACAAAAATATCTACAACTTTCATGTTCAAAACTTTTCCAAATTCAGACCAAGTTATGGTTAGATTTGCAAGTTGTTATTCCTTTTCATATTTTGAGCACTTGCATTTGCTTCCGTTTTGTTCCAGCTATTGTGTTTTAGCTTCTTTTGATCTCATTTTCTCGAAATACCTACAAAATATGATCATGAGTAGTAAACAAGAACAATTGAACTAAAGTATGAAAAAAATCATCATATAGTTACATTAATTCTTCATGTTAAAGTTAATATAATTAACATAATTTATGTCTATCAACTCCCCCATACTTGACTTGTTGCTTGTCCTCAAGCAACCAACACATATAAAAGTACATAATAGAAGTGATAGGTACAAATAAGATCCCTTTCTCAGTAAAGATTGTTCAAACACTTTCATCACACCAAACCAAATTAACTCATAAATACCCAAAAATTTATCAAAATGTTAAAAACATAATTCTCAAAAATATTTTTTCACGTTGCATACTTAGGAAAGAAGTGGAAATGTATTGTTGAATTCTCAAGTTAAAATCATGCAAGGATACCATGTTGTGTGGGTTGCAGGCAACCATGGGCTAAACTCGTACAAGAATCAAGTTTCAAACTAGCAACCTCACTTTAGGTAACAGAACACTCCTCTCTTGTGTTTATTTATATGAATTAATTTCAAAGTTTTTCTCAAGTCCTTGCATTGATGAACATGATCACCCATATGAAAAATTTCCTTTTTCAAGATGCAAAATTTCCATCGTACCAGAGGGATATGAGTTTATGACCAAGAATGGGCAGGACCATCATGATTTCAATTTTCTAGGGAAAAGCCTCAACCTAGAACTAAAGAGAAGCCCCTGTTATCCCTTGAAAAAATCATGCTTTAAAATATGCTTATCGTGTAACTTCTTGGTACGTTCTTTGTTAAGCTTTGCATTATCATACGTGTCAAAATGAAACTCATTCATTTCGTTCAACTGAAGCTTTGCATTACCTGCATCATTCAAATTAAAAATTAAAAATTTTAATGCCCAATATGCTTTACGTTCAAGTTCGGCCGGGAGATGACATGCCTTCCCATATACCAAAAGTTAGGGAGATATGCCAATTGGAGTTTTATATGTTGTTCTATAAGCCCAAAGTGCGTCATCTAATTTGATAGACCAATATTTTTGAGTTACACTTATGCTTTTCTCCAAAATCCATTTAATCTCTCTATTGGTTACTTTGACTTAGCCACTTGTCTGAGGATGGTAGGGAGTTTCCACTTTATGCGTGACTCCATACTTAGTTAGGAGGGATTGAAATTGTTGATTGCAAAAATGCTTCCTTCCATCGCTAATGATAGCTCTAAATGTGCCAAATCGCGTGAAAATATTTCATTTCAAGAATTTAACAATTGCTTTGGCGTCATTCGTTGGAAGTGCCACAGCTTCTACCTACTTGGACATATAGTCCACATCCACAAGGATATACTCATTACCAAAGGAACAAGGGAACGGTCCCATGAAGTCTATACCCCAAACGTTAAACAACTCACAAACCATGATATTAGTTAAGGGAAATTCATGTTTTTGGGATATATTCCCAGTCCTTTGACAAATATCACAAGTAGAAAAAAGGGTGTGAGCATCCTTACAAGTATTAGGCTAATAAAAGTCACATCGTAAAATCTTAGTTGCGGTCCTAGTTGGTCCAAAGTGACGTCTAACCTCCCTAATATGACAATGTTCCAAGATAGAATAAATCTCCTCATCATTCACACACCTTCGAATTATTATATCAACGCAAATTCTAAACAGGTACGAATCATCCCAAAAATAATACTTTACCTCAGAAAGAAACTTCATTCTGTGGTGATATGAAATATGAGTGGGTAAGATGTCACCTGCTAAGAAATTGACTATGTCAGCATACCATGGAGTAGGTGTGATTTGAATGTTGTAAAGGTGCTCATCTGGAAATTCTTCATTTATGGAATTGGTTGGCTCATCTATAACATATTGGGAAAGTTGTGAGAGATGATCCACAACACTGTTCTCACTCCCTTTTTTTTATTATTATCTTTGATCACCAAGTCGAACTCTTGGAGTAGAAATATCCATCTTATTATCCTAGCCTTAGCATCATTCTTAGCAAAAGAGTACTTTAATGCAGCGTGGTCAGTGTAAAAAAATAACTTTATTAAAAAAAAAGTAAGAAAAAAACTTATTAAATGCAAATACTATGGCTAACAATTCTTTTTCAATAGCATAGTTTTGTTGTGTAGAATTCAGAATTCTACTAGCATAGTAAATGGTTTGAAAAAGTTTATCTTTCCTTTGACTTAGCACAACACCAACAAAAAAATCACTCGCATCGCACATTAATTCAAAGGGAAATTCCAATAAGGAAATTCCATAATAGGTGCCCTAATCAACTTTTCTTTCAAGGTATTGAATGCATGCAAGCACTCATCTAGAAAAAAAATGAAAGTAGCATATTTAACAAGCAACTCACACAGGGGCTTAGCTATTTTTGGGAAGTCTTTAATGAACATTCAATAAAAGCCAACATGTCCCAAAAAACTCCTAGCACCTTTAACAGTAGAGGGAGGGGGAAGTTTTTCAATTACTTCAATTTTCACCTTATCAACTTTAATTCCCTTGTTAGAGATTTTGTGACCCAGAACAATCTCCTCTTGGACCATAAAATGACATTTTTCCCATTTGAGGACTAAATTTGAGTCTTCACATTTTTTCAACACATTATCCAAGTTTTTTAGGCATGCATCAAAAGAACATCCAAGCACGAAAAAAATTATCCATGAAAAGTTTCATAAAATCCTCCACCATATCGTGAAAAATTGCCATCATACATCTCTGAAAAGTAGTCGGAGCATTGCACAATCTGAACAGAATTCTCTTGTATGCAAATGTACTGTAAGGATATGTGAATGTCATTTTTTCTTGATCCTTAGGTGTAATAGGGATTTGTATGTACCCTAATTACCTATCCAGGAAATAGTAGAATTCATGGCCTGCCAATCTCTCTATCATTTGATCAATGAAGGAAAGAGGGTGATGGTCTTTTCTAGTGGCATCATTTACTCGTCTATAATCCATACAAACACGCCAGCCTATTATGGTACAAGTAGGGATCAATTTATCCTTGTCATTAGTCACAACAGTAATACCCCCTTTTTAGGTACCACCTGCACATGGCTAATCCACGTACTGTTAGATATGGGATAAATTACACCTGCATCAAGTAATTTTATCACATCTTTTTCCACCACTTATTGTACTGTGGAATTAATTCATCATTGAGGTTGCACCACTCGCTTACAACCCTCCTCCATTAGGATTTCATGATTGCATATAGATGGACCAATTCCTTTTATGTCTATAATGGTCCATCCAAATACTCTTTTGTGCTCCTTCAACACCCTCACTAGCTTCTCTTCCATCAATCTGCTCAAAGAAGAGGAAATAATCACCGGAAGAGAAGCAGAACAATCTAAAAACACATATTTCAAATGAGAGGGGAGAGGTTTGAGCTCAAGATGAGGAGGCTCTTTGATGGAGGGTTTTAATTTTTTTCATCTCATCACTCTCCAAGCCCTTTAGTGGTAGCCTTGAAAATCTAGAATACGAAAGAGACACCTCCAAATATTAGATTGCTTTTGCAAGGTTTTCATCTTCTTCATGCTCATCAAGTCCATTCATAAGACATGCTTCTAATGGGTCATCCGATTTGTTCACCTAAAAATACTCACTAATACACTCATCAATAGAATCAATGCATAAGCAAGTATCTTCTTCATGAGGGTGTTTCATGCCATTAAATACATTAAAAATAATCTGTTCATCATTAATCCTCAAAATTAGTTTACCCTTATAAAAATAAATAAGAGTTCTACCTTTGGCTAAAAATGGTCTCCTTATAATTAGAGGTACCTCATATTCCTCTTCCATCTCTAGAATGACAAAGTCCACAAGAAATACGAGCTTGTCAACTTTTACTAGTATATCTTCAATAATACCACATAGATACTTGATTGATCGATCTACTAATTGGAGAGATATGGTCATGCTGTTTGGTTCACCTAATCCAAGCTTCCTGAAAATGGAAAAGGGTATGAGGTTAATGCTTTCATCAAGATCACAAAGAACCTTATCAAAATGTAAACTACCGATATTTTAAGGAATAGTAAAACTCCCTCATCTTTTAGCTTAGGTGATATTTTGTTTTGGAGCATAGAAAAACACTCCTCATTAAGTCTAACCATATTGCAATCCTCTAGTTTCCCTTTGTTAGCTAAAATTCCCTTTAAAAATTTAGCATAACTAGGCATTTGGGGTTAAAGCATCAGTAAATGGAATATTTATATGCAATTTCTTAAAAGTTTCAAGAAACTTAAAAAATTGTGTATCCAATTTTTGTTGTTTCAACCTTTGAGGAAATGGGATGCAAGGTTGATAGGGTTTTACATGATGATGTGAACCCTCACATAGGGGTTTGAATAATTAGGGTCAACCCAAAAACCTAGACCAGACTAGAGCAGATTAAACAGGTTAAGTTTGGACCGAATTTAAAAAAATGTCCGAGTTTTGGGTAACAAATTTAAGAATCTGGGTCACCCGGGCCGGTCTAGGTCAAACTTGAAATTTTAGGGTCAACCTAGAATTGCAGAACATTGTTGTTCTAGACTTTTTCTTTCAGCTACTGGCTACTTGAACTCAAAGCTCGTTGCTTGCCGTTCGCCCATTCTGTTCGTTCCCTTCTTTATTCTATTTTTTCCTACTTGACTTCCCACTTCCCAAATTTCCCCAACCCTACCTTTCCCTCTTTCACTTCAAACTTTGAAGGCTTGATGGAAGCCTTGGCCTCTTTGTCCCATCAATGGGTCGACCTCAATGTCCTCATCCTCATTAGTGGCCACTAGTTGCCTCCTCGATTCCTCCTCCTCCCCCTCTACTATAGCTCAGTGGCTCAGTGCTCGACACTCAAAATAGACTCAATTCTTGACTCTAGGTGATGGAGTCTCTTCCACTCTGCCACCACTGCATAAGAATCTTCCCCCCTAGCCGGTGGCCCAGTCTCGATTCTTCTCCCTAGTTCCACCATTCGTCCCACCAGCACCAAATTAGAAACCATATGCCCCTAATTCCAAAACTCCCACCACCACCACCAACACTATTATATGCTGGCCTAATTCAAAAACTCTCAATTGGCCAGTCTCCCACCACTAGTTTGACTCGTGAGTACTAGTAACTAATAGCCATAGGTAGTGAGGTACCATCACACTAGGCCTCCAGCCAGCTAACCATAGTGACAACTCAACCAGGATGAGGGCACCACCGCATTATCCACCAGGAGTTTAGGTCTATCCCTCATCGAGCCTCATATGATCATATCTTCATTGTTGATCTATATCTACTGCCTGAAATTGAATCTGGCAATCTGAAAATTAACCTACAAATTGTTGTGTTGTTTTTTTGTTGTAATTGTATCTACTACAATGACTGAGCACCTTGATTAGATTCTACTGTGCTGCTTGCTGATTGTTTGTTGTGTTGAATTGTTGATTGTTGAATGTTATTTATTGTTGTGTAACTTGCGTTATTGTTGAATGCTGATTATTGTTGTGTCGATTGTTGAAAGCTGCTGATTATTGTGTAACTTGTGTTAATTGCTGAATCATGAATGCCGCTGAATGTTGATTGTTGTGTTTAATGCCTTGATGGCTAGATATAAATATGATATTTGCTAATTGCTACTTGTTAGACTCTTAAATCTGTTGATATTTGTTATTTGTTGATCATTTTTCATGCTTGTAGGTCTTAGCTAATTGTTTATTGATCATTTGCCTACAAGTCCTAATTTGATTTGGATTGTTAAATTTTAAGTTGGATCGGCAAATCGGGTATGAGTAGGATGAAAGTTGTTCACAATTCATATGGCCGATTGGTTGTTACATGTTAATTTGTCGTAGCTAGCAAGTATTATTCTTTGTTCTATTTAAGTTAAATCTATGTAATCAAAGTTGGTAACTTTTAGTAGAAATGTATATTTACATTAATTTTATTTTTACTAAGTTGATAGCTCATACACTCATACAAAGCCAATTCATGTGCTTTTTTATGAATTTTGGTAAATATTAAGATGTCATGTATTGTTATTTATTAATAGTTATTATCATATATTGCTTGTTCATCATATATCTAATTGTTAAAAAATTATAAATATCATTAAATAAATTTTTTGTGAACATCACACTATAAATTTACCACTTTACCAGGTCCAATTGTCTAAATGAATAGTTTTCAATGGTGTCATGTATCATCCACTACTTTATAAAATGTATTTTGATTATTAGTGTAATAGTGATCGCTTTTTCTTATTTTGATTGTTTCCCTTTGTTTCTTATCTTGTTCTTTATCTTAATTCTTATACTGTTATATATTTGAATTTTATTTTTTGTGGTTGGTGATTGGTGACAACTATAAAATTATTAAGCCGTAGATTCATTAACTCAACTTTTACGTAATGTAAGTTAAAAGCTTAGGGCATACTTCCTTTTATTTTGAAAACTAGAAACTATTTAGTATTTACTATATGTTATCTGATACTTTTATACTAACAATTGTTCGTTTTCTTTTCTTTTAGATGTCGAACTTCGATATCATATCCAAAAGGTGATGTTTAGCATCTAGATCTATCGATCCTCCTACAAAAATTGATGATGCTTCCGCTCAAGATATGGAGGTAGAAAATGACCTTGATTTACTTGATGTTGAGGTAACAAATTTTGGACCTAAGAAGCCAAAAAAAGGCCGTCTATATGTGAAAAGAAAACATAGAAAGAGGGGTGCTTATTGGGATCACTTTTGGGGGTATATGGATGAGAACCATTTACCAAGGATGGAATGTAAGTATTATCCGACAACTTTTTCAGCAGATACCGCCAAGAATGGCACTACTTTGAGGTATAAGACTGTTGATCTAGATGAACTTAGAGAAGCTGTAGGTGAAATGATTATTGTTGATGAATTGGCTTTTAGTTTTTTGGAGAAGAGGGGTTTTAGAAAAGTAATGTCTATTGCTTGTCTTCAATTTCATATGCCTTTATGCACTACTATTGCACATGATATCTATAAGTTATATCTTCGTAAAAAGATGATATTAAAATATTTTCTTAGTACATCATGTAATAGAGTTTTTGTCACTACTGATACATGGACTTCTAATCAGAGAATTAATTACATGTGTCAAACTGATCATTTCATAGATGATCAGTAGAGGCGACAAAAAGGAATTCTAAATTTTTGTCCTATATCTAGTTATAAAGAACAAGCGATTGGTAGAGCTATTGAAGATTGTCTAACTTTTTGGGGTTTGAAAGGAAAAATTATTTACTGTCACCGTAGATGATGCGAGTTCTAACAATTTTGCTTGTGTTTATTTGAAAAATATGATGAAAAAAGATAGCAGCATTGGTGATGGTAAATACTTACACATGAGATGTGTTGCACACATAATCAATTTGATTGTATGGGATGGTATAAAGGAGATCAATCATTACATTTATCGAATCAGAAAAGTTATTAAATATATTAGAAATTCTCCTACTAGATTGATTGTTTTTAAACATGTTTAAAGTGTAAGATTGAGTGCAAAGCTTCTTTGTCTCTTGATGTGCCTACTTGGAGGAATTCCACTTATCTTATGTTGGCTACCATGTGAAACTTAGGGATGTTTTTGGTAGGATGGAGCACCTTGTAGAGTCGATACATGATGTTGATGTTTTTGGGCTCCACTCTAATGATGATCGGGATAAAATTGAGCACCTTATTATTTTATTAAAGGAGTTTTATGACTTGATAGTTAAGGTTTCTAGTTCATTGTATGTGATCAGTAATTTTATTTTCTTTGATATTGTTCATATGTTTGATTTTTTGAATCAACAGATCATGGATGTGAATAATGACTTTAGAAACATGGCACTCCAAAAGAAAGTTAAGTTTAACAAGTATTGGGGTGATATAGAGAAGATGAAAATGTTGATACACTTGGGTGTCATATTAGATCCAAATATGAGGTTTTTAGGATTGAAGATTACTCTTTGTAGAATGTATGGTGAAGAATGAAGGGAGAGATTGGCTAAAAAAATTAAGAAATTTATTATTGATTTGTTTGATGATTATAGAAGGAAGTATGATTCATTTATAGTTGATGAAAGTTATGGGCTAATTTTTAATACTCCTACGAGTAAGGATAGTGTTGAAGCTATTAAAAAAAGTGTATTAGAGCAAGTGATAAGGATGGATGGAGTATATTCTAGTATTACAGAGGTTGAGAGGTTTTTGCAAGAGAAAAAGACACAATACAGAGTCTTAGATATCCGATCCTTTCATGTATGAAACATGATATTTTTGTTGTACTAGTATCTACAGTTGCATCAAAATCTATGTTTAGTGAAGGTGGTCATCACTTGGATCAATTTAGGAGCTCTCTAACACCAAATGTGATGCTTTCTTTATATTAATATATTTATGTATTTAATCTAATAATGCAGTTGAATTTTATTTCTTACTTATTTTATCATTATTATTTTGCTATTTTTCATGTGAATTAGACTGTACAAGCTCTCATATGCTCTCAAGATTGGATTCAAGAGAAAAATAAAAGGGAAAAATTTGATGTAAAGCATGCCTTGGAAGAGTCGGAGGAAATAGAAAAAGGTAGTAACTAATTGAGCTTTATTTTCTTTTACTTTATTTGATTAAGTTGGTTTTTTTTATATCATTTAATCTTTTATCAATTATACTTACTATAACATTATTACTAACTACTGATTTATTTACATTTAAATTTGAATAGATGTGAAAAAAAAGATAATGTGGAGGCCGATGTGGTATATCTTGCTTGAAATAAATGATGGTGTTGAAGTCTTGAAGAATGATCTATTGTATTAACTTCTACGTAAAAGATTGTTATTTCTATTTGGAGGACATTTTGGTTTTGATCCCATCCTCCATAGTTTGTGTAATTACATTACATTTTCCTTTTTTTTATCTTATCATGTTTTCAAAACTTAGTTATTTCTATTTGGAAGACATTATTATAGACAGATAAAAGATTTGTGTATGCGAGATGATTAAAATAGGGTTAAAGTAAGATCAGTTTCAAAATCGAGTCAACAAGGTTTGAAGCAAGGCCAATTTTAAAATAGGGTTGATACAGGATCAATAGCTAAACCAAGTTGAAAATGGGTTGAAATAGGGTAAATGTAAAAATAGGGTCGAAATAGATTTGACCCGGTTTTTATGTTTTGGGTCTGGATGCAGCCTATTTTGAACCCAGTCTAGGTTTTGGGTTATATTTTATATAAAATTAGGTTTCCAATCTGGTCTGGGTTTGACCCAGTGCACAACTCTACCCTCAGAGGTGTGGGGTCATCTCTTACCTCCTTTTGAGAATAAGAAATTTCTACGGGTTGCTCATCAATTTCCTTTTTCTTACCCTTTTCTTCCAAGATCGGAGATTATATATTAGACAACTCTTTACCACTCCTCAAAGTAATTACCTTTGCATCCTCTTGTGGGTTCCTTCTATATTGTTAGGTAAGGTTCCTTGGTCTCTTTTGGAGATCATATTTGCCAACTGTCCTACTTGCACCTCCAAGTTCTTCAAAGAAACCTCATGATTTTGCATTCTAGTGTCTTGATTTTGGAATCTAGACTCGCTTTGGTTTATAAACTTATAAGAAATTCTTCCAAAATCAGTTTTGGTTTAAGGGTCGTGGTTTGGTATCCTAAAGGTGGTCTTACTAGACTTGGAGCCTGATTTGGGTTTTGATTTCTCCAAGAAAAATTTGGGTGACTCCTCCAACCATGATTCTAGGTGTTCGATTAAGGATTGTTGTTGGACCTACTAAAATTTGAAACAAAATTATCCTACTCAAATGATTGTACAAAAGGGTTACCCACTTGGCACTTAGTGCTAGTGTGAGGTCCACCACATAAGTCATATCTCACAATTGGGACATGCATTACAAAGTCACTCAAGTTAGCCACTTGTTTAGGCAAATCATCCAACTGAGCTGAAAGAGTAGTAACCACATCGACAAAATGGATGCTTGCACTCCTACTAGGTAATCTCTCAGCATGCCCCTAATGACTATTAGCTGCTAACTCCTTAATAAAATCTTACACATCTTCTGGGGTCTTGTTTATGATTGTCCCACCTACAGCTACATCAAGTATGTAATGGTTAGTAGAAAACAAACCGTTATAAAAAGTCTAAACCTACAGCCAAATAGGTAAACCATGGTGAGGATATTTTCTTAGCAATTCTTTAAATCCTTCCCACGCTTGATGTAATAATTTATGATCATATTGCACAAAATTAGTAATATCATTTCTCATCTTAGCATTTTTTTATGGTGGAAAAAATTTAGCAAGAAATTGCCGAGCCATATCATCCCACATAATAATCAATCCCATCGGTAAAGAATGTAGCCAACTCTTAGCTTTATCCCTAAGAGAGAAGGATAAAAGCTTAAGCCTTATGGTATCATGGAAACCCTATTATGCCAAAAAGTATCATAAATTTCAAGGAAATTGGAAATATGAGCATTTGTGTTGTCGTTTGGTAATCCTTAAATTGAACCGTTGTTTGAATCATCTGAATAATGGATTGTTTAATTTCAAAGTTGTGTGCTTGCATGGCTAGCCGTCTGATGCTGGAACATGTACCATCTAGATTTGTGGTGGCATAGTCTTTAAGAGATCTACCCACTGGAACTTGTACTTGCACTTGAAGTAATGCCTATGGAAGAACTGGATTGTGTTGTAAATTTAGATTCAATAATTGTGGAGGATGCAGGTCTTGTGGATTAAGAGCTTGTTGGTTCTCGATGTTGTCCATGCCTTCAACACATTTATCCAATATGTGAAGCATATGGAAATTCCTCTCAATCTCTGGATCAAATGGATCTAGCTCACCCCCACACGAGTAGGTCATGCACTAGAGATCCTGCATAAAGTCAGAAAACAACATGAAAAAACTTTAGAAGGATTAGAAATAAAATAAAATAAAAATAAAGGGAAAGGAAACACAAATGTCTAAAGAAAAGAAAATCTATCGGATCCCGATGTCACTTGTTGCCTAGTCCCTCACAATGGCACCAAATACTTGATGGATTCTAATAGCAAGTGCATAATGTTGAAGTAGCATGCAAGGTTAATCCCACAGGGACTAGAAAGTGAGCAATGGGATAGTGAAAAGATCTCTAATGTCTTGATTAATGATAGGGGTAAATGATGTTTAACTGTAAATGAAAAGAAAATGTGCAAACAAAATCTAACTATAATATAATAACTAGTGAAATTTAGTTAGAGAAAAGGCTAAGATTCCTATCAATTCCCTTAACCCTAAATCCCGAATTAAAACACTTTGTTATAAATGCCAACTAAAGTATGTAGTGTAATTCTCTCTTGAGCCACTATACCCTATTGTCTATTAAGACTCATCTATCTCTAGTAGGAATGCATAAATAGACAACGTGTTATTATCTTTCATATTCCCTTTTTTTAGTTGTAGAGGTCAACCAATGTCTCTCAACTTTGTGGTTTGATCTCTAGTCATGCTAATGGAGCCCACTCCGTCTCATCTCTTGAATCTCATCGGGTTTATCTAAATAATAATAGAAAAGTGATCAATTTTTTTCTATTATACTAATTAAAGCATTAGCATAACACATATGACAAGGAATTAGATTGGAGAGGGTTTAGATTCTCAACACATATAGATTAGGGGATTTTCCTTCACCTCACCACATATCAATTAGCCAATCATGGCTTTCATTAAACTCAACATCTTAAACAAAGAGAACTGCCAAAATGGAAAAAATAAATAAAATCCAAAGGAAAAATACAATACTCTCTTTATTCAATATGAGAAATTCACTGTTCTATCCATCTGACCGGGAATAAGAAATTGATATCAAGAGATGGAAGATTGTAGATTAATTGAGGGTGGGATTGGATTAGGTGATGCAAAACAAATAACCCTAGATCTCTCTTTAGTGTTTCCAAAATCTTTGTCTTTTTATCCCCTTCATTTCTTCCCTCAAACCAAACAAAAAATAAGTTTATATATATGTGACCACCCATCGACACGACTGTGTAAATAAACATGGCAATGCCTTGTCGATGGGCATTGCTTCAACTTTGTGTATGTTTTGTATTTCAATCATAACTTCTTTATTGACTTTTTATTGATCTAATTTTTGATGTGTTGGAAATCTAACAAAAATATCTACAACTTTCATGTTCAACACTTTTCCAAATACAGACCGCATCATGGCTGGATTTGCAAGTCTTTATTCCTGTTCATACTTTAAGCACTTGCATTTGCTTTAGTTTTGTTTTGGCTATTGCGTTTTAGCTCCTTTTGATCCCATTTTCTCAAAATACCTACAAAATACGATCATGAGAAGTAGACAAGAACAAGTGAAATAAAGTATGAAAAAATCATTATATAATCACATTAAATCTTTATGTTAAAGTCTGTATAATTGACATAATTCGTGCCTATCATACCACTCAATGGTTACATAATTCGTGCCTATCATACCACTCAATGGTTATCCTCGAGAACCTGCAAAAGTCGCTTTTCTAGTTTGATTGAAAAGGGGATAAAAGAAACCCCATTAGTATGCATATATACTGAACAAACTAATCTATCGCTAACGTAGATAAAGGTGCAGGCAAGACCTACATAACATGCTCCTACTACCAAGATGTATGTAAGGTTGTAAATGAACAGAATTGTTTTTAGGTTTGTTTATTAAATGAGCTAAGCCCAATCCCACCCCAAATCGACTCAACTTTGCTTTTTTATAGCCCTAGATGTATGAGTAATTCTTATATTATGCCGTTCACATACTATCACACAAGGGTATACTAGGAACGAACATATGAATGTACACACATGACACTTGATTCATGAATTTTTATAGTATAGGGATTATGGGTACATATTAGATGATAAATCACAAAAACATTCTTGAATAAGAGGATTATATATTCATGCAGTACTCAAGGAAAATACATGGTAGCACATTTTTGATGTATATATAACATGATGCGTTATGCCACATTATGCATCAAATGGAACTTTTTAACGATATGGCATTTAAGGAAATGAAACGTAGGTTATGTGATTCACTTAGAGCTAACTAATTACTATCTTTGATTAAGGTAGTAACATCATTCCCTTCTACTAGTTTAAAGACCAATGAACATGATTTATACTACCATTCATAACATAAGGCACAAGCTCTTAAAAACTTATGAGGGAAAAATGAAAGATCATATTAATGAAATAACCATATCAATTTTCGGTATAATATAATACAAGACCATTTAATACACCTCCAAGTTTCATTTTGGTGATCATTTTTCATTTGGTGAACATATAATTATTTTACCCCAAGTTATTGAGAAATAGGTGGGATTATTACCCATGGTCTCTTAATACTCATGGAAGTTAAACTAAATAAATGGACATAAAGTATGAGTATAGCCAAAGTAACTGGTGGACATATGTCCCGACTCATGCCAAAGTAACTCTCATTTGGTGACTAGACCCTTTAATATCAATACTCTTTAGTACATTATTAGAGTCTCGAATAGGAAAGGCAATAGGATCAACAAGGATCCCAAAATCAACTAGGATCCTACCCAAAGGCATCCGAAGGCAAATGCCTAAAGATAGATTAATCCTCAATAGCTAATCAAGGGTTGAATAATCCAAACCAATAATAATGCTTGTTCTACTTTAAGTGATTAGTATCTTATTAGATCAAGATCTCATAACATACCAAAGTCCACAGATAATATTATACCAAGTACTAATCATTTAAATCCAAAGTCAATCATATAAGGTTCTCACATCATTCAGTATTCCCATTAAAGGTATCTTAAGTGATCATCTCATTACTTGATCAATTATGCCCAAAGGCGAATTTATACAATGTTAATATCAACCATATTTCCATTTATTTCTCTTTGTTCACAATTCAAGTTTAGGTTAAAGCCTAGGGCTAGGATTAGAGCCATAGTTTCATTACTTAACCACAATCTTACTATACATTAAACAATATTCCAAGTTCATCTCTCAAGCTAAAGATGGAGTTCCAATAGAGGTTAAATAGAGTTCAATCCTAACTCCTTGTTATTCATCCATTTATTTAAATAGGTAACTTATGTTCACTATTTATAGATAAGGTCAAAGTGAGCTCAACTTAAGGCCATCATATAGGTTCATGTTATTTCTTTCATTCATTTGAAGTCATTTAAACCTACAAGGTTCTACATTTTAATGCCATGATATAATTCATTAGAGGTCTATTAGCCATTATTATAATTCATTACATATATACTAGCTATAAGACGATCCATTTTAGCCATGCAATCATTTACTCATGGAATGGTTAAAGAAAATCCCAATTGCTAGGTTAATGTCAACATTGGTCAACTAGGCTCTATTTTCTCTTTACTAACATTAGTCCATCAATTAAATTCAATTAATTCAGGTAAACTTATAGATACTAGAATCTTGTATCACCTTCCATGCATAAGGAAACTCAATTATTACATTTGGAAAGAAATAGGAAAAATGAAAATTTGGCTAAGACTAGCCGTTGAATTTCCAAGAACCAGTCGATCAATCTTGCTAACTGGTCGATTGATCTTTAGACCAATCGATTGGTCTAGACATTACCAAACCTTCAAAGTGGTGTTTAACTAGTTGACTTGTCAACTTTACCATTCGATTAGTTTGGTCAAAATGATTAATGGGTTTAACTCAAGACGCAAACCACTTAAGTTATAGACCAACAGGTTGATGGGTCTACCAGAATAGTTGATCTGGTCCAGGGACCAGTCAATCGGTTATGGCAAACACAATCCCTACCAAAAATACTCTCACATAATTTCAATCCACAACCTTTACTCAATCAATACAAACATCAATAACAAGTCATCAGAGGTTCCTAACAAGCAATATTTATGAATTAACATACGAAATAATGAAATCAAGCTAAAAATCTCAATAAAATCACGCTTGCACTTTATGAACTTAATGAGAGCTAGGAAATCATACATTATATCTTCTTTATGCTAGGCCATCATTCAAATGACTTATACATCATATTATGCATGCCAATGTTGCCGAAGTGCTTAGAATGCCAATGTCAGCTACTAAAATTAGATTATACCCATGAGGCTTATGCACACGAAGTCTCAAGTTGAACTTTGTACCATTTCATTTGTTCATTCAATACTAATAATTTGAAGCACACTTTAATATCTAATACTCACACTTCCATATTAATACATAACATACACTACACTTACCCATACCATTTTTTGCAAAAATAGGAAAGACAACAGTTTACCTTAAAAGAACTTACCAAAATTACCAAAGAGAGAAAAAGTCTTTGAAAGTCTAAACACTTTCGAATACTTGAAAACCTTTTAGGAAAGCATGATTAAAACGTATCAAAATTTTAAAATTCATAAAGATGAAATAACATAAGGGATTAGGGAGGAAGGTCGAAGAAAAATCAATCTTTCAAGAAAATAGAGATCTCAAGGAAATAGAGCTAATTCTTCACTCTTTTCCCAAATCTAACATTATCCTTCTTAAGATCAAAACAAGAAGGGGTAGGGGAAGGGTTAGAAGATGAAATAAATCTTAGAAATGGATTAATTGAAGGAAAATGTGGGCGAAGCAAGTATGAAAAATAATAGGCAAGCACGGAGGTTAGTGAAAAAGGGAGAAAATGAAGGCTTTAATTAAAATTCCTAAAGGCTTGAGGTAAAAAGAAGAAGAAGAAGAAGAAGAAGAAGAAGAAGAAGAAGAAGAAGAAGAAGAAGAAGAAGAAGAAGAAGAAGGGTAATAGGGTTTATAAATTGAGATCCTAAACCCGATCTCAAATCCACATTCCAAATGTAGGTTTTTCAAAGGTTCAAAACTAGAATTTCTACCTTTGACTTCAATTGGTGAAACTAAAATGTCTAGGGTCAGGTGCATAAAAAATTTTGAACACAAGAAAAGAAGGACAACAAGACAAGGGAACTGAGCCCAACAATTTCCAAAAGTTGCAAGGATGAATTATCCACTTAGGAATCTCGCAGAAGAGAAGGAAAAGGTAGAAGAAGAAGACAAAGGAACTAAAGTCATGAAAGAAACTTATGAGAAATTATTCCTCCACAAATATTTTGAAAATTGATAAAAATAGGTTAGGCATGCTCAATTTCTTTGAAAAAATCATAAACAAACCTCTCAAACAGAATCACGGTGCTGCAAAAATTTTGGGGAAAGATTTTTAGTGAAAATTGAGCACGAAGAACAACTAGATTAGTTAAACAAGTTAACTGGTACCCTAAACCAGTTGATCTATATGTCGGGTTTCAAAACTCAAATTTAGGGAACAAACCAATTGATCGGTACCTCCAAGCCAATCGAATAGTTTTTTGATAAAACCAAATATCTTTCAAAATCTGAATCACGCTTGGCTAAAACCATTCTAACCTTACACACACCACTAAACCAACATCAAACATACTTATTTCACATTCACATGCATAGATTAACAAACATTAAATACCTTAAAATTTGGGGTATTAAAATAAGGGTAAATATACAAATAGAATTAGCACAACATCCTCATATTTGATTTTAATATCTATATTATGTAATTTGAGTAAAATCATATTGAATTCATCTAATTAATATTTAAAAGGCATACCTTATTGTTTGGTGAGATTAAACAAACATTGTTTCAAGAACAACTTGTTGGTTGAAGATTTGGTCATATATAGACTCTCCAACTTTAGCCATAAACCAGTGACAATATCCTCATCGGCAACTTCCTTGTGAACTTCATTAGATAACATCATTATGATGGTTGAATGCACATGCTCCTCAAGATCAACCATCTCATCATCATCAATTGTTGTAACGCCCCCACTTTCAGTACTAGAAAAGTTTTAATTTCAAAAATAATTTGTGGAAGCCAAATAGAAAATGTGGGATGCTACCATCATATCTAACACAGACTAGACACTTACCGATACCTAACTTGTGCATGATATAAGTCTAAAAGTAACTTATATTTGGTAATCAAGTGTGGTATCACCTAATTCCAACGATATAAGATACAAAACTAGAAAGAAGATACATTCTGAAAAGAATAAGGGCACAGGAGCCCCAAAGAAAATCAGGTTGCAGACCTAAATAAGAAACACTAAATAATTGTAGCACTCAACTCGATCAAGCACTGTGATAGAGCAATAAGTACCTTCACCAAACAACTAAAAACATAGTATTTAGTACAAAAAGACCGAGTAAAAACACAAAACTAAATCAAATAGCATTCTCACACCATCATATTTATATGCCATATCAATCATGATACAAAATTTTGGAACATACAACCCATATAATAAACCAATAATCATATTGCCAAAAGAGCCATGTTTGTATAGCCACACTTAACATAGTCATAACATAACATGCTTATAACATACATAGGAACTAACCCATGATACTAACTTGGGTTTACCTACCACATGTAAAGGCTTATAGATCATATCAATTAATGATAAACTTAAACATACGATAGTAACTTATCACAAAAATAAAATAACAGTCACATTGTGCACTTATGGCATCATATGAAGTGTACACAATAATCTAAGACATATCATGCATAGATTCTCAACCAAGGAAAATCCTTTAAGGCATCTCTAAGATTCAATCCCATTATTATTATTTCATTTATCGTGATCATATAAGTCCTATTACTTAAAATTTAACTCATCGTTATCCAAGTGTTTTAAATGATTATAGTAAACACATTTCAATAAGATGAAGTAAATTCTCTAATACTCATGGGCAATAACCATGGCAATTTAGATGATGATGATGATGATGATAAGAGCCTTCAACATCTACCACCTATGGGCATCAAGGCTAGGGGTAGTAAATGGATATTCTAAATTCTCCACCCTTGTTTCACCTAATGCCATGATGCCTTCAACACCCACTACCATGTTTAGATAGCCATGATAAATATAATGCCAAATTATGGTGTCCTTAAAGTGTGCATACCCTTAGGATTTGTAGAGCCTAATATAGTAAAGATGGTATCAAACCACTAAGGTCCCTTGACCAAAGATGAATATTCCCAATATCAATGGGATTTATAATGTTTACGATAAATGTAAAATTTTGTAGACTATGTTTGTACCGTTACACCAAACATATACATAAGTTTTTAATATGCTAACACTAAGCATATAGATAGGTATTTTATATGATTACATATGGAACATTTCTTAAGTGTTTATTATGATTACACTATAGATATCATAAGTGTTTAAAGATTACACCAAATATAATAGTTGATTCATGGGCCACACACATTCTAAATAAAACCTTTAACATGAAGGATCGCTTAAGGATCAAAGAACCATTGAAAATGCTTCAAAAGAAAATTTGAAGCTAACGGTCATAAGGAGCATATCTTACCTTGCAAGAGGAAAGTAAATCTTATCATGCAAGAGTTTCTAAGAAGAAAGCCATAGGTTAAACCTTGGTTAAATTCAACTATAAGGTCAACAAAAGTCCCTAAAGTATACCTTATTTCATTATTCACCTATTTAGTCATAAAATGACCAAGATACCCCCTTTTAGGACTCAAAAACTCTAATTAAGCCTTTGAGTGCCCAAACAAAAATAAAACAAAAAACCATAAGGAAAACCATCACAAAATAAGGTCACACACCACTAAAAAAATAATTTTCATAAAAAAAACACTATTTATAAAGATGGAAAAAGTCAGAATATGCAAAGAAGCTTATATTCAAAAATAGAAAATATTTAGTTATCGAGAAGTACTATTTACCACCAAATTATTATTTATGCTCAATTATTATTCTAAAGGTCAAACCAATGGTCAATAGTTAATGATCAACCATTGAACTCTAATATCATGTTAAAGGCCTTTAATAATAAAGTTGTCATTTATTCCTTAATTAATCATTAAAACCAATTTTTTTCAATTTAACCTTGTACACCATGATTAAAGTATGATTAAACAAGAACACTTAAATTCCATCATTTAAAATGAAGACCACTTGAAAAAAAATGCCAAACTTTAACCAAAAATAAGTTAAACAAACCCATACCACAACATGTTATATGTGAAAGTTATCCTAAGCACACTAATGTTTAGCATGGTCACCTTAAAAATTAGCAACAACAACTCTAACCCAAAAGACTAGCCAAAACCAAAAACACCACTAACCATATTTTCATATTAAACTTCAACCGACCATATCAAGTCCTAAACATGCTTAAATCAAAATATACCAAACATGAAATTTGCAATAAAATCCTCAACAAACATCATGGAATAAACAAATTAGATTAAAAAGCATACAAACCCATGAAAATGGCTAAAAGGATGAAAGTCACTAAAAAGGTCACAAAATAATATTCGACTTCAACCATCAAACAAATTCATAAATACTTGATGTATTGTAAGACCCCATTTTTACTAAAATTTTTATTTTAGTGGGAGAATATATAGAAAATAATGGATATTACTACCATATTTTACATGAAAAGAAGTATGCCCAATATCTAAACCATGCTAAATTCAAGGCAAAAACATCTCACATTCAAGAATTAAGTGTGATCAACACCTAATCTAATATTGAGACAAAACCAACAAGAAACTAACAATAATGGAAATAGGGTATCAATAGTTAAATTAAACCTTGAAAATTGTTTGTAAACACTTAATGTGCTAAAATGACGATAATAAGAACAAAATTAAAATACAAATCCTAAAGTGAGAGCATAATGTTACATTGGTTAACCCTAAACTCTAACCCAAAAACCTAATGCATGAAGACCCTCAATACAAATTTGCAACTTCATAACTGTTCATTATAAAAGTAGGTGACCATAAAATAGACAACTAGTATGCAATGTACTAAGTTAAATAATTTACTCATGCTCTCAAGATAATTCACACATGATAACAAAGGATATAGATACATTTGATCACATCAACACATACAACCATGGATTATACAATATTTAACCATAGAGATTCAACAATTCAAACAAAATTTTCTTGTTTACATATAATAATTCAAATGGGTGTTTGTTGTTTACACTAAACAATCCAAACTAGTGTCCATCAAATCAAGTATTTTAAACATATGAGACCGATTAACAATTAATCATGACATGTCCAACCAAGGAAAAAAAGGAATCAACACAAATCAACCTCAACCCTAGTACCTTTGTTAATCTTTATTAATGTGATCAAGCTAGTGAATTTAACTCAACACTAAAAGGAATATAATATCATAATCTAAGGTAATAAGTGTCAAGTATAAAATAACAATCAAGCTACTAACTTCCAAGATAACTAATAAAGAATATCACACGACATAAAGTCATGTATATATAAAACTGTAGCACCAAACTCTTTAAATACGCATGCCCCTTATAGAGTTTATAAATCCCTATAGAGAATAAATGATAACTTTGACCAGAATATTCATTTGTGCACTCAAGGACATTAGTCATGAGATTTGTTTCTCAATTTAAGATGTCATTCATTTTAAATGATTAATGTTTTACTAAATGTTGACTCATTGTTTATTAAAGGATACAAGATTCACACAAGAATCAATTCATATCCTCAAAACCTCCTTGACCACTAAGAGTCATAAAAAAATCTAGCAATCAAGGATTAGGTTAGGTATAAGCCATAACCTACCATAACTAATTCAAATCACTTCATCTCAATTAAATCCTTTAGGTCTATTTCAAAATGTTAACATAAAATTAACTATTTAGGTTAAATCACATGGTCAACACCAAGGTGAACCTAAAATCAACTAAAGATAACCTATATTCAAGTCTTCAACACTTAGGCATATTTTAGCCACTTATGACCAAAATTCCCTTAATTACACTAAAAATTCCATTTAGCATATAAAACCTTAATCGTGTATAACTTACATTATTTTACATTCTTAACGTGCATAATATAACATGATACATATTTAAAATGCTTATTAGAAAATGGCTAACAATATGCAAAATGGCATAAATGCTTTTAGGACACACAAAACTTCAACCGTACATATATAAGTTTAAACATTCTCAAATTTTAATATATTATATGTCAAAATTTAAGTAAAGCACCTAATGAACACAATAAAACTATCAAAATCTCACAAAAGGTGCCTTGATCTCACCCGAAATGCCCCTCTCTGAGAGCTAGGCACATTTTGCATGAAATAGTATCATGGAATACACACGTACATAATCATATTCACATATTCAATTACATATAAATAAATACAAGATAAAGTACATAAAATGCTTTACTACATTCCATACAATTTTATAAAAACATAAAATATACACACTTTCATGCTTATTAACATAGATTCACAAAAGATTTAACATAAATATGATGCTATCATGCTTCACATAAAATCATCACAAAAATACAATTCGTCCTCACAACACTTAAGCATAAAAACATGCTAACAACCACACACAAAACCTTAGCATATAAAGAGAAGAAATATTTTACCAAACTTCCAATACCAAACTAAAAAGAAATAAATATCCTTTACAATCCTAGATTCAAGATCCACTTGAATGTCCTTTAAATCACAAATATACCATAAGGAACATATAAAAAATTGAAAGCTTAAAAGAAAATAGGAATTATACCCTTAAAAAATGAGGGATGGTATAGAGGAAAAGAAAATATGATATTCTTTACAATTAACCAACAACTTAACATGATTTCCTTATTTAAGAATAAATGATGGCTAGATAAAAGGAATTGTGGAAGAGAGGAATAAAGAACATATATGAAAAAGGAGAATAGAGAGGCTTATTTGGATTCAAGAATAAAAGTTTCATATTTAGAGGAAAAAAATACTAGAAAAGAGAGGAGAGAACACAAATAAAAGGAGACTAATGTATTGCAATACTTGAAAAAAAAATAACACAAGGAGATTTAGTGGGGGGAGTGTGTCAGACCAAATCTACCCAAGGAGAGAGCAGAAGCTAACTTGTATCACACTTGAATAAAGGTATGTTAGAGGAGTGTGTACGGGTACGCAGAGTGTGTAAGAGATTACGTAAGGAAGCATGAGAAACCACAAATCAAGATAATGGAGGGGCATGGTGTGTCACATTTGTTCTAGGTAGGGAGAGGGCTTGTTTGCTAGGTATAAGTTGGGTTGTAATTGAGCCAAGATGGTTCACAAACTATTCGGTTTAGCTCATTTAGTTGAGCAAGCAAGTTCAAGCCTCACTTTCAGGCTTGTTTATTAAACTAGTCAAGCTCGAGCCTAAAATGGTTCAGCTTGTCTCAGTTATTGATTATGCACATGAGCTCAGCTCACTGAAAACTCTATTTAGCTCATTCATTTAGTTAAAAAAGCTGAGTCCAAGCCTTATTTTATACTCATTTATTAAATGATACAAGCCCAAACTCAGGGATGTTTGGCTTGGCTCAGCTCAATTACAACCCTAGGTATAAGGTATAGGAAAGGAGAGATAAATAGGTTAGATTATTAAAAGTGAAAAAATGACATAAGCTAATATACTTAAAGCTAGAATATTGTCAATAGAAGGCTCAAATATGTAAATAAATTATGAAAAAAAATAATATGATCAAATAAATGTAGGAGGCAATTTTAGTGGCACATGTTGCATTTTTATCAAATTTGGGTAATTTTTTATTAAGTAAATATCAATAAAATGGGATTTAATTAGAAAAATATTAAATAAATCTCAAAAAATAACAAAATTTATGGGAATTTGTGAAATAAATTTAGGAAAAAAATATAAAAGTGTTGGGCATAGAAATTAAATTGGATCTAAGAGAAATAAAAATAATAATAAAATACGACAAATACTTGTAAATCAATCAACCATCAGACTCAACCTGACCAACTTTTGAGCCTACACAACTTTGTTATTCAAAGGGGGCTAGGTCGATTGAGTGTTAACCCAAATTTCCATTTTAAATTTATTTTTTATTCAGTTATCCTATTATCTACCTAATATTATTGCACATAATAACAACAACAACAACAACAACAATAATACATTAAAACATCTTATAATAATTTATATAATTAATTTCACATAATGCATAATGCTTATAGCTAAGATATTTAATCATTAATTAAGATTGAGGTATTACATACACTTGAATGAACATACTAACATGCTCCTATACACATATCGAGATTCTCTTTAAAAATACTAGAGCATGTGCTCGCATAAAATAAATGCTTGATATACCAAAATAATTAACAAGGCAAAACATGATGAAATAATATACTTAGCATGTAAAATCTATTTACTAGAACTTTAGGAGGTTTATCTTAACACCCTATGCCCCAAATCAATGAAAGAAATAAATATCCTTAACAAATTCGCAAAAGAGGAAGAAGCTCCAATAACACTTTTCTTAAACCCTAATATTCTTTACTTAATTAAAGTAAAAGTAGAAGTAGAAGTAAGCTTACACAGTGAAGGAAAATGGATGAGAAGCCAAAAAATGGAGAAGGAAAGAAGGAGAAGATGTGGCGGCTAAGGAGGAAAGAAAAGAAAGGAAAGGAAAGATGTTCAGTTAGATGTTTTGGAAGAAAGAAACTAAAGATAAGGTTAATATTAAAGTGTAAATAATGGACGATAATATCATAATGGAAACAATAAGGGAGGGGGTGGTTTGAAATTAATAAAGTAGTAAAGTGCATCTTCCCATCCCCCCCCAAATAATGAAGGTTAAGAAAGAAAGGAGAAAATTTATATAAGGTATAAAAGGTAAAATGATAACTTGTACCAATGATGCAAAAATCAAATCGTACACCACAAGGGCCAGGTAGCGCCAACTCCATGGACCAATATGGATGGCTCTCATTGATGCAAATCATGAATGGAGGGCTAGGATTACAAAGAGTTGATAAGAATTAGAGTAAGAAAAGTTTGTTTGGATGACTTACTATGTTCAAAAAGATATAATTAAATCCAAAAATTATAATAATTGTTACATTTTAAAAAATTAATTAGAGCTCTATAAAACTACAATATATTCATTCCTAAAGTTTATATAACTAAAAAGAGCTTTTGGGGGCTTAAAGCATGATTAAGGACCACTGATATTTATAAATAGTGTCTTTTTGCCAACAACTTATTTTGTCAATTATTATTATTTTTGTTTTTCAAAAAAGTCTGGGATACTCAAAAAAAATATGAGTTACTTAAATATTTTCATAAAAGAGGAGCCTCATAGGAGTTTGGAGCCAAAAATGGTTTGAAAGTCTTATGATAGTCAAAATTGTTTGAAAGGGCAAGAAAGTTAGAGTAAAATATTTCAATTATGTAACAAGGGTTTTTAATCTTTTAAATTATGCAATAAAAAATTGAAATAAGATAATTTTATTTTTAAAATATTAAAATCCTAAACAAGTTATGGCTTTTGAAAAGTGGGGCATTACATCATTATCAACTTAAAAGGAGCATTATCTTCGAAGTTTGACAAAAGTTGGGACAAAAACTAAAACTAATCCACAACAATGAATTAAGAGCCAGTCAATATGGAAATCAAAGAGAGTACAATGAAATAAGATATATCAAAGGATGTGGATAACTTAAACATTATAAAGGTGGAAGTATTAAATAAGCTAAGGGAACCAGACAAAAATTGCTATCAACCATATATTACACATAAAGAACTTCATACTAGATGTTAAAAGCTATACAAAATATATAAAAGTAAAGCTAAACAAGGCTCAAAGGCTAACAAGGAAAACTATACATAAGGTTGCAACATAAAAGCGACAAAAGATCACCATAACCCCCAAATGTCTCATCACAACTAACTTATAGCCTATTAATTATCCTACAACTCTAACCTTACGTCGCCCTACTAGACCATAGGGCTCCTTTTGATCTTAAAATTTCAAAACAAAAGCAAAGGAGATATAATACCTTTAGGATTTTAACACAAATATCTAATACCAAATTGTAACACCCCTCTCTTCACTAATAAACAAAAATTATTTTTGAAATGGTTTTGTGGAAGCCAAATATGAGATATAGGATGTTATTGCCATAACCAACAGAAACTAGGCACCAAATAATACCTCCCACATGAGATGTATAAGGCTAAAAGTAATTCATACCTAGTGATCACGTATGGTAGCACTTGATTCCAACAATGTAAGATAAAAAACTAGAAAGAAAAGACAATAATAAAAGAATTAGGGCACAGGTGCCCAAAAAAAAAGGTTGCATTCCACAACAAATAACACCAAATAACTCTAGCACTAAACCTAATCAAGCACCTTGATAATGTAGCAACTACATCCACCAAACAATTGAAAAAAATAGTATTTAGTTGAAAATTATTAATTAAACACACCCAAATTAGATTAAATATCATACTAACAACATCATGTTTACTTGCAATACCCATCACGATACAAAATATTGGAACACATGGCTACCACAACATATATTAACCCAATAGTCATAATATCACGGAGTCATGGTTGCATAGATATAATTAACATATTCATGTAGTCATACCATAATATTCTTATAACATGCATAAGAACTTACACATGATACAATCTTGGGTTTTCCTACCATATGTAAAGGCTTATGGATAATATGGAATCGTGATAAACTTACACATACGATAGTAACTGGTCACAATCACATGCTAACATTTACATTGTTTGCATAAGGCATCATATGAAGCATAAAAAATAATCCAAGAGATATCACATGTAGTTTCTCAATGAAGGAAAATTCCATAATGCATTCCTAGGATTCAATCTTATTATTACACTTTCATATATCATGATCATATAAGCCTAATTGCATAAAATTAGCCTCGTGGTCATACTAGGGTTTTAGGTGATTCAACTAAACCCATATGAATAAGTGAAAAAGAGTACATGCTCCAACACTCATAGTCGATAACCATGGTAGTTAAAATAAAAATAGATAAAATAATAGTGGTGGACCTTTGAGACCCACTATTCATAGGCAATAGCCGTGGCAATTTAGATAATAATAAAGATCTTCAACACCTACCACCTATGGTAATTTAATCTAGAGGGATTGTACATGGATGTTCTATAACACCCCAAAAATTTAAAGCTAAGAAATATTATATCATATTATAAATATATAGTAGAAACGTCGAGGTGTTGTACTATGTTCCCAAAAGAACACAAGGCAAGAAACATTGACTAATGAACAAAAAATAACATTACTTTATAAGATTTGAAATATCAAAGTGATGTCCAAATACAAGAAAATTAATATAAAATTGATTCCAATAACATTTGAAACTAGCTAAGTTTATTCTAAGGCAACCCATTCCCAATTCATGCCTCATCATTATGCGCTAAAAATGTGGCGGAGAGGGAATGAGCCAAAACTCAATAGTTAATGACTCTAGCTATGTAAAAATATTTTCATTTAAACTCACTTTTGAAAACATAAACATGATTTAAACATCTTAAAAGTTGTATAAAAACTCAATGGACATATAAAGGAGTTATCTTATGAAATACTTAAGAAAATATCATCACTATCATAACTTGGTCTTGCACATTGAATGAAATCTACCTCCACTGAACCATCGCGACTTCTTGAAACCGATTACAATAGACATTTCGAAAGATGTAATTCCACCTCATAGACACACACTATAACACTAGTCATTTTTGGTGCACTTAGGGAAGACTCCACCCTATGCTACTAGTCCAAGGTAAAATGTTATTACCAAAATCCAAGTATATAAATCTTATCATCAATATTTATAAAAAAATATTCACAATATTATATTTAACCAAAATTCACTTGTCTATATTAAAACACATACACAATAATTAAAAAATTGTAGGTCTTAACCCATCAACCTTTTAAAATATAGCAAAATTTTGATATTTAAATAAATCATTTTATTCATCTTAGAAATAAAAATTGTATATTGAAATACAAAATTTAGGCATTCATTAGATTTAACACTACATAAATTTCAACACATGAAATATTGAATGAAATCATAAATATATTTAAATAAATTATTTACAAAATAATTAATCCAAATGATAATAAACACATCTTTAAATCCAAACTTAAAAGAACTAGACATATGTACCGACCATGAAATGAATCCACCAAACTTTATGGCTTACTCAAATATCACGAATTATTTCTCTAGGCCTTTATTTGAAAACCCCATCAATGATAATCAAATTATGAGACATTGATAACTAAAGAAAGTTGTGTTCGGAAAAATTTTAAGGAACAAAGGTTGTTGTATGCGTATGGATTTAGGTTAGTGAAATGGGGAGATATGAGGTAATTTGATGTTATAAATATTTTCTTTGTTTGCCTCAAATAGAGAAAGCACTTTGGTTAATTCCTAAATCCCTTTTATATTCAAAGTTGAATATCACATCCCCACTCATAGTTCACCCACTCTTTCACTCTGTAACTACCCATGACTCCACATCCCCCACTCCTGATTCTCCCACTTTGTAATTTTATAACATCCCACTTCTCCACTATTTTTAACTTCCCGATTCTATACTATCTAAACATACAATCAATTATAATTTTATTTTTCTATTTTTTTAATGAAAAAATAACCCATGGCCCTAAGGAATTATTTGATAGTCAATGAGTAAGTAGTTTATACACTCCAAAATTCACTCACACCTAAACACTAAAGTTACTACTATTATGCACTTGCATAAGTGAGTTCTCCTGATCATTATTTGTTTTCTTTTTTCCTATTAACTAGTCCTTTGATTAGTTAACTATCTAATAAATATCTCAACCAAACTCAAACTAAAGAAAATGAGGGCTTTAATAATCAACATATTTTTGTTCATTAATGACCAAATTTTGGTCGCTAATTTCAATAATGATAAAAAATATTGGTTATTATTTCTCTCTCGGTAAAGGTTTTAACGACCAACTAAAAAATTTTGGTTGCTAAAGCAATAGAAATGATATATAATGATGGCCACTAAAGCAATATCAATGAAATATAATTTTTTTTCGCTATAAGTGATAACAACAACATATAATGTTGGTTGTTATAAGCAATAATGACAATGTACAATGTTAGTCGCTATAAGTAATAACAATGAACAAAATACATCATTGTAAATAATATTAGAGAACAATTTATTTTTTCATAACTAACTAAATAAAAAAATTATCATGATAATAATGACTAAAATTTTCTATTATAATTAAACTAATAAATAAATGATCACACTAATAACGACCAATTTTTTTCATCACTACTAAGATCTATTCATTATTAGCGACATAATTTATTGGTCACAAATGCCATTATATTCAAGAATATAACTAGCATTTCAATATTCTTCTCAAACCTTGCACCTGTATGCATATATATATATATATCAATTTTAATCGTCTTAAGCCCTATATCAGTATGCATATATGTTCATTTTAACATATGGATATAATTTTCTAAATACTTGTCTACAAACATTCAACTGAATACCCATACAAATAATTTGTATCAAATGTTTGGTACATAAAAATATTTTACCAAAAATAAATATATATTACAAAAGAACTACAAGATGTCTTTGCATTACAAAAATATCTTGATTAGCAACTGCCTAAAAATTAATCATTGTGTTCACCAAACATAATAGACTTGGTTAGTTTGTCAAAATAAACTAGAATTGCAACAATATGAATATAAAAATAATAATTAATATAAGTATCAAATAAACAATGTCATATCATATAAAATAAAACATCACAACAAATAACAAAAATAAGAATATATCATTACTCTTCAACCTAAGATAAAAACTATTTCCAAACTAAGTTGGTAGCATTCAGAACAAGCATAGTTAACCACTTGCAACATAAACTTTACCCAGCACCCCTATCACATGCAAAAAACTCCTCTAAAATACCTAGGGTAAAAAAATGACTCAAACAAAGTAAATCCAACTAATCAAACAAACACCACTTGACTCATAAGAAGAAAAAATAAAACCAATACCAAAGTATAGTTATTCACATCACCAAAGCCACCCTCACAACAGGAGAGGATGGCCAAAAAACAAATTAATACACCATAACATTTCCATCCAACCAATTTTTTAGTTGTAACACAAGAAAAAAAACAAAAAAAAAACAAAAAAAACTAACAATACAAACCTTTAAAATCAAACCAACCAATCAACCAACCAAAATCACAACATGGTGCAAAATAATTTTACACCTTTGTTTTGTTAGGTCAAAAAATATACATAAAAAATAATTACATGATATTTATAGCCAATTGTTAATTGTCAATGATATATGGTGATCTACCAAAATTAATGAATAAAATTCAACTTTGCACCATAACTAAAGAATTAGCTTTTCATTATTATAAGAAGAAAACTCACCTTTAAATAATGAATATTACCATCACCAGTAAGCTTTTTAAAATCAACGATCGTTACAAAAATATATCTACTTTGATGTTGTTGGATGCACATTTTAATTATTAAACCATTGGAACTAAAAGAAATTATGAAACAAAACTATTAATTGAAAGAACAACTCAATCTAAAAGAGAGAAATGTGAATAAATAAATGATTATCAGTAATCAAATGATCTTATGATGATTCTAGTGAAGAAAATAAACATGAATGGAAACATGTACGTGTGATCCTTATGAGCGACCAATATATGCCCTAAATCTACTTATTAAGAGGTGTGAATCTTATGTATGATAGAAATATATGTCCCATGATGTTTAAACACTAATGGCACTAATATTGCAACCTTGTCTTCTAGAATGTTTGATTCAATAAAAATTTTAAGAAGTTTTAAAGGTTTCAAAAATACTTTTGTTGATTAAGATTTATAAAAATTTTTTAGACCTTCAGTATGTCAAGTTCTATTTTTATTTTATTTTTGTTGTAAGTTTGGAGGGGTTGCATAAGCTTGCAATGGAAAATGCTACCTTTTGGAATTATGTAAGTATTCATGATGGAGGCCTCTATCATTTTCTCATAAAGATGTGTCATCCTTATAGGTTTGGTTCTATCTTCAATTCTTAACTCTTTGACTTAAGTCTATGTTACTAACATACATCTATATTAATGGAATTGGTACACAATACCATCATACTCATAATGATTAAAACACTTAATAGTTTTGACTAACCTCATGTTCAAGGGCACCTAGCATCCTCTGATGTAGATGGCGAAGCAAGCATGTCATCTAAATCATCAGCATTCTTTATCTGATTTTGTTTTTGAAATAGAAAGTAATTATAGTTTGTTTCTTATTGAAAATTGATGCCAATGTTGATCATCATGATTGTAACACCCCCAAATTTACTACTGAAAAATTTCGTTTAAATCAAAAGTTTTAGCGGAAGCGAAAGAATTAAAACCGTAAACTTGGGGGTATTACCGCCACACTTAGTACCAGACCGGTTCACTCCTACCGTTCCGATACTAAGTGCTAAGGCTAAGCTAAACCATCATCAAAACATAGGTACGTAGTTAACATAGGTCATTCACAAAAATACGAGTCAACAACAATTAGAATATCGTTTAGGAATACAACTTAGAGTACGGTTTAAGATTACAACTTAAAAGTGTGATTCTCAAAACATAAAGCGTAGTCCGAAATACAGTTAAATAAGGAAAATACGAAATCTGAAGATAGCAATGGAGTCCGGACGACTCGCTCTCGGTCCCCAAGTCAGGTTAGGCTCAACGCTCTGCCCCACCCGATGCCTCGTAGGTATCATAGGCATCAAAGACATGGTCTCCTACCTGCACAAGATCAGAGGGGTCTTCTGCTCGTGGGAATGAGCAGCACCCATGAAACGGGTGATCAGTACGCTACGTACTGAGTAAGGTAACAGACGCGCTAAGGCCCACACACAAAGATACATAACATAGCAGACATAGCATAGATACGTAGATAGCATGCAATAACACATATAAACAATACAGGTAACGAACCAGATAACATTTTTCATCAGGTCTCTGATTATAATCGATTCACATCATCGTCTTTACCAGTCCATGTGAGTGCGGGAACCCCACTATTATAGCCGGTGGAACGGTCACGAGGGCCATGCCCTGCCACTATTATAGCCGGTGGACCGGTCACGAGGGTAACATACCCTGCCACTATTATTTGCCAGTGGACCGGTCTGGCCTCGACTCACAAGGTGTTCCACTGTAAATATTTGTATCTTTCCCATGTCTTATCATTATTCTGATTAGTTTGTTGAGCACGGAATCCCCCACTATTATAGCCGGTGGAACGGTCACGAGGGCCATGTCCTGCCACTATTTTAGCCGGTGGACCGGTCACGAGGGTAACATACCCTGCCACTATTATTTGCCGGTGGACCGGTCTGGGTCCGGCTCAACAATCTTACTCTTTAAGTAGTTAATGTCTTATTCGTGCATTATTAAATAAGGTTCCACCCTTGACATGCATGTCTACCGCTCTCTACTTCTTCCTTTCGAAGAGGCCCGTCTCATATCTTGAGACTGTTCTCCCCTTCTCACGCCCGGTTTCCATCCCCTCTTACTCTTATACATAAGGAACCGTAGTAAGGGAACACTCTCCCATGAATATGGGCTAACCCTAACACAACGATATCGGTCCCGCATGTCCTCACCCCTCTAGGGCTCCTCCTTGGAAGACCCTAAATTGGGCCTATATGGCCCAACTCTTTCTTACTCATCCTGACTTTACTTTGTTCCTTGTCTTGCACCCCATCTCTACTAAGAAGTTCTCAAAACATATCCCTTTATTCCCCAACCCCGCATGTGACCACCAAACCCTAGTTGGCCACACCAAACCCTAGCACTTTACTTCCTCCCCAAGTAACCTCCCCTCTTTGCCCCAAACCTCTTCTCTCATTTAGAAGCCCATACTCATCCTTCATACAAGTGGACTCTCACTCTCAACCCCATACTTCATCCCTCCTTGATCATTTTTACCCTTGTACCCTTCAAATTGCTCATTTCCTCCCAAAACCCTAAGTGGGTCCCTTAGACACCCTTACATCAACCCACGTGAAATTTTGCACCCAAGACTCCAATAGACCCGTAACTTTGATATTATCTTATTTACTTCTTAAATCAACTTTCCCCACGTAAGAATCATTCCCCTGCATAATTTAAACACTCCATGCAGACTCTCCAACCCCCACTTACACCCAAAACCCTAATAAGGTCGCCTATACACCAACTCACATACTATTTTTCATACCAAGTTCCCAATCACTCCAAGACTCTCCCAAGCTCTTACTTAATTACAACCCAAATCAACTTTTCACACGTAAAGATCATACCCATGCAAGGTCTAGTCCCCCCATGCAACTTCCCAAACGTCCACTTCCCCGTTGTTCTTTTATTATCATTTCATGCTACCCAAAACCCTAGCATGCATGTCCTAGAGGGCCATAACAAGTCACATCATCAACATCAACATCAAACAGGGAACATGTCATACACGTATAATATAAGGCACACACAACGTACCTCATGATCCACGCTGCGCTACACAAAACAGGTTATTCATAACACATGCATAATACACATCAACATGGCATGCTCATCATTCGCCCACACATTACATCACACATAGCACAAGGCCATAGATTCGTCCTTACCTAACACGACACCGGTCTTGGAGCACGCTCCTACGCCTCCTCCGGATGTCGACTTGACTCGCCTATAAGGGGGAAAACTAGGGTTACTTTTCCTCCGACCAAAACACCATTCTTTTCTACCTTACCCTTATCTTTAACTTACCATTAGGGCTAAAAATAATAATATTACTTTTATAAGTAAAGGTATGGTTATTATTCTTAAGGTGACTAATCCGACTACTACTAATAAAAGTAGGTTTTAATAGCTACAATAGTTTAAAAGAAATTATAATAATATTTATTATTAATGGTAGTAGTTTAATGTTACTAATAACGGTGATATTAGTAGCGATAGTGAGGTTAGGGATATATGAAATATTATTAATAGTGACAAGGAACTAAAATGAAAATAATAATAATAACCATGATAATAATGATAATAGTAATACTGTTAATAATAACAATAAGGAGGTTAAAATAATAATACTAAAGTTATAGGTCATTAATAATATTAGTACTAAAAATTATAAGTAAATCAAGGTTAGGTTGAATAATGATAATGATAATGATAATGATAATAATAATAATAATAATAATAATAATAATAATAATAATAATAACAATATTAATAATACTTCTAAAAATAGTTAGCATTTGCATAACAAGGATTTAGGGGTTGGGGAGTTTAGAGGACCACCTAGGGGTGCTGGTGGCACAGGTGGCGGTGCACGGCGCACGGCGGCGGCGGCGGCGATGGGGGAGAAGGAAGGTGAAGAAGTGGTGGAGGGGAAAGAAAGGGAGAGGAGAGGTTGGCAGGGGAAACAGAGGGTCTAGGGAGGTTGAGGAAGCTCCCTTGGTGGTTTTGGGAGGTAGAGTGGGTGCTGGAAGTGGCGGCACGGCGGTGGGCGGCGGTGAGAAGGGCGGCGAAGTTCGAGGCTGGCTTGGTCGGGAAGGGTACTTTGCACACCTGGGGCGGCGCGTGCAGAGCAAACCGAGGGGTGAGGGAGGCTTGGGTTGGTGGAGGATGATGCAAGGAAGGATTTAAGGGGTGGATCGGGCGGTGGCGACGGGGTGGCTGTCTGAAGTAGGGGCGACGCAAGGTGATTTCTGGGCTTTTGGTTTCAAAAACCCCCGAAGCTGGATCCTTGGGGGGTATTTATAGGCTCAAAATGGGGGAGAATCGAGAGAGGGGACAAGGGAAGGCAGGTCAGGCGGCGATTTCGGGCACGTTGGCCGGAGGTGGCAAGCCGACGCAGGTCTGCCATGGGAGACCTGTGGGCTGGTCGAGAAAAGAAAAGAAGACGTGCGGGGCGGCCTAGGAGTGATGGGGGGTGTTGGCTGGTCGAGGGAGGGTAGCTGGAAGGGCCAGAAGGGGGAAGGCAACGACGCAGGCGGCGCAGACAGGCGGTCGACGCAGAGGGGGATGGCGGCGTGTTGCAGGTCGTGCGCGGGAGGAAGAAAAGGGGAGGAGGCCGGACCGGCGGTCCGGGGAGAAAAGAAAAAGAAGGGGAAGACCGGCCGGTTCGGAAACGGTAAAAAAGCCTTATCAAAACGCGGCGTTTTGGGTGAGTTCTGGACAAAGCTCGGCGTCGAGTAGCTGGCAGGCAACGACCGCTTCATTAATTGGCGCGCAGCGTTTCAGCGAAAGGAGGGGCGAAACGCTGCGTTTTACTGTGGCGGGGGAGGGCCAAACGGCGCTGGGCCGCGGGGGAAGGAGGAAAAGAAAGGAAGTTGGGCCGCGGCTGGCCCAATGGCGAGAAGGGGGGAGAAGAAGAAAAAGGAAAAGGGAAGAAAAAGGAGGAAATGTTTATTTATGTTATTTTATTTTAGTATTTTATTTTATATAAATGTTTAGAGTATTTACCTTGGGTACTTAGAGTAAGAATATTTAAATAATTAAATAAAATATTTATCCTCCTTTTTAGGCTAATTTAGGGCCCAAAAAAAATATATATATATATAAAGATACCCTTTATAAATCATCTCAAAATTCCTATTAGCTTTCCCTACAAAATCCCTTTTTAATTTAAAAAGAGTAATATATTAAATAAATTCCCCAATAATCCTTATTTAATGACTTATTTCCAAAACAATTAATTCTGGGGTATTTCAATGATATTCTTTATTTAATTCTATCAACTTGAATGATTATAAATTTCTTAAATGAATTAATATAGCAAATAATCTAAGAAATTCAAAAAGAGATTATATAAAAGTATAAAGTAACAAGGAAAACCTTGAGCACCATCATCCATCAAAACCCTTCCTAGTTTTTGACTTTCGAGATAATATATATAGACACTAATAAAAATCACAAAAACACACCAATTAAATTATATTTTGTTTCTTGTTTAAAAAATGTCAATATTGATCATCGTCATATTCTTTATTTCATTTTGTCAACTTTAATGATTATGAAATTCTTGAATGAATTAACAGAGTAAATAATCTAAGAACATCCAAAATAGATTATATAACAATATAAAATAATAAAGAAAACCTGAAGCAGCGCCATCCATCAAAACCCTTCTTAGTTTTTTACTTTTGAGATAACATATATAGAGAGTTTATGTAACCATATTATCACATTCAAATTAGTAGATAAAACTACACACGAATATTATAATAAACCAATTAGTCTAACTTGAACAACACTCCAAAATTATCCTATATAATAAATATGATAATTGAAACTTCCTACCTAATACTATGTTTACATCTATCCAAATTAATTAATCACAAAAAAACATAAAACCTATAAAAACATCATAACTAAAATCAACTTAAATAACACTCCAAAAAATATTAATATAACACAATAACATGTACAATTGTATAGCAGAAACATAATATATAACAATTAAAATCTATAAATATCATAGGCAAATTCATTAAATTGGCAAAAAAAAGCTATAGATTACAAAAGTTAATCAAAAAAACTACATGAATGAAAAGGTCAAATTTGATTTATAGAATAACACAGTAGTAGATATATCAAACAAAAGTTCAATATAAGAACCACAACAAAATTTATTCAACATCAAAAGTCATTTTTATTGGTTTATAAATATCATAAATAGAAGACCTCATTTACATTTGATAAGAAAATAAAGACATTAACAAAATCAACTAAAATTTCTAGAAAAAAAGAACAAGAGATATCAGTTCTCTACTAGGTACTTCATACCAAAAAACCCATTTAACTATAAGTTACATTTTTATTTGTTTTCTACTCATAGAAATGACTAGATATGTATGCTCTAATATTTAATTTTCATGTTAGAAGCTTAGTAAAACATGTTAATATTATAAATCAAAATTAAACGTTTGTAATAGAATTTTTTTTTTAAAAAAGTACACAATTTAAAACATATTCAGCATGTAGGAAAATTGTAAACATAATAACAAATGAAGAAAACCACCACCATAAAAGTTTAAAGTAGGATACTATAAACAACTACCATTATACTAACCTAAGAGCTTAAACATATTGATACCATACTAACCTAGATGCATTTTAATCAAAGTAAGTAATAGGATAGTAGGCTCTACTACACGACAAACATATCAAAATCCCCACCAACTTCTTATATGTAGGCAAGACAACACTCAAAAGCCCATAAGACAACATAATACAAGCAACAAGTCAATCATGATAAAACCAACCCCTTGAGGACCTCAAGAGAATGATGAGCATAATTCATAGATTTATTGAAAACAACTCAATCAAATGAATCTAATCAATCTAGACATAATCAGTTAAAAATCTAATTTTTCATAAACCAAACATATACCATGCAATTAACCCATCTAAATCAATCATACAACTCGTAAATACTTAAATCATCAATCAATTTAGCTTATCATAATCTAATTCATAGAAATTTATTCAAAATAAGAGTTAGGATTTGGGAAAAATATACCAACAAAAATTAGCCAAAACAAAGTCGATAAAGGGCGGTGGAGCGTCACCAGAGGTTGGGGAAAATTCATTGGTAGCAAACGTCACTGAGGTGGTCGGTGGTGGCATCAAACTAATGTGTTGTTGGTGTTGTGTTCCTATCACTGCTTCTATCTGCTGGTGACTAGAGCTTGACAGCGGTGGTGGTTTGTTGTGGTGTAGTCTAGTGCCGAGGGGAGGTGGTGTGGGCAGATCAAAAATAAAGAGAAGATTGGATAGCAAGGAAAATGACGCTGGGGTTGGGGTTTAAGGTTTGGTTTTTACGTAGAGAAAGAATGAGAAAAGAAGAGAGATGAGAGAAAAAGAAAATATCTAAAATGTTGATAGTTTTTTTTTTGTTATACAAATATCTAAAAAAATTAAAGACAAGCGACAGAGGAGAGGGATGCCTGATGCACTAAAGAGAAGAGCAAGGCATGAAAAACTATAGCGTGCTACAGGAGAGAAAAAGAGAGGAGAGTCACTAGCTGGGAGAGAGAATAATAAAAGAGATCTAAAAGAGTTTATTTCAAATAAAATTTAGTAAATTTTAATATGAATAAATTGCTAAAATTTCACCCATAGATAATTTTGGTTCTTTATTTCTTTGTTTCTGATATATATTTTTTATATTCATTTTTGTGTAAGTAATTAATCAATTATGATTAGCTAAATAATTATTTTTGAAGAATAAATTGAAACCCTAGATTATAGTTTGAGATATAATATTATTTTTCTTTGATTCATGGGATTATCCTTTTACTTTACTTTAATTTTTATCGTTTATATATGTGATTCTATCAAGTATGATTTATATGGTGCATGCCTCGTTCTAGTTTCCTTAAGGTGACAAGATGTAGGATTACATACTTGCTAGGTGGCTATATAAATATACTATAATTTATATGTATAAATTGCAGCTAGGTTAGATAACTAAAGTATTTGAATGTTTAGATATATGTGGGTTCAATGAGACGAATACAACTAAACATGTTTGATGTACTAGTTTGGGTACTTAGACTATCATCATTCTATTTGTGCTTAATGCTTTAAATCTTGTTAAATATAGAAGCCACTTATTGCGACTATACCGCTAGGATTTAATAAGATTTAATATTGATGTTTTGTTGTATTAATCATTTTAGAAAATTAATATAAAGTGCATAGATCTGTTTTTGACTTTCAACTTGGTGAATCTCTTTCTTGTGATTAAAAAATAACTTAAAAATTATTTTTATATTTCAACCTAGTCTAGTATTAGATTTAGATTTCCTTAGCACACTCTTCATTTTTGCATTCATCTATTTTAATTATTTTATTTTATTTATTATTTTATTATTTTCTACTTGAAAACCCCACAATTATATTTTCTGATTATTTATTTTTGTGTGATTTAGAGTTTTTTATTTTATTATTTGTGAGCTAGCTAAATTACGGTGATCCCTATTAATCCTTGGAATAGAACATTACATGTCTAGCTCAGAAAGCAACAACATTGACATGCGAGTGTGTGGTCTAGCCCAACACATAGCTGGCCCAACAAAACCAACCCAAGCTTTCAACTCAAACCATGCTTATTAGGTAGGCATATAAAATCTGATAAAAAACCTTTAACCCCATTGATGTGGGATAGAGTAATAACACAACAAAAATGTGCTTTATCATTTTCCACTACTTCCACCAATCCTCTACCAATGGAAAATGGATAAAAAAATAGCAAAAATATTTTAGATGAAGAAGGTGTAATACTTAAGTATTAATATCATGAGGATTTAATTGATATGTAATTAAGTGAGGCAACAATTGTGCCTAGGTGGTAAATTGTAAGTTTGTAACACCCCCATTTTTCCCAAATTTAAAATTTTATTTGAAAGACATCATGTGGAAGAAAAAAAAAGAGCGGGGATTGAACCATCGTATATAACATAGTTAGAGGTGTGTATAACACTTAATTTATGTCAGTAACAAGGCTGGGTATAAAACAAGGAAAGTTAAACCCTATCAAACCATAATTTACTTAAATATTTATATCAATAGAGTTTACAACCCAAATGATAACAAAAGCTAGAGAAGAGGGTTTAAGTACAAAGGGAAATGACATATAATTCCAAAAGATATTAGGATAAAAGTAACAAAATTAAAACACCGGATAACCCTTACATTCATTCCAAGATACTTATAGGTACAACTTAATTTAGATCACAAAAATAAAGAGTCTTGGTCCTTTGATCTTTTAAGTTATTTGATTCCTTAGAACCATGCATACTCTAAACATAGACCCTGAAAATGGTGTAGTATCAATATGACTTCCTCATGTTAGATAAATCACAACTTCTTTAAATAGTAGCATGCCCATATAACATATATTATATCCAACACAATATCACACATGCTTTTACACACAAAACATATCACCATTAATAACTAAAGAACAAGGCCACAGTCATATGATATATTAACAAGTCATCTAAACTACTTAGACAATGCAATATCTCATCATATTGGAAGTAACTCACTCATTTTCAAGATAGATCAACTAACAAAACTACATAACCACCTAGTAGTGTGCATCTTCGAATAGAGATATAAACTCAACTCAAGAGGTACTACAATCTTATTCGTGGCTCAAATGCCAAGGCTACAAATATAGTACTTCCAAGATATCTATCAAGGAAGTCATTGTGACAAACTAGTCATTTACAAAAACTAACTATCAAATTCCTGAAGTTTGTATACCCTTCATAGGGTTTGTGATTTTACCCTTGTAAGTGGAATGAACCCTTTGATCTATATACCTTTAGTAGTTGGGGCACACCGAGGCTCAAGATGTTTCATAACTCAAATCATCTTTCATTCAGATATCTAGTACTCTAATTCATCTAAGGATCCTAAGATCCAAACAACAACCAAATCAAGTCAAGGTCATAAAACAATTAAGTCAAAGACCTAGGGCCTAGGCACTGAATCCTAACCCTGAAACTTAGTTTTTTCTTAACAAATTATCATGATTATGAGAAATATGTCAAAGACACTCTTTTAATAGAAAACTCAAATATAATAAGTCATATCATCACAAAATAGGATCAGACACCAATTTTAGAGAAAATTACTACCCATTAAAATACTTTATGTTCGATAAAAATGTCAAATTATGTTTATATCAAAAGTCGCTATGGCAAACCAGAGAATTTATTGTTTACTAGGAATTACTATTTACTCTCGATTGATATTCACATCAATTAACTATTCATGCTCAATAATTATTTTAAAAGTCAAAGTCAATAGTTATGGTGAATGATCACCAATAACCCTTAAGATATTTCTAATCAAGAATTTAGGTATAATTACCATACTAACCCTTATATGAATTGAATTAGAAACTTTAGCTATTTACACTAGTCCTTACTATTTATTATTATTCACCTACCTATGCTAATAATTATAAATTAGCTACTAAATACCAAATAATTACCATAAATAATAAAAATTAAATTTAATCATGATTAACATGTTCACAACACATTAGAACTTAGATATCCACAAAACAAGACTTAGAACATGAAAAATGACAAATTTACCCCTAAAGGGCCTAAAGCATGATTTTGCCATAAAATCTATCATACTTGGAACTAAACTACCAAACTTTACATTTTTAGCATACTGACCATGATAAACATTTTAGAACTCCCCAAAACTAGAAAAATGCATATAACATTTAAATTAACTATTTTACCCCTAAGCATGCTCAAACTTTAACCAAAATAAACATAGCCCTAACACGGTTAAACCTAAACATGTGATGCATAAAATTTAGTCTAAATAACCTAATAAACATGCTGTAAAAATATTCAAACTTAAACATAACATTAACCCCACCAAACAACCAAAAATCTAAGAGAGAGCATGATTGCCAAAATGGCATAAATCATCATCCAAATAACAACACTTAATTTTCTACCATCTAAAGAGTATGAAGGGTTTACTTATATTTCCAAGTATAAATATAAGAAAACAAAAGCTTCATCAAAGGCTAGAATCAAAACTTCCTTGAAAACCCTGCAAACATAAAAAATATTATAAAAGATAATGACAAATCAAACCAAAAGACCATATCAAAAGAGAGAAAAATAAGAGAACCTTCCTACCAAATTTCAAACCCTAAGGCTCCGTTTGGATTGAGGTGAATCAAGGTGAGAGTAAACATTAAAAATTAACCTAGGTGAAGGGAACAGAGGTGAATCGGGGTGAATGTTTTAAAATACTGTTTGGATGATATTAACCTAACCTGGGTGAATATTTTAAAAACTTCATTTTGATTGAGGTAAATAAAGATTAAAAAAATAAAATAAATGACATTTATATCCTTGTATTAAACAAATAAGTCCTATTGAGGGGTATTTTGATCCTATTAAGTCAAAAATTTACTTATTCTTTCACCTTCACCTCGGTTGCCCCTGAAATCGGAGGTTAATAAAAACGAAGTTAATTGAGGTGAGTGGAGGTAAAACTTTAATCTCGATTCACCTAGGTAAAATTATTAACCAGATACCCAAATGGGGTGAATCAATTGATTCACCTCCATTCACCCCAATCCAAACGCTGCATAAGGACAATGAAAACCAAAATCTTCTTTTACTATAACATGAAGGTATAAGAAGATTAGGAAAAAAAATTAGAAAAATATTTCAAGGAGGATGAAGATGGGGATGGTGGAGAAATGTGAGGGGAAGAAAGGAGATATCAAGACTTGGCATAGAAGATAGAAAGATAAAGTAGCAAATGTGGTAGATTTTTTTAGCAAACTTAACTAGTAAGTTTTGAAAATAGTCAACTAAATAATAAAAGGAAAAGGAGGTAGGTGGCACAACTTATTCTGCCCACAAATAAATTATTTTCATTTATTATAAAGTAGATGAGTGGATGGGAGAGGTTGGAAATTTATTTAGAAAATGTTAAAGGTGTAAAAATTGGTTTTGATGACTTAGACATGCCCAAACATATCTAAAGTGGTCCAAAAATGATATGAGTAGTAATATAATGTATCTGGATCACATTTATCTCAAGAATGATAAAATAAGTTGATTCCCAAAGTTTCATGAAACTTAAATAACTAAAAAGACATTAACGAATCTCAAAGCACACAATGAAAGTTTACTACATAGAAGAATAATACTTTTTTGCCAACGACATGCTTTGACATTTTGAAAAAAGCCCAAGAAAGTCATAAAAACATGAATACTTCAATTATCCACATTAAAATTGAGTCTCACAAGAGTTCAGAGGCCAAAAGAGGTTTAGAAGTCCTATAAGAGTAAAAAAAATTTGAGAACGGTTAAGAAGCTCTGAACAAAATGCTTCAAAAACTTAACAAGGGTTTTGAATCCTATAAAAGTGTATTAAAACATTCAATTAAGATAAAATTATTTTTGTGAAATACAAATTCTGAATAATTAAGGTTTAAAGAGTCAGAGTATCACATGAATGGATTTTGAACTACCTTGAATTCAATCGAGAGCCCTACACTAAATATCTTACCTTAGAATCCATTACTTTTGCAATTAGAAACAAGCTCTATCAATGGTCATTTGGACACCTTGGGGTACTCATGAGTCATCAACAAAGACAACCTTAATAATTCATAGAAGGTGATATACCTTCACATTCATCTAGGTGAATCCATCAATTTTGTCTCCCATGCACCACCATATTAGGATATGGATTCATTAAGAGTATAAATATGGTTGATCTCAAATATATCAAGTATTGAATTCATCAAGTCCATATCATAATGACCACCCAATAATAGGGTTATGTACTCATTAAGAGTTAAAGCTCAACCTATCCACAATGCACTATTACACGGCATAGGGATGGGAAATATAGTGTAAGAGAGTACTCATATGGTATCTACTATACTTTACTCAACTCAAAGGCATAAGCCCTATCACTATTGATGATTCTAGGATAAATCTTCTCTTTCGACCCTTCATAAGAATATCTGCTACATTTCTCTTTCATTTGATAAAATCTAAGGATATCATAACTTTCCTTAACAATTGTCTTGCTTGGATGTATCTCCCTTACAATTATATACACTTGTCTTGAAAACACTGATAGCTGCTTATGAATCACAATTTTAGGAAACCAACACATAATGTTATTTCCATAAGACATGTTTGATAATAGGTTCTTCAACCACTCTACCTCTCGACCAACTAACTCAAACGCAATAAACTTTGATTTTATAGTGGAGAGAACAATAAAAATTTTCTTAGTAGACTTCAATGACACCTTCTCCCAAGGTAAACATGTAACAACTAGTGGAATTAACCTTATTATTATCAAAAACCTAGTTCACAACTATAAATTTCTCTAAAACAATAGGAAAATTACAAAAATGCAAACATCAATCCTTAATGCTCGTCTAGCTTGCAAACAATTCCAATGATCACTACCCGAGTTGTGAGTATACCTACTTATTATACTCGTCGCATAAGTTATGTCAAGTCTAGTATAATTCACAAGGAATGTTACATTTTTTAGTGAATTTAGCATATTTAGCTTGCAAAATACTAGAATATTGGTTCTTTTTTAATTGCATGCTAAGGCCATAGGGATTTTTCATATACATTTCATCAAAATGGTCAAAAATTTTCAATATATTTTCAATGTAATGTGATTGACACAAAAAGAAACCATTCTCAATTTTCTCATATTAACATAGAGAATTGTGCTAGATTTTCTTAAATATTTCATATCAAAATGAGAGGATAAAAAAAACCTTGTCTCATTGATCATAATCACACTTGTGCCAATAATTAACATGTCATTCGCATACATACACACAATCACACAATAATTTCCAAATATCTTAGAGTAAACACGAGAATTATATGTATTCACAATATAACTATCACCCACTAAAGTTTTTTTTTTAACTTTTCATCACATTGTTTAAGAGATTTATAAGCCCATATAGATACTTTATTAGTATAAATACTTTTTTCTCTTGACCTTGAACCACACAACTCTCAAGTTGCTGCATATGAATTTCCTCTTTTAAGTCACTATATGAAAAATGTAGTTTTATTATCCATTTGATGGATTGCAAGCCCATAGATAACGACTAAGACAACTAAAGAGCGAATAATGGCAATTTAGTCACCATAGAATAAGTGTCAAAGAAGTCAATATCTTTATTTTACTTGTAGCCTTAAACCACCAATATTGCCTTCAATTTATCTATGGGTCCATTAGTTCTCAATTTCTTTTTGAAAACCCATTTGCATCTAGCTTGTTTACATCCTTTAGGAAAGTTAATTAAATCTCATGTGTGATTTGCTATTACTGAATTGAAATTCCACTACTACGGAAACAGGAAATAATAACGAGACATTAATAACGGTGGTTCGAAAACTGTCGTCAAATGCGTGAAAATTAATGCGCAGGAAGTTTTAATAAAGGTTTTAGGTAATAACCGTTATTAAAAGTTTTAATAATGGTTCAAACAAGAACCGTTGTCAAAATTGGCAAGGTTTTAATAATGGTTCCTATAAGAACCATTATTAAATCATGTTTTAATAACGGTTCTTACAGGAACCGTTATTAAAAGTTCCTTTTATTTCGTTCTCTTATGTTTCGTGCCAAAAATTTCAGATTCTGCCGCTTCCCTCTCGTACTCTCTTTCTCTTGCGAACCCTTGCACCACCGCTCCGGCTCCTCTGAATTAAGGGAAACCATCGCACCGCCATCTCTCCACCACCCCTTTGCCATTCTTGCGAACGTAGCCAGCATTTGTACCTTCGTCATTGCCGTTCTCAACTTGTACGCCGTCACTCCCTTTACGTATGTGTTTTTCTTCCTTCATTTCTTAATTTGTCTCTACTGATATTTATATATATATATATATATATATATATATATATATATATATATATATATAAATGCATGCTTGTTGCACCGAAGTGGTTGTGTTTGATGTGTTGTTCAAAAATCTGTTGTTTGATGTGTTGGTGAAAATTTTTGCTGTGGCCTTTTTTTATCGTGGCCGGCTGAGACCTTAATTTATATATATATATATATATATATATATATATATATATATATATATATATATATATATATGTATATATATATATATATGTATATATATATATATATAAATGTGTTTATAATCTATTTTATAAAAATATGTATTATTATTTTAAGAGAATCCACAAGCCTAAAATATATATTATTATCATAAGATATGTACGTTCTAAGTATAAAATTAAGGTGTATATATTTTTTTAGCACTCACATTATTATGCAGATCATGTGTATTTATATGATTTTTTTAATATATATTTTGTAAGATGTGTATTTATATTCCGTAAAATGTGTGTTTATATGTGTTCTATTATATGTATATATATTTATAATATATTTATATATAAGATGTGTATATATAATCTAAAATAATTGTGGTTAGGGTTAGGGTTGGGGTTAGGGGGAGGGTTAGTGTTAGGGTTAGCTATAGGTTTAGGATCATTATCTTATGAGGTTTAGTGTTATTTTTTATTATAATTTATTAGGGTTAATTATTGTTAGGGTTAGGGTTAGGGGGAGGGTTAGGGTTTATCGTTTATTATACTAAATATAAACTAGGGCTATAGGGAAAAATCCTAAGGATAAGGGTATTGTGCATGGGGAAAAGTTGAGGAGGTTGGTTGGGCATCGGTGTTGTGATAAAAATTAAATAGAGATGAATAATTGTGTATGATAATAATAATAATAATAATAATAATAATCATAATCATCATCATCATATAGGATTTATTAGGTTGTACTATATATATATATATTATCTTATTAATATCTACTTGATTTTACTATGTGTAGCTTGAATGATTTGATGATAGTTTGATGTTTAGCTAGTTTGTTAAATATATAACTAAAGATTATGTCCTTATTTTAAATAGTTTGATGTTGTTAGGTTTACATAGTTGGTTATGATCTGGTAGAATATATTTATGATTTGTCTAGCTAGTTGAAGATCAGTTTACATATTCTGTAATTTAGATCCTTTCGAGAACAACCTTGATGATAAGATTTAGTGGTTCTCATTTGTAGGAAGTGAGATGACATACCCTCCATTGTATTTTCATATGGCGCCACATACAAATATACGGACTCATGTGATATGGTTATATGACGAGCTATGTCATTTGTACGCGAGTGACTCATCCTATCACCCCTTCCATTTCAGATCTTATCACCTTCTGTTGACCCTGCCTCAGATAGAGCCATGGGCATCGGCTACGTCTACGTCTACTTTTTTGTAGTAGTTTGTCTACCACACTGATTATTCTCGAGAGAATATTGTCCTGTAGTTCTACTACATTGCCTAGGAGTCTTCAAATTTTCCCAGATACATCGAATTTAGAAACGGAATAAAGGGCTAGACTGACCTTTCATTTTCCAATAAAAAAAAGGAAAAAGAAAAGACTGCATTAATCGAATGAAATTTTCTATTGGAGGCCGGCAGGACTTACAGCCGTATATTGTGACCGACCGAAGATTACTATTATACAAACGCCACATTTCATTCACCGTCGGTCTCGAAAAGGCGGAACTAATGGAGAGTTCGAGTCTGAATCCGCGGATTTGTATATGAATACGAGGAAGTGCCCGATGGCGATGGAATTGTGTGCGACGAAATCTTCCCATCCGTTTTGAAACCAGACTCTGCCTTCTTCCTTAACTAGTTTTACTGGTCATTTTGCTCCGTTCGGGACGTTGAGGTATGCATGAGTGGGGAGACCCTTGCCATGGTTCTTCATGAATTTTTCTGGAAGTGCCTGTGATCACAAATGCAAGGCAGAGGTTCCACCGTTCAGTTTCCAAAAGTTTACTATAGGCTCCTTTCGGTATGTTTTTGGAAAGTTTCAAGTAAAAGGAAAAAATAAATTGGGCTAAAAATGACATCTTTTTTTTACTTTAAATTATTATTTCTTCCAAAATTTTCTAACAAAAATCAAAATAACGTTTTTGTTGCTTAAAATTTATTCCATACCATCTTTTTAAGTAACCCATAATTTAAGATATAAAAAAAAGATGTCATTTTTAGCCCAATTAATTTTTTTCCTTTTACTTGAAACTTTCCAAAAACATACCGAAAGGAGCCTATAGTAAACTTTTGGAAACTGAACGGTGGAATCTCTGCCTTGCATTTGTGATCACAGGCACTTCCAGAAAAATTCGTGAAGAACCATGGTAAAGGTCTCCCCACTCATGCATACCTCAACGTCCCGAACGGAGCAAAATGGCCAATAAAACTAGTTAAGGAAAAAGGCATAGTCTGGTTTCAAAACGGATGGGAAGATTTCGTCGCACACAATTCCATCGCCATCGGGCACTTCCTCGTATTCAGATACGAATCTGCAGATTCCGACTCGAACTCTCCATTAGTTCTGCCTTTTTGAGACCGACGGTGAATGAAATGTGGCGTTTGTATAATAGTAATCTTCGGTCGGTCACAATATATGGCTGTAAGTCCTGCCGGCCTCCAATAGAAAATTTCATTCGATTAATGCAGTCTTTTCTTTTTCCTTTTTTTTATTGGAAAATAAAGGGTCAGTCTAGCCCTTTATTCTGTTTCTAAATTCGATGTATCTGGGAAAATTTGAAGACTCCTAGGCAATGTAGTAGAACTACAGGACAATATTCTCTCGAGAATAATCACTACTTTATTATTCTTTGACATTATGGTATTTCTAACTGTTCATTTAGTTTATGAGATAAAGATGTTAATACCTGTTCATGGGCATTGGATGTACCCCTTTGAACGGTTTATGAAGTTGATAAAAGGTTTTGTGAAGAATCGATATCGGCCAGAAGGATGTATTGTTGAGAGTTACCTGGTGGAAGAGGCAATTGAGTTTTCCACAAAGTACTTGTCAAATGCTGAAGCTCTTGGTATTTCTAAGTCTCGACATGCGGGCAAATTTGAAGGACGGGGTATTAGAGGCAAACAGTTTGGGCGTGTAGACCCTAACATGTTCCGTGCAGCACATCTATATGTATTACACAACAGTGATGATGTTCAGCCGTACATTGAAGAGCATATGACTTCTTTACGGATTGAAATCACGGTAAATATACTATTTTACACAACGGGTCATAAGGAGCATATTTGGCAGGAAATCACTGTAAATATATTATTTTATGTAATCATTTATGTATGTAAAATGTTATTAATTTTAATACATTAATATCGGTATACATTTGTATGTCTTACAATGCAGAGAGTATTTAATGTGCCAGAGAGTAGGAAGAAATGGCTTCTTAGACATTGTGGGGAGAGTCTAAGAACATTTAAGTCATATTTAGCTCGTAGGAAAATGTACAGAAAGAGGGATGGTTCTCTACGGTAGAATCCACCCAAACGATACGGTTTCATCGATCAAGAAAGTTGGAACCAATTTATTGCATATCGTCTTACGAGTGATTTTAAGGTATTTGTTAGATAACAATTAAATTTTTTTATCGATCCTAGTATTGTGCATAATATTGAAATAACTATGTCACTATGTTTTGGCTTGTCACATAGGAAAAAAGTGCCAAAAATAAAGAGATTGCGAAGCAGAATAAATACCGGCATAATATGGCTCGCAAAGGGTATGTAGGCCTTGAAGAGGAGTTGGTATGTATTTTGTGATTTATCTATTTGCAGCGTACTGACGAATTTTATAATATTGGTACATTATAAGAATATTTTTTGATTTATAGCTCATAGCCCAAGACTTAGACCCATGTACCTCGTCCATTAATATTGGTACATTATGGAAGAAGGCTAGAGCAACAAAAGATGGATATATTAATGAAGATGTAGATGTTGCAGCGACAAAAATTGTAAGTTTGTAGATATTTGAAACCTTGCTTACTTTTCTTTTAGAAAACTATTATATTATGCTTATTCATGTAAGCTAATTTTACATATATTATATATATTACAGGAATAACTTCAAGCGTCAGATGGTGAGGAGGGGGTAGACCAATATAACATTGTATCACAGGCTATAGGAATTGTAGAACACCCTGGAAGACACAGGGGTCTTGGATTAGGTGTTACGAAAACGAGCGTACGTGGTCGATCTCGTAGTTTTCGTAACGGTTTTAATAACAGTATTAGGAAGCGATCTATTTATTCTACATGCATTTTCAGGTTTGTATTTCGTCTACATCTTTTGGTCTTCCAGCCTAGATCTGTGAACTCTTTACTTTGGGGTGTAGAGCTACCAAGTTGTGGTATGCCCACTAATTTTTATTCCTAAGTATAGTTGGTGTATTGAGACATGCATACCAATTATAGATTGATTGAAATTATGGTGTGATTGCAGATTTGGTATGAATTGATGTTGTTTTACATTGCAGATTTGGTAATTGTTTGAACATACAACTGTGTATGTGGGCAGGAACAAAAGAGAAAAATTAAAAAAAAACATATAGTTTTTAATAACTGTTTTGTTTAAGAACCGTTATTAAAAGCTCCTTTTTAATAACGGTTTTTAAGTAAAAATCGTTATTAAATATGAAGTTTACGCACATATTCGCGGGTTTTTGTGTATTTTTCACAACGGTTATGAACCGTTATTAAAGATTTAATAACAGACGATTCAATAACGGTTGAAAACCGTTATCAAAACTATACAATAACCGTTATTAAAATCCCTTTCTGTGGTAGTGTTCATCATAAATTACTGCCTTCTAGAAACCAACATAAATAGAAGTCACTACCTTACTATAGGATTTAGGAATCTCCTCGATTAGCTAAGTGGACACAAAGTCTATATCAAAGATTATCATCAATTATAAAGACAACGACAAAAGTAGACACAAAGCACAACGAAAAAAGTAGACACAAAGCTAGTTTATACTCTATACCTTTTACCTCTCCTAGGCTCGTTCACAACACTTAAAGAAGAAGGTAAATATAAGGGTATTTAAGAAGCATTAGAAGATGTAGGAATATAACATTCATTCTTTCTCATAGGGATCACATTCTCAAAAAAATCTCCAATTATATATTCACATATAATATTATCACTCATAGGGATGGCAATTTTTCCCGCGGGTTCGGGGCCCCGTCGGGGATTTCCCGTTCGGGTTCGGGTTCGGGGAGGAAATTCGGGGATCGAGTTCGGGTTTGGGGATTCTTAACGGGGATTTTTTCGGGGACGGGGCGGGGACGGGTTTGGGGTCCCCATCCCTGAACCCGCCCCGAAATTTTTTTATATATATTTTTATATAATTATATATATATATATGATATATATAATTTTTTTATAGAATATAAATTAAAAATATAATATAATAAAATAGTTTGAGGATCAGGGATGGGATCGGAAATCGGGTATAAAATCGGGTTTTGGGGATCGGGTTGGATTTTAAGAACGGGGAATAAATCGGGGATGGAAAATTAATCGGGGATCGGGTCGGGGAATCCCCGGTAAAAAAAATAACGGGGATCGGGTCGGGTTCGGGGATTATTTTCCTTATCGGGTTCGGGGATGGGGATGGGGTCCCCGTCCCTGACCCGCCCCGTTGCCATCCCTAATCACTCAAGCATAGAAATCTACATGCAAAGCTGCTTTGAGCATGGCCAATGAATGTAAAATAAATTTTTTTGTCCGTGCATTAGTCATCCTAAAATTTTGTAAGCCAATATTAGTTATATGCCCCCCATAATTTTAAAATTTTCAAATTTGGCTAAAAGCCCTTTTCATAATTCATAGGATATTTTATCTAGCTTCTACTTAGGGACTTTGTTTGAGACATAACAAGAATACGACACAACTTCCCCCCATACTTAGTCAAATATACCAAAACTCAATAACATAACATTCACCATTTTTTATAATCCTATTTTATAATACCCCATGCTTGAACTATTGATTGTCCTCTAGCAACTAACACAATTAAGAGCGCATAAAAGAAGTGATAGTCAAGAATAGGATCCCTTTCTCAATAAATATTTTTCAAACACTTATATTGCACCAAATCAAATCAACGCATCAAAAACCCAAAATAATCAAAATATAATACACAGTTCTTGATAATATTTTTTGGTTGCACACTTAGGTAAAAGTGGAAATGTATTTTTGAATTACCAAGTCAAATTCATGCAAAGAGGAAGATGGAAGGATAACATGTTGTGTGGATTGTAGGCAACCATGACCTAAACTCATTTAAGACTTGAGTTTTAAATTGGCAGGTTCACTTTAGGCATTGGGACGCTCCCCTCATGTGTTTATTTATGTGAATCAATTTTGAGGTTTCACTCAAGTCCTCGTGCTGATGAACATGATCACTCATATGCTTGCAATGCGTCTCTATTCTCCACCACTATAAAGACTTAGAAGACACTATAATCAAGATGTCTAATTAAGGTTATAATGGGGCTAAAGGTAAGAATGTTAGGACATACTGTTTTAGAAAGTCGGGCTTAAAGTCTAGAACCATTGAGGTATGATCACTAATAGCTATACAAGACTCTTTCATCTTATTCAATATTTTTTTCTCTTTCATTTTTTCAATAGTCCCAACGTCTTCAACATAAAGGGAAAAAATAAATATCTGATTCTATTTTTTTAATCCTACATAACCATTCATCTTTTTACACCTCCCCTATACTTAAGATACACCATACTCATACCTTTTTTCTCATTTCACGCATCATCCCACTAGCTCTAGACTAAGGTAGGGGTACACGAATAAAGGTTACAAGTGTGATTAGACAAAAAAAAAGGCTAAAAACTCAAAGGGGTTAGCAAAAGATAAAACATTAAGGTTAGGTAATTTGGCTAATGTATGTTTTATAAGAAAAGAAAATGTGTGCCTCTATCATCTTAATGCATATCATAAGTCATATGTAATTTTGAAAGAATAATTGCAAGTTATAGTTTCACAAGCCAAGGTAGGACATCATATACAAGAAAAATATTGAGACTACTTTTTAATGAATCAATCTTTTAGAGTCAAAATCTCACAAGTTCCAAACAAAAGTGTCAGTTATAATCCTTTAAAACATAGAAAAGTCACTACATTAGTATTTTTGCAATGAACCACAAAAAATTCTCAATGCATGTATGACCCTAAAATTCACTAACATAGTCACAATCATCCCATAATAATACAACCAAAATATTTAAACTCAAAAATCAAAATCATTTTCAAGAAAATTTTAAGGGGCCTCAACAAGTCAAGTGAACTTCCTACAACCTCATGTTAAAAGTCTTCTATTATCATCAATGGAAGATCATTTCCCATCCCTTTTTTTTTCAAATTTCAAAATTTTCAATAAAAAATATATTTTTTTAATTCAAATTTTTTTTAAAGAAACATAATAAATGCATAATTATAAACATAATGCAAGAAAACAAGCAAAGCAAAATTTATCCCTACAACATCTTCCCCGTGCTTATAATTCACTTTGTCTCCAATGTGTTGACAAGGTAAAAGGGAAGAGAGAAACTATAGTCCATGTTTACTCGGTAGGTGGTGGTGCATCAGCAGTTGAACTTCCCTCATTAGCTTTGTATTACTTTGGAGCCATGAGTATTCGCAATTATTGTTAGGAAATCAAAAGACTCAATTTTTTTCAAAATGGAGATTAAATCTTGGAGACGGGTTTTCTTTAATTAATTCTTAAATCCTAAAATCTCCTAACACTTCAACACTTAGATTTTTTTATTCATTTCTCTCCTTCCTTTGTTGTTATTCTTTGGAACCCACATCATCCTCTTTGAGACTTCATCACCTATACCAATATAAACACAATAATATCTGTGAGTTAGTATGAGCTATGAGAATTAAAAGTGAAAACAAAAACTTAGCTAAATGAAAGCATAAACTTAGGTTGTCTCCCAAGAATTGCTTGTTCAATTTTTTTAGCTTGACTCCATCCTCACTAAGCAATGGAAACTAGAGGGATAATGGTATTAAGATTTGGAACACCACCATCATCAGAAAACTATAATCATTAGTTAATAGCTTCAAATAATGGTATAAAAGATACATAATATATCCCACATAACACTCTTACATACAAACATGCCTATTATTCCAATATTTATATCTCTTTATAGACCTTGAAAGTTTTGTAGGCATGTAGCCTCAACTCATCAAGTTCATAAAAAAATGTATAACATATGACTAGTCGATGTTATCTAAAATTTTTAAGAAATTTACCCATTACAGTTACATTTAGATTAACACTCACAACCATAAGATATATAGCATTAGGATCATAAAACTCGTACTTGAGGATTGAAGAGGGAGGCTCAAGTTCTACATGGTAAAAATTTTCTCCCTAAAAAAGAGGGGTCTCAATATTATACTCCAACTTATTCCTTTTGGAGGTTGAGGTGAGAACATTCTTGCTACATGTGGTTCACTCAAATAATTTATTAGAGGCTCTTCCTTCACAGAGTGAGCTACTTCATCAATCCTACAACATGGATTATCAAGAGGAGGATATTTATTAGAACTAGGTCAATCAAATTCAACCCTCAATAAGCGATTATCCAACTTTTTTTCTTGTAAACATTTAGGAAATAGAATATGGGGCTGGTAGGATTTTACCTTAATAATATAACTCTCACTAACTGTGGGTTCCATACTTACCTCCTCATGAAGTTGGGTTGCTAGATTGGGTTGTTCATCACTTGTATTCTCCTTATCATCCTTCTCCAAGAAATCATATGGTAAATCGAAAATTTCCTTGCCACTACAGACTGTTATTGTCATTGATCCTTCTTTATTTTTCTCAGTATCAATAGGCAAGGTCTCTTGATTCTTCATCCATGCTTTGTGATTTTAAATACTAGCCTCATTTGCATTTATCGCCTTGATTAACAATTCCTCCAAGCTAGGCTTTGTATTTTGAGGTGGAGATAGAACTTTGTAACATAGGGGTGGGTGGCTCACTTGATACCGATTTGGAATAAAATTATGATCCCTTCATGAAAAGTTAGGATTAGTGCACCATTCTGAGTTGTAGGTGTCCAATTAGGGATTAGTTTGCCTACCAAAAATACTCACACAATTAGTTTGTTCATATAATTGGTGAAATGGATTACCTACTTGACAATCTATACTATCATGCCATCCTCCACATAAAAAATAGCTTATAGCCTGGACCTACATAATACCAGTACTCAAATTATTAATATTTTGACAAAAAGCAACTATCTAAGAGTAAGGAGAAGTCATAATTATTGGCATCTGATTCCTTTATTAGGAGCACCTGCAAGCCACTAGAAGCAAGATTAGATGAATATAAAAAAATAAAAAGAAGAAAATAAAAAAAATGTCTAAAGCAAAGAATATCTCTCGGATCCTGAGGTTACTTGTTGCTTAGTCCTAGACAACGATACCAAAAACTTGATGACTTCTAACTGTAAGTGCACTGTGTTGAAGTAGCATGCAAGGTTAATCCCATAGGTACTAGGAAGTGAGCAATAGGATGGTGAACAAATCTCTTATATCTAAACTAATGATAAGGGGTGAATGATGTCTAATTATAAATAAAAAGAAAATATGAAAACAAAACCCAATGATAAGATAAGAATAACGGAAATATAGTAAAAGAAAAGGCAAAGGTTCCGACCAATCCTCTTAACTCCAATGTGATCGAATATTAACCCCAATTCCTAAATCAAAACACATTTTCATGACTGCCAACTAAAATATGTAGTGTAATTCTCTCTCAAGCTTCTACACCCTCTTGTAAATTAAGACTCGTCTATCTTTAGTATAAATGCAACAATAGGCAGTGCATTATTATATATCATATTCTATTTTTTTAACTGTAGAGGCCTACCAACATCTCTAAACTTTGTGGTTTAATCCCTAGTTGTGTTAATGTAGCCCACTCTGACTCATCTCTTGAATATTGTTGGGTTTCTATAAATAATAATGGAAGAAGCGATCAATTTCTCTATTATATGATGAATTCATATTTTGACATATTGTATATCCTTTTAATATTAGTTTTTTGTATTTTATTTGATAATATATGTGAATAATTATGATTTTGTGATTAAGTAATAATAATCTTATTGTAACACCCCCAAATTTACACAATTTTTTTATAAAAAAAAAATCATACTTATAATTTAAAACCGTAAATTCTGGGGATGTTACCGCCACACTTAGTACCAGACCGGTTTACTCCTACCGTTCCAATACTAAGTGCTAAGGCTAAGAAACAACTCATAATATTAATAATAGTTCAAATTCATAAATACGTGAATTAGGTACGCATAAGTTTTTATTCAATCCAAAATACGAGGGTAGTTTTTCAGGGAAAAGAAATAACTATAATCATAAAATTGTTTATGAAGCGTTCAACATAATTAAAAGAAATCGGGAATAAAATCTCGATGGAAAATAGGACACGCCACTCCGAAAATGATTCGGCCTAATCATCACTCAGCCCCATTCGATGTCCCATAGACATCAATCGCGTCAAAGTAAACATCTCCTACCTGCAGCAAGTCAGATGGGCCTTCTACTCGTGGGAATGAGCAGCACCCATGAAAGGGATGATCAGTACGCTACGTACTGAGTAAGGTAACCGAGCACTAATGCCAACACATAAGCACATAATCCATGCGGAATAATAATAATAATAATAATAATAGGGCATAATCACAAAGTGAACGATTAGATGAAAATGCCAATATCTAATATAGCTCAGATTATTTATTTTATCAAGCCTTTATCAAATTCATTTCCACACCATATTTTTTATCATGTCCATATGAGTACGGGAACCCCACTATTGTTGCCGGTGGATCGGTCTCCAGGGCACTTTTGGCTCCTGGCCACTATTCTAGCCGGTGGATTGGTCACTAGGGTAACATACCCTACCACTATTATGCCAGTGGATCGGTCTGGCCCCTTCTCGCACGGTGTTCCACTGTAAGTAATTAGTGTCTTCAAACATCTTAACAACATATATAGTTTGATTCGTTGAGCTCGAGATCCCCCACTATTTTAGCTGGTGGATCGGTTACTAGGGTAACATACCCTACCACTATTATGCCGGTGGATCGGTCTCCAGGCTACAGTAGTACCTGGCCACTATTATGCCGGTGGATCGGTCTGAGCTCGGATCAACATCTTCCACTTTACGTATTTAATATTTTAAGTATCTTATTTAGATGTTCATTTCCAGACATGCAAATCAATCCCTTACCATGCTTACTCCTCGACTCAGGTTAACCACTTCAACCCTAGATAACTATCCCACCATAGTTAACCATGACATACCCTAACACCCATGCGACCCTAACTCCCATGCAAACCCTAACTCTGCGAAGACCGCACTCCCATGCAAACCCTAGCTCTCATGCAAACCCTAACTTCACGTAGACCACACTTCCATGCAACCCTAACTCCCATACAAACCCTAGCTTCACATAAACCACACTTCCATGCATCCCTAACTCCCATGCAAACCTTAGCTCCACGTACCACACTTCCATGCAACTCTAACTCCCATGCAAACCCTAGCTCCACGTACCATACTTCCATACAACCTTAATACCGCCACGTGAAACCCTAACAATATGCAATATCATTACCATCATGCAAAACCCTAACACCGTGCAATATTAACGCCATCATGTAAAACCCTAACACCATGCACAATTAATACCCCCAACATTATTTTGCAACCCTATCATGCATGTCTTAAGGCCACATTACATATCATCATATACAACTAAAACACATGCCATATAACAACCCAAGATCATACACGAACTCCACATCATATCATATATGACATAATTAATAATGATAACATAGAATACATGGCATATGAAGCACATAATGCATATAAACACACAAATGGCCTTAGTAACACCCTTACCTAATAGGTCACCGGTCTTGATGCACACTCCTATTCCACCTGAGGACTTTGACTGGGCTCACTTATTATGGGGGAAAATACTAGAATTAGCTTCCCTCCTAATATACTATTAGCTTCTAACTTATCCTAAGTCTTGGTTCTTAATTAACTACACCCAATACTACTAAAATACTCATAAAATACTATTGTAATTTAAGGTAAAAAGGTGATATAAGGGTTTCTACCCTTTACCAAAATAAAGTTAGTAAAGGCAATAATAATAATAATTTTAATAATAACAAACTATTACTAATAATAGTAATATTAATATAAATCTTAATAATAATAATAATCAAAGCCATAGAAATTACAAGGTGGGTTTTCGACCCTACCCCTAAATAATAAAATACCATTCAATAATAAAAATAACATATATTATTTATAATAATATTAAAATAATAAAGATAATGATAATAACATTATTATTATTAATAAAAATAGTAATAATAATACTTTAAAGCATAGGTGCAAATGATAACAAAATAATAAGGTCTCTGCCCTTCCAGAATAATTAAAGATAATAATAAAAATAATTATACTAATAATAATAATAATAATAATAATAATGAGAATGATAATAAAACATATAATAATTCAAATAATACCTAAACTTCGAAACTAATAACCCTAATTATTTTATTCCTACTCTCTACCCTACAAAGAAAATTTAGCATTAATATTCCATCTAATAATAATAACAATAATAATAATAATCGAATAACCATAAAAATTTGAATAAAAACAGAATAAATGAAAATAAATATAAAGGAAGGTCTTAGAAGGTCTAGGATTTCACCTTGAGTTGGCAGGGATGGGCGGCACCGGCGGTGGTGCACGGCGGTGGCCGGAAAAAGAGTTTAAGAGGGAAAAAGATGAAGAAAAGAGGGAAGGAGAAGGGGAAATGAGAAAATAAAGCTATGGTTCGGTGGAGGAGAATTAGAGGGAGTTTTTGGGTGGTGTAGAGGACAATAGAAGTGGTAGTAGTGGTGGCAGACGACGGCTTAAAGGTTGTGGGGTACAGATTTTTGCGAGATGGGCAGGAGATTTCACACGGCTTTGACAGCTCGTGCGAGATGAATCGAGGGATTTGGAGGGCTTAGTTAGCTAGAGGGAATTGCAAGGAAGAATTTGGGATGAGGCGGTGGCGCTGAGGTTGGCTATCGGAGGCTGAAGATGCGTCTGAAGTCGCGGTGGCGGGCTGTTCTCACTTAGGGTTTTGGGAAAGAAGAAGTTTCAAAACATCCACAACTAGGCTATTTATAGAGTTTATATGGGTTACTAGGGTTTTGGAGGTCGGCAGGATGGTATTGGATGCTAGGGTTTGGGTGGCCGGTGGCAGAAATTGGCCGGCGATTGTTTGGGTCGGGGTCAAAATTTCACGAAGCAAAAGAGAGGGAACGAGCAAGATTTGAGGATAATCGATCATGCTAAGCTAATGTGCGAGTCAAGAGAGAGAAAAAGAGGGGTGAATCGGCCGGTCAAAGTCCTCGTGGCTGGCGCCGCCATTTTCGGGGGCGAAAGTTGCAGGCTGCGTCGATGGAGGAGAAGTGAGGAAGAAGGAAGGAGGGGGGTGAACCAGTCGGACAGGAAGGAAAAGAAAAGGGAGAAAATCGGGCCGGTCAGCGCCGGTTAATTTTGTCATTAAATGAGACGCAGCGTCTCAAGCGGAAACGAGTCAAAACGCAGCGTTGGGATACTGCATGAATGAGGCAACGACGCTGGGTCGTGGAGGAAGGAGAAGGAGAGGTGGGTTGGGCCGCGTCAGGCCCAACTGGCAGGAGAAAAGAAAAAGAAAGAAAGAAAAGAAAGAAAAAGGAGGAAAGAAAAAGAAAAAGGAAAAGGGGGAAAGGAAAATTTAAGGTTTTGGGTTTAAATAAATTAATTTGAATAATTTAGGTATATAAAATAAAACATTTATTTAAAATAATATTAAATTTTCTTTTTAGGCTAATTTAGGATTTTTTAAATATTTTTCCTAAATTCCTTTTTAATTAACAAAAAGCCCAGTTTTTCCTTTATAAAAATATTCATAAGTTCCTATTAATTTTCCCAAAATAAATTCCTCTTATTCCAAATAAAAAAATTAAATTAAATTCCCAATAAATCCTTATTTAATAATATATCTTAAAATAAATAGTTCTGGGGTATTTCACTTATTAATTTTATTATTTGAGGTAAAATGATATAAATTAAATAAATTCTAAGTATAAGATTATTTATTAACTTTTCTAATTTTATTTTGTAGGTAAGGTAAAAAAAATAACGTTTAGGTCCTTTGGACCAAAGGTCTAAAACAAGAGCCAAAAAATAACCTAGCATAAGCGGCGGAAAAAATTATAAAAAGAATATAGTGGTTGTAGTAGAGAAAGGGGATATGACACAAGAAGGAAAAAGAAAAGAAAAGGAAGGCTAACAAGAGAGAGAAGTAAGGAGGGCGATAGAAGAAAGATAAAGAAAAAAATACTACTGTCAAAGCAAAAGAGATAAGGACGAGGGTAGAAAAGTAGCATTCAGTCACAAGAAGTGACACATAAAAAAATAAGAAGAAGAAAATGGGACATCGAAACCATCAGAAGGGAGAGCAAAAAAAATAGCAACAAAAAAAATCAAGGAGGAAACTAAGCAAAGTAAAAAGGAGCACTCAACACAAATCAGAGGGGATCCATCGAAAAAAAAAGAAAGAAAAAAAAAGTAGGTGCAGAAGAAAGGCACGAAAAGAAAGGTATAGGAGAGCTAGTAAGGAGACCCGGTAGAGGGAGGCACAGGAAGAGAGGCAAAGAGGAGTAAAAACAAAAGCTAGTCATCAGAGAAAAAAAAAGAAGAAGATTGGGCAGTAGTTGAGGAAAATGAAGATGGAAAAAAGAAGAAGGTAGCAACACAAAATTTTAAGCAAGCTAGGAGAGAGAAAAAATAGATAAAAGAGAACTTGAAAATTTATTTAAGATGAAATTAATCAATTCTTCATCTGAATAAATTTTTAAACTTTCATCCATAATTAATTTTGGTTATTTCTTTCTCTACTTCTTATACATATTTTTAATATATATTTTTGTGTAATTAATTTGAAAATTATGACTAGATAATTATTTATTACTGAGGAATAGATTGAAATCCTAGATTATTGTTTGAGATATGATATTTTTTTTTATTTCATGATATTGTTCTTTAACTCTATTTTAATTGCTACCTTATATATATATATATATATATATATATGATTCTATCAAGAATGATTTATATGGTGCATGTCTTGTTCTAGTTTCCTCATAGTGATAGTATGTAGGTTATTTGCCTACTAGGTGGCCATATAAATATGCTATAATATATATTTATAAATTGTAGTCAATTTAGATAACAATTCAACGAATAGTTTTGTAATTCTAACTCAAGTAGTGAAATGTTTAGATACGTGCGGGTTAAAAGAGAGAAATTGTACTAGTTTGGGTACTTATACTCACATCCTTCCACTTGTACTTAATGCATTAAATCTGGTTAAATATAGGAGCTGCTTGTTGTTACTATACTACTAGTATTTAATAGGATTTAATATTGGCATTTTATCATATTAATTATTTTAGGGAAGTAATATAAGGTATATGGACTTGATTTTGGCTTACAAATTGGTTAGTATCCTTCTCATGATTAAAATATAACTTAGAAATTATTATCATATTTTGACCTAATACAGTGGTGGATTTTGATTTCCCTAGCACGTTTATCATATTTGTGGTTATCCATTATTTTTATTATTTTATTTTATTTATTTTATTTTATTTTATTTTTAAATCCCATTAGTGTTTTTCTTATTATTTATTTGTGTGTGATTTAGAGTTTTTATTTATTAATTTATTTTCATTATTAGTGAGCTAGTGAAATAGAGGTGGGACCTCTCAATCCTTGGTATAGAACAATATTCTTATTTACCAATGCTACAGTTGACTATAAAAGGGTTTAAATTTTGTGTTGGCTACGACCACACCATTATACTAATTAAAGTATTGAGACAATACATATGACAATGAATTAGATTGGGTAGGGTTCAGATTCTCAGCACAGCTGGATCAAGGGATTTTCCTTCACCTTAGCACAAATCAATTAGCTAATCATGGTTTTCATTAAGCACCACATTTTAAACAAAGAGAATTGCATCAATTGGAAAGAAATAAAATACAATACCCTCTTTTTCAATATGAGAAAATCACTCTTCAATCCGTCCAGTTGGAAACAAGAAATAAAGATCAAGAGATGAGAAATTGTGGATGGATTAGGGGTCGAATTGGATTGGGTGATGCCAAGCAAAGAACCCTAGATCTCTCTTTATTACTCCCAAAATCGATGATAGATAAAATTTATAGACTATTTTTCGGTGTAAAAATGTCATTTATTCCTCATTAATTTTATCATATTTAATCTTTTCTTGAGTTCTTCTCTTTTGAATAGATTTTGTAGGAAAATATAAAAATGAATAAATTCAAAGGAGAAATTGATGGAAAAAGGAAATCAAGCAAAGAACACATCAAGAAACATTGAATTAAGAGAAGAAAAGTTGGAAATGAAGAAAAGGCACTAAGGGAAGTTTGTGCTGAAATTTTAATGGAAGAAGGGAAAAGGGGCAAAGAACATGGTACCTCCCGTGTTTCCACCAGAAAAAAAAAATCTTAGTTTTTTAGAATCCAAAAATTGGCAGAGAACTCAAAGAAAAACACAAAGGTCCCATGTTTCCCAAAACACGGACCGTGTTTTTCTTAACTTTTGTAACCGCTCACACGACCTTTTTTCTGATATATTTTCTAACAATTATAGGTTCGGGGATCATTTTTTTCAGATTCGAAAAAGAAGTTGAATGCTCTCTCTTTCTCTATTCCCTTTAGAACATATATTTACTTCACAATTCCAACTTTCTTTGTCTTTCTCGTATTCTATTGAACAATTGACGGTATGCAATTCAAGTGATAAGTTCTTCTCCATTCCTTTCTCAATTGCAAGTTCTGTATTTTAATTGAATGCAAGTAAAGTTTCTTTAATTTTATTTTTATTCCTTTTGCTTTTAGTGTGAAATCATTACTTATTTATTAGAAATTATTTATTATAATTATAAATTATTGCATTTAATGGAGTGATCTTACAATTATGCAGATAGTAGAGTAAATAATATAGGGTAGGATGATTTAAGGATGAAATTAGGTTTCGAATACAACAACATAATTTGAAATTATGATTCTAAGTGAAATTTAATTGAATTAATGGATGAAATTAAATGATCTTGTATCATAGATTAAGAATTAAAACTAATTAGATTGATCACCTATTTAGCTTAGATTTTAATCTCTGCTAGGACAATTTAATTAATACGTAATTGTTAATTAACGTGTCTAGAGTAGCAAAAAGGTTAATTCTTAATCTTGTCCACTAATTCGTACAATTGCATAATCCGAGCTTATATGGTTATAGTTGTAGTTGACTGCTTACCATTCGTAATGCTGTCATTAATTGAATCTAGTGTTCGTAACCTAGGTTATTAATTGGTTAGTTGATAAATTGAGAGCTTATTTAATTTATTAAAATGAAGAGAAAGTAAAGAGATGAATTATTATGAATCTATAGAGGTCAACATTAAATCATTTAGAATCACTCTTTTTCCATGAGTATTTGATACCTTAATTCCATAATCAATTCATTCCTATCCTCATTCATCGATTAATGAATAAAGTGTCCCATAATATAGAATTAGTGATAGAAGTAATGAGATTGTATAACTAGGGTTCTAACATCAATTACAAAATTATTGATTAAATACTATTCCTCGTGGGTTAGGCTCCTTCTTGCTATTTACTACGTATTTGGAAATTAGAATTTATTTATTAATTTGTTGTGCATACAACAATGCATCAAATTTTTGGCGTCGTTGTCGGGGAATGGCAATTGTAATCTTTAGTTTTGTTTTCGGTGTTGTTTCTTATTTTTGCTTTCAATAACTTCTCCAAGTTTACTTATCTATTATTTAATTATGTATAATCCTCAGACACTCATATTTGAGGTTGTTCGCAATTGAGCATCAAGGACAAATCATCCTGCCAATAGATCCAAATTCTTCCTCTCCTATTATAAATTGAACAAGAAAGAGATTGGAATACGCTCGTCATATTCCATTACCTTCTGAAGGAAGTTCCACGGATTTGGAAGAATACCACATAGAGGATTTGTTTAATTCACCTTGTCACATTGATCCACCTATGGCAGATCGAACCCTCAAGGAGCTAGCCGCTCCTGTATTCAACCTTAATCTTTTATGCATTAATTATCTTGCTGAAAATGATACTTGTGAGATCAAACCTAGTTTGATACGTGCTTTACCTATTTTTTTAGGATTCAAAAACAAAAATTCCATGAGCTTAGGTTGTTTCGCTGATCCCAACAAATTTCTTAAGGAATTCCATATAGCATGTTCTGGTATGAAACCGAATGGAGTAAGTGTAGAACAACTTAAACTCAAATATTTTTCTTTTGCGTTGGCTGATACTGCAAAAGAATGGTTATATGACTTACCAGCGGGATCTGTGAATACTTGGACTAATATGCAAAAGGTTTTCCTTGAAAAATATTTTCCTTTATCTAGAGCAACTAACATAAGAAAAGAAATTTGTGGTATTAGGTAAGATGGAGGAGAATCATTGCATGAATATTGGGAACCTTTCAAGAAGTTATGCGATAATTCCCCTAATAATCAAATTAGGGAGCAATTATTAATACAATACTTCTATGAAGGATTATTTCCTATGGATTGTAATATGATAGATGCTACTAGTGTTGGTGCGTTGGTTGATAAAACCCCTACCAAGGCTAAAAGATGAATTGCTAACATGGCATCTAACTCTCAATATTGTAGTAGGGGTAGTACTTCTATGTCTCAACATGTAAAAGAAGCTAGTATTGCTGAATTGAAAACACAAGTGTCAAATTTGACAGTGCTTGTAGAGAGAGTTGTGGGTGAAAAAATTCCTGCAAAGGTATGTGGAATTTGTTCTTTCATTGGGCACCCTACTGATATTTGTCCTACTTTGCTGGAAGAACAACAAGTGATTGCCATTGGAGGACAACAAATACCAAAGAGAAATGATCCATATGCTCCAACATACAATCCAGGATGGAAGGATCATCTAAATCTAAGGTATGGAAACAATCAACAAGGTAGTAATTCATATTTCCGACCACAAGTTTATCAAAAACAACAAGGATCAAATCCACCTCCTAGATTCTTTCAAGTTCCACCAAATCATCAAAGACCACCATTTCAACCAATACCTACACCACAAGCTCAACAACAATCAGGAGGAATGCCTTTGGAAGATTTGGTGGAATATTTAGCTACCAATACATTGCAGTTTCAACAAGAAACTAGAAATGGTATCAAGAATTTGGAAAATCAAGTGAGTCAATTGGAATATTCCCTTGGGAAATTACAAGCACAGTGATCCTCAAAATTCCCAAGTCAGACAGAAATGAATCTTAAGGAAAATGCTAATGCTATCACAACTCGAAGTGGGAAACAATTGACAGGTCTAAAGTAAGCGAGTGAATAGGAAGAAATAAGCAAAGAAGAAGATGAGACGGTTGTTAAAGAATAAAAGATTGAAAATTCTCAAAAGGTAACTAAAGGTAAGCCTTCCATTTCTATTAAAATTTATGCTCCTTTTCCTATCAGGTTGGCAAGAAACACGAAGGTGAATTATGACAAGGAAATATTTGACATATTTAGAAAGGTGGAAGTTAATCTCCCTCTCATTGATGTAATTAAACAAGTGCCAAAGTATGTAAAATTCCTTAAGGATTTATGTACTAACAAAAGGAAACTAAAGGTAGATTAAAAGGTAAGTGTGGGAGAAAATGTATCAACAATTTTACAAAGGAAGCTTCCACCGAAATGCAAGGATCTAGGTATTTTTACTGTCCTTTTCAAGATTAGAAACACGAGATATATAAAATATATGCTTGATTTAAGTATATCAATCAACGTCATGCCTTTGTCTATTTTTAATGCCCTAAGTCTAGGTCCTTTAAAGGAAACTCATGTTATTATTCAATTGGCTGATAGATCTAACATATATCCTGAAGGGGTAATTGAAGATGACTTAGTTCAGGTGAACAAATTAGTTTTCCCTACTGATTTTTATGTGTTAGATATGTAGGATAATGGTTCATCTAATCCTTCTCCTATATTTTTAGGTAGACCATTCTTGAAAACTTCAAAAACAAAAATTGATCTACATGATGGAGTTTGATCGTGGAATTTGATGGTGAAGTCATAAGGCTTAACATATATGACTCCATGCGATACCCTACAGATGGTGAACCGGTATCTATGATTGATGATTTAACTGAAAAGGTTGACAAATTATCATATGCATATCCTTTAGAAGTAACCTTAACTCAATTCATAGAAACTGAAGTTTTGGAAGAACTGAATGAGATGTTTGATATTGAAGAAGACATCAAAGAGGCAGTAGCTGCTTTAGGAGCATGTCCTAGTAGAATCGAACCATTTGTGGATTTACCATTGAAATTGGATAGACCTTTACCTTCCATAGAGCAAGCACCAGAAGTGGAGTTGAAACCTTTACCTAACCATCTTAAGTATGCATTATTAGGAGAAAAAAAATACCCTTCCCGTTATCATCTATAGTGACCTAAAACCTAAACAAGAAGAAAAACTTGTTAATGTTTTGAAGAAGAATAAATCTGCTTTGGGATGGACGGTTGCTGACATTAAGGGTATTATTCCTTCAGTATGTATGCATTGGATTTTAATGGAAGCTAATGTTAAGCCAAGTAGACAAGTACAACGTAGGCTAAATCCGATCATGATGGAGGTAGTGAAGAAAGAGGTGTTAAAATTATTATCTGTGGGAGTCATTTATCCAATCTCTGATAGTAGTTGGGTTAGTCCTCTTCAAGTCGTACCTAAGAAAACAGAAATCACTGTAGTGGAAAATGATAAGGGAGAAATGGTTCCTACTAGAGTTCAAAATGGTTGGAGGATATGTGTAGATTATAGGAATTTGAACTCCATGACTAGGAAATATCATTTTCCTCTACCATTTATGGATCAAATGTTAGAGAGGCTAGCGAGCAATGCTAATTATTGTTTTCTTGATGGATATTCTGGATATGTGCAGGTTCCCATAGCTCCAAAAGATCAAAAGAAGATCACATTTATATGTCCTTATGTTATGTTTTCATATCGTCGAATGTCATTTGGGTTATGCAATGCCCCTGCATCATTCTAAAGATGTATGGTAAGCATATTTTCCGAATATTTGGAGAAAATTATCGAGGTATTAATGGATGATTTTAGTATTCATGGGAATACTTTTGATGAATGCCTAGGTAATTTAACTCTCATCTTGAAAAGATATCTTGAAACAAATCTTGTACTAAATTCTGAAAAATGCCATTTTATGGCTCAACAAGGAATAGTTTTGGGACATGTCATTTTAGCTAAAGGAATTGAAGTAGATAAGGCAAAAATCAATCTTATAGCAACATTACCTTATCCGTCAACTGTTAATGATGTGTGTTCATTCTTGGGACATGCTGGATTTTATCGCCGATTCATTAAGGATTTTTCTAAAATAGACCAACCTCTGTGGAAGCTTCTTAAAAAATTAATGGAGTTTTAGTTTGATGATGCATGCAAGAAAGCATTTGAACATCTGAAGGAAAATTTGATTAGTGCACCCATACTTCAACCACCCGATTGGCATTTTTCCTTTGAATTAATGTGTGATGCATCTAACTATGTTGTTGGTGCAGTGTTAGGTCAAAGGATTGGGAAAGATCTAATGTGATATACTATGCCTCATGAACTTTGAATGAAGCTCAACTTAATTACACAACCATTGAGAATGAGCTTCTCACTATTGTCTTTACTTTGGATAAATTTTATTCTTATCTTTTAGGCACTGATATTATTGTTTATTTTGACCATGCAGCTTTGAAATATCTGTTAGCAAAGAAGGAAGCAAAACCAAGATTGATCAAATGGATACTTCTACTCCAAGAATTTAATCTATGCATCAAAGATAATAAAAAAAAGGATCAGAAAATAGAGTAGCAGATCATCTAAGTAGATTAATCAAAGAGGTTGAAGTTGAGGCACCCATCAATGAAGCATTTCCGGACGAACAACTTCATGTGATTGGAAATGAGATACCATAGTATGGTGACATGGTAAATTTTTTGGCCACAAAGGTATTTCCTTCATATTTTAGTAAAGCACAAAAAGATAGATTTAAAAGTCAAGCAAAATATTTTGTATGGGATGATCCATATTTTTGGAAACAATGTGTTGATCAAATCATTAGAAGGTGTATCCCTAATAGTGAAATTCTTTCTATCTTAACATTTTTTCATAACTATGCTTGTGGGGTTGATTTTGGTCCTAAAAGAATAGCTCATAACATTTTCAAAAGTGGATTTTACTGGCCTATCCTGTTTAAGGATGCTCATGAATTGTGCAAAACATGTGAAAATTGTCAAAAGACTAGAGGCTTAGGTCCTAGAAATGAAATGCCACAGACTCCTATCAACGCATGTGAAATTTTTGATGTTTCAGGTATGGATTTCATGGGTCATTTTCCATCATCCTTTGGTTTCAAATATATTCTCGTTGCTGTAGATTATGTGTCAAAATGGGTGGAGGCAAACGCCACCGGTACTGACGAAGCTAAAGTTGTTGCAGATTTTCTTTGAACTAACATTTTTACAAGGTTTGGCTTTCCAAAGGCTATAATAAACGACAAAGGTTCACACTTCTGTAATAGAACGATAGAATCATTGTTAAAGAAATATCATGTGACATATCAAATCTCCATGGCATATTATCCACAAACAAACGGTCAAGTAGAAATATCTAATCAAGAAATCAAATCAATTCTGGAAAAGATGGTGAAACCAACAAGGAAGGATTGGAGATTACACCTCAATGATGCTCTCTGGGCCTATCGCACAGCATTCAAAACTCCAATTAGTATGTCACCATATCGTTTGGTCTATGGTAAGCCTTGTCATCTCTCGGTCGAATTGGAACATAAAGCTTTTTGGGTTGTAAAGAAATATAACATGGAGTCAAATGAAATTAGAAGGCATAGAAAGCTTCAATTACAAGAACTTGAGGAAATAAGAAATGATTCTTTTCAAACTGCATTGCGATATAAAGATCGAACTAAGGCAGTTCATGATAAGTTCATTCTCGTTTAAAGCTGTTTTTAGGAAAATTAAGGTCAAGATGGATTAGCTCGTTTATTGTAACTAATGTGTTTCCTAATTGTGCAGTAGAGATAAAAAGTGAGAAAACAGGAAAAATGTGGAAAGTGAATAGACACCGTCTCAAACCATTTTACGAAGGACACTATGTGAGAAACTTAGAAATGGTAGATCTTACCATTCCAAGTTATGAAGGCTGAAATAGTGGGATATTCCCACTTGAGAAATACCCAAGTGTTGTACATAAGTTTTTCTTATCTCACACTATATTTCTTTGTTATTCCTTTTTCTATAATTCATGTAGGATGTAGTTGTGTATGTTTGCTATTTTTATGTGTGTGTGTGTCAATGTGTATCATGTCAGTGTGTTTGTAAAAAAAAGTACACGGGGGGTCCCGTATTTTCCTGTCAAAAAATCCAACCAGTTTCAGCAAGTTTCCAAAATAACATAGGTGCCCCATATTGATACACCATGGACCGTATTTTTCTGTCAGTGAGTTTTGGCAAATTCCAGAAACTTTCAAAATAAACACGGGTGGTCCGTGTTTCCTAAACACAGTTCGTATTTGTCTGTCAGAATATTTTTACCGTGTAACAGAGAGTCTAAAAAGTAACATGGGGGTCCCATGTTTCATGAACATGGACCGTGTTTCTTGGAAAACATCCTACTACTACCCATGTTTTTAGAAATCATGGAATATAACCAACACTTTTTGATCAGCTCTCCGTCGAACGCGAAACAAACCATTTCTCTCTTTCTCAATCTTCCATTTTCTTCCAATAATCTTCCATACTCATACATCCTTACTTTCATTCTTCACCCATGCCACTTCTACGCCCCTCTTCTTTTCTCAAATATCCCTTTCATCACTCATCCTTAATCAATCTTCAAAAATCTGAACTTTAAACCCTAATTTCGGTTCTTGCTCAAATAATCCCGATCTCAAAAAATTATCTTAGGGATTTTGTTTAATTTGAATTTTTTGAACCTTACCGAGCTAGATTCTGCACTTTCATTCATAAAAAAAATCACACTCATAAGGTTTTTGCACTACATCAACCGAAATTGCCAAAATTGTTTGGTGTTGTAATCTTTATTACAATTGCAAGGCATATATGTTTGTGTGTTGAAAATTTGTAGTATAATACAACAAATATGTGTTTGTTTGTTGAATTTTGTTGCTAACTGCACTGCCCTATCAAAATATGTTGATTTGCTAAAAAATTTGTAGCATAAGCAATGCATATGTATCTGTGGGTTGCATTTGGTTACAGGTTGAAATACATTTTTGTAATAATATGGGTATGTGCCGAAATGATTCTTACAAGATGAGAATTCTATATCCTTGCTAATGGATGAAGTGCATATATGCTTATGAGTGTTGAATTTGAATGCCAATGACTTAGTGGCAAGAAAATTGCTGAACTTGAATGCCAAATATCACAATGTTTGTAACATTCAATTGATATTTGGCATTTTTGTTTAAGTGTTGGATTGGGTGATGCAAAAACTAAAGAAAAAATATATATATTATCTTACGCCCTACTATTCTTACTAATGCATGTGTATTTTGCAAGATATCGCTAATTATATTACATATATTTGGTTATCCGAGTAGATGGCACCCAAAAAGAAACACCGAACTGAGGGGGAATCTTCAAGACATCGGGCATCACCAACTCAACATCAGAACAGAAGAAACCGACCAAATGAGCTAGGTATTCTATTTATAACTTCGGAACAGCAACAAAGGTATGATTATTTATCCCAAGTTGCATTATTGGAACAAGGTATTTAGATGATGGTTATCTAAATACATTGGGAATACATGTGCAAGTAATGTAATTGTTGAGAAATGTGGGATTGCATAATTTTGTCTATTGTACAAATCATACATATAGGCGTTTAACATTAGAATTTCTCGGTACCTTTGAGTTATGTGCTAGCTCATCTTCAGAGGAACAAGGGCACATTTGTTTTCGTATCTTTAACGAAGATAGGCAAATGTCTTTGCATGAATTAGCACATATTTTTATGTTGCCTCCAGGGGAGATCGTATCATATACCCTTGGTTTAATGTGAATAATTTCTTTACTAAAATTGGTAATGTTTTCAATATGCCCACCCCCAGATACTTTTAGAACCTCATAAGCCAAAGCTTCAAGGATTTTTAATGTGGTCTTCAGATATTTACAAAGACTATTAGCTACCACCATTTTTGGGCGGGGGAATAGTACAAGAGTTGTTCGATCCATAGAGCGTTTCTTCATCAATGCTATGCTAGATCATAAACAACTTAACACTGCCTATTTTCTAGCTAAGTAATTATAAAGGGTAGGCAATTCTAAATAGGGTGATATTTTCATTGGTGGTTTAATTATCACTATTTGTCTAAGTATTGACATACCTCTCCCAGATGATATGCCCATAGAAGCCATGAGCACTTGAATAGATATTGAACATTGTCGTCTTACGCATCTTATTGAACGTAGGGGCAATGCATGGTATCTTTCATACCAGGGGCATGCTCATTTTCCCCTACCTAACCCTACCAGAATGAACCCTTTAAACCCAAAAAATTGGCAGCCAATCAATAATGAAGACACTCCCGCTCCTCTTGCGATTGAACATCCATTCCCTCCTCATGGTGAACTAGCACCACCACCTCACCCCTCATTCACAGGCCAGATCCTCTTCCTCTTCTACTTATGTTCCCGACTTGCACCTCTAATTTCAAACCCAATTTTACTCCCAATTAGATTCCATGTGCAGAAATCAAGATCAAATGATGAAAATGGTGAAATCTCTTTACGAGTTTCACCTCGGGAATAGGGACCCACCACCACATCCTTCATAAATCCTATTCCTAGTCTCTTTTTCTTGGGTTAGTTCATTGGGCGCAATGAACAAGCTAAGTAGGGGGATGCGCTTGTGATAATTTATCGAGTTAAGATAGTCTTTGTGTTGTGTGTGTGTGTGTGTGTGTGTATAGTTTATTTTATTTCTTTCTGTGGTTATTTTGGTTACATGGGTCTTTTCCTAAGTATGTGATCTTATGTTTGTGTTTGGTTCGTGTCGAAACAAGAAGTGTTAGATTTGATTTATCCATTCATGGAGTAAACAAAGTAATGGGATTAATCTTTTTACAAAGGATTTTTTTTTAAATCATCATAACTGTTTTGATCACCATCTTCCAAAACCTCAAAAATAGAAATTAAGACTGTGATAGTGGTGAAGGAAAGAAAGTTAGAATGGTTAGGAATCAATCCATGCATTGATTATGAATGAGATGAAATTAAATTCAAAAATTGGTGGATATAATATTCTGAGCGCTTGAGCCTAATCTTTGGATACATTTTTCATCCAAAATTTATTTTTCTTTTATGTGTGTTCTCTAGTGATATGTGAAACTAGAATTTGCAATTAATTCTCTTAAAGACTACATAGAACTTTAGAATATTTGAAAATGATGAAGGCACTCTTTTTTCTTTGTTAGTTACAAGACCAAAAATCTTACCTTAAAAATTATTATTCATTTGCATAAACCCTTTGAGCCTAAGCCTTATTCTATTGATTTAACCTTCATTAACAACTAATCTCTATATGAATTTTCCCTCCTTAATCTATGACTAGTGAAGCAACAGATTTTTTTTAAATAAAATAAGATAAAAAGTCTTTTATTCTTTATTTGGTTGAAGGGAAAGGTTATAAAAAAAGAGAGAGAGGATTGTGACTTAATCAAAAGAAATAAAATTGCTTCTCCAGTTAATAGAGTTAAGCTACAATCCCAAATTTATACCCTACCTTATAACCCTAGCTCCATTATAACCAAATTTAAGACATTTTGATTCTTATATACTTTAGTTCTTTTCAGCGGTGGTGAATTGAGAATAATGGCAAACATATGGCCGCTCATTATCATTTGGAGAAGTTTTGAGAGTAAACACATCATACCCTATATACATAAGAGTGATCGTTTTCACACACCGAAAGTAAGAATCTGCCAATTTAAATTTCATTAATCTTAATCTAACTTTGCATGGTGAGATACTAAATATATTAAGTATCGTTCCCTAACCACTTGAGCATTTGATAAGACTATTTATAGGGTGTGTTAGATGTGTGATCCAAAATACTCTCAACGTTGTGATTTTATGATTTATAAGTATTTTAAGTCCCAATACATTGTTAAACTCTGTGAATGAATAAATCCAATCTTACAATTCTTGTAATCCATAACTTATCTCACTTGAATTTCTTGATGTTGCTCATGTGCGTGATATGATGTTGCTTGAGGACAATCAATGATTTAAGTATGGGGGCATTTAACAGATAAAATTTATAGGTTATTTTCTTGTGTAAAAATGTTATTTATTCCTCATTAATTTTATCAGATTTAATATTTTCTCAATTTTTACTCTTTTGAATTTATTTTATAGGAAAAGATAAAAATGAAGAAATTCAAAGGAGAAATCGATGGAAAGAGGAAATCAAGCAAAGAATACATCAAGAAACATTGAAGTAAGGGAAGAAAAGTTGGAGCTGAAGAAAAGACACCAAGGGAAGTTTGTGCTAAAATTTTAATGGAAGAATGACGAAGGGGTAAAGAACACGGTACCCCCGTGTTTCCACCAGAAAATAAAATCTTAGTTTTTTAGAATCCAGAAATTAGCAGAGAACTCAAAGAAAAACACAAAGATCCCGTGTTTTTCTTAAATTTTGTAACCACTCACACGACCTTTTTTTATATATATTTTCTAACAATTATGGGTTCAGGGATCATATTTTCAGATTCGAAAAAGAAGTTGAATGCTCTCCTCTATTCCCTTTAGAACATACATGTACTTCACAATTCCAACTTTCTTTGTCTTTCTTGTATTCTATTGAACAATTAATGGTCTGCAATTCAAGTGATAAATTCCTCTCCATTCCTTTCTCAATTGCAAGTTCTGTATTTTAATTGAATGCAAGTAAAGTTTCTTCAATTGCATTTTTATTCCTTTTTGCTTTTAGTGTGAAATCATTACTTATTTATTAGAAATTATTTATTGTAATTATAAATTATTGCATTTAATGGCGTTGTCTTATAATTATGCAGATAGTAGAGTAAATAATATAGGGTAGGATGATTTGAGGATGAAATTATGTTTCGAATACAACAACATAATTTGAAATTATGATTCTAAATGAAATTTAATTGAATTAATGGATGGAATTAAATGATCTCGTATCACAGATTAAGAATTTAAACTAATTAAATTGATCGACTATTTAGTTTAGATTTTAATATCTACTAGGACAACATAATTAATACGTAATTGTTAATTAACATGTCTAGAGTAGCAAAAAGGTTAATTGTTGATCTTGTCCACTAATTCGTATAATTGCATAATCTGAGCTTATGTGATTATGGTTGTAGTTAACTGCTTTCCATTCGTAATGCTGTCATTAATTGAATCTAGTGTTCGTAAATTAGGTTATTAATTAGTTAGATGATAAATTGAGAGCTTATTCAATTTATTAAAATGAAGAGAAAGTAAAGAGATGAATTATTATAAATCTCTATAGGTCAACATTAAATAATTTAGAATCACTCTTTTTCCATGAGTATTTGATACCCTAATTCCATAATCAATTCATTCCTATCCTCATTCATCGATTAGTAAATAAAGTGTCCCATAATATAGAATTAGTGATAGAAATAATGAGATTGTATAACCAAGGTTCTAACATCAATTATAAAATTATTGATTAAATACCATTTATTGTGGGTTCGACTCCTTCTTGTCATTTACTACGTATTTGGAAATTAAAATTTATTTATCAAATTTTTTTTGCATACGACAGTGCATCAATTGTCGTGTTGGTTCTCTTCTTTCAAGACGGCGGAGAAATGTCCCTTTTGTCTCCTCTTACCCTAACTCTCTATCAAAATTGTGGTTAAATAACCATGGAATAGGTCCAATCATAGATCAACATGGGTCTACTCCTTCTCCAACTCAGTGGCTCTTTACAGCTTCATCAGTTTTCAGTATTTCACCCATAACTTATTCATTAGACCTTCGTTTGGGCTAATTTTGTATGCATTAGAAATATAACATGACAACTTTTATGATTATAATGTTTCCAAATTCAGATTTTACCAGGGTTGAATATGTCTATCTTTCCACCCTTTCACACTTTGAGTATTCATTCTTACTTTTCACTTAATCCAATTATTACATTTCAACTTCTAATCTATCCAGATGCCTATAAAATACAATCAAGAGTAGTAAACAAGAAGAATTTGACTCAAGTATGCATAATTCATCACATAATTAAATTAAATATTTTTATTAAAGCTCTAATTGACCAACATAAATCATATATATCAAGGGGTATAATGGGCACTTATCTCATGCACAATACCATGACTATCGTAAAAGTTATTTAGAAAATTAGTTCCATATTTACCATCACCATCAAACCTAAGCTCTTAATCTCATGATCTAACTAGTTTTCAACATCTATCTTATATTTTAAAAACATCTCTTCAATCTCATTTTTAGACCTAAAGAGGTAAACTGTGTTATACCTGAAATAATCATCTATAAAGATCACATAGCACCATTTCCCTCCTCTACTCACAACTTTCCTAGAGCCGACCAAGTCTGTCTGAATTAATTCTAGCAATTCAAATGATCTCTTAGTGACAAGATTAAAAGGCTTTTTAGCATACCTGGATTTCATACAAACATGACACTTCTCATAATTATTAGCTTCCAACACATAAAGTTCATACATTTTAGTTTATCAATGGAAGACACATTCACATTCCTTACTTACCATGCATAAAGACACCAATTCAACAATATAATTAAAAGTAGAAGCATTCTCATTAACTACAATAGTGTTCAAAGCAAAGAGACCATAAGTTAAGTAAAATTTTCTTACAAAGACTCCATTATTGGTCAACACTGCCTTATCAACCTCAAAAATAAGTTTCAGTTCAACCCTATTAAGTAAACTACCTGAAACTAGGTTCGTAGGGAAGGCACACACACAACATTACTCAAAGATAAATCTTTATCAAAGTGAGTTTTAGAAGAGCATTTTATTTACCCAAAACTCCAATAGTGACCAAGTTTCCCATGAACACATGCTCTCTCTCAACAATATTTTCAAACTAGTGGAAGGAATTTTTATTAGCACACAGATGTTTGGAAGCACCTACCCAAAACCTGATATGTGTTGTTGACTACGATATTTTCTTTCACCACCACAATAACTATAAGCTCTTTAATCTTAACAACATTAGCTTGTGTAGATGGAAGTGCAGTGGCCTTCTGAGTCTAGTTCTAGTTTTTTTGGTACTGCCTCTTGTAGCATTGATAAGCCTTGTGACTTATTTTCCCACAGATATAACAAGTCAACTTCTTCTTCTAAATATTGTCACATTTCTTAAAGTTAAAATGAATCTTTTATTGGACTTTCTTCTATTCTTCTTCCCCTTTCCTTTTGATCTTTTATTTTCAGCAAACTCAGTCCTATTAGTGATAACAAATCCAGAAGCATAAGATGTATTATTGTTTTTGTAACACCCCCAAATTTACTACTGAAAAATTTCTTTTAAATCAACAGATTTAGCGGAAGCGAAAGAATTAAAACCATAAACTTGGGAGTGTTACCGCCACACTTGGCACCGGACCGGTTCACTCCTACCGTTCCGATGCTAAATGCTAAGGCTAAACCAGGAAATCGTAAATAAGAGTCATCAAAACATTAGCGCATCGTTATCATGAAGCATCCATGAAAACAAGATATCAACCATCGTCAAAATGTCTTTAAGAATACAACTTAAAGGTTCCACTTCCAAAATACGAACATAATATAAATACGAAAAACTACGATAGATGAAAGCGAGGATCATAAAAGAGTCCAGCCAACTCGCTCTCGGCCCCAACCAGGATGGGCTCAACACTCGGCCCCACCCGATGCCTCGTAGGTATCGTAGGCATCGAACACGAGGTCTCCTACCTACACAAGGTCAGATGGGCCCTCTGCTCGTGGGAATGAGCAGCACCCATGAAACGGATGATCAGTACGCTACGTACTGAGTAAGGTAACAGACGAGCTAAGGCCCACACACCAAGATACACAACATAGCAGACATAGCATAATTACGTAGATAGCATGCAATAACACAGATAAACAATACATGATACGAACCAGATAACTTTTTCATCAGGTCTCTGATAATTATAATCGATTCACATCATCGTCCTTATCAGTCCATGTGAGTGGGGGAACCCCACTATTATAGTCGGTGGAATGGTCACGAGGGCCATGCCCTGCCACTATTATAGCCGGTGGACCGGTCACGAGGGTAACATACCCTGCCACTATTATTTGCCGGTGGACCGGTCTGGCCCCGACTCACAAGGTGTTCCACTGTAAATGTTTGTATCTTTCCCATGTCTTATCATTATTCTAATTAGTTTGTTGAGCACGGAATCCCCCACTATTATAGCCGGTGGAACGATCACGAGGGCCATGCCCTGCCACTATTATAGCCGGTGGACCTGTCACGAGGGTAACATACCCTACCACTATTATTTGCCGGTGGACCGGTCTGGGTCCGGCTCAACATCTTTCTCTGTAAGTGGTTAGTGTCTTAACATATCTTATTCAAAAGGTTTTCACCATGGATATGCATAAATCATTCTCTTTCTGCCTTACACGTCCCAAATAATAAAATTCCACATTCCTAACTACACTTTAATCAATAATACACATGATAACACCAAACAACTCTAAGCAGCCATAACCAACCCTAATTGTCCACACCACCCCGTGGTTAACCACTCTTATCCCTATTTTACCATAACAACCGTACTTAGCCATCCTAAACCTTAATTATCCTCAACAATCACAATTAGTTACTCCAACCCTACTTAACCACAACGTCCCAGAGTTAATCACTCCAAACCCTAATCCCGTACAATCATTAACTCCCATGCAAAACCCTAACTCCACCATGCAAACCCTAATACCACCATACCAACATTAATACGACCATACAAACCATAACACCACCATGCAAACCCTAATACCACCATAAGCCATTCATACCACTATGCAATCATTAATACCACCAGATGAACATTAGTACCACCATACAAACCCTATTACCACCATACAACATTAATACCTCCATAAAATCACTAATACCACCATACAAACCCTAATACCACCATAAGCCATTAATACCACTATGCAATCATTAATACCACCATACGAACCCTAATACCACCATGCAAACCCTAATACCACCATAAGCCATTAATACCACTATGCAATCATTAATACCACCATACGAACCCTAATACCACCATGCAAACCCTAATACCACCATACCGACCATAATACCACCATACAAGCCCTAATACCACCATACAACATTAATACCTCCATAAAATCACAAATACCACCATACAAACCCTAATACCACCATGCGAACCATTAGTACCGCCATAGAACATTAATACCATCATACAAACTTCAAGACTCCCATGATGGTTCCCAACTCATATTACCATTTATCCTAATATGCATGTCCTAGAGGGCCATAACATAATACATCATAAACATCATACATATAAATGTCATGCTCATGTCACAGAAGCACGTACAACATACCTCAATCTCCAAGCTGCGCTACACATAAGACAAGTTATCCACAAATCATATAATACATGGCATAACATGGCATACACAACATTCAACACATCCATGTCACACATAGCACAAGGCCATTGGCTTCGTCCTTACCTAAGGCGACGCCGGGCTTGGAGCACGCTCCTCTAACTTCTTAGGACTTTGGTCGGGATTACCTATAAAAGGGGGGAAATGCTAAGTATTAGTTTCCCTTGCAAGTACCATCAACCCTTATTCTAGTTTAGGATTAGGGTTTTTATTACTAAAGAGGGTATTATACAAAAACTAGGGTTTTTACCTTAAAATTAGTATACTAAATATTAATAGTCAAAATATAGTTATTTATGATACTTATTGTTACACTTATTTTATTAAGCCCATTAGTTCCATTCTTATAATACTAGTGTTCACTAGTCATAGTAAAATAGTGATAATAATAATAATAATAATAATAATAATAATAATAATAATAATAATAATAATAATAATAATAAGACTACTAATAGTGACACTTATGTTTCAAGTAATAGAACTCTAGCGTTTTTAAGATTAAGTCTAACAATGGTGTTAGGTTTGAAATAATAATATTATAAGGTCACAATATTACAAGTAAACTATTCCTAAGGGTGATAATGATAATAGTAATAATACTAATAATGATGATAATAATAGTAATAATAACCATAATAACCCTAGCAATAATAATAACAATAACAATAACCCAGTATGGTTAAGTATTAATAATAATAACCTTAGTAAGGTAATAGAGATAATAATAATAACAGTAGGGTTGTTAATATTAACACTTATAAAAATAAACTAAAGTTGGGTATAATAGGAGTTAGGGTTCCAAGGGATGTTAGTATGGTAAAAATGATAACTTTAATATCAGAAGTCACAATATTAGAAATGATAATAATAATAATAAAAGTAATAATAATAATAATAATAATAATAATAAAAGAATAATAATAACAATAATAAGAATAATGGTATTAATATTAGTTAACTTAATAACAACTATATGGAAATAAGGTTTAAGGCTTGGGATGAGTGGAAGACCACCTAGGGTCGGTGGTGGTCCGGCGGCGGCGCGTGGCGGCGACAACGGCGGCGATGGAGGAGGAGAAGAGAGGAAAAGATGGAGGTGGTGGTTAGATGGGAGGAGAAAAGGGGAAGTTTGATGTGGGGGAGGAGACAGCAGGGAGAGGGGAGTGGAATGAGGGTAGTGGCGTGAGAAAGGTGGAGGCGCGCGGTGGTAGACGCGGCGGCCGAAGGTGGAGGAGGGTGGTGGAAGATGGTGGAGGTTGGTGGAGAAGGAGGCAGGGAGTAAGGATGGTATGGGCAGGTAGGGGAGGACCTGTTGGTCACTTTGGGAGGTGGAATGGGGGTTAATCACAGCGGAGGTGGCGATAGGGGGTGGCGCAAGGCGGTGGTGGCATTTTTTTCGGGGCAGCACCTTCGCACGATTGTGGTGGCTCGTGCGGGGCAGGAAGGGCAGCGAAGGTTGTTTGATTGCGTGGGAGGTGGTGCAAGGAGGAGTTTAGCGGGTAGCGGTGGTTTCGACGGTGGCTGGAGGCGGTGGAAATGGGGTCTGTTCTGGCGGCGACGAAGCAGGGTTTCGGCAAGGTCCAGAGGGGAGGACTTGTTGTGGCCGCGCGGTGGTAGACGCGTGAGGGAGTGCTGGGTCGAATTGGGGAAGAAAGGGACGGAGATGGCAGGGAGAGGATGGTCAGACGACAGGCGGCAGGTTGTAGACCTGCGCGGGAGGGGAGGAAGAAGACGACTCCTAGACCGGCGGTCCAGGAGGAAAAGAAAATAGGGGGAAACCGGCTGGTTTGGCAATGGTTATAAAATCCGTAAGTCAAACGCGGCGTATTGAGGGTTATGGGAGTAACACGCAGCGTCGCGTCGTAGGCTGGCAACGGTCATAAGGTCGTTAAGCATGACGCGGCGTTTCGGAGGCTCTGCGGTCAAAACGCAGCGTACGGGGCGCACGGTGGCTAGCAGACGACACTGGGAAGCGGAAAAGGGGAAGGAGAAGGAGATTGGGCCGGGCAGGCCAAATCTCGGCGGAGGATACAAAAAAAAAAAAAAGAAGGGAAAAAGGATTCTTGAGGTTTTGAATTTTTGTACCATTTATTTAGGATGTTTTGGGGCTATAATATATATATATATAATTATTTTCTTGAATATTTAAAAGTTATCTAAATAGTAATTTAATTTCTTTTTTGGATTAATTTCGGCTATTTTGGGAAATTTTCCTCCCCTTTCATTTTAATTAGTAGAGTGCCCAAACTTTTCTAAATAACTTATTTATTATTTTCTCCTTATTTTCCTCAATTAATTCCCTCTTTATTTAATAAAGTAATTTATTTTCTTAATTTTTCCTAATAATTCACTATTTTGTCATAATTCCTAAACAAGGATTTTTTGGGTATTTCAGTTTTTTCATACAAGTTGCCATCTCTGTCCTTATATGATTCATCATCTTTGGAAATGTCGGGTCTCTCAAAGTTTTCTTTAGATGGTTTTGCTAATTACTCTAAGATAGAGGAAATTTATTTAGAAACATATTGGCCTAGAAAGTCTTATGAATATTCATGCCTTCACCCAATACTCCGAAGGCAAAATTTCCAAAGTCATGGACTTGATCCATCACAAGCTTGTCATCACCCACACTTAAGAGCATGCCAAATAATTTGTTGTTCATATGCGACCATACATGACCTCAATTTGTCTTTTTTTCCCTCCCATAATTTTATGTTGCAACATCATTAGCTTTATTGCCTGTAGGAGAGATGAGTAGATAATAGGAGTGGAGGGTGTTATATCTATATCCTTATGTGTAGATGGATCACTAAGCAACACATAATCAACCTCAAGAGCCTCATAAAGAATCTATAGTCTTAGAGATCATCTGTGGTAATTGATATTATCTAGTGGTTCAACCTTCAATGTGTCTAGAATAATCCTTCAAATTATAGTGGCCATGATGAAAATTAGTAACACAATCCTTAGAAAATAATAAGACAATAACATCTCCAATCAATCAAATTGTATTATTTGTAGTAGTAAATATTGTGAATAGAGCATACCAAAATCTAGCTACAACACAAAGCCCAAATAACAAACAATGACACGAGTATAACAACACACCTCAGCACAAACCAAGTAATCAACAACTAAAATTGGATATAATTAATTATAGAGTGGTCAAATATGTATCTATTTACAGTAGAGTAGAATCATTTAGTAGAGTAACTAAGTCATAGGCAACCAAATTTCATAGGATGGTATTATCAAATTCAATGGGACAGCGAAGAGAGAAACAACCAAGTAGTATCACATACTAATAAATAATTGAACAAACAAAAAATAGCAAGCAAGGTTATATTGCATTATAATCGAACCTCTCAGCATTAAGTACACTATCCAAATAACTGCTTTAAACATTGAAAAATAATGGACAATATATGCAAGGTATCAACAACAAAAACAATGGAAATAAGAGAAGTAGGGATGAACTTATCAAACAACATGTTTGTGTTGTGAGATTAATCATTGCTTTGAAATTATTGTTTGGCTACACCATGGTGCAATTCTTTTGTTGTATCATGCTAATGTTAACATAATGGGCTTGAAATTAAAAGTTATGGAAGTTGTCATACAATGCCCAATAAATTTTGTGAAAGAAAAGCAAGTGAGTATCTGGAGAAGAGAGTAGATATCACTATCTGTGTATAAAACCAAGAACCCATAACACTCCTTTTCTAAAGAAAATAAGAAAAGGTAAAACTATTTTTGTTCTTAAAGAATTGTTCCCATGATGGAGAACATTGAAAACCATGGAGAGAAAGATGGATTTGAAAGATTGAATCAACTAACAACCAAAAAAATTTATCAAAAAAGAAAGTAATCTCTCCAAATCAAAGGCCTACATTAACATCACATGTCCATCCTAGACTAGTTGGACATCGTTGTCGCTAACACACGCTTTTGTGGTCTGGCCCAACACATGATAGACTCAACAAAACCAACCCATTTTCTCAATTCAAACCATACATATGAAGTAGACATGCAAAAACTAATACAAGAACCTTCAACCCCACTTATATGGGATAAAGTAATAGCATACCAACAAAAAAGAACGTGCCCTACTATTTATCATTGGCTCCAACAAAAGGTACGATGAAAAATATGACTTTTTAAACATTATATATTTTAATATTATTTGATATATATGAACTAAAAATGCCAATAGTTGTTAGATTTTCTTTTAATTTTTCTTATGTTATAAATGAATGATAAATAACCCTTCATCCCTTTAATTTTTTTTCTCTATCACATAATAAGTTAAAACAATAAAATAGTATTTTTTTCCTTTTTTTAGGTAAATCAAATATAAATAAATAACATTCTCAATTACAGTTTTAGTAAATAAGTTTATTCAAAATTTGACTCTTCCAACAATTCATACTTCTAACTATATCAAATTAATGGTCTGTTTGAAATAGGGTGAATCAGAGTGAAGGTAAATATTAAAAATTAACCTAGGTGAAATGAATGAATGTGAATGGAGTTGAATGTTTTAAAATATTATTTGGATAATATTAACCTAACCTGGTTAAATTAGGATGAATGTTTTAAAAATCCTATTTGGATTGAGGTGAATTAAGGTTAAAATTTTTATAAAAAAAAAATTATACCCTTGTATTAAGTTGCCAAACCCTTTTCAAACCAACTTAGCTAGCACCTCCACCACCACAACTAACTCTACCACCACCACCCCCCAACCAACTCCTTCTCCTCCTCCACTGCCATGACCAATTCCTCCTCCTCCACCACAACACTCATCCTCCACCACCACCGCCACCACCATCACAACAACCACAACCTCCCTATAATCCTCCAAAATTTTAAAAGCCTATAATTTAATAAATAACTTTTATTTGGGATATATTAGCCTTTAAATCTATTTAATTTAATTATTTTATGGATTTTGAGTATATAAAATTGGATATAAATATTTAATAAATTAAAATAAATATTTTTTATTTTATCATACTCTTTTTATTTAAATAATTTTTCAAACCATTATTTTACTAAAATTATCCTTTTTAAACCCTTATATTTTAATAATATTAAATTAAATTATTAAATAAATTTATTACCCAAAAATATTGTATTTTATTATTTTATAAATTAAATTATTTTATTTTATCCCATTTTCCCTTTTCTTTTTTCCTTTTTCCCTTTTCCTTCTCATTTTTCTCCTTTATTTCTTCTTCCTTTTTCTTTCCTTGGGCCGCCGACTGGCCTGCCCCTTCCCCTCCTGCGCATTAGGTCGCTGACCTATCTCTCTTCCCCTTCCCCTTCTTCTCCCGTGTCGTCAGCCTGACCTGCCTCCCTTTTTTTTTTCTTTCCCCTTCTCCCCCGACCGGGTCAGCCCACACCCTCTTCCCCTTTACCCGACCTGGCACGCACCAGCCCCCTCCCCTTCTTCTTTCGTTCTTCTTCTTCCTTTTTCCCCGGCGAGAAACCCGACCACCCCGCCATCTCCGCCACCCTACCTGCAACCCTCTTCCCCTATTGATATCCCTATCTATCTCTATCTCTCTCTCCTACCATTTCTCTAAACCATCCCTCCCCCACCATCCATTTCTCCCTTCCCCCATGTCCTGACATACCTCTCTTCTCCCTCTCCCTGCCATTACCATTCCCTACCACCCTACCGCCGCCCTCGAGCCACCCTATCCCTTCCTTTCTCTTCCTCTCCTTTTCGTCCTCCTTCCCTGCCTCATTTTGCATTTTTCTCGAGCCTTACATGCCTCCCCGACCCTCTTCTTCTCCCTTTCTTCTCCTCCCATCTCTCACCCTGGTTTTGCTTTGCCACCACCATTTTGCCGCTGTCGGTGCCTCAACAACCACCTGTACCACCCCTGCCACCCTCTACCTCACCCCGAACCATCACAGTACCCCTCGAGCCACCCCGTAGCCTCCTTCTTCCTCCTCCCTTCTTTTTCTATTCTTTTCCTCCCTTCTCGACAGCCACCCTGTACCACCTCGATCCGCCGTCGTTCTACTACCTCTACTGCCACCTGAGCCACCAAACCAACCCCTTCAACCCCCTCTACCACCCCGAAACTTCCTTTAGCCGAAACCACCACCTGCATGCCTCTATTTTCTCCCTTCCTTTTCCTTCCTTCTCAGCCCTCAATCTCGACTCACTTTGGTAGCCCCACTTCGCCACCTCGCCACCGCCGCTGCCCTTAACCGTCGTCAACCCATCCTCGACCACCACCTATACTTCCTCTCCACCTCTACACCCTTCATTTGCCCTAAATTCTCCCCCATCGGTCTTCTTTCCTAGCCCCAAACCACTAACCCGAAAATAACCATTTTTCCTCCTATCACCCACCTTCGAGCCCCTTCTCCTCATTTCTTTGCATGCAGCTCATGCTGCATGAGTAAGATGAGCTGCTACATTTCTTGATTTAATTGGTTAATGATTTTAAGGTATAATAATATTTTAAGTTAATTATTTTATTAATTAAGTGTTATAAAGTCTTGCACTTGGTTTTCTCTTATTTCTAATATAATCAATCTTGATATTATTTTTAGGTATTGGTTTTCATAATCAAAGCTTGAACCTTTAACCGGAATACCGGTAAGGTTCGTTTTTGTGGGAATTAAGGTAACCGTTAAATCCCACTTAAATGCATGGATTAACGTATGTTAGCACATTAGGATTTTTAATATATTATTATGCTTGATATATGTTGTTTAATATGATATATGTGGTGTCTCGTGTTGATTGATAAAAAGGAAGCATGATAGATTGTATGCTATGTATGGAAATATTGTTTAAGGTAAGAGTTGGTTATTAATGAAAATGTTAAGTATTATCCATGTTGTATTATGTTATTATGATATTTAATGCATGGCTAATATGTTTGTGAGCTCTAGGGGTATTTTAGTAACATATCTTGTGTAAGAATGTGACCTAATATATGTGGGTGCTAAAAGTATTATATTAAATATAATAGTTGTGGATGAGGTATTACTATTAATATTTTAGGTAGTGATGATCATTTAATATAAGTGGTGTAATAAGGGGCAAAATGGTAATTTTTAATTAAAAGGGGTATTATGGTAATTTTGGAGGCAAGGATAACGTGGTAAATTGTAAGTAAAAGGGTAATATGGTAATTTTTTAAGTGAAGGGGGTAAAATGGTAATTTTGTAATTAAATGGTAAAATGGTAATTTTGTGATTAAAGGGTAAAATGGTAATTTTATAATAAAAGGGCAAAATGGTAATTTTATAAGTGGAAGGGTGTTATGGTAATTTTTGGAAGTTAAGGGGTAAAATGGTAAATTTGAAAGTAAAGGGGTAAAATGATAATTTTGTAAATAAAAGGGGTAAAGTGGAAATCCGAAAGGAGTAACTTGGTAATTATAATAATTGAGAAGAGTAAAATGATAATTTAATAAAAGAGAATGGTAAAAATGATAATTTAATAATGGAAAAGGGTAAAATGGTAAATATGATAAATGTGAAAGGCAATTTGGTAATTTAACCAACTAAAGGGGTAGTTTGGTAACAAGGATAATGAAGAGGGGTAATTTAGTAATTTGACCAACTAAAGGAGAATTTGTTAATTATAATAAAGGAAAAGGGCAAATGAGTAATCTAACCAACCAAGTGGAAATTATATTAAATGTAACAATTATGACGGGTGATTAGTGGCCTAATAAGTGTGGGAGGTAACTTAGTAACCCAAACCGAGTAAGGGTGTAGCTAAGGCTGAATGTGTGCTATGTGTACTTTACGTTTAATGATTAATTGTTGGTAGCGCAATATGGAGTGGATGTATGCTCATGTAACTTCTTTATGGCCTGTGGATGATGATTATATGTGTTGTGTGTACGATGTTATAAGATGTAACCCTCTAGGACATGCATGCTAGGATGTTTAATAATAGGATATGGGGTGAGAGGCATGAAAAAGAAAAATGGGAGAATAAGATAACCAAGGGGAAGTAAGTTGGCTAACGTAGGTAAGAATGACCTAAATAATCCATGATCCATGAGTGGTGAAAAAGAGGGGAGACATAAGTAAAATGGAAGAGTGTGAGAAGCTAGGGTTGAATGGGAGGAACTAAGGTTTGGGAAGAAACCCTAATTTGATAAGGTGGAAAAAGAAAAATAAAATAATAAAAATGAACGAGAATGAGTGGGGTAGAAAGTGATGGTTGGATCTAAGGGTCGTGATGTGTAGGGTGTTGAGTTTGGGATGTGTAAGGCAGAGAAGGGTGGGCCACACAAGCCCAAATTTGGGTTTTTGGAGAAAACCCTAGGGTAAGGCAGTGAGTGGACCTTCGGGTATAAGGTGGTGGGCCTTGACCCACACACTTAGGAGTTGGGCTCCCGGTGTGAGAAGGTGGATTAAGGGAAGGATGTCGGGGTGAGTTAGGAGGTGCAGAAGTCTCAAGATATGGGACAAACCCTCTTGGGAGGATAAGTGTGGATATAGTTAGCCATGCATGTCAAGGGTGAAATACCTTCAAATAAGATATGATAAGAAACTAATCACTTAAAGAGGAAGATTATTGAGCTGGACCCAGACCGATCCATCTGCGAATAATAGTGGCTAGGGGCCGGGGTGCCCTGCATGAGCGGTCCACCGGCGAATAATAGTGGCCAGGAGCATTTTACCCTGCATGACCGTTTCACCGGCTATAATAGTGAGGGATTCCGTGTTCAAGAAACCAAATGTAAAAATGATAAGATACGGGAAATACACTAAGTACTTACAGTGGAACACCATATGAGTCGGGGCCAGACCGGTCTACTGGCGAATAATAGTGGCCAGGATCGTTTTGTCCTACATGACCGGTCCATTGGCAAATAATAGTGGCTAAGGAAATTTTGCCCTGCATGACCGGTCCACTGGCTATAATATTGGGGTTCCCGCACTCACATGGACATTTATAATCTGAGGTGATTGATTAATGATGGACTAATGGCCTTAAGGCTCTAAAAGTATCGATTATTCATTATGGCCTATTAATATTTAGTGGACTTGTTAAGTATGCGAATGTATGAGAGTGAATGTTATGTATACACCATTAATATCTGATTGACTTGTTGAATATGTGAATGTATGGATCTGAATATTATGTTTACACCTGTCGTGATGTATGAATACAGCAGTGTATCATGTGTTACATTGCAGGCCTGTTTTTAAATGTGTTTTAAAGGGTTACTCAGTACCGTAGTATTGAAGGGTTCCATTTGTGGGGTCCCTGCCTATTCAATGGGCAATGTCCCTTGTAGGTCGTTTTCATGTGCTATTCAAGCGAACCCTAGGGAAAGAGCGTAAGGAACTATCCGGAACTGTTAGGGTTTTACTTTATCTCCTTTAAATTCACAACTTAAATGTATTCGTTATTTTGTAACCACCACCGGTGGATTATACTCTTATAATTAAAATGTTTACTTGCGCTACTCTGATTTAATCATTGGTTTGAGTTTCTCGTAAGCTGTATTTTTCTCTTTTAGCCTTAGCACTTGGTACTGAAACGGTATGAGTGAACCGGTCTAGTACTAAGTGTGGCGGTAATATCCCCAGAATTCACAGTTTTATTATTTCGCTTCCGCTAATTCTTTTTAATAAAACAAAAATTTTCAGTTGTGAATTTTGGAGGTATTACACTCCCCCACCACAACTACCTCATCATCACCATCACAAAAACCACCATCTCCATCACCTCTTCCACAACAACAAACTCATCACCAAAAAAGAATAAACATAATAAATTGAAGAAAGACACCCATCATCCTTCATTAAAAACAAACTTAAATTAAAATTCATCCATCTTCCTACATTCAAAACAAAAGGTGACTATCATCATCTACAAAATAAACTCAAAAAGTTCACAAATGTTCCACAATCAACAAAACATAAAACTAGACATAAGAAGAAGGTTATGATTTGCCAATGATATGTGTTTGCACCATTATAAGCCATAATACAGATTGACGTTGTTCTAATGGATGCGCATTTAGCATATCATAGTCTATACAATTCTTTAAAAGATAGAAAGCAACCTGCATCTTGTACCTTGAATTAGAGTCAAGCTCCTCAATGCACTTGATGGCCTCCACAGGATCAACACGTGAATGTTTATCTATAATTGTGACCAACTTCTCTACCTGTTCACTTAGCATAGCAGAACATGATGTAATAAATGCATCCATTTCCCTCTTACCCCTCGATGAATTTTCCATGATTCACACCTACTTGTGGCACACTTGTATTACTAGCATATGAAACATAGTCTTACTGAGGAAGATGTGGAGTCTTAGAAATAATACCAAATGAACTAAACCCCTCAGTGTGAACTTTGTCTGGTGAGACCATACTTTTAATGTCATGAATCATGCTACGTAATTCACCATGTTTTCTTGCAGCAATTTTCTTCTTTCTCTTACTTCAGCAGTAGTTACAACATTCTTCCTGATTGCCTTATCCTTAGAAATGAGCCCTTCCGATTTTTCATAGATGGGAATTGTTTTACCTTCCACTCTGCAACCTTTAGATTTCTCTATGATAAATAAACAAATAAAGTAAATGAGATCAAACAAACAAAATAAATTATGATTTCATCAAGTTGACACTACACACACCTCAATTAGTTGAGTCCATACTTCATCTTCAAGATCCCACATTTGAGTAGTAGGATTAAAATCCCAACTACTTTGTAAAACATTCCTAAATATGTCATAACATTCAAGAAACTTTTCCATTAGATATTTTATCCTATTGGAAGATCGATCCTTGTTCCATTAGGAGTTAGGAAACTTCTCTTCAAGTTCTTTTACCATGAAGTTGTAAGATACCATAGTAAATGTACCACCAAGACAATTGTCTATGCACATATGATGTAGCAAAGAATCAAGAAGAACTCCATTCATCTCGTGTGTCCAAATATTTCTCTTAGCTTGACGAAGAGGCATGGTTAAATCTATAAAGAGAAAGGATGACATATACTATATATATGCAAAAAAGGAGAAGAAAAAATACATGTTTCAAGGAGTGTTCAATGTAGACATGTTTAAAATATATGTTCTCACAATTTAGTATACATGTTTGACGTAAAATACAACGTATTGTAGCTAATCGACCAATGTTTACACAAAATAATACATGACTTCAAATTAATTACATGGGCCAAAAGAAATGCTTATGTATTATAATCTCTCCACATCGCCATCGCTGTTGAATTTCTTATAAACTCTCCTTTATCGACATCTACTTCTTCTATAAGATCACAAAACCTATTTTCCCACTCTCCATCATCATCATTGGCAAGTTCTTCATCTACCTCTCTAATTATAGCTTCATCCGGATCAACATCTATTAGAAAGTTGTGCATAATACGCTATGCTAATATAATCCTTGTATATGTATAACATCATAATGAGGTTCATTTGCACTTTCCATAATTGGAAATCACTTTTTTACGACACCAAAAATTCTTTCAATTGCATTTCTTAATGAAGAATGGCACAGGTTAAATAGCTCTCGAGGAGTCATTGGTGGATTCTATGAGTACTCTTTTAGATGACACCACTCTCCTTTATAAGGTGGGATCAAGCCACTCATCATAGAAAACCCAACATCACCAAGATAATATTTACCTATGATAGAGCCAAAATGTTAGACAAATTTTAATAAATTAAGTAAAAGGTATTTTTCAAGTATGGTAATGTAATTACCATGTGGAATTTTGAGGTCATATTATTGTCTTAATGCATCTTATAATATTCAAGCATCAAATGTCGTTAATTCCCAACTAGTTAGACACATAGATAAATTTTAGGTTAATTGTATAAGCTGCTAGTATATTTTATGTGGTGTAATATTTTCTTCCTTGGTATTTAGGAGCATCTGATACAGAAAATTTTACTCAGACATGAGTTCCATTAGTTTATCCTACACAATCCTGAAATTGACTACCACATTATTAAGAATCTAACAAAATACTTCATTAGCTAAAAAGAAAGAAAATTTCATAATAGGCACCTTAAAATAATGATAGAACTTAGGATTGTGTTAGAATCTGTACTGGTGTTGATGATCCATCTAGTTGTCTTATAAACATCTCGTCTAATTTTAAAACAACTCTTAAGATGTTGTGGAAATGATGACTAATAACTTCTCCAGACATACCAAATACTCTTTGTGCCTCCCTATTTGTTGTAGCATGCCCTAAAATATACAAACATAAAGCTACTTGCTATTCGACATGAACCCATTTTGTTGATTGCAAGCCACCATGATTCGCTAATAATCCACAAAGTTCATAAAATGCCTCAGGGGGCATACGAATCATGTTTCGACATATAACTCTATTTGTCATCATCTCTCTTGCCAAATATCTCACTTCTCTAGATTCTTTATGGATATCATCATCGTCGTCGTCATCTAACATATTACTTTCATCCAAATACCAATAAGTTGACACCACCATGACAAACCAATTAAGGATTGTAAAGTAAAACATAGTAAGAATATCATTACTGTTATCCATCTATGAAGACATAAATATCATTGTCATTATTATCGAAACAAGAATATCATTATTATTAAATAAAAAAGGATGGCTAGTATATAACATCCAAAGTTACCAAAACAAACATATAGACTTCTAGTATATGATTCAAAAGACTATAAACATCACACATCATAAAATTTGAAGATATCTTTCTACCCCCAATACAAACCTTTACTTGTGGCTAGAAAACAATCTATCCTCCAAAACACTTCGACGTGATTAAGAAACAAATAATAACATCCATACTCCAATAAATTACAAAAAATCAATTCGAACAAGAGGAAAAACAAATTTGTATATTGGAAGCCTCGAATATGCATTGAAGATATGATTTTAAAGACCAAAAGCTCACTCAAACCAAGCTTCAAACAAGAAACTAACCCTCTGAGAACCAAAAATTCACTTAAACCAATCCTCAAACAAGAGAACGAAAAATGAATCTAAAACAGTTATAGGTTTAGAATAATCCCATATGAAGATTAACTAATGGGGCCCAAATAATTAAATAGGTTTAGAATCAACATCAAGGAAAACTCTATGTGCCTATATATATTATCTGGTTCACAAAATCATAATATGCATAAGTTTGTTAAAAAAATTTGCATTCAAACCAGGCCTTATTCTACAACATTATTCGAATCATGATATGCTAAATGCAATCAAACAAGGCAACAATATTCCAGCCAAAAATTCAAACAAAACAATGCAATAGTATTTGAACAAAACAAATAAAACAAGCCTGACATAAATTTGCAGGAGACAAAACAAACAAAATAAGGTAAAACAAAAATTTGTAGGACGCAAAAAAAAAATTTATAGGATAGAAAATTATTGAATTAACAGGAATGGATCTACCATTAAGGCAATTACATTCATTCAACCAGATTGGTCTTGTTCTCCAAATGCATTTAGACTGCAATTGAAGCAAAAAAAAATAATGATGTAAATTTGTTGCATGAATGGAGGATGTCAAACTCCATTACAATATAAGGCAACAGTAGGATCTCTAAGCAACAATCAGCCATCAATCGAGCAAATCAAACAACATCACAACAAAGTGCAGAAAAAATCTGATCAAACTAGGCAACATTAATCAAGCAAAACAAACAACATCACAACAAAACATCTCAAAAAATTCAATCGAACCAGGCAGTATTAATTGAGAAAAACAAAAAAAAAATAAGGGAATGGACGTTGGTTGTTGTACGACCATGGTAGTTTTGATCATATCTCATGAACAACACAAATCAATATACAAATACTAGATCTATACATGGCTATTTCGACCAAAAGAAGAATGAATTTTTTTTTGACTAAAATCATACCTATTGTTGAACGCAAAAAAGGAAAAATTTTCAAACTGGGGAACGGACGAGGAGAAGAGATCGATTGTCGACACTGCAACTTTGGCTGTTGAGCTTGGAGCCACCGTTGTTGGGATGTCGATGAAGCAGGATGAGGTAGAGGCAAGAGGAAGCAGGGGACTACAGCCTTGAGGAGGTGCGAAAATAGGAGAACGGGAGCAGGATGGTAAGTTATGCAAGCTTATAATTATTAGAGTTATTTTTGTTTGATTATGTAAAAAAATTGTTTAAATTTTAACCTTTACCTCCTTACCCCATAATTAGAGATTAATAGAAATTAGACTAGTTGGAATGAATAGAGGTGAAATATTAATTCATCTCATCAAGGTTAATATTTTTTTTTCAAACAAGTTAAATTAATTAATTAATTATATTATTTTTTTTACCCCAAAATAAACAGGCTATAAAGGAGAACAATATTTATTAACTAATGGAAGGGGATAAAAAAAAAAGGAGGGAAGTTGGTTCCTTTGTTGTTTATCACTTTACTCTCTCTCTCTCTCTCTGTCTTTCTCCATTTCTCACGCCCCTTCCACCCAGATATCTTATATACCGGCCCGATCTCAACTTGGGAATCAATGATCTTGATCGAAATCGACCTTGTAAGTTACTCCAACTCTCGTAAAAGTTGGTTTTGTCCATTGTTTTTTTCTATCTGCATACGTCACTGTATAATTCCTTTCTATTACGTTGATTGGAGCTCACTCTCATGTTGGTATTGCTTAGTTTCGCTAGATCTGCTCTCTAATCCAAATGAAATCCTTTTGTATTGATTTAGCCTGATTTTGTTTTACCTATTCCTACGGTGGATACGGAACTGCGTTCTTTATGCGAATTCCGTATTCAATTTCAATTGAATGTCGTTCACCTTCCTCGTTGATCGCGTACTGATAATGGTAGATTCAATGTGGTTCTGAATATTCTCGTTTCTTGCTAGATCTGGGGAATTATGTTCTTTACGGGTACAGTTAATCAGTTAATTGTTGCTTTTGAGGTGTATCTATTGTGAGCGATTGGAAATCAATTGTTTATTACTTCACTCCTTGTTCCTTCTGTATCGCCGGTATGGTGTTAGGCTTCCTTTTGTTTTGGTTGTAAATTCATAAACTTTGCTCTTCTACTGCCCATCATTTGGGTTTCCATGAACTAATTGCTATTCTCCTCGTGCAAAGCTTCTCGTGTCAGTGTATCTGAGATCTGACTTGGTTTTGTACTTCCACTGTGTAAAAGATGGCTCAAAATTTCCTCTTATACGCCAAAGAACATTCTCATCACTGGTGCTTAGGGCTGTAAACGAGCTGAGCCGAATACTCCTAGGTTTGGGCTCTGCTCGTTTAATTAAACGAACCTAAAATGATGTTTGGGTTTGGCTCGTTTAACTAAACGAACGAACCGAGCTTTTAACGAGCCAAGCTGAGTCGAGCCGAATATTGAACTGACTCAGCTCATTTACAGCCCTACCGGTGCTGCTGGATCCATAGCATCACATGTTGCCAATTGGCTTGTATGAAGCTACCCTGACTACAAAATTGTCATGCTTGACAAACTTGATTACTGTTCCAACTTGAAAAACCTTATCCCTTCTTAGTCATCCGAAAACTTTAAGTTTGTCAAGGGAGACATCGACAGCGCTGATCTTGTCAACTACCTCCTGATCACGGAGTCAATAGACAAGATTATGCACTTTTCTGCACAGTCACACGTCGATAATTCCTTTGGTAACAATTTTGAGTTTAAAAAGAGCAACATCTATGGGACACACATCTTGCTAGATGCTTGTAAGGTCACCGGTCAGGTTAGGAGGTTTATCCATGTTAGGCCTATGGGGAAACATAAGAGGATGCAGTCATGAGGAATCGTGAGGCTTCTTAGCTTCTCTCCACGAGCCCGTACTCTGCAATAAAAGCTGGGGCTGAGATGCTTGTTATGGCTTATGGTCGGTTGTATGGGTTACCAGTTATCACCACCCAAGGAAACAATGTCTATGGTCCTAGCCAGTTCCTTGACAAACTAATCCCAAAATTCATTCTTTTGGCCACTAAAGGGACGTAAGTAATAAAATCGCGATCGTGGTTGCAATTGCAGTGTCGTGAAATTAAGGTGTTATGAACGATATTTCAGATGTCATGGTTGTTAGGATGTGTTATTTTTAAAATTTATTTCTCAACAAATATTAGCTTATGTCGGTAAAATATTGACAAATATCGTATGATAACTTATATATTGTCAATAAATAATTGATATTCTAAAACATTGTGTATCGTCAATTCCCATATCAGATGACCTAAAATCCAATAAATATCGATCAATATTGCGTATCGAGACTGATAGTTAATTGTATGGAGGGAAGCCCCTCCCTATTCACGGAGATGGAGCTAACAGGCGAAGCTATGTTTACCGTGAGGATGTTGCTGAAGCCTTTGAGGTCGTACTACACAATGGCGAAGTTGTCCACATCTACAACATCTGAACAAAGAAGGAAAGGAGGGTAATTGATGTTCCTAGAGATATTTGCTAGCTTTTCTTGATGGACCCTGAAACCAGTATCAAGTTTGTTGAGAACAAACCATTTAATGACTAGAGATACCTCCTTGATGATCAGAAGTTGAAGAACTTGGGATGGCAGGAGCACATTATTTGGGAAGAGGGGCTGAAGAAGACAATGGAATGGTACATAAATAACCCTGATTGGTGGGGTGATGTCTCATGAGCATTGTTGCTGCATCCAAGGATGTTGATGTTGTCTGGCGAAATTGAAAGACATTCTAATGATGCAAGCAATGACACATTCGGACGAGGCCTGATTTGATCAAAGCTATCATACACAAGAAACAGAGGATCTTTTCAATTAATTTTTATTATTTTCTTCATCCTGCTGAGCTTTGGTCCCCAATTTAGGCACACCTTTTATGGGTTCTTACAGATGTAGCTACTTTCTTCAATTGTTTTGTTAAGAGAGCTTAAGAATCTGCCCATCCTGTTGCTGTGTTAGAGGGGTCTTCTCTTTAATTTCACAACTTAAGTGACGGTATTTGCTGTAGTAGTACACTAGTAGTTTAGAACTAACAAATAGAAGTAGTACTACTCCTAGAGCACACTTGCTTTTCTTTATCAAAATTGATTTATTTCATTAATTTTTCATTCTCATTGTCCATGTTACGAATTAGCACTAATGATCAATAATCATAGTATTTGTTTGCATCTTTTTGGAAGGAGAGGTGATTGGTTGGTTCTTTGGTCTCTAATTTTCCTAGTTTATTTATTTATTACTACTAATATTATGTCTGACGATAGATATTTTTCCACCGTTCGCAAAATTTTGAGAAACAGACAAATTAAAATCTTTGGTAGCTGATGCTAACAAGCTGACATCAAACCACACCATCACCAATAAGCATAAGCCACACTCAAGTAACCCTGCCAAAAGTTTTCAGCCAATTGCTCATAAACCATGATCTTGGCAACATGTTTTGCATTGGTTGATTAACAGCATAGATAGGTAGGGAGGATGGGGGTGTTGAGATCGGTTGTTGCAGTTGTGGTGTATTGACTGTGGTGTAATGGAAACCATGGTAGGCATATATATTCCAATACAAAACTATTTTACTTAGTCATAGCTTGTGAAATTGTAAAGGACACTTATATTTGCTTGTTAGACAGTGTGCGCATTATGGGAGGGAGATATAAGGGATATCTAGTAACCTTAGATAGATTGCAGGCCATATGTAATTTTCTTGAGTTGTGACTCTAAGCATTTTAGAATGGGTAATATTATATGGCAAATGACTAATTTTATTTGTTTAATATTAAAGAATTTATATAATAATTATTACTAAAAATTATAGATATAGGAATATAAATATAGATTGGAAATAAAAAGTAAATATGTAGAAAAATGAAAACTAAACACTAGTGAGGTACAATAAGTAGTTTTTTAGTATTAATTACTTGTACAACAAAAATAAAAACAAGCGCGATAATAAGTAATACCAAACGGGGGCTTAATTTGACCTTCCCTAAGTTTTTTAGTATTAATTACTTGTACAACAAAAATAAAAACAAGCGCGATAATAAGGAATACCAAACGGGGGCTTAATTTGACCTTCCCTATGTACTACAGGTGTAGTTGAATGAGATTTCGAGGATAAGCAAATTGATGAATCACAACGCTGCAATCAAATTATCATAAGCAGTTGTCAAAGTTAGAGAAGACGACGGTGATGACGAACATTAAGACTAGCTCTCCAGGGGTACCCAAGTCTGGCGCGATCTCCAAGGGCTACAACTTCGCTTCCATGTGGGAACAGGTTGTCTTCTCACTCTTATCCCCTCCTCTCACTTACCTCTTACACGTTCCATTAATTTTGAAGATTGAATTTGTCTATTGGTCTTGTAGATAATGTCAGCTTTGTCTTGTATCATTGAGTTGGAACCTCTTAAATTATAATTGTAGTTAGATTGTGGACATTTGACTTACTACTATAGTTTGGCTTACCTATCGAATTGGATGGTAATTGTGATTGGCCACCAACTATAGTTTCTTTTCTTTTCTTTTCTTTTCTTTTCTTGAGTTCTCCTTAATCAGTTGTATGTGTGTACGTGCGTGTCCCTCTCTCTCTCTGTATATGTATTGGAGAATTGGATTTCATCTTCATATTTGGAGAATTGGATCCCGGCACTCTAGGAACTTTATGTTGGTGGCTCATCATGTTTTCATTTTGCACTCAGTTTTGTGAATAATTAAAGCCTTTATGTGCATTTTGATGCAGAATGCTCCACTATCAGAACAACAACAAGCAGCAATTGTCTCATTGTCTCATGTTGTGGCTGAGCGTCCTTTTCCCCCCACTTTGGTGAGACCATTTTGTTTCATAGTGTGGGACATAGAAGTGTAATGATTAGTATATTTGAATTATATTTTAATGTTGGGATACTTGTACTATGTTTAGGTTCGTTCATGTTTAGATGCTTGATGTCAAAGAGTCATTTGGTTTGTAAAATTGAAGTTCCTTGCTTTCCATTATAGGGGATTTTGAGTACAATGCTTGGCCTTAAATTTCCTTAAGATATGTGCAACTATATTTTCCAGGTGCAAGAGCCAGTGGTAGGACAAGAAAATAGTTTGTCGATCAATACAAAGTGCATCACTTCTGGAGATTCTGCAACTATAGAGGCAGTTTTGGTTAATACTAATCAAGTGAGAAATATAGTCTGTTAGAATTATGCGTTGCTTGATCTCTTTATGGAATTATTTCTCTATTGTTATCATTCATGAGCAACTGCCTATTTTTTCCCCCACTTTTACATATTTTGGCAGTTTTATAAATGGTTCACAGACCTCGAAGCTGCTATGAAATCAGAGGTCAGTTATGCATCCTGCTTATAATTGTCAGTAGGAGCTACTACTTTGAGTTGACTCCCTTTTTAAAATAATGTTTAGACGGAGGAGAAGTATCGCCACTATGTAGACACTTTGAACCAGCGCATTCAAACATGTGATGGCATACTATGTCAGGTAAGCATAAAGATGTGTTAAGCTCTTACAGGCTTTGATACGTGACATTATAAAGGTATTTTTCTTCTGCAACAAATCCGCTAATATATTATACAGGTGGATTCCACCCTTGAGCTGTTTAATGAACTACAACTGCAACATCAAGCAGTAGCGACAAAGACAAAAACTCTTCACGATGCATGCGATAGACTGGTATGATTTTAGTTCTGTGTTGCATGCCAAGAAGTCAGGTCAAAGTTTTTGGGTAACAAGCATGGGATTATTATTCAATTAGGTAAATCGGTGTACAACATTTGAACATGGGTTTTCAAAAACCACCTATCTATTAGTCTTCACTGGTTATGGGTAGGGTGCTTATATCTAGACCTTGGGATTTCTGGGTTTTTTATTTGGAGTTGGTGGTGCTGTGGTGTACAATATGAGTGCCAAAAGGGTAGGAAATGTTAGTTGAGCAAATAGGAAATCTGGAAGAAAATAAAATTGTTGATCAGCTTTGCCATGAAGTACTCCTTCCTCCCTCTCTATTATTATTATTTTTGTTGTTGCTGCTGCTGATGCGGTTGCCATTAAGTTCTCCTTCCTCCCTCTCTGTTTGTTTTTGTTGCTAGAGATGTAAATGGGGAGAGTACTTGATACCCGATAAGCATTCTATACCTGAATGCTTACCGGTACCCTAACATATATTCGTTAATGTATGTGTAGCCATATTCACTGGATATTCGTTACTTGATGGGTAACCTGTTTACCTTTTGAACTCACCTAATAGATATTATTTGATGTATAAATCCTTTACCCATTTAAATATTTACTTAATTCTTTACATATATCAACATTCCTAATAACCTACCAAACATCAAAATCTATAATACAATCAAACAACTTGTCATTACAACCAAACAATCTTTCATTTCAACAGTATATTGTAATAAGATCACATCTTCAATCTATTCTGGCAAGATACAATTTTCAAGCTGCAAGCTTGTAATACCCCCAAACCACCCCCTAGTTAGGAGACGTTACATGTCGCTATCTATATGAGAGAACCCACACTGCTAGTAAGGCTAAAGCACAACAATTCCTAAGAATCAATACTAGTAGTAACCAAACTTTATTACGAGCTTACGAATTGTGCCCTAAATTCAATCAATGGTGACAAAAATAGATAGACAAACTAATGCAACTCTGCTTATCAAAAGCGACAAATGCGACAAAGTCTAACGTACAACATATTGCCAAATAATTAGCTAAATAATAGACTTGTACAACCAATCCCAAGACTATGCTCTTGATCTTGGTCTTTTTGGCTAAGCCTCGTGCTCGTCATCTGAAATGTTAGTAAAGTAATGAGCAAAACCATTGCTCACCAAGTAACCGGCCGACTGGCAAAAATAGAGACAAAGCTATAAAACAATAACACATACAAAACGATTTAGAAAAAAATTATCTTTTCTGAAAATCATAAAGATACTTTGAGAAAATAGATGATTACACTTTTAAAATAATTAAATAAATTAATTAAAGAACACCCTATCAACAACAAACATAATAGTTTATAACAAATGATCAAAAATTTAGGTAAGATAAAATAATCGATTAGACGATTACTCAATCAAACAAATATAGAAGGGTTAGTAGGACCCAACAATCATTTCTATCTGAAGAATAACAATTAATACCATTCAAAATAAAAGTTTCGAAATAATTGGTCGTTGTGTAAGACTATAACAATATCATACCAAAGGTCCCTCGTGACTAGGTATCGAAACTACAGAAAAATCGACGGATATCACATTCGTCAATGGGGTCTAGAAAGACGTCCTAAGTAGTGCACTACAAACAAAAGCAATATCGATTAGTTACTCCACACTGCTGAATAGGTTGGAAAGAGTTTATTCCATCCTTAGGGGGTACAGTCATAAAGCATTTTAGATTTCCTAACGATATACAATTTATCAAATGATAATGACCACACTAAAATAATCAAATATCAATAAAAGTTTGATCTCATATTTGTTCAAAATATAGAGTGCAAAATTCAAATATTTTATTACTTAAAATAGATATAGTTTATTAAATAATATTTAAAAAAAAAACAGTGAATGAGAAACAATTGCAATAAACACATCTTTAAGTACAGAAGGATCAATGACAATTTATTTACCCGAATACTCAATCCGAACTGAACCAATTTACTAGCTGGATGATCCTATAAGACCAATTAATATTAATTAAAGGTACTAATTAAATAAAATAGTACTTGCGTTTTATATACACAATAAATTTTTTATTTTTGGCGACCAATATTTATATTTACTCTTTGCTTCTCTAGTCATACCAAATATAATAAATAGTCATGATTTTACTGTTCGTGGTTTGCATGGAACCAAAGTTAATAATATATTTACTTACTTGAAAACATTATCCAAAAAAAAAAACAATTCAATTAGCGGACTATCCTACAATACAAATTAGTATATCATTAATATCAAGGTGCTAATAAAATAGAGTACTAGTTTTACGTACAGATCCTAATATCCATATGCATGAGTCTAGAACTAGAAGGCTGGTTTGATTTAAAACTGATTTGCTAATATTTTAATAACAAAGTGCTTATCAATATGGCTCCACTTTTTACTATTAGCATGGACTTGATATTCTAACTTCATAAGTTAGAAAGGTCCAGGTCGCTAAGCTCTAAGTTTCTTAGGTGATCATCATTAACTATTTACTTTTACCTTCTTTTCTGTTCTTTCCTACTCTTTTCGTATTCCGATACCTAGCAGAATCCCATGCTACTGGCTATCACTACTGTCACTACCTCCCTCTTTATACGACAACACACCGATAGAGCCATAAAAGTAGAGGGAACGAACAAGTCAAGCTAGTGCAGATCAAATCGATGAGATGAAAGGCGAAGGTCAGTGCTTTTATTGCTTTTAGAAAGGGTAGAGGTCCACACGATAAAGGTTAGTAATATAATTCTCCATGAATTGTTAACAATCACTTATAATTAAATTCGATCATTCAATTAACTTAATCAACTAAATTCCTTGGTGATTAATAGAATATTATCATAAGGCACTTAAAATTTAATGAGGCTAGGAAAAGAGAAGAATAAAGAGTGTTGAATAATTCTAGTATTGATTTGTTAAATCATCTAATGCTACTTTGATTCTTCTCCTTCTCCTCCCACCCTTCCTAAATTGCAACCTATATAATGAGTATGAGGAATTTGGCAAAATACTCCCTTTCTATTTTTGTGTGTGTGTGTTTCTCTACGATGGTTTAAAACATACTTATGTAGCCCTATTTCACTAAGGTAAAACATAGGATTATCATTCAATCTTTTTTTACAAAAATATCTAACCAACCTTTATCTATATAAGTTGCCAGTTTGTTGCTGACCAAATCTACTACCTTAGCCTTTTACAGTCAATTTCTTTTTCTTTTCTTTGGTTTATCCTAAAACAGTATCAATTAGCTATTAATTCATTACTCACCAATTAGCAATTAGTTATGATTTTCTTAGGTTATTATAAAGTTCATTTATCAATATCACCAAACAAGTAATAATAGTATAAGTCTGGCTGTAAAATACCCTGGCTGATAATATTTGTACGTATAAATATAATGTGTCCACAATTAAAATTGAAATCATAATAATGTAGTCTCTTTAGCTAAAAATAACATCTAGAAGAAGCTATTTGTCTTGAGCTCCAAAAATTCCACACAACTAGTTCTCATCCCATGAACTCTTGAAAAATGCGCCATAAAAATAATATGTAATAAATAGTAGTTCAAAACAAATAATTTGGTAAAATTCAATAGCATGGTAAACAAACTAATCACAACATAAGATTAAAAAATAATAATCTTATCTTGCATCAATGACTAGTTTTTCATCTCTGACCTCCATATCTTATGCATCCATCTAACATAAAGAAATATATATAAATATTTAAAATAATTAAGTATGAACAAATATTTTAATCACTAATAATATTCATAGCAAGTTTTACCTCACATTCACTAACATCATAGTTAGATTTTTTATTTTTGTAAGGTAAACCTACGATAAGTTGAGTCTGCAGTAAAATTATTGTCTGAAAAAAAATTAGAACATTTAAATTAAATAAATATAACAATGGATATATCATAATTATTTAAACATAAAGTTATAAAAATAAATATTACCTTCATCCCTTATAGCAGCATAAAACTAATGTCTACAACACATTAATGCTTCTATAGTTTTTATGTGAAATCGGTTGCTATGAGAATTTATAAGTCTCCTACTTATGCTAAAAGCCGACTCAGAAGTAACTGTAGAAACAGAGATGACAAATATGTCCTTGTAAAATTGGATACTTGATATTTGTCTTTCACCAGACATCAAAGTCGTCCATCTTTGGCATCACAAGCTCCACTAAATAATAATCTAACTCAGTCTTTTGTGGTGCATTGCACTAGAAATGCCTTATAATGGAGTTTATAAGATGTTCTAGAACCTAAAGTCACACTACTAACACTTGAACCACAACTTTGACTGCTAACACCGAAATCATGCGAAGTTGATGAACTTCTCTTCGTACTCTTATACTTCTCCTTATACTCATGCTACAAATCATAACATATTTTATGAACATCATCTACCTTTTCACCACAGTTTCTCCCCTAAATGATAGATTAATAATACTCTACTAACTTCATTTTATACCTTGGCTCCAAAATAGTTGCCACAACCATCATTCTATAAATCACACTCCAATATAGAGACCCGTTACCCATATCCATACCCAATCACAATGGGTATTTATTTGCTCCCTTCATATCCGTTTATATATCCGTCAAGTTTCGGATAAAATTCACCCTATTTACAACACTACTATTTGCTCTGTGAGGGAAGGATTTTATTTTACAAAGCTAAATAGATGATAGTCAAGCTTTGTTTCTCAAGAAAATTATTTACAATATAAAACTAGACAACTCCATATCAATGATTACATTAGTATACGTGTATTATACAAACATTAGATCTTTGATAATAGAATTGTTGATTTTTTTTTCTTGCTTGGAATTTGGATAGTTGCTTGTGAGCCGTTCTTGCATTTGGTTCTAGATGGCATGGAAAAGTTCATAAAGATCGAGAAATTATTAATACAATAGCAAAAAAAGCAGTTTCTGGTGATCATAATTAACATTATGAAGAAAGAGAAGATAATAAAGAATAGCTCAATGATCAAGCAAAGATATTCAATACATTCTTACCCAAAAAAGGGGATATTCGATACCTTTATGATGATTAGAGTTATCGGATCTTTGCTGAAAATTGTACGCGTAAACTTAAGGTGTTTTTTTATTATTTATATTTTTTTATTTGATGTTGCTAAAAATTGTAGGTTCCTTAAATTTCTATGCAACTGAATTATGTTTCAGATTGCTTGAGCTTGAAATGTGAGTTTTCTCTATAAACATTGTAGAACAGATAAAACAGTCTTTTCTACCTTGCTTAACCTAATAAATTAGTTTGTTTTGGTGAAGAGAAATTCCCTATGCAAGTGATAGTGTGGTTTGGCTATCAAAACCCAGTCGGATTGCATTCTGGGGACTCTATCTGCATTCTATGTGAAGAATCTGATCAAGTATCCCCTGGACTTGAATTGTGCTGGAATGCTATTTTGGAAGTGCAAACCTATTATCATCAAAAAAATATTAAGAATATGGTGACAACCAAACATTAGCTATCCTGCCACATGCTATTGCGGGGATGGTCCAAGTGTATGCAGTCTTTACTACTAACCACTCAATACTATGGGTTCGTTCATGGGGAACTCACAGATAGAGAAAAAACAAATAAACTGATAACTAATTTTAAGGATAATTAAACTGAATATTAGTTAAATGTTTTGAAGAGGCAATGTAAAAAACTACACAGAACCCTGAGAATAAAAGCAAGCAACTTGTGAACTTAGATTAGTAAGGTAATAGAGAACCCTTACTTGACGTCAGCTATTTGAAACCTAGGGCACCGCATTTTTTGTTTAAGCAATCATCTAATGAGAAGTTTTATCAGATCATGTATCTCCAAATTTTCTTTGATCAATCTCTTCTCCCCTTATGTGAACTGCTCACAAAGTTATGTTTGCTCCACCCTGGTCTGACAAGAATCAAAGCCAACATGTAAGGATTTGGGTTGCTGACTCTAATTTGTTTTTCATCTCTCTCTCTCCCTCCCTCTCTTTTGGTTTGTTGGCTTGAAGAGCTGAAGACAATTTGAATTTGCTTTGAAGTTGGATTTATTGGTTGCATGTATGTGGGGCATTCCAAGATGGCATTTTATATCCTGGCTGATGCATACCAACACTCATCTAGGGACTGTCATTGGGGTCAGGCCTAGAAGTAGATAGTCACCTTGAGGGATACTTGGGGAAAATGAGTAGCTTGCATTATTTTGGACGGGAATCATAAAGGATAATGTAAGCCTTGAAGTGCATTTATCTTCTGGTGTGTGATATGAGAATTAGTGCCAGTCTCTGAGGATTTGGGTTGTAAGGCATTTAGCAGCTAGAAATGAGCTTTTGGTTAGGTAGGTTTTAATGCCTTTAACAAGGATTGTTGCTTGGAATCAGTGAATACATATGTTGGTTGTCCACTGTCACACGTGTTAGCCTTTATAATGGAATTTGAGTATCCATCTCTGGAGGATGAAAAGTTAGCTTTTGTTTGCCTTCAGATTTCTTATGATATGTTTGTGCCACTTTAGCTTGTTGATTATGTGTTCTTTAAGTGTGGAATCCCTCCCGTTGTTAGCTATTGAGCTGCTACTGATGTATTATCATGGAATTTTTATCTGTGTTAGTTTTACTGAAGGAGTCTGCATTTCTATCTAACTTGTTTTACTGATTTGCATAGGTAATGGAGAAGCAGAGATTGATTGAATTTGCTGACGCACTTCGCAGCAAGCTCAACTACTTTGATGAACTGGAAAATGTAAGCATTGATGTTATATGAAACACATCTCCCCATCCCTCACTCCTTTGTTGTTACAATCTTGACTTGTTTGCTTGTGTTGCCTCTATCTTTTTGCATTTTCATGAGAATCTTGGTGATTTGGTCCAAGAATCCTGGATCAGTAAGAAATAGTGCGACAAGCAACACTTTTTTACGATGATCATATTTCAGAAATTTTTGATCTCAAGTATAACAGGATTGTCGAAAAATTCCATGAACTTCCAATATAGTTCTGGCTTCTAACTCGTATCAATTGATTTGATATACTTGTCCTCTCTATCAGAAGTGGTAGAAAAAGATAATTTATGGTTTTGTGGCTCTTTTAATCTTTGATTGACTGCACTAGTTGAGCATTAGAAAGTCAAAAGTTACTTTCTTCAGAGAAGTCTTGTTGCACTAAATGACTAGAACCCTTGGTTCACATAGTTGATTGAAGGGTTTCTATATTTTTTTTTATAAGTTAACGGCAAAAAGTAGAATATAGGGCAAGGAAGAAGTTGGTCGTCTTATTTTATAGAAAACCAGAGAGTATAGCTTTAAATAATAAACAAGATAGAGACAGATAGAATGGTATAGGGGATAATATTTCTAACAGAGAGAATGATATAGGGGATAATATTTCTAGAATACCTGACAATCAGGACTGACTAACTATCCCAAACAATCAGGGATCGACTAACTATTTCTCTTCCTTGATTCTAGAATATTATCTCCCAAATTTATTGGTATAATAGGTCTTTTAATTTAATTCAAATCTGAAAAACCAAATGTTAACTTCCTCTTGATTGACACCCCCCTTAAGTTCGTGCAAAGGTATCTATCATGTCTAACTTGCCAGCGTGAAACTCCAATGATTGTCTCAACAAGCCCTTAGTTAAACCATCTGCGACTTGTTGTGTGGTTGGCACAAATGGAGTGCAAATTATTCCATTTTTGAGTTTCTCCTTTATGAAGGGTTTGTCTTATCATGTAGAACCAGATTATGAGCAATGCTAATAGCTGCCTTGTTATCACAGTATAATTTCATAGGAAGATTAATTGGTTTATTAAGGTCTGCTAGAACCACCTTTTGTAGTAAAAGAATTTCACACACTCTTGAGCCATTGATTTGAATTTAGCCTCAGCACTGCTTGACTATGCTTTGCTTCTTACTCCTCCAAGTAACTAGATTGCTCAAAGAAATGTGCAGGACCCTGAAGTTGGCCTTCTATCAGTAATCGATCTTGCCCAATCTGCATCAATGTGCACCTCAATATCTCTTTTATTTCCTCTTTTCACATGTTTTTGGAAGAATAGTCCTTTTTATGGTGTGCCTTTTAAATACCAAAGAATTCTACACAGCTTCAAGGTGTACCGTGTATAGGAGTGCATGAATTGATTCACCATGCTCACAATAAAGGCTATGTCAGGACGAGTGTGTGACAAGTAAATTAGTCTTCCAACCAGTCTTTGATACCTAGCCATATTGACCGGAACTCCATCTCTAACCAGCCCAATTTTAGCATTAGCTTCTATTAGAGATCCAAAGTATACTTCCTTTGAGATGTTATATAATGCCCTTCTTGGACCTAGCCACTTTTATCCCAAGAAAAATACCTTAGCCGGCCTAATTCTTTAATTTTGAATTTTCTAGCTAACCTTTTCTTCAATTGTTTCATCTCTATCATCTCTGGTCAAGATTATGTCATCCACGTAGACAAATAAAACTGCCATTATGTTTTTGGTAGGGCTTCTTGTGAAGAGAGTATAATTAGATTGCTCTTGGCTATATCCTTACCTCTAAGAAACATGATGAATTTTTCAAACCATGCTCTAGTAGATTGTTTAAGCCCATATAGAGGTTTGTTAGCTTGCATACTTTGGTTCCAAAATTATCAGGGAGACCAAGTGGAAGTCAAATTTACTTCTTCCTCCAATTTTTCATTTAAAAACACATTGTTTACGTCCAACTGATGCAATGGCCAATATAGGTTTGCTGCAACATACAAGATTACTCTTAACTGTATATAACTTCGTCACTGGAGAAAAGGTTTTAGAGTAGTCCACTCCATAAGTTTGAGTAAAGTCTTTAGCAACTAGGTGAATCTTATGTCTATCTAAATTGTATTTCAGTGTGAATACCCATTTGCATACAATAATTTTCTTCCTAGCTTGTGGATCCACTTTATTCCAAGTAGCATTCTTTTCCAAAGCTCTTATCTCCTCAAAAACAACTTCCTTCCACTCGGGAATATTTAGAGCCTCCTAAATAGTGTTAGGAATGAAAATACAAGACTCTTGTAAAACAAAGGTATAATATGTCATTGGAATATTTTTGTAAGTAACAAAATTTGATAAAGGATGTTTTGTACAAAATGACGTTTCCTAAGAACAATGGGAAGATGAGGTTGACAGGATGACTTCGACTCACCATTATCTTGAGAAGGATTTTCGTATGGGTTTTGCGAAAAATCTGAAATAAAAAAAATCCAAGCTAACATTTAGGATATCCAATTTTTTATTATTATTTTTTTTGTGAATAAGTAATTTTATTACCAAAATTGAGTATTTAAGCACCTTAAATGTATAAGACTAGCATGTCTAGCATCAAAGACATGTCTTTGATATGGCCAGTGGCACCTTCTATCTATACTTTCCATGTATCTCATAATGTGCATTGAGCTACTATGAATCTATAACACAATAATTTGCTTCAAAACAAATCTTGGGTGTTGTTGAGTCTGCTCAAATTTCACCATGTTCCTGTCAATCCAGATGTGGTATAGGAGCTTAGTGAGCACAACACGCCAAACCTCCTTCTTCCCGTTGCGGAACCTGATTCCATAGCTTCTTTGCTAGTACAAATTGGACAGTGAGGTGGTGGGTATGTTCTACTTGGTTGTCTCTGCATACCTCACAATATGCATCTTGGGTAACATTCCATCGATGTAGCTTTTCTTTGACTGCCAAAGTCTCATTACATTTGAGCCATCCAATGGATTTGTGTCGCTTTTGGCAACATGGTTCCAAATGAGGTCATACCACAACACCGGTGTAGCTACAACTCTGAGTTGATTGTACATCTTTCCCACCTTCGGTACATCCCCACTAAGATAAAGGAAATACATAGGGCGCAATGCAGTTCTTGCTTTGAGGACCTGTCTCTACATCCATGAAGAATCAACCTTTGTCACAATGTGCCATATTTTTGCATTCTTGATGTACCTCTCATGGACCCACTTTACCTGAAGGATTTCCTTTAGGGTCACTAGCTTCCATGCATATTTGGAGGATATACAAGCAACATTTCATATTAGCAGATGTCTTAGGCCTAAACCATCCTCCTTTTTTCGTAAGCAAATCTTTACCCATGATACAGGGGCTCTTTTCTTGTCCAGATTTAGATTACACTACAGAAATTTCCTACAAATAGATTCCAGTTGGTTCGTCATTGTCTTTGATAGAATAAAGATCTGTATTCAGTATTTCTCAATTCCAAAAATAACATATTGAAGGAGCTGCAACTAACCTGCAAAGCTAAGATATTTAATTGTCCACGATCGAAGCTTTTGTGTTACCTTATCAATTAACGGTTGATACTGGGCAATAGAAAGAGTTTCAGGGTTCGGGGTGTAGGTTACACCCAGATATCTAAAAGGGAAGTGTCCCTCAGCGAGTCCTAAACCAGATAGAATTGATTGCTTCACATCAGATGTGGTGCCTCCAAAGTACATGTTACATTTTTGTGGACTTGCTTGGAGACCAATGGTGAGGTGAAAATCTTGTAAGATCTACTTAATTAGCATGGCTGAGGGGAAGTAAGCTTTGCAGAAATCCAACAAGTCAGCAAAGCATAAATTGATGAGTTTAAGAATTTTTCAATCAGGGTGGCCTTAACAATGCTGATTGCTCGATAATGTACTAAGTTGTCTGTAGATAGTCCATAACTTGCACAAAGATATATGGGGACAGGGGTATACCTGTCTAATTCCTCTCTTCCCTTTAAATGGCATGCATAATGCACTATTGATGTATAGTGAGAATTGTAAGGTAGTAATTGCATAACCATTTGTGTAAAACAATGTGGAAATCCCAATCCTAGCAGCAAATGTTTGATGAAGCACTATTTAAGTGTGTTATAAGCCTTCCTCCAATCAATCTTTAGCATCATTTGGGGACTTATTTCTTTCCTCCCATACTTCCTAAGGATCTCTTGGGCCATTAACAAATTATCACCAATCCGTTGTCCTTCGACAAAAGCTGTTTGAGATGAAGCCACAAAAAAAGGTCATGAGAGGCTTGAGTTGGTTAGTAAGGACCTTTGAAATGATTTATATGCTATGTTAAAGCATGCAATAGGTTTGAATTCAGCTGTTTAAGAGGTTTCAAAAGTTTTGGGAATTAATTGCAAAGAAGTGTTATTCAACACTTTTAGCAAACGTCCTGCATTTGGAATTGCTTCACAGCTGCAACGACATCATCACCTACCAAGGGCCAGGTTTTCTTGAAGAAGTGAGCATTGAAGCTGGGGCTGGTGAATTTGTTGTCATCCATGCTAAAGATGGTTTGCTTCACCTTGTCAGCAGGCATTTCCAGCATGAGCCTTTGCCTATGTTCTCCACTAAGTTTGTTTCCCCTCTGAATGATGTATGTATGTGCCGTTTTTAGTTCACTGGTAGCTGTACCTAAGGGATTTTCATAAAAAAACCCTGAATTCTTTAACAATGTCTTGCTTGGCAACTAACTTGTTCCCTTTTCCATCATAGAGGAATGGAATGGAATTAAGTCTTCTTCGCTCTTAATTTAGCATGAAAATCTGTTGTTGCCATTCCCTAAACTTATATGTTTTATCTTTGCTTTCTGTTGGAGAAATGCCTCTTCAATCGGTGCCTTTGTCTGGATTCTTTGTGGCTGGGTTCAGCATTTAAAGGGTCAGCAGTCAAAACTTGTTTGCATGTCAAGCACTCTGCTTGAGCATCTTCCATTTGCTGTGTAACATGACCAAAATGTGCTCTATTTAGTTATTTCAAAATAGGTTTCACTCTCTTAAGTTTTTTAACCAATGGTATCGTGGAGACCCAATTGCTGATCGCATCCAGTTCTGTTTTACTGCCTGCATATGATGCTCTATCCAGCTTGCAGGAAACTCTAAGTTCTCCCACTCGATCATTACTCATTCTTCCATATTAGTATGATGTAAAGTCCCCAAGGACTAGAGACTTGCAATGCTGATGATGAAAAGTTTATAGTTGTCCCCAAAGTTCTTGCTAAGTTCTACCATCATTGAATGCATAAACATACGAAATAAAAAAATTCGTGTCCAGTTGCCAAAGTCACATAGCAGCCAATGACTTGTGCTTGGTGGCCAACACTTGAATTTGAATCATAGCTAGGTTTCAAATAATCCATATTCTCCCATTGTCATGAGCAGTATAATTGGGTATAAGTTGATGTTGTGGACTAACCTTCTACAATACCTTAGCCATATTCCCTTCTTTTACTCTAGTTTCATCAAGACCTATCATATCAATCTTTATAATAGTCTTTATTTTAGAGGTTATTAATACCTCTGACGTACTAAGAAGCTATTATCATGCTATGATGAAAGCATATAACTCTACCTATACGCCATCCTTTTCTATAGGGCTGTGCAAAATATCTGGATCCGTAAATCCCATCTGAAATCCGAAAAATCTGATCTGGGAAAATATGGTTGCAACCAGGGCAGATATTCAGTCCAATTTTTAATTGGATTATCCAAACCAGTATAATATGCGGGTGTTCAATGTATTGTGTTGTATATTGAGTATATTGTACTATATTTTGAAGATATTATCGAATTCGAATATATAAAAGTATATTGTACTGTATTAATACATATTAGAGCATATCATACTATATTTTTAGTGTATTAGACTGTATTATATAGTATATTATACTATATCGTAATATATATTTTTTCTAAATATATGTATTTAATATTGAATATTAGTATTATTGGATATATAGATAAATTTAAATATCTTATTTGGTTTTAGAAATACATGATCTGGCGGATGTGGATATCTAGTTTTGCACACTTCTACCTTTCTCTTGTACCCATATTAGCATCTAGTGCACCCTATGTTGGACTACTAGTGGTCAGCATTATCCTTTCACCTCTTGTCATAGGAATCCGAGTTAAAGCATTTGATGGTGAGGATCCAGTTTTGTGTGGTGCATTTGATGTGGAGGGTCCAAGATCTTAGGGCCTAATGTTATCAATTGGCGCTTTTAGCACCACACTAGTCTCTGTTGGTTTTTGTTTCACTTGCCATACTATTCTGCCTTGGTCTCTATTAAGGGGTGGAGCAAGGTGAGTGCAGTTTTGACCATGATGCCCCATCCAATCACATTTTGTACAATAATTTGTTCATCGGTCATACATGATTTGTTGTTTTTGAATAGTTGTATTTGGCAAAGCAATATGCGCATGTTCAATTATTGGCTAGCTAACACTAGTAATCGAGGGTAAGAAATTTGGGTTCTAGTTTTTATGACCATATCTACACAAATGGGTATGTTCAGATTCCATTGCTTAATGAGTAAAGGTTGTACTCCAAATTACTAGTATGTTGTGCGCACCTAGAATGGCAAGGAAGTATTTTTCGTTCTCAAATTGAAAAATAAAGAACCCAGGATCATGTAGCAATACCTATGGAAGTGTAGAAACCTTGGTCCAAGTCTCCTTTTGGTGAGTAGGTTGGAATCCAAAAACCGTCCCAACAAGTGTGTATGTTTGCTACGCTTCCTCTTCTCAATCTTTTCCCACTGTAGTTGTGCTTGGACTTGCCCATCAACAACCTGTGAAGGGGTCTAATTCAGAGTGAGAACACTATCTTCTTTCCGATTCTTGATGTGGATATCCTTCCAGCTTTCCTTGCCATCATCGGTCGAGTGGAGCTCATTGACATTGGAGAAACAATTGGAGTATTGACTGGAGTTTTGAGTACCAATTTTCGAAGGGCTGAGTGAGTATTACCAGCTGCCAATTGCGGGACATCTTTTCCTTTGGTGTTAATTGGTACTGTTGTCATGTGATTGCTATCAGGAGCCTTAGTGGTCATCGAAGCTATTAGGTTGTTCTATTTCTTTTTTTCCGTCATAGGTCACCTAGGGTTCAGTGGGTGAGGTTGAGCGGTGCAGTGTTCTGGTGTGTCTGATCACAAGTGAAGCATCTGGTGGTCGTTTGGTAGTGTGTTAGGTGGCGCCATTGTTCTGCCCTACTTTTTCTCTAGTTTCCCTTCCTTAGGTGTTGACGGCAAGGTAGTATTTCTATTTGATCTAATTTTAGTTAAAGGATATTTGATATTTAGGATATTTAATTTTTGACTAAATTATTTGATCTAGAAAAATATTCTATATGTTATTAATTATTTCAATAATATATCATAATATCGTGATTTAAGTTTTTAAAATATATTTATTTTGAAATTTAAGCTTTTATAATAAAATTTTAATACTTTTTTTTTTCAATAAAATGAGACACTTATATGAATATAGATATAAATACTAACTATATTAGATCTTGATTTTTAAAAATCTTCTCACCAAAGGTAATAAAATTGATAAGATAGTATTTTCTATATGGATATTGGATGTATTCGAATTTGGTTTATATTCGGTTTGCATTTTTTTTTGATATTCAAGATCCATTTTAAAAGACGTGTGATGGATATACGGAAATAATTTCTAAACGGATACGGATATCCAATTTTGCACAGCCATAATTGTTACAAACCTTTAATGTGTTGTCATGAACTTCATGGTCCAACCTTTGATCAGATTCTTGGTGCTGTTGTATAATAATATCTCCTTTTTTATTTGCAAGATATTCCTTAGAATAGTCAAGACTTTTATACTGTGTTGTAGTTATCTCTTATTTTTCATTTTGAAATGGCATTACTAGTTGAGTTCATGGTTAGGTTCAACATGATCAACATTATTAGTGATTAATTTATTTTTTTTTCAAAAGGAAAGATATTATGATCAAGTTCAAACTTTAAATCAAAATCATTTGGAACACCATTTTCGCTAGTGTTGCTCTCCCTTGAAAATGGGAGGAGTTGTAGTAGGATGTTCCTTAAAAGAAGGTGACATCCATATGCACAACATTTTTTGAAAACTGGGCCAAAACCTTTGTAACCTCTTTGATTAGTAGGATAACCTACAAAAATTCATTTATGTGCTTTTGGATCAAGTTTTGAATGCTCAGCATCATGGTTATGAACAATGACCACACTTCCAAAAAATTTTAAGGGAATTTTCGTTTCTAGCTGAGAATTTGGAAAATGGGTGTTTTGAAAATTGAAACCCGAGTAGAAATTCATTTAATAAAATAAGTGGAAGTTAAAACGAGTTTGTCCCAAAGATAATTGGGAGCGTAGTTTGAAAACTTAAAACCTTAGCAACTTCAAAGAGTTGTCTATTACACGAACTTTGGTAAATAATGCCTTTCTCAATTAAAAAATGCCAACTCTATGTTAAATATTTCTCTTCCATTATTGCTTTGAAATTTTTGAATTTGGATTTGAAACTAAGTTTGATCCATGTTATTGAAAATTTTGAACACGGCTTCAACATCAAATTTATATTTTAAAAGAAAAACCCATGTAACCCTAGTATGATCATCAATAAAAGTAATGAACAAAATAGTAGTCACTCTAGAAGGACCCCATATATCACCAGGAATCAAGGTGAAAGGTGTTTCCTTATAATGCTGAGTTGGAAAGGCAACACGAGGGTGTTTAGCTGATTCACAAGATTCACACTCGAAAAAAGATTGATTTTTATTCAATGAGCCTTAAGTAAGACAACTTGCTAGAATTGAAGAGAATGCACACTACTTGGAAGGGACGACTACTACAATAATTGGTGCTGATACTATTTTGAGTACCTCGACCCTAGGAAACTCAAGGCGAATCTGCTATCCTCAAATTTAGCTAACATGCCTAGATAGAGCACTTTTTACCTTAATTGAATATCTATATCTAGCTAAGACGGAGTCTTCCGGATATTGAATGGAAGGTGTTCAAAAGGCAGTTATTGAGAACGCATCGGAGCCAACAAAAAAGAAGGATCGAATAAGTGCTTACCATTGGACCAGGAATGAATGCTTTAAATATTGAAAGCTAAGATGTCCTAATCTAGAATGCCAGAACAGAATTGAAAGACCGAGCTGAAACATGTTGGTTGCGAATGGGGGTAAAGTTAATCATTCTGTCCAGCAGCGCAAATCATCTTTCCAAGGTTAAATCTTGGAATTCATAAAAGAAGACCAAAAATTAACTTGACAATTATGTACAAGTATTAGTTTACTGACATACAAGAGATTGTTTGATAGGTTAGGAATGTGCAAAACATCTTTAAGATGTAACAAAGGAGAAATAGGCAATGTCTCTTTTCCAGCAATAGTAGCAAGGAAACCATTTGTAATTTTGACTTTTTGATTCCTTGCACAAGGTGTATACGTCGATCATAGGATTGGTGGCTCCTGAATCTAATATCCAAGTGTCATTAGATTTTGGAACAAGCAGTGGCTGTAGAGAATATATTACTTGACTGAGATAGGGAACTGGATGGGTTAGAATTTCCTAATGATTGAGATTGAAACAGTATATACAGGTGCTCTATTTGTTCCTTTGTGAAAGGATGATATTTTGAGGATGAACGTTGGATTTGACTTGCTCACTTGGAATGCATGCACATCTCCCTCTGACTTGTTATCACTGGTGGATTTTTTCTTCCGGTCTGCTGGTTTCCATTCAGCTTCTAGTAGGTTCCTTGAGTATGCCATGACCTTTTACAGTGGTCACATTAAGGTCTCTGCTATACTCCTCGTCTAGTCTCTTTTGAGTTTGAATTTTGAGTCACCAAAGCTGACATCTCAGTCTCTATTTTGTCTCAATAATGTTCTTCAACATCATAAGTTGTCGTGCTTTTTCTGTACGCACATTTGAAGAACCTTCTCTTATAGTATTCAAAGGCTTCTACCCTAAGATTTGCCCTCGAGTCTAGCAAGATTCTTATTCAAACCGGCCAAAAAAACAAATACTTGGCTTCTCTCTATCTTCTTTTTATACTGAGAGCTATCTTGTGGACATTCTCATTCTAAGCTCTTGCCAAACAACCATCATCTTATTATAGTAGGTTGTCACTCCGCATTTAACTGGTTACATCTTCTGCAATTTGGTATCCAATTCAAACAATTATGAGTGATTGTCCAAATGTGAATAGGTTTTCCAAGTTGCTTCCTATACATCGTGAGCCGTTGGTAGGAACATGAATGGTTTTCCAATCATTGGATCCATAGAATTGACCAACCAAGTGGTAACCATTGAATTTTCAGAGGGCCACTTTTTGTAAGTTAGATTACTAGTGGCTAGTGGTTCAACTTCCCCTTTCAAATACCCAAGTTTTCCTTTGCCAAGATAATTTTTTCCATTCAATTTGTGAATGGTGAATTGGAGGGAATTATTAGAAAGAGGAACTAAAATTGGCTGGATACCCTCTAGAGGCATCTCACCACTGGCAGTATCAGGAGGAGAATGAGCCTGAGTCAGTCATGGCTACCTTAAGGCTTTGATACCATGTAAATTACTGACTAAAAGTAGAATATAAGGAAAGAAAGAAGTTGGTCATCTTATTTCACAGAAAACCGGAGAGTACAACTTTAAATAAATAATGAGATAGAGAAAGATAGAAAGATATAGAGAGAATGTCTCTAGAATCATGATAATCAAGTACTGAGTAACTATCCCAAATAATCAGGGATGGAGAAATATTTCTCTCCATTGATTCTAGTATATTATCTCCTAAATTTATTGATATCCTATATCTTCAAAATTAATTAAAATCTGATCAACCAAATCTTAACTTCCCTAATTTATCGACATGCTCTATGATAAAAGAAAGAAAATTTCCATCAATGAAGAAGTAGAGGCAAGACTTGGTGATTGAAGCACACGGCTGGTAGTGTGGATAAGGAAATGTCTAGGCCTTTACATCACAGGGTTAGAAATGATGATAGTTTGCCATTATGTGCATGTTTTGGGAATGCTGGTATAGTCATTATGAAAACTGGTGCACGAGGAAAAGAGACAGATTTCTTATTACTATTCTGGGACTTTGTAGAAGACAAAATGACGTAATGGCGATATTACTATATCGAATATTTGAGGGTAACAGGTTACTCATCCAACCTATAATTGACTTTTTTTATTGGGCAATGTAAATTGGCATCTGAATCTACTTTTGGAAAGCAACCATAGTTACAAAAACTAATAATAGATATAGTTATTTGTTTGTGAAGAGGAAAAATAGGAATTTTCCATTGTTACTGCTTCTAATTGGGAGTTGTAAGTTGTGCAGCAAATTGAAACTTTGTTCTACTCGATAATCTTAGAAGTGAATTCAAATGGTTGTCTATCATAGGATTCCCTGCTTTGTTGCGTCAAGCAGAGTAATTCCCACTTATAGCTATGACTATGAGCGGATCTCTTGTCACATCTGCAGTGAGCCTTACTTCACCTCTATTTCTTACCTTACCTTCTTATTCCTACCAGCCATGGGTGCTTGTTGAGTGTCAATTTAAAGAACAGCTTTTGTGCCTTATAGCTGCCCAAAGGCTTTTACAGTCTGGCGGCTTTGTGGTAACAGTTCCTTTAAAGTTAAGATATATTCTGCTAGATGTATTTGCTAGCTTCCTTTCAATCTTCACCTTGTTTGTTGTTATTATTATCTTGGGTGGACATCCTACTAGTTTCTTAACGCGAGACTGTCTGCAGATTGCAGCCAACTTTTACTCTTCAAGCATGAATGTTGGCAATGAGAACTTTCTCCCAGTATTGAAGAGGCTAGATGAGTGCATATCGTAAGTCAGAATGGTCTTGCTCTTGCTGGAATTTGACGGCTTTCCATTTTTGACTAAATCAAGTTTCTGATTTTATTGTTTTATGTCTTATAATCATGTGAGTATTTTTTAATGTCGCAACTTACTAGTCATCTCATTCTGGCCTTCAGATATGTTGAAAGAAATCCACAATATGCAGAATCTGGTGTTTACCTGGTTAAATTTCGACAACTCCAGGTAATGATAGTGCCAGCAATATTAAAGTTTTTTGTATCATATTTGGCTGCATGGCCGTGTGTCTTTTTGAATAGTCTCTTCCTGCCCTAAGAATGCTATCTGAAAATATCCCCCTTGTGATCCTTGTGACAGTCCCGAGCTCTTGGCATTATACGATCTCATATCCATGCCATTCTGAAAAGTGCATCATCTCAGGTGAATTACTTACCTGAAGGGTAGAGCGATTCCAGAGAAATAGGAAATTAAACAAAAACTCTTGTTGCCATTATCAGGTCCAAGATGCAATCAGGAGCAGCAGTGGCGACAAAACTGCCATTTCTGAAGGTGTGGAGGCGTCTGTTATTTATGTCCGCTTTCGGGCTGCTGCAGGTGAGGTAATCCTTCACTAATCCTGATTTGACTAAATATCATAATAAATTCTATAAAAATGCATGTGAACCAGTGTACATTATGGAAATTATATCAAAAGTTTGGTACTATACTATTTGAACTGCTTAGTTGGTATTGTGAGATCAACTTGCTCCATTGTTAGTGATACCTGCTATCATGGCTATATTTGGTAGTCATTTGAAAGAAAGATCCAAAGAAGTCATTCTTGAAATCATCGCCCCGATCCCTCTAATGAAATATTTGCAGCTTAAGGTTGTATTGGAGGAAATAGAAAGCAGATCGTCAAGGAAAGAGTATTCTCAGCTTCTTGGTGAATGTCACAAATTGTACTGTGAGCAACGACTCTCCTTGGTAAGTCTGGATCACAGAGCTTTTCTTACATATATATGACCCCTAATTGGCATAATGTCTTTTTTCCCCCTTTATTTCATTAATAATTTATCTTCAATATATTCACTTTTTCTGTGCAATCTAGGTAAAGGGTATAGTGCAGCAACGGATCTCTGATTTTGCAAAGAGAGAGGCATTGCCATCATTGAGTCGTTCTGGGTGTGCATACCTGATTCAAGTAAATACTAGCTAATGAGATGACATTTATTTCGTCATTATCTTTTCTGGGTTCATATTGCTTGCATGTGCCTATGTCATATAAGAAACTTATCCTGTGTCATCCATTATGTGAACCCTTTTTTGCATGTGTTATGGACCTTGGTCGTGGGCCTGGCCGTTTATGGGGCTTGTCAGGGTCAGGCTTTATTTCGGTCCTAATTTGTTAGACTCGAGTTGTTTAGTAAGTAGCAAGTGTTAGTTTTTTTTTTTTAATGCTTAGCAGACCGTAGTTTATCGGGAGACTTATATGTTGGGGTTGATAGGTCTTTATTGATAAAAGGCCTGTTATACCATGGGCCTATCCTAGTTTGTTTCTCAAGTTGTAATCAACTATAGATAAGAGGCTAAGTTCTCAGAAGTAAATAAGCTGGGAGAATTAGCAAATTGCTATTTCCCTCTCCTCTTTCCTCCATTACCTGTCTTGTTTTTCGCTCTAGTTCTCACAAACACTAACCCAAATCTCCACAGTTCATAATCAATTAATTCCTCGAATCCCCTCCCTTGAATGCATCTAATTCCATGAAAACTACTTCTTAATCTTGCCATGACACTGCTGCGGCTAGATCCCAAACTAAGGATCATAGCAGCTTTTTTGAAGAGTGATTTATTTTAGGAAAGGTTTTTGCAATTTTATTACTAAATTGTTTTAGGGCACTTTGTGACCTCATATGATTAACTTTATTGGGATAAATAAGAAGAGATATGGATGTGGCGAAGGGGGTTAGGGGAGGAGTGGGCGGAAATAATACGTTTCACAGAGGTTGCATAAATGATTACCTGTGTTTCAGTATCGTTTGAATGTGTATAGACAAATGTTGCAGTTCCGCTGTAAATAACTAAATATGGCCTGTAATGATGTGGTTTGATATTTCAGGTCTGTCAACTTGAATATCAGCTTTTTACTCATTTTTTTCCAGCATCCTCGGGAGATGTTCTCAGCATGGCTCCTCTGATCGATCCCTTGTGAGTCTCTTTCCCTTTCTTCTTTGTTCTATTCATTTTGACAAAGTACAACTGATCTGTTTCCACGATTTTAATCTAAACACTTATGTTTTGTGCTATCGCCAGATTCACTCCTAATCTTTAGTAAATTTGTTAGGAATTCTGCTCGCTTCTTTCCTTTATTAAGATTCTTTTACAATGTAACATAATAATTTTACCAAGAAATTTACGTGGGTGGAATAGGAATGAAGGGATATAGAATTATTGTGATAGGATTTATGAGCGTCAGGGTTTCTGATTCAATATGTTGATTGCATCAAAATCAGTTCACATGTATGTATGCTCTACTTTTATCATTTATTAACATCTTTATGTGCCTAGGGGATTTAGATTCTCACTATGAAAGGGAAAATGGAAAGTAAAAGAGAAATTAGTATTACACAGCTGTTTAACATCAGTTGTCAAAAAGTTCAAAATCATTTTTTATTTTTTATTTTTATTTTATTTTTTTATGATTTTGTTTTTCTTTTGTAATCATTCCCCTCACAATACTTGCAAGCTCTGATCTCTAACTTTATTTCCGATTGTTTCTTGTGGCATCATTACCAGGATTGGCAATTGTGTTTCTTTTTGTTTCTGGGCTGGGAAATGATCATCCTAATTGCTTTCTTTTATGTTAATTGTTAATGAGGGAGCTGCTTCGCTCTCTTAACATGAAATTTCAGAGAAATTTTACCTTGTTCATTTTTCGTTCCTTAGTTGTTAACATGGTCGTCAGTTATTGCTTCCATGTTGCGCAGAACTTAAGGTCCTGTCACTTGTAAGTTTGGCATCTTGGTCTTCAGTCTCTCTATGCCATTTAATTCTTCCTCTTGAAATTAATTGCAGAAGTACTTACTTGTATGATACACTACGGCCAAAATTTATTCACGAGACAAACCTCGATTTCCTTTGTGAACTTGTTAAAGTCCTGAAGGTTGAAGTCCTAGGAGAACTACTCAGTAGGAGGAGCCAATCTCTAGCTGGGCTCCGTCCAACATTTCAAAGGATTTTGGCTGATGTTCATGAGCGATTAACATTTCGTGCTCGCACACATATCCGTGATGAGGTGATTGTCATGTCTGAGACATGGTTTATACATTTTTATCTTTGATTAAATGCTCTTTAACTATCCTTGTAAGTTCAATTATATTATGTCCAGAATCTGAAATTGCTTCTCCATTGTACCTTGTTCTTTGTAATTTTGGTTATGCATGCTTGTGTCTGTGGGTGGGATGTTTATGTGGGATCTTTTGTGTGTCAATGTGTTTATATCTAGGTCTTGTTGACGGATTCTGTGAATTCAAACAATGTTCAAAATCACTATCTCATTACATAGTGTAGTAGTGATAATACTATAGGATGGAACAAATCTAGAAATTCTATTGTTATGCTATTATTATTAAAGATAAGGTCGGCATTGTTGCTATTGGAATCCAAAGGTAAAGAATGGTGGGGTATCTTAGGGTTACAGTGTGACAAGAGGAAGAAGTTCATTTTTTTGGGCTAAAAAAAGGGTGCAATTTGTTAAATAAATAGCTGTGGTATGAAAAAGACAACAGAAAATTTCAGTAAAAGCTATCTACTAAAGAAAAATTGCCAGTATTGAAGGTGCATGAGGCTGAAATGATACAAAAAAGAGAGGAAAGCTTATTGGCATCTAGCTTTCTTACTAGAAAATTAGACGAGTATGCCTCATGTTAGTTACCCTCCAGCCCCACACAAACACCCACAACCAAAAAAAACACCTGAGCTCCGTGGCACCTGGATCATGCTATCAGCTGCTCTTTAGTTATTGACCTTGTCACTAACTGATGTTATCCCCTCCCCCTCGAGAGAGACTGAAGAGTGGATGTCTATATTGTTCATCTATCTGTTACTTTTATCAGCATATTGAGTATGAGTACCATTGAAAATTTCTTCCTTTCCTTTCCTCTATTCAGATCGCAAATTATCTTCCTCTTAGTGATGACCTGGACTATCCTGCAAAGCTGAAGCATTTTCCTGAAGCTAAAGAGGAAACTAATTCAGTAAGTACTTATATCATTTAAATATTGTATTTGATATTTGACATATAATTACATCTGTAGTAATTTACAATATTTGACATATAATTACATTTGTAGTAATTTTTCTTTAAACATGAAGAAAAATAATTTCCAGAACTATACAACTCACCTAGACTACTTTTCGTTGATTGCTACCACTAGGGCATGATATAGTAGTAGCTTAAGAGTAGTTGTAAACAGTGATTCATTCTATACATTTTAGTCCACTTTCCTGGTAAGCACTTTCTCATTGCAGGTTGGTGAGAACCAGGATGATTTTAGAACATGGTACCCACCCCTGGAGAAAACTGTGTCACTACTGTCATATTTGTATCGTTCCTTAGAACCTGAAGTTTTTACTGGTCTGGCACAGGTATTCTCTCACGCAATCAAGCCTTGTATTCTGTCACCCTTTTGTTGGTTACTCACAAAATTGTTATTATGTCAGGAAGCGATTGAAGTCGGCTCAGTATCCATTTACGTGAGTGGCAAATAAAGATAAAGAGTATTTTGATTTAACCTTTATTTTTAGCTACTTAAAAATTAATTTATCCAAAATAATTACTTGTTTTTAAAAAAAATATCTAGCTTAATAGTTTATTTTTTAATTAGCTCCGAACAAGGGGTTAATAATTAATGTGATCTATCTTTTCAGCATTTCCAGTGTCATTCTGTAGCGGTCCCCTCAACAATTTATGAAGCTTTTGAATTTGGTCAAAATTTTTGTTTGTAGTTTATTATTTTTCTCTTAACACGTTGGCTATTTCCTTTTGACGAGGTCAGAAAGCAAGCAAGCTCATTTCACAGCGGTCATCACCTATGGATGGGCAACTTTTTCTTATAAAGCATCTTCTTATCTTAAGAGAACAGGTGCATTTCTGTAAGACTTCTTGCATTGATGTCATTAGCTTTTTCCACACAACTTGAAACTAACATGATATTATATTGTATGCTTGCAGATTGCACCATTTGATATAGAATTTTCAGTCACTCATAAGGAGCTTGATTTCTCTCATTTGCTGGTTAGTACTCTTAGTATATTATTCTAAGTTAGGGTTGTAAATGAGTTGGTCAACTCGACTCATTTGTTTACTTAAATGAGCTGAGCTTAAGCCTCAGCTGGCTTAGCTTTGTTTGTTTACTCATTTGTTTGCAGGCTGACTTGCGTGATATTCGTTTAGAAGCTCATATGAGAATAACATTATGTACAATTAGTGTGTATGCATTCATATGTAATAATTAGTTTTAATTATGTATTATATTATATCTAAACTAGTTGACCATAATTGAGTCATTATTATAATCTTAGATTCAATAAAAAACTTTTGTAAATATAAGTCAAGCCAATAATCAAGCTTTTCATAAAAAAAATTAATACAACGCAATGTATTTAAATTACTAGATCCCATACAATGAAATAGTGGTACCACAATCGCATATTAGCTTCAATTTCATGATTTTTAGGTACAAAAAATTCCTGAAACATATCTGTTTCAGAAAAACACATATATATCACTGCTATATCAGATATTGGCTGATCTTTACAGAAATTTGTTGTGGAAAAAAATTTTAAAAGTCACCTGCGACAACAACATATAAAATATTATTTGTGACATTGTGCTACCGCGACCCTGTGACTGCAGTTTTTTTGCATGCTAGTGCCGACTTAGCTAGGCTTAGCTCCTCGTGATCCCTGGCTCTACTCAACTGATTTATTAGATGAACTGTACTTGAGCACAATGTTTAGGTTCGTTTAGTAAACAAATAAAAGCTCGACCCATTTATAACCTTGTTTATGTATGTAATTGCTTATTTGGTGTTTCTCAATATCTCTTACACCGACTTAGTGAAAATCATGCAATAAATCAGATTTGAATCTTTATTGGCTTCTATATGTGTTTTTTGCTTTATTTATATGGAATAATTCTTTAGATGTCTTCCTCAATTGATCAATCTTGTACAAAATTGAGGAACTATCATACAATAGGCAGTACAACACAATTATTTTTATTATTGCATATAGAAGAACCTAGGATCGTGAACGTGTGAAATGAGAATGATTTTTCAAAAATTGTAAGAATGATGGCATAATAAGATCATCTGAAAGTAAAAATGACCGCACCATGAATTTACTATTTCACCAAAAAAGTTGTGTGAGGCACATAATCGGAAGTCCCCACTAGAATATACTATAGTGATTGCTCAGGAGTTGTTCCTTTATCTCATTTTACACCATATGTAGATTATTAGTTATATCCTTTCCACTCAATATACTATCTAAATCCTAAATAGATCCTTGAGCCAAGGATGATTTCGTTAACATTCCTATTTTTTATAACTTAGATGTTTAAAAAGAATTTGTGGAAGCTAAAACGGTTAAAAATATATTATTAGTGCATGTAGATGTCCACCACTTGTCTCATATCCTTTTAAACCATAAATAACATTAAGGATTAATCGTGAGCATGATGGAATTCAAGATAAATATTTTACAACTCTATATGTTTCGAAATGTACAAAAGGAACTAAAGAAAAAATTAATTGAGAAATTCTAACATAGGAAATAATACACTAGATAACACTAAATTTTGACCCAAAGATTCCCAAAGTATGGTTTGGCCAAAACAAGCACCTTTACAACACACTTGTGATGTACCAAGTAAACAGTCTCCCCAAAAGAGTTAGCATACAACACATAAGATAATACATGCAATACAAAACACATTAAACATACAATAGCAATTTCATTAACATACGACAACATGATTCATTCAATCCACATGGTATAACAAGGGCATGTGATAGAGCACTTTGAACACTTACAACAATAGTCACAAACAACTCATGATGATACATGGGGTAATGATGTACACACTAAGGTAACCAAGGCCAAAATTACGATCCATACTTATATTTTAATACTCATTGAATTCCACACTTGAACCACACAATCCATTTCCACTTAAAAAGGGCATTACATAGTTGTAATTACCAATTATGACACACAAATGATAAAGACCCCAATCAACAATAATAAATAGTGGTACTACCAAGCTACACACAAGTTACTTTATTGAAATAAGGTTAGTATACATAAGTAATTACTAACACCGCCCAACTATTTTTAATTCATTTCTTGGGATACAAAAGAAACGTAATACACTAGTGTTCCAACACACGGTAATGACTGATATCTAGCACACAAGGGGTAATGAGTACCAACAAATCTGCCTCATCGTCTGGTCTTTAAGTATTGACATCCTCTAAGAGGTATGAAAAATCCCAAGCAGCCACAAAATTAAGAACTCTAACGTCGTCTCGAGGATAGTTACCCCTAAATAACAACTAAAATTAAGAGCTCCTACCTTGTTGTATTAAACCTTAGAGAGCAACCACTCCTTCAAGATCTTCCTCTTTAAATTTTATTTAATGAATTATATCCATGAACAACACTAGGCCTTCACTTAACATACAACACAAACCACAATTATATTTCCTACTAGGCCATGAATGGCCAATGACGAAGCATCTGATGGTCAAACATATGATCAACCCATAGTGTAAAACCTCAAGACTCCACAAAAATTGTCCCAAGACTAGTGGTGTGGAGTGATTCCTCAAATTGGTTTGGGATTTAAATAGAGAGCCAACGCTTGCATAGACAAACTAGTTGACTAGTATTGGGAACCTGATGGTAGGTCAAAACCAAACAAATTTGTGGCCCAATTAACTAGTGGACTAGTAGGTCCAAACTAGTAAATTGGTTTCATTGGTGTATTGGTTCTTGGCCACTATTAGTGGACTAATTTTATTGGAAAACCCAAGAACCCATATTTGAATATAACTCATGTTTAAACCTATTTAAGACACATCCACATGCTACAAAAATGCACAGAAAACTTAAACAACATACATTAAACATACTCCATGTATCAAATCATCACTTACATACAGGCTTAACATGTTCCTAAGCTCATTTTCATGCATTTTGGTCAAACTAGACCGACACCACACATGGATATTGGGGAGAACTTGTGAAGAAGATCATGGCATGCTCAAATATCACAAAAATGAAATCTAATCCTAAATCATGGTAGGAGGCTGTGAGCCTCATTCATACTTGGTATCACATTTCCATGTTTAAATATCCATATATGATCACATACCCTTCCATACGATTATCATGCTTAAATACTTAAATCGACACTTAAACTCATAGCATATAGATGCTAACTCTACAAGATCTTGCTAGTTTACCTATCTTCAATAGCTCCAAGCACAGAGAATCAAGAACCTCCTTTTCAATTTTAGAGTTGAAAGCCAAAGCTATCTGAAACACCTTTCAAAGCAACATTATAGGCTTATTGAAAATCATTTTAATCCATAAAAAATAGGACGAAAAAGATAGGAATCAAGAGGAAAATATGTTAATCTTTCTCCCAAAACAGGGGATGAATCAATGGTAGAATAGCTTGACCTTTTTCACAAGCACCGAAATATAACCCTCCTGTACTCATTTGAAAATAGAGAATTTATATTAAGCAGTATAGAGATAGAAAGGAAGTAAATGGAGTAAGAAAATGAAGGAGAATAGAACACGAGGATGCGGTTAAGGAGGAAGAAGGGATAGAAAATACTCTTCAACACCTACAGAGTTTTTTGAACATGAGAAGAGAGTTTTGTGATATGAAAAACAAAGCAAGCAGGACATAGAGGGGTTGCTGCTGTCAACCAATACTAGAGGGAAAGGAGAAGAATGTGTGTTTGACCTGCCACACTTAAGTGCTAGGCTTTTAGGTGTAAGGAGAGGAGATTGGGATGGGGTGCGGGTGCGGGTGAGGGAGTCAGGCAGAATAGTAGCTGGAGCAGCACCATGCTGCTGCTCAGCTGATAGGCTGGAGGAGAGAGGAGAGAGAAGAAGATGACTTTAGGTAGATAAAGTAGAAATTATCTGAAAAGTAGCTTTAGTAAATTTTTGGCTAAATGAATGAGTTAATGTACCAAAAATTATGAAAATAATTTCACAACCTCTAAAAATGTTATTAACATAAAAATATTAAGATTATAAAATTTTACAAATCATTGGAAAAGATTCGAGATTAAAACGGGCAAAAATCGAAGTCTCCAAGCAAAATAGAGTTTTGGAATACCAATCAAGTGATCAACTAGCTTCTCCGGGTTTCAGATATAAGATAAAAGGTAGCTAGTGTTGGTATTGTCATATCAGTTACTAGTTTACTTGTTCATAAAATATTTCTTAAGTAAATTTGTAAACAACTTGCCATACAATATATTAAAATATATTAAAGGAAATAATTTCTCATCTAAAGAATATGATTTAATAAATTAGGATTTAAAAAAAAATATGGGGGTACTCCTGGAACTGGTATAGCTTTTCTTATGAATTGGCATTCAACAGATTAGATTCTCCGTCATCTTAGTTACAAAGGACCAATTTTCGTCACAAGTCACAACACTGTGCAAGGGCCTCTTCGCATTACTCCATTAGGTCACCTTGTATAGATATCGTTTGAGTAACTTAGTACATGTTCTAAATCTTATAATATGGTAGAATGTGTGGTAGTCATAAATTATTTATAGATGCAAGTGTCTAAAATGGTAATAGTGTTTGGTAATTTTTTTGAAATAAAATTAATTGTTGTATAAAAGAATGTTTTAGACATCTGGATGAGGTTGGTGGGGTTAATTAATATAGAATATTTTTATAATAAAAGTATAAGTGTTTTTTTAGTATTTAATTAAAGTTGGTGGGGTCTACTTATGAAGTAATAATAAGTTGTAACTAAATCGTACATAATTATCTAAAAATAATGAGGTAAACCAATCAACCTCAAGCATATATTATTAGATAATGAGTAAACAATGAGGTTTATCCAATGTTATCCTAATAAGGCAATGGCATCAGCAGCACTGATGTACCTTTTCTATCACTCAGTTGTGTATACTGCTTTACCAGTCCATCAACTTTTCTGTTTATGCCCACTCCATAAAATATGCTCGCATCTTACAGATTCCCTGACGTGGGAATATAGATGGTCCTGGTTTTCACGATCAGCTGATAGATATCCTGCAGTTTCTTAGTACTTGATTTGATTCTATTTTGAAAGCAGTAGTTGGGAACGAAATCGTAGCTTAGTTATTTTCCTTGTCCTCTCTTTTTCAGCAATGAATGGGTTAATAATTGATAGGTAATCATAAAGGTTATTGTATTAAATCTTGCTTCCAAATGATATCTTTTGTGCAATGTTGTTGAAAATAGATAGCTTGTAATCTATAATTCATGACATCAAGAAAAAGTTAGTAAAATGATGTTGTGGAGATGGGACTGGATCATGCAGAGATATTATATTTAACATCAATAATGTGCTACTTGTCAATACATATTAATGCTTTATGGTGATAGAGAATTTTATTTGTTTATTTATTGGATTCCCACTACAGGATCATCTTAGACGGATCCTTAGAGGTCAGGCTTCGCTTTTTGATTGGTCAAGATCAACATCATTGGCAAGGACGTTATCTCCTCGTGTTTTGGAAAGTCAGATAGATGCTAAGAAGGTTAATGTGACCAGTGTTTGAGCATTTTATCTTTGCCTCTTGCTTTATCTTGCAGCTGCCTCCTTTTGAAATCTCAATTAGTGTACTCCACCAGAATAAATATATTGGTTTTATACTTTATGCCTTGGAATATACATCCACGTAATCTGTGTTTTGTTGAAGTTGAGATTGTAATGATGATATCATTTCTTGGGCACTGGTTTGCATTTGGATACCCTGTTCTGGAACTGTTTAGAGGTGCTATGTTGATATCATACTAGAATGTCCACAGGGGTTTAGATATCACCTACATTAAGATAATGATGTAAAGCTTATTCCAAACATTCTTCATTTTTTTGTTATTTGTCATTTGTTTTCAATTGAGACAAAGCATGGTGAATGGGATGAGCACAGTTATCTAGAGGAAACGAGAAGCATATACTGGGTGAGTACCATTTGGAGAAAGGAACAATACTAACAGTTGCAGTGTTCCTGAAAATTGGAAAGTTTATTCAATTCAATCATTTGATGACATTCAGTTCCTTTTTTCTTTTCCAGTTCTATGAGTTGTTGAATTAAGTGCTTTGCACTAATCCTATGAAAATTGCAGATAGTGGCCATATTGGGTTGCTTCTGTGTGATTTTATTCTATCAAGTGTGTAGCAGCAAAGAAGTTCCTATATGACATTTAAAGGAAGAGAATGATAAAAGCTTAAATTTGTTTCTTCTTGTCGAAATAGTAAGAGTTTAAGGCTGGGCCTGTAGATTTGGCTCAGAAGCAGATTTTGGCATCAGAAAATGTCATCTGATGCCGTAAGCAGCATCTAGAAGTTGGGATTTTTTTTTTATTCGGATCTGAGTGAGTATGCCAGAAATTAGTTATCTGGCCAAAGTTCCTGTGAACTGCTTTGATTTGAAATACATGTTGAAGAAATGAATACATTTTGGATCATTGAAAAATAATTTTCTCTGACTTAGTAATTAGGTTGCCAATTCTAGTGGGAGGCAATTGCATTGTTTATGTTACTGAAACTGGCAGCCTTCCTCCTTGATAGTTAAGATATAGGATTGATTAGTGCATTTAGATACTGAGGTTGTCCATGGTTACCAATGTGGCAATACCTTACTTTGCAGAGGTCACAGCTTCCCATAAGTGATTCAAGGAAACTTAATTCATTGAAAATGACCATTATTTGTGAAAGATAATATGCAAATTCTAATTAGATGATTGATAAAAACAGTTGGTAAGAAAGAAAGGATGAATATCACTTGATTGACCATATATAATTTTCAAATGTATTTTCATTTTTGCCTGTAGCTCTGTTAGGTATACATATATCATATATTATATATAATGATCAATATGAACCAGTTACTCTGTTTTAAGTCTGTAGCCCATTTCTGAATGATCAAATTGGCAGGAATTAGAGAAAAGTCTTAAAGCTACCTGTGAGGAGTTCATCATGTCCGTAACGAAGCAGATTGTGGATCCTTTGCTTTCGTTTGCCGCAAAGGTTTGTCTCTGAATGACATTGAAAATCTTGCAACATTTTGTTGTCTTCTAGAACATCTTACAGACAACTTTGTTATATGACTATAAGGAAGGATATAGAACTCATAAGTAGGGTCATATGGTTTGCTCCACAAAGTTGTCACATCACTGTATCAGTGTTATGCCGGATATTTGTTAATCAAACCTGATTAGGTCACATCACTCGTAAGTAGGCTATAAAAGTTGGTTAATATATTCCCAAATTGATGTTTAGACCTGAAACTTCTGGATTAAACTGCAGCTGATATGCGTGTATTTATTATTATTTTTTTTCCAATTGATGCTGGGGACATTGCCTATGCATGTTTGCCTGAGAGCGAATTCCTTTTCCATTGCAGGTGACAGCTGTCAGAGTTTCAATTTCATCCAGCAGTCAGAATCAAAAGCTTGGATCAGTTATGAACAAGCCTCTGAAGGAACACGCATTTGCAGTACCAGAGAAGGTGGATGAACTTGTTCAGAAGGTGAGGTCACTTTATCCTCCACATATTTTATACTTACCTTCTAAATACTTTCTTCCAGGACATAGAGCTTTCAGTAGTTGCAAAAGAATTATAAGCTTCTGCTCGTGGTAAACAAGGTCCTTACGAAAAAGAATTATGCCTAGGGTGCAAGGGAAAAGAATTATGAGTTTCTGCTCATGGTAACCAGGAAAAGGGTATCAACTATGTTTTGACTATGGAAACATCTTAAAATGCTTTCTTTTCGATCCATAGTTTCTCCCTTATTTGTGTGAAGCATAGACTGCTTAGTTCCCTGATAGTGTAGGAAAAGTCAAAAAGTTGAGTATTGTTTAACCGTATTTGTAGAGAATCCTACTAATTGGCAAAATTGTTGCTCGAAAAAGCTTTAGATGGTGTCACAACCCACAACTGTCTCCGATGGTACAAAACCTTGTGCACTCAAAAGACCACTCTAATTCTGTGCTTTGATGCTGCCCACATGATCTCTTTCCAATGTTGTGTTCGGTGATGAGATTCAGTATGACAAGTTGCGGTTTGCAGAAGTTAATGTTAATTTAGCAACATTGTGTTGCAGGTATGTGCTGCCATACAGGAGGAGTTGCCAATTGTGGTTGAGAAGATGAAGCTTTATCTGCGGAATCCATCAACGCAAACAATACTTTTCAAACCAATAAAGTAAGATTTCTACTTGTTTTGATCTTTAACGTTTGTTTTAAGAATATTGCACCATATACCCTTGTATTTTACAAAATTACACCATATATGTCTGAATTTTATTTCTAACATCATTTACCCCCATAGGTTGATGAAGTTACACTATATCTCCCCGTATTAAATATCTAGCATCATATGCCCCTATATTTTCTCTTAATCTAAAATACCGAAATTTTCTTCATCTTCAACCTTCTATTCATCTTTGTTTTCAATCTTTTGTCCATCTTCAACCTTTTATTCTCTTCAGTCTTCAATCTACTATTAATATTTATATATGTTTAACCTTCCGATATTTATATTTTATAGCTAATCTCATTGACTAAAGAATAAAATAAATATAAGATTGAAATTGAGAAACCCATTTTCTTACATTCCACTATGCATCTAAAAATCGAAAATACAAGATTGAAATTAAAAATTCTACAATCAACCTAAAACCTTTGTTTTTTTTTTTTATCTCTTTCGGCCTCTATTATTTTCAAAATCAGAAAAAATAATTCAATCACTAAATTAAAATACTCATCTATTTACTCAAGCCGGGAAAAAGTGCAAATCAATAATTTCATCCATCAATTTCTGTCAGACATTTCCATGCATAGAACCATTTTTATTTATCAAAACCAGACCCCCGTTTTCCTACCTCATTCCTTCAAAAACTTAGTCCCCAACAACCACCCACTCTATTTGCCCAGGCATGCACCTTTCTCAATGGAATGTCAACGTCTCCTTCTAGCAACAATTTAATCAGTTGTCCCAAAAAGTTGAATCGATAAATTGTATAGAGTTGGCCTTTTGCTGCTGCCGACACATTTTTGTTGAGCTGATGCCTTGGTTGACTGAATGGAGGTGGGCTATAGCTGGTTGGGGGGCAATGGATATGCAGTGGTGGTTGACGACTAACTTTTATTTGACTTTCCTAGTTATTGTGGGGATGCTTTCTTGTTAATGGTTGAGGTGGGGGTGGTCGAATTGGGGTGGGTTGACGCTATATTGCTTGTGTGTTGTGATGTGGAAGGTTTAGTGGTTCTGGTTTTTCATTATTGGTTGAATTGGCTTAGGTTCTGATTCTTTAGTTCCTGGAAGATGTTTTAATTTCAGTGAAGGAGGTCTGGGGTGGGTTGATGCAGAGCTGATTGTGTTCAGGGAGTTTGGCTGCCATTGGTAGATAAGAAGAAAGAGGGCGTTTTATCTGACTTTTCAGATATGATGCAACAAAATTGGATGTAAATTTGGGTGTTTCAAATTTTGTTTCAGCATCAATCATATTCCCTAGTTAGATAAATTTAGATGTAACTTCTAGTTGTTGAAATATTGAAGGTTGATGATAAATGGTTGGTTGAAGATGGAAAGTTGAAGGATAAGGATATGAATGGTTCAAGGTTGAATATAGTGGTATGTTTGTCAGCTTAGGTCAAAAATTCATTTAAGATGAAAAAAATGGATGGGACTTGGGAGGGCATCTTGTGCTAACCGATTAAAATTTGGGGATGTATGAGTGTAACAAAATAGAGATAGGTTATACTGTGCAAGTTTGTGTGGTGTAATATCCTTTTATAAGATCTTAATTCTTTTTCTAAAACGGTACTATTAAATGTTGATATTGGTTCGAAGTTTCTGATGCAAACTTTATGCAGGACAAATATTCTGGAAGCACACACCCAAGTTATGAAGATACTAAAATCAGAATATGCAAAGGAAGATGTAGAGACCATCAACCTTGCTCCCATGCAAGACTTAGAAGCAAAGCTTGATGCCCTTCTGTAGCCTGCAGGATGCTGAGCAGGTATGCAGGTGTACGCCTCACTGGATCTCCATCCCTCTTTTTTCCATTTTCCTGTTGGTAATGGGATGTCCGAAATTAAATTCACTATTCTGATTGGCATGATATTGAGATATGCAGGTTAAATTTTGTTTCCGAATTGGTATATGATTCTCTTTCTCCTAATTCTGCACAAATTATATGATACTAGCCTATGTTCTTAATCTGTTGTAGACTTGTCTTCCGCGTTCTTCTTGGTCTACTTTTGCTGCTCTCATTTCGTTTCTTCTTCTTCTTCAGGTCTATTTGTTATTACTGTATCACTGTCACTTTCAAAAAACTCGATCAGATATTTCACAGTACCAACTTTCAAAAAACTCAATCAGATATTTCACAGTACCAAAGAATCAGTTCAAAATGGAGCTTTGGACTTCTGTGCACGGTTCATATATGAAACTCCAAATCAATTCCACTAACAATGCTTTCATATATGAAACTTGAGATTATACTCACTCACATGCATACTAATTTTTCTACGGTTGTGTCTTGTGTGCTAATTTTTCAACAGTTGTATGACATAAATCTTTGGCGTCATTTTGTTGAAAATGAAATAGTGCCATTCTGCTGTTAGTGCTAGAAGTTAGAACTAGTACCTCTGATGTCTGCGTAAGTCTTGAGGGCTTCTTGTTGCTATTATGGCATAGCAGACATTGTTGAAATATTGGCTTCTTATAAATTTTTTAAACAATTTTGTGTGATGATTTTTTCAACTACGGTATAAAATTTTACCACTATAAAATTAAATTTTCAATAGATATGCGATGAGTTTTTAATATCTTTGTGATGTTTTTTCAATGGTTATACAATAATTTTTCAATAACTATGTTAAAGGTATTGAAAAATTATTTAAAGAATGTTGAAAATTTATAGCATTGAAAAACGGTTACAAAATTAGTAAAAAATATAAATGTAAGTGTTTTTATTATTTTGACCTTTCAGATCATAAATGGGAGAAAATGGTGTTAAAAATTTTTTAGAACCGTATTGAAATTTTTTTATTAAGAGGAGTGTTGTTTAGAGAAGTTTAAAATTTATATAAATAATGTTTGAAAGCTTATTTAAAGAGTGTTGAAACTTTGTTAGAACAGTATTGAAATTTTTTATGAAGTGTGTTCTTCAAAGATTGTTGAAAATTATTTATACATTAGTAAAAGTTTACAACAATACTTTTAATATTGAATTTTTTAGTAAAATTTTGTTGAAAATTTTATTTTAAGAAGATAATATGTTATGTAATAATATTTTTACATTAAAAGTATATTAATATAACCCAAAGTTTTCTTCGGGGTATTTTCCATTGCAAATTTTTTTAGTACTTTATAGAGGTAATAGAACTCCTTTTCTCCTATCTTCATATGTTTTGTAATTAGATAATATGTACTACATAGTTATAGAGAGGGAGGGAGATGAGAAGAGAAGGATATGTGTATGTCATACTTGGAGGTAAAGTAACAGTTGGGTACGCAGCTCTTGAATTTGTGCGCAGAGGCGTATCTTCGGGTGAACTTAGCATAATTTCAGAAGAATCAATGCACCGCTTTATTTGTTTTAGAAATAAAAAGTGGATTTATTTATTAAAATGTCACCATTGTATTGTTGGTTCTAAGTTAGTAGCTTTAAAAGCCTCGTCTCTATTTCTCTGTGCATAGTGTGGCACCATATTGGCTGATTGGTTTAGTGAAGCCTTCAGGACTGACTGTTCATGTGATATGACCGGTTTCAGCTGGTTTATTCATGGAGTTCGATAGATCTCTTTTCAGTCTTTTTTTTTTCTCCTTTGTGGGGGAGGGAAAGGGGGCGGGTGTTGAATTGGAGTCTCATTAGCGATTCACTTTTTGAGGGTAAGAGTTAGACGAAGAAGACAGTTTGTGATGTTTTGTGCTGGTGGAAGGACAGCATAATTTTTTGCGACCGTGCAAGGTAACACGAAGACATTATGACACCGGTCGGTAAATCTTATCATCTTATCTATTGCTTACTAGGTTGCTTCTATTAAAGGAAGGGGGCATGATGTAGGCTGTTATTACACAATTTGGTGGCTAGATTTGTAATTTAAATGGTGCGAAGGATGTAGTAAAAAAAAAAAATTAAAATATTTATAGTGCTGTGCCTTACGTCTCCTATAAAACTTCCACATAATAAACTGAACATTTGAAAATTACAAAAAATAAAATGCAAATTACATGCAATTATTGTTTCTCCCTCGGTTCTATTTTTCCACTAGACCGATGGTGGTTAACTGATTTAAAACTTTAAGTTCGCAAACAAATCCCTTTATCAATTTCTATGATTGACCTTTATTTATGCCTCTCATCCCTGAAAATATTGTTGTTTTTATCTCAAGTCACCCTTTCCATCCACTTCCTTCTGATGCAGTATGTAACTAATGAGAAGAATGAATTACGAAGTTTGATTAAAAACTGTAGTTCAGAATGATTTAATTCATTGAGAATGATTTAATTCATTGAGAATGACTGGATTGTGATGTAGGAAGATTTATTGATCAAGAAAAATCTTCGAACGAGTGTATGCCGTAATAACAGAGAATGAGAGAATTTTGTAGATTTTCACTAATTCTCTTCGTACAATGCCTAGCTCTATAAATATATATATGTGTGCGTGTTTACTCGATGCTCAACTTCTGTTATTCTTCTACTAATCACCAAACAACAGCTTAACAAAAATTGTCTAACAGTTGACAAATTCTAACTGCCTGCTGTCGATCTTGTTTAGTCGCTGTTTGGCCTTGTGCGTCTCATTTATTTTTATTATTTCCTACATCACCTTCCCTTTGATTGATTTGTTATTAGAAATTGTCGAAGTTGAATCTTCTCGATCTGCCGCATTCAATGTTAAAAAGGAAAGGGATTTGATAATACCAATTTCTTTTCACCCTACCATTTGAAGAAGATAGAGGCTACACTTTTTACATTATTTAGCGCAACAGCGTAATATCAATGCTTACGGTTAATTGGTACTAGACTTAGCACGCACGCAATACGTGCATGACTCATAATTAGTTTTTTTTTTTGGCTAATACTTTGGAAAATTCATGTTTTTTTTTTTCTATTGAAACTGAAGTATAAGAAAAATCTTAATCTATGTAACTTTTAAATTACAAATCTTTTATAAATTGAAATATGCAATTATTATTAAATTATCTAAAAACAAACATTGACTTTACATTTTTCTGATAAAAATATAAAAATTGCATCCAACTTTGAGGAGGATAAGCATTGATTTTTTCTTCTTTTTATTTTTGGCAAAAAATAAAAGTTCCCTTGAAAATTTCTTTTATATAATTTTTTTATTTTTTTAGGAAATAATACAGAATAAATTATTTTCTAGCAAAAAAATTGTCTTGGGATTCATTTATCTATTACTAAAATCGCATTTAGATTTGTTTTGTTGTATATCCAACAAGTTATAAATTAAGAATAGTGAATAAATAAATGTAGATTAACTTTTTTAATCAACTTACTAAATTAGAAAATTGAGAGCATGCATCAACAAATTCTAAGCCTTCAAACGTAGCATCAAATGAAATAATCCTATCGATATTGAATGGAGAAAAAGAGAGAAAAGGGTCTAGAAAAATAGAGATAAAGGAGATTATTTCATCTTTTGGTATTGAATAGAGAAAAGGAGAAAGAATGGTCTAGAGAAATAGTGATTAGGGAAGGATAACAAAAAGTTAAAGAGAAATTATTAAGAATTGACAGTCCAAAAAGATTAAAATTAACTTATTGTAAAGTATTAGTATAATGCATTAATTTTTTTAATCCTAATTTTTGGATGATTAATCTTTGAACTTCTTCTCTAATCTTTAACCCTTAACCTTTACTTAGCAAATTACCCTAAACCTTAAAAAAATTGTTTCCTTTTGCCTTTCTCCCTTTTCGTTTATTTTCCTTCATCTCTCTCTCACATGAGCCTTGCCCTAATTGGTTTTGTAGTTTGGTCAATCAAACCAAATCATCTAACTAATCCTAAACCTTCATTTAACTTTACCTCATTCAAGTGTAAATAATGCCATCGCCCCCATGCCTATGCCTTTCCTTTTGCTAGAAGCAATTCTAACTCGGCTTCACCACCAACTTCCTCGCAGTCGTTCATTTTTCACACAACCAACCTTCTACATCCTCCCTCCATCTCTCTTTGGATCACTCATTGCAAACCCAAACTAAGCTCTCTTATCTCCTTATTCTCTTAAACTCTCACCTCTTGAGCTCCCTATCATTTCCCCCACCCTTCTTCCTCTTATTTCGATGTGTTTCATTGCACCACACAGATGTTATTCAACTCCACCTCACATTACTCCACATCACCTATGTAAAAATTCAACGCAATCAACACCACCTTGTACTGCCAACCTCACACAAACCATCCCAATTGATGCTACACCTTCACACCATGCCACCGACCCAGCTTTTAAGCCTCATGATGTGCCACCATCGCAACATGAAACCTTCAAGTCGATCACCTTTTGTTGAGTCCATATATTATGTTAGGAGGTATTAGCAACGTGAGTAAGTCGCGTTGTCTGTTCCCTTTGTGCGTCAAGTGCCCACGCAAGACACCCCTTAGCACCACCCTTTGTTTACACAGCTAGTGCATCATTTACTCCTTTAGTTCTCTTCTCCTCCTCCATTGCCTTACTTTTCCTTGTTAATTTTCTATGCATTCTAATATGATGTTTTCCTTAACTTTTAGGTGATTATACAGTGGTTTTGGAGGTAAGTGATTAAGATTATTATTGCTTAGATACCAGAGTTGTATTATGTAAGGAAACATGTCACCTAGATTAGGGTTTTGATTGTTTTGTGTTATTGTTATTAATTTTCTTTATAGCATGTTCTTGTATAATCATGTACAAGTTCCATTTCAAGCCATATACATGTAATACTTGATGGTTTCATGATGTTACGAGAGTTATCATTTTATGTTAAATATATCATTAGGCATTCCTATACTTTGCCACGAAATCACAAATGTTTTGGTATAATTGGTTATTTAATATAGTTGTGGTTTAGTATATTAAAATAGGATTATGTTGTAACACCGTCATATTAAAAATATAAAATTCTAAATCAACATATCATAGAAGCTAAAGATTATGAGAATATTACCACCATATCTAGTGTAAGTAGACACCATAGTTCCACTCACATTAGATGGTAAAGCTAAATAAAATAAGAAAACACACAAAACTTATTTATTAACTCGAACAAGTAAGAAAAATATCAATGTTTGATCAAATCAATGGAATTCAAATTAAACAAACCAATAAAAACGAAAATATTAACTACAATTGAAGCCATGAAAAGGGTTTACTAAAATTAACATGGGAGATAAAACAATGAAAATTGTCGCCACGTTCATTCTTTTCCACTATGTATACCATTAACACCTTAGGCGAGTTCATTCTCAAACTATACTAGATCATTAGCTCATTATATACAATATGGATTATCACAACCCTATTTAAAATATGTAACAAGTCAGTTAGGGGAACAACCAACTAACATATAAATGCAAAGGAATTCTATTGTATGTTTATATTTATATAAACTTGTAAATCACATATATACACCAAAAACACATATGGAAAACTCATAAAAAAAACTATCCGGTTATTAATTATTATTTAGATAATTACGATGTTCAATTATTTAAGTGGGAAAAACAAATAGGAATTATCTGGTAAATCAAAGTTTGAAAGCCTACCACTAACCATATGAGTATTAGAAATCACACTTGGGTTATCCTAGAGGATATAGTCCAAATAAGATAACAAGAGTTCAAAAATCTACCACCTTAGTCATCATGTCATTAAGTGTGTACACCCCTATTAGGATTCAGATAAGTATATAGAGTAGACGATGAGTCTTAACCAAACATTACTAGCAAATAAAATAAATATCCACAAAAGAAAGGAAATGATATTGCTAATGAAGGATCCAAACTCACTTTATGTTTTACTTTAAATTATGGTATTTTAATTAATTACTATCACACAATCAACCACATTAACTCCATTTTATCCACTATCCATGAAAGATAACGTTTCATTCTATGAAGGGGATATTCTTATATCAAACTAATTTGATGAATTACCCCATAAAAGTTCACATCCGAATAGAATGTTGCTAGTTGACGAGAGTTAATTCGGAAAAAAAAAAAAGAATACGTAAAGTAAAACTTGTTTTACTTTACATATTCTTTTTTAAATTCAAATTCAATTAAATGCAACTCGATATAGAATGAATTGGCGATCAGAACGTATATGGATAGAACTTATAATAGGGTCTCGAAAAATAAGTAATTTTTGCTGGGCCTTTATCCTCTTTTTAGGTTCACTCGGCTTCTTATTGGTTGGAACTTCCATCTATCTTGGTAGCAATTTACTATCTTTATTTCCTTCTCAGCAAATCCTTTTTTTCCACAAGGGATCGTGATGTCTTTCTATGGGATCGCAGGCCTCTTTATTAGTTCCTATTTGTGGTGCACAATTTCATGGAATGTAGGTAGTGGTTATGATTTATTCGATAGAAAAGAAGGTAGAGTGTGTATTTTTTGTTGGGGATTCCCTGGAAAAAATCGTCGCATCTTCCTACGATTCCTTGATAACTTTCCCAACTCTATAGAAATATACCCACTTGAGGGCACCATTCTATTTCCACAAAGTTAGAAAAGCAAAAACTCTCCAAACTAATACTTTAAATCAAATAGGGGTTAAAAACCTTCAAATTTTATTTTATATACCAACATAATCAATAAAAATTGTTTTAATCATATAGGATATCAAAATTCTAACATATTTGTAATAAGGGAAACACTTTTATAGAAATTAAATCTTTAAAGGCTAATCATAATACCCTCGGTAACATGCCTATAAATATACAGACTTTGTGACCAATTAGTCAAAAACCCACACTTAAATTGAATTCATAAAATAAAATTATCATCCTTAGGGTTTAACTATAATAAGATCATAGATTTCTAGTTAAGACCACATAATCAGACGAGACAATTTACATCAATAAGAATATGATAAGTACAAATACACACATATATACATATATAGTTTGTAAGTAGTGTTACTTGAAATGCAATCCAACCAATAAATGTTCACTAGAAAATGATCCTATAAATTAAAAGCAACCAACTATCCATACTAACGAGTATACTAATAAAGTAAATTTATATATACTTTTTACCAATTAGTTTGACCCTAAAATATCCACTTATCTCAACTCATCATATTTATGTTATAGATTGAATATAATTTTTTATCCCAAGAAACTTCTACAATTTAAGACTAAGTGTGTGTGTGTGTGTGTGTGTCTATATATATATATATATATATATAGATAGCTTATATGTGGTTAATGCATACTAAATAACTTAACTCAAAATTTATTACATACATATATATATATAAACAAAATGGTTAAGTAAATAATAATAATTCATCAACTAACACGTGACCATTATTTCATGGGTCAGATTTAGTAGCCTTAACATGTGCTAGCTGGGTCGATAATATTAGTCACGACAAGTAGAGGTAGTCAACCTTTTTTTGCCCATCCATATCAACCTACTTATATATATATATAAACTAAGCATAAGTTAATATTGAAAAAGGGGGTAGTCAAGTTGATAAGAAGTTTGGAGGTGCTTGGGTAAATAAAGGGTATCATGTTTATTTTGGTGAAATGTGTATATGTGAGATTTCATGCGTGTTTTGGGGAACAAATTTAAGTCTTAATTTTTGGATAAGATGGTTATAATGATATTTTGGGATAATATATTAAAATTGATGAATTTGTGAGCCTTATGGGTGTAGTTATGGTGAAATTGTGAATTAGGGTTTTGTGAGGGCATGATGATCTTGTTACCTATATAATGGCTTCATTTGAGATTGGTGCCCTTTCTTATGCTTTATTATCTCTTTACGTGACTATGAAATTCATTTTGTCTTAACATGATGTAATTATAATTGTTTCAAACAATAATAATTATTAGAATGAATTCATGATAATCGGTATTTCTTGTAACTTATGATACATAGTTTTTCTATGATTATTCGATGATAATAAAAGTGGAAGTACGATAAGATTAATTAAATCAAGTAATGCTTCTATTACGTGTTAACTATTGATTAACGTACCGCTATAGAAAAACACATAGATAGTGGTTAGAAAAGTGGTATGCGAGTCAGATAGTAATCGCTGCCTAATCCATCGCCGCAAATAATATACACCGCATTTCTAAAAACTACAATATAATTTATTAAATTTTCCTAAAAAATTATTGAAGCCTTAATATATATGGTGGTTTAGATGAAAATACTGCATTATAATATACATACTAGTTACATTTTCCCTTGCAATGCATGGGTAGAATTTTGCATATTGTGATAATAAATTTTAAAATAGTAAGTACGAAAATTAATATAAGAAGTAATGGAATTATAAGAAGAAAACATAGTTAATATAAAGAATAAAATATTGGGAGAAAGATGAAATAACAAAGTAATACATTATATATAGAAATGACAAATACAAAGTATATGGATCAAATGATTGAAGAAAGAAATACATAATGTAGCTAGATATTTTGGAACACTTACTTGAAGACAACATTTGTTGTAGATGTGCTTTCTTTTCTGTTGTTGTCGCATATCAATATTTTTATTTCGTTACGATGTGTAATTCTTGATACTACAACGTACAATTAGTCGTGGCTGAAGAATGTTTTTTTTTAATAGTAAGCTAATATGGGACATTGATTGATTCAGACTTTTATTTATTATTAGTGCATATGAAATAATGAGAGAAAATTATCTACAATTGAATCTAAACAACATTCTTGAGTCAGATGATGTAAGAGATAGCCTCGAAATCAAAACCTTATCATTAGATCTTCTCCCATCAAGCATTTTTGCTTCAACAAATGATTTCCAAGTCGAGTGATAACCAAATGCATACATAATTTAGATTTTTGATCAATATTTTGAATCAATGAATCAACATTACTGGAGTACCAACCTTCAAACGTAATGCATGATTTGCACACTTGAGCATCGAAGGCTATTTAAAAATTATAGGATTTGTACGTCATGAAGCAAGTCTATGTTTGAATCAGATCCGCATGAACTATCTGAGCTCAAGTATGTTTTTTCTTCGGCATCACAAATAGATAACATGTGGTCATTGACCAATTCAACAACATCATTAGTTGGCACTAATATACATCTCCCCTTAAAATAATGTGGATCGGTCAGGGAGCCTTTGAAAGATGAATATGTATTACGGACAATATCATGTAATGAATCTTCAGTGGACTTGATCAATAAATCATTATGAATATCAACTATAGCAAAACCATCATTTCCACTTCCAATAGTTCTGACACCAATACTTGCAATCCATTTAGAAAAATTAAGCAACTCATCACATTCTTCAGCTCAGGACACACATTCAAGCCGAATGTTATTTGTTAATGTGAACACCTTGCACTCATGCCATATGTAATATGAGTTAATGGTTGCATGAACGATATTTTGGCAACTACCTTTAGGAATTACATGCAAAATTTGTCTGAAATCACCACCAAAGACAACAGATTTGCCACCAAAATATTTATCTTAATTGAAGTTGTTGCTAAATCGGGTAATATCTCTCATTGTCTTATTAAGAGCTTCAAAACCATAATGATGAAGCATTGGCACTTCATCCCATATGATAAGACTGCACTTGTTTATTAATTCAGCCAATGGAGTTCCTTACTTGATATTATATGTGGAATCCTCATGTATTTGGATTAATATGCATTTGGTGTTCAATATATGTGCTATTATGCATATGTTGTTTACTTGATTAATTATATATTACTCAATTAATATGAATAGTAGCTCTTTGTTTCTAGTGAGGTAATTAATTATATTTCTACGCAGGAGATGAATAGTTTGACATACTGTTATGCAAATGTGCCTACACAGCAAATGAATAGTTTGACTTCACGTAATTAATTATATATTACTTAATTAATATGAATAGAAACTCTTTTTTTCCAGTGAGGTAGTTAATTATATTCCAATGAAGTAGATAGTTCGACATGCTATTATGCAAATGTGCTTACGCAAGAGATGAATAGTTCAACATGCTGTTATGGAAATGTGATGTTCTGCATATGTTATTGAGGTAATTAATTATATATTACTCAATTAATATGCACTTATTGCTCAACAGGGAATATCATATCAATAATTGTTTGGGTTTTCTATATTACTCAATAGGGAATATCATATTTTTGAGGCAATAAGAAGACAACGTAATCAAAGCAATAAGCAGAAGATGGAGTAATTGATCAATGATTTGACCTTATTAATTAGCAATAATAGTTGGCAATGATAATTAGCAATTAATAATAATGGGTATAGTTTAGGTGGAAAAATTTATCTATATATTTGTAATACTCAAAAATTTTAATTTAATAGAAAAACTCTCATTTGGGATAATTTAAAATTTAAAATTATTTAATTTAATTATTTTTTGAAATTTTGAGTATATAAAATGGATATGAATATTTGATAAATGAAAATAAATATTTTGTTACTTTATCATACTCATTTTATTTAAGTTATTTTTCAAACCAATATTTTACTAAAATTACCATTTTAAACCACTATATTAAATTATAATAAATTAAATTATTAAATTTATTTATCTATCAAAAATATTAAATGCCTTTATTTCAATAATTATTTTAATTTTATTTTATCCCCTTTTTCCTTTTCATTTTCCTTTTCTTTCTCCTTTTTCTTTCTTTTTTTCCTCCTTTTCCTTTTCTTCTTCTTCGAGCCGTCCGGCCTGCCTTCCTCGTGTGTTGGGTTGTGGCTTCTTCTCTTCTCCTTTTCCTCTCCCTCGCGTCCAACCCGCTGTAGCCCATCTCCCCTTCTTTTTTTTCTTTCCTTCACCCCCGATTGGGCTAGCCCAACCCTTCTTCCTTTCCCCTCTCCCTCGCATGCATAGGGCCAGTCCGCCCTCTTCTTTCATTTCCTCGCCCGATCTGCTTGCAACCCCTCCTCCCTTCTTCTTCCCTTCTCCTTCCTTCTTCGACCATCCTCCATGGCCAGCTTGCTATAGCCACTTGCCACCACCTGCCTCCCCTGTAGCTTGCTCTCTCTCCTCCGTCCCTTTCCCTTCCATTTTTGAGCCAAACACAGCCTCTCTCGCATGGCCTTCTCTTTCTTTTTCTTCCCTTCCCTCTCCCTGCCACCCTACACTTGTCGACTTGCAAACCCCCTGCCACCACCTAGCTTGCGCCCCTACCTCCCCTCCCCTCCCTCTTCTATTTTTTCTCTTCTCTTGCTCACTTTTGACCTACCTCGAGCTCCCTCACCTCCCTACAAAGCCCTCTCCCTTTTCTTTCTCTCCTTATCTCCTCCTCCCCTATTTTTGCTCCACCACCCTCAATTACCACCTCTGCCACCCAGCCAACCACCATAACCACATTTCTGATACCCCATCAACCTCCTTGCACCACCCCATCACCCCCACTCACCCCTGTAGCCTCCTTCCCTCCCTCTCTTTTCTTTCCTCTCCTTCTTGGCCTCCACCCTGTACAACCATTGTGCGTCGCTGTTCCTCCTCTTCCGCCGCCTCTACAGCCAACAATCTGCTCCCTAACACCTCCTCTACCACCCCACATCCTCCCTTTGGCCGAAAATCCCCCAACAACCCATCATTTCTCTTCTTCTTTTCCCTTCCTTCTTCTCCTCCATCCAACCTTCGACCCACTTTCCTAGCCTTGTTGCCACCGCCTCCGCCGCCCTAAGCCACTAATCACCAACCCCCAATCACCATCTACACCCTACTCCCTCCCTACAGCAAGCCACTACCCTAACTCCCCTCCACCTGCTCTCCACCTCACCCCCAAAATCCCAACCCAAACTAACCCATCCCTTCTTCCCACTTCTCCCTCTTCGACCTCTTCTCCTTTTTTATCGTGCATGTAGCTCACGTTGCTCATGTAGGGTGAGTTCTACATTCATTTGAGCCATCTTTAGGTTAATCTTGAGGTATAACTATAATTAATACTAGTATGTATTTAATTAAGTTTTTGATAAAATTTATTCCTTTGATTTTCTACCTTCTAGTATGGTAAATGTTGATATTATTTTTAGGTATTGATTTTTACTAATCAAAGTTCAACCCTTTAACTGGGGTACCAGTAAGGTTTAATTTTTGCTGAAAATAAGATAACTATTATACCCTACTAAAATACATGGATATACGTATGCTAGCACATTAGGATTTTTAATATAATTTATATGCATGATGTAGGTTGTTAAGTATAATGAATTTAGTGGCATATGTTGATTGATGAAAAGAAAAGTATGATGATTTATGTAACATGTGTAGAAATAATTCCTAAGAGAAGGAGCCTTGTTATTAATGATAATGTTAAATGCATATGTATGATATGATATGCTAATGTGGTCATTTGTTGCATAGATAATGTTAATATGAGGCCTAGGGGCATTTTTGGTAAATTTACTTGTGCAAAAAGTGCGGCCTAAATAAGTGTGTGTGGTTGGTGTTAAAGTGTATTAATGATAAATAATAATAGTTGGTGGTGTTGGATGATGTGTGTGGAGCATGTATATCAAAATTTTATGTACTAAGGGTATTTTAGTAAAATTGGTACGATAATGGAAAAATGGTAATTTATAAGTGTAAAGGGGTTAAAATGGTAAATGGACAAGTAAGTGTTATTTTAGTAATTTCAGATGAAAAGGGGGATAACTTGGTAATTTTTGTGAGTAAGAAAGTAATTTGGTGAAATAAATAAAAAGGAAGGGTATTATGATAATTTTGTAAAGTAAAGGGGTAAAATGGTAATTTAAAAAAGAGAAGGGTATTTTGGTAAATTGACATAAACAAAGGGTAATTTTGTACGTAAAAGGGCCAAAATGGTAATTATAATAATTAAGAAGGACAATTTTGGTAATTTAACCCATAAAAGGGTAATTTGGTAATTTTAATAAATAAGAAGGACAAGTTGGTAATTTAACCTATCAAAGGGGCAAATTTGTAATTTTAATAAGTAAGAAGAGTGATTTGGTAATTTAACCAACCAAAAGGTCAATTTAGTAACTTTAATAAATAAGAAGGGCACTTTGGTAATTTAACCCATCAAAATGGTAATTTGGTAATTTTAATAAGTAAAAAGGGAAAATTGATAATTTAACGTATCAAAAGGGCAAATTGGTAATTTTAATAAGTAAGAAGGGTAAATTGGTAATGTTAATAGATAAGAAGGGCAATTTGGTAATATGATCAACCAAAAGGATAACTTGGTAAAATTAATAAGTATGAAGGGCAATTTGGTAATTCAACTAACCAAATAGGTAATTTGGTAAATGTTACAAGTATGATGGGTGATTTGGTAATTTAATAAGCTTAAGGCGTAGTTTGGTAATTTAAATAAGTATAAGGGGCAGTATAGTAATTTAGCCGATTAAAAGGGCTAAATTGGTAACTTAACAAGTATGAGGGGTAAAGTTGTTGATTTAATAAGTATGGAGGATAATTTGGTAATCTAACAAATGTAAGGATTATTTTGGTAATTATGCAAACATGAAGGGTAATATGGTGATTTGGCCAATAAAAAGGGATGACTTAGTAGTTTTGCAAATAAGGGGTATTTCGGTAATTTTGTAAGGATGATGGGGTAAATTGATAACTTGTGTTTAACATGCCAATGGATTAAATGAGTTTTATAATAAGACATAAGTAATAGTGAATAAGAAGATAATGGTGTTTGATGAGTCAGTGAGTATCACAAGAACATGGCATAACCTAGGGTTTGATGGAAAATTAAGGGTGTGACATGGTATTTATCTCATAATCATGCAAGAGGTGCTTGGTTTGTAAGTATGCATGATAATGTGTGTTAGATATGTTTGAAGTATGTGTTAGGGTTATGTGTATGTCATGATCCTTGGTATGGAACGATTGATTTTATGGCCAGTATATCTTTGTACCTTTGGATTCGTGACCTTTTTCCTTCCCTCTAATTAATTAAATGAACCCGTTGAATAAGGCATGAAGAAAGTGATAATTACGTAAAGTAAAAGATTATTGAGCTGGACCCAGGCCGGTCCATCGATAAATAATAGTGGCCAGGTGTAAGATGCCCTAGAGACCGATCCACCAATGAATAATAGTGGTCAGGTGCGTTCTGCCCTGAATATTTTCCGTCCACTGGCTATAATAGTGAGGGATCCTGATCTCAATACTAGATGTTAATAAAGTATGGAAAGACACTAATCACTTATAATGGAACACCATGTGAATTAGGGCCAAACCAGTCCACGATGAATAATAGTGGCAGGTGCAGGGTGCCTTGGAGACCGGTCCACCGACGAATAATAGTGTTCACCTGAAGTATATTCCGGTCCACCGACTATGCACTCATATGGATATAATTCAAAAGATGATGATTGAATAATGATTACTCAATGGCTTAAGACCAAAAGAGTTACTTTCATCCTCATGGTCTATTGTTATAATATAAGTTCAGCCTTGGTACATGTCTCTCTCTGGGTATGTTATGGTATTGTTAAGTGGATGGGCCTTATACTATGCACTTCTTATTGTATGAGGCATTGTACTATGTGTTATCTCTTAAATTGCTTATGGTTATCTTTGTACCCGCCCATGTTATTGTTGTATATCGTTATGTATTATGTCTTGTATGCGAGCATTACCTTTCGGTTTGGTATAAATGGTTACTATGTACTATAGCACTGAAGGGTTCCATTTGTGGGCCTCTGCCTATTCAACGGGCAATGTTCCTTACAGGTCTATTGCAGGTGCTATTCAAGTGGGCATCAGATACGAGCGTGAGGATTATCCGAGAAACTTTTAGGGTTTCACTCTCCACCTCCTTCTTTCTTGTTTAAGATTATTTTACTAGTGTAACCACTAACAGTGGGGTTTTACCTTTTGTAATGTCTTTACTGCGTCACTATGATTTAAGTAAAAGTGAATTTGTATGGATGGTATTTTGGTTTCTTTTCTAACCTTAGTATTTGGTAGTAGAACGGTAGGAGTAAATCGGTCTAGTACTAAGTGTGGCGATAACATCCCCGAAATCTACGATTTTGCTTCCGTTAATTTTTTAATTAAAACAAAATTTTTCAGTAGTAAATTTTGGATTGTTACAATATTATATGCCACAAAACTATATTTTTATATAATTATAGATACACAACAGATATGATAAAACTTGCTGTGTATGCCCGTAACATAACCCTTCCAAACATTTCATTGAAGGGAGTACACAACGGTTTTGGCTAATAGCCACCGTGTATTCCCTATTTTTTGTTTATGGAGCACAATTGATCATTGTCATATCATATTCTTTCTTGCAAAGAAACTTTCCACCAGCATCAACACTTGCCATATCCAAAACAAGTGGCCAAGATTTATAAGGTTCACGTCAAAATAAATAATTTTATACTTTTATTATATACCTCAGATACAAAACCTCATAGAAAATTCTTTTCCGTTCATATTTACACTCTGGGTATAAGAAATTAAAAGAATGTACATGATCCTACAAATGATCATCATAAAAAATTATAATAAAATCTAACCATTATTTTCTAACTTCATTAATCTTGTTACTATCATATTTAAGCATCTCAAAAGGTTAATAGACGTAAGAAAGATGGAAAGTACCATGTTAATATTAATGTATATACCTAATCATAATTAATGTAAGCTAAACAACGTAAATACATGCTTCTTCTTATCCCATCCAATGTTTGCAAATGATTTCCTTCATGAATATCGTGACATAGGATCCACAACATACATTATCTTATTATCGTGGACACTAGAAAAAAAATATATAAATTATATTATATTATTATTTTCTTAATTAAAATTAAATGACAATGATTTTTACATGACATAAAAACTACAAACCTTAATTTTTTTTTCCAAGACATACCGGGTGGTGGTGCCCTTTCCTTCTTGTGTGGTCTAAAATAATTCTTGAATGAGCAAATTTCTGTAGTAGCCCATATATTAAAAAATTATATATGTGTGTGGGGGGTGGTGAGAGAGGGGGAGAGATTCTAATTAATATCTTTATATAGATAAATATTTACCATTCAACAACTAATTTTGGATCAAAATAAGAGTTTCTATCAATTAACTCCATCTAATATACGATCTCTAAACATGGTTGCAATATCACTAGTACCCTAATGCATATTAAAGGAAAAATAAGCAAACAAGAAGGATCGTGGAGCTATATTCATCACGTTGATCATATATGAAACATGTTCAATATTATCATTTTTTTTAGATATCATGTATAAGCATAGAAATCTATATACGTCAGACTTGTCAAGACATCAGATAATAAATTCTCTTTCAATAACCTATGACCATGAAAGAGTAATTTACAAATTTAGTATCAAAATATTGCATATCGCTAGCAATTAAAATATTATTTCCCACAATGCTCTTTTCTCTATTTTTAGCAATTTGTGTCAATCTAATTCTAGGGATGGCAATTTTCCCCGCGGGTTCGGGGCCCCGTCGGGGATTCCCCGTTCGGGTTTGGGTTCGGGGAGGAAATTCGGGGATCAGGTTCGGGTTCGGGGATTCTTAACGGGGATTTTTTTGGGGACGGGGCGGGGACGGGTTTGGGGTCCCCATCCCCGAACCCGCCCCAAATTTTTTATATATATATTTTTATATAATTATATATATACATGATATATATAATTTTTTTATAGAATATAAATTAAAAATATAATATAAAAAAATAGTTTGAGGATCGGAGATGGGATCGGGGATCGGGGATCGGGGATCGGGGATCGGGTATAAAGTTGGGTTTTAAGAGCGGGGAATAAATTGGGGATGGAAAATAAATCGGAGATCGGGTCGGAAAATCCCCGATAAAAAAATAATGGGGATCGGGTCGGGTTCGGGGATTATTTTCCTTATCGGGTTCGGAGATGGGGATGGGGTCCCCGTCCCCGACCCGCCCCGTTGCCATCCCTATCTAATTCTCCCTCTTCTTTGTGCTTTCCAACCTCTTGAGCATATGTATGATCTTCACTTGGATCCATACCTGAAACAAAGAACACAAATTATAGATTAGGAAGAAATTAAAGCAATATATGTTGCAATATAGTTAGAATATAAAAAACAAACCTTAATGCACAAAATAACAAATACAAAATAATTAAAGTAAGATGCAATGTAGTATAGTTAAAATATAAAAAATCAACCTTTACGTACAAAATAAAATAAAACAACACATAGGAAGCAAATAAACATTTTATCTATAACGCTTTAATATGCGGCGTGTGCTCTCTTTATGCATAAACATTGATTCAAGTACATAGAACCCTTCTTCATGATCGTCCCATACATAGAGGTCATTGGTAACGTCATCATGATTGAACGAAAAAGATAAGTCAGTAGTAAAAATAGTCTCCCCTTGTATGTCATCTCCACCATTTATCAGTTGGGTCGATAACATAGAATACATATTTTACTCATGAAAATAATATAAGTGGGTCTTTCTTATGACCAAGCCTTGAAAGATTCACCATTTTAAATCCAACTTCCTTAGTACAAACCTTATTTTGAATTTCAACACATTTGCACCCAAATAAAGGAATTCTAAAAGTGGTACAATCTAATAGTCATATGCGCTCTATCACCCTATAGTATGTCATTAATATATAAATAGGGTTTTTGTCTCTATCACTTGATTTATGTAAACTTTTGATATTACACTCATACCACTATTTTTCATATTACTCTTGTCATCCTGCTCTTTTATGTAGAAAGTACAAACATTGATCATATATGGGTTGTAGGACATCACTTCCCTATGAGAAGGGTGCTACAACCAATTTAAATTGGTATCATATTCAAACAACTGAGATGACAACCACTCCAAAAAGAGTTACTATGTCTATCTAATATTCATTTCTCGCTCTTGTATGGGTTTGAAGCCCTCAAATTATCCATGTGTTGATCTACATATGGTTAAACATCATCTTTACTATGAATGACATAGAGGTGAGCTTGTGAAAACATTTGATCATCATCAATGATGACCATGTGAAATCCTTGCACCCTTTATGTTGTGTCCCCACTACCTGAATTTTATGGTTTAGGAAGACATATTGCATTACCATTAGACAAAAACTCACAACAGAATTATGTCACCTCCCCACTATATAACTCTCAGCATTGCAACCTTCAAGATTGTTCAGATTCCTCACATATCCTTTTAAGAAATTCATATACCTTTCAAATGGATACATCTAATGCAAATGTACTGGCCCACATACTCTAACCTCCTTAACCAAGTGAATCATCAAATGAATCACTATTATAAAGAATGATGGAAGAAAATATATCTCAAGTTAACATAATATAGTCACAGTCTCACTCTACAATTTGTCCAACCTTATAGGGTCAATAACATTACTATATAGTTCCTTGAAAAAGAAAAATAAATGTGATGACACTTCAAACTCAATTTAGTAAGATAGAATGTATAACAATTGAAAATAATTCTTGAATGAGAATATGATGACCATGAGATTTTATGCCCACTAACTTCAAATATTTCATCAAAACAAGTTTCTTTACATTTGATGAATATCCTTTGGGAACCTCCACTGCATGTAAATGCTCACAAAAAGAGTATTACATGAAAAAATTTAAAAAAAAATCTATTTTCCACATTCTATGAACTTAACTTTGTCATTATACGCATATCGACCAAGCCCAACCAAGTATTGATGCTATAATTTTTCTTGTTTGGCACATTCAAAAGTGTAACAATTAGATAATTAGATGCATTCTTCTCAATATACATCACATCAAAACAATTTTGTGTGTGCAAGTTTTTCTAATATAAAAGGTCAAAGAAGATTAACCTCTTCTTCCACCTACTTGAAGGGACTTCTGTCTTATTTTTTCCCCTAAAAAGGAACATTCAAGTCTTTTACATTATTAAATACTTGAAATCCCATAAGAAGATTCAGAGCTCTTGCTTATTTAACATTTTTCATTAAAATCTTTTCTTTGCATATGATAATGATGATTCGTAGGAAAAAATATATGATGTCCAAGATAAGCAGTCTTCCTACTCTTTGGAAAATAAAGAAAATGTGTGTTATCTTCATAAATAGGACATGCATAGTATTCGTACATATTATAACCAGAAAATTACCATAAGCATGAAAATCATTTATGGTACAAAAAATTAGATATTTGCATCAAATACTTCAACTTTGTGATCCCACATATACTTTATAAACGTTAATATCATTACCCAGCTTTTTTAGACATGATATAAGTAAGGATAACATCATCCATTTCCTCTTCATGCATAAATATGGGGGGGAGATTATAGATCATTAGAATGTCGGGCCATAAACTATAGTTGGTGTTTCCATTAAAAGGATTTATCCTGTCTAAATAGAGTGTAACCTATAGATTTCTAGATTCACCACCAAAATTAAGGTATACAGAGTTAATCACCTTCTACTGAGTAGAATCTATCAGATGCCTAAGCTTATAATCATAAATCCTTCCTTTCATATGTTATATAAGATTATGTGTATTTTCATCATTCTAGAACATGAGTCAAAATCATGGTAAAATTGAAAAGTACCACTACACCTTATTAGGAATATTAGTCCTCTTATGTCATGACATTCAAAACTAAGGATAACTATATAATGATGCATATTCATTACGACACAAAATGCAATCGTTAGGAAACACATGCATATTTTCATAATTCAAACCTATAAAGCACATAATCTTCTTAACTTCATATGTAAGGGGAGGAATCACATTATCCTCTAGAAGCATCTCGTTCAAGAGCTCAAGAAGAGAGGTGAAACTTTTATCATTCCACCATTACCTGCCTTCAAGTTGTATAGTCGTAACAGTATAGATAGTTTTGTAAATTTAGTACAACCATTGTATAAAGGTGTATCCAAATCATTGTCCTAATTTTCAAACATTTACGGATGGTCTCTAAAATGTTCTTCAATATTGTTGGCCAGGTCCTCCATGTAAGCAAATTCACCTGTAGCTTCAACATCATCGTGGTTAACCACACTAGGTTCATTAAAAAGTGGTGTTCTATACCATATCCACCTATTATAACTCTTATTAATTCCACGGATAATGAGATGATATCACATATTATTTACCCCTTTTCTTATTGTATTTCCACAATCTAAACATGGATAAGATATTCGTAAATGATCTTTCAAATGTTTAATGGTTATCGTAAAAAAGTCTTGAACATCATATATATATTATCTAGACAACCTACTTGCATATATCCACTTATAATCCATAATAAGAAATAAGTCAAATCTAACCAATAAATTAAAAATAAAAATGGAAAATATGGTAATATTAGCCAAGTCAACCAGCATACCCAGAATACATGTACATCATAGCAACATTTGCACTACTAACAGTACCATGATTTTTACAATAATATATATTTCATTTATATACTATGTTTTGGAAATAGTTTGATAATATATCTAGTAAACAATTTTGCATCTCCATAAGACATATCAACTCAAAAAATAATAACATAGGGTATAGATATACACCACAACATCATATATAGTATAAATGTACATGAAGGAATTCAAATATGTAACACACATGCAAAATTTAAAAAACAAATTAGAGAATTTAAATAGAAAGCTTAAAATGTAAAGAGAAGAAGAACAGATGAATAATGAACATACTATAAGAAAAGAGAAAGAAGGCTAACACTTATAAACTAAAGAAGAGAATAAATGAGTAAGAACTATAGAGAAGAGAAGAGAGAAAGACAATGGTTGGTAGTAGAGGTTCTTTGCTTCAAATGTATATTGTCTGGTTTCTTACTCATAAGCTAGATAAAATGAAACATTACAATGAATTCTAGGTTAAAGAACGATGAAGTAAAAAAATGGGAGGAAAGGTTATACATGGCGGTTCTAGGTCAAAACCGTTGTGTATACTATTTTTATAAAAATAAAAAAAGGAGAAGAAGAAAAAAATGAGAGTATACACTTTGTGTTATATAATAAAATTGTCTTATATACTATTCTAAAAAGTACTTTCTTGGTAGGGGTATATATGGTGGGTTTTTTCTATATGCTCCCGTTTCCATTTTTTTTAATATGAAAAATAGTATACACGACAGTTTTAACCTAGAAGTGTTGTATATCCTTATCAAAAAAATACTTTTCATACACGGTAGTTGTAGAACAAAACCAATGTGTTTATGTCCCGCTTAAAATTACGCCCTCTATATTTTTTCTTATCGAACAATAGAATACATGATGGCATAGTTTTAAGTCACCTTATACTGGTTGTTTTTTATTTCAATTCATGTATTGGTGATGAACTAATAAGGCATTGATATTTAAAGTGGAAGAGCACGTGAGTCGGGACCACATGTTTGAAATTATTAAATATCACTGCTTGACTCTATCGTAACCTAAGGACTCTAATATGATCTATATTAGTGTGATCCACTAGCTCGTAGGAGGTACACACATTTAAGGATTAGAGGTTTAATATTAGCTTAGGCTTGTTTTACCCTAGAGTTGAAAGTATTGATGAAGTTGACTACCTTTCTCCCATTTGTAGGAGAAAGGGTAAAGTAATTGTTACTATCACTTTCTTGGTCTCAATGTGTAAAACCCCCAATTTAGAACTTAAATTTTTTGTTTAAAAATTTTAATAGTGGAAGTTAAAACACAAAACGTAGGGGGTGTCACATCTCATCCATTATAGAAGAGACACTTTCTATGCCTAAACTATATTGGGTGTAAGGAAAAAGTAGTTCATACCTAAGAATCGGGCGTGAGGAATACTTAATTCCACTATAGTACAAGATATAAAATAGCAAGAAGGAGATATGTGTAATGAAGAGGATTAAAAAGGAGAGATAGAGATATTCCGATAATTTACCCTTTATCAATTTAATTAGCAGTCGACTAAGGGCAGTAGATAAGGAAGAAGTTGGATAGGAGTTGCTTGCAAGTAAGAGGAGTGATGGAAGTGATTGACATAGATGAAAGAATGTAAGGGATTTGGTGAAAGGTGATTGAGTTATTTATGGGTGGACATTTTGTTAAATGAGAAGGAAAACATATGATCTAGTAATGGGGCATAAGAGGGGCACATTTTTAACCTAACATAAAAAAATGATTCAAAAATGGTTTATGTAAGGTGTAATATCCAATAAATGGCTAAAAATGGGGAAATAATCAAATAATTCCCAAAAATCATGAAAAAGTATGGAAATGTGTAAAATTAATCTAGAAATCCAAATACATAAAAATATTGGTTATAGAAATTGATTTGAGGTCAAAAAAATAAAGAAATTAATAAACAATGATAATCGCCCAACTCGGGTCGACTAGGTAAGGCTGGTGAATTTCTTATACAAATAGGTCTAGAACATTGCTGGTTAGTCGACTACTGGTTGGCTAAATTGAAAAACAAAAGTTTGAAGGGTAGGATGGTGAAAATGAGGGTCTGATTGGTATGAGTAAGGTGTTAAAACAAATATTAAGGGTTAAGGAAGCAATTAGGATACTAATCACCTAAGAATTAAGGTTAGCAAAAATTTAGGGGTGCTACAATCAGTTTATGTAACATGTTCTTCGGAGTGAGTGTGCTATTAAGAAATTAAGGTATTCTTATTTAAAATGTTTCTTCCTCACCTATATATCATTCTTAGTGTCTTTCTTGTCTCTTTTTTTTTCTTTACTTCTCTTTATGAGTTTAAAAATGTTTAGAAAATAATAAGTTGTTAATATAAGATAAATTCATTTATTTTATAACAAAAATAGAGTTAAAATAGTATCAAATAAAAAGGAAGAGGTAGTATGGAATTATAACTTAAATTTACGTATATTATCTTTAATTACCCATTAGAATGAATTGATTCAATTTTGTATCTCTTGGGATAATTGTTGATTCAATTTTGTATCACTTGGGATAATTGTCAGGTTAATAATCTAAATCATTTATAGTAAGTATCTTGTGCCAACATGCAAACTCATGGTCACGACTACATTATATAAAGTTCAATTTAGTTTGCTCTACCTTCAGCTATATTTGCGTAAATAAATGGATAGTAAATTGTCTTAGATCAAGATGATGAAGTCCATGTTCTTTATGTAGGTATAGTATAAAGTAAACATCGGTTTAAGAAAACAAACTTTCCATCTTGAGAACGATTTTTTATTTTATTTTATAAATCATATATTGACCTAGTTCATTATTATTTACTAACCACAAGCTTCATGCTAAGTTTGGTTGTGAAAGGGAAAACTTTGGTGAAATACCCCAAAAATCCTAATTTAGGAATTATGGCAAAATAATGATTTATTAGGAAAATTAAGAAAATAAATTATTTTATTAAATAACGAGGAAATTAATTGAGGAAAATAAAAAGAAAATAATAAATAAATTATTTATAAAAGTTTGGACTTTTTACTAATTAAAATGGAAGTTAAGGAAAATTTATCCAAAATAGCCAAATTAATCTAAAAAGAAATTTAATTATTATTATTATTATAATAAATATTATTAATTTTAAATATTCAAAAAATATATAATAATACCAAATACCCAAAATATCCCAAACCACCTATTTTTTTCCTCCCCTTTTCCATTTCCCATTTCCCTTTTTCTTATTTCCTTTCCTTTCTCCTTTTCCTAATTTTTCTTTCTATTCTCGGTTTGGGCCAGCCCGCGGCCCAAACTCCCTTCTCCCCCTATCCGACGCAGCCGGCCCACCCCATCTTCCTTTTTTTTCCTTCGCCCTTCGCTCGTTCCCTAGTCAACCAGCCATCTTTTTTTTTTCTTTTCCTTTTCCCCTGGACCGACCGGCCCAGCCTGTCGCCCTCCTTCTTCCCCAGCCCCAACCTGCAACGCCAACCTACAACCCCGATTATGCAAGCAGCCACCAGCCAATGACTGGCCGTCCTTCCCTGCCCCTCTCCCGGTCATTTTCTTTCCTTTTTTTCCGACCCCAACAAGCCCCACAACTCCCTCACACGTGCCCCTTCCTTTCTATTTTCTCTCCCCCGACCTAACCTGCAATTCGTAGGGCATGCGCCGCCTACCACCGCCGGTCTGCGACCTGCCCCACCTGCCCCGCTTGTCCTCTTCCCCTTCTTTGTTTCCCCCTCAATTGGCCTATAAATACCCCCATTAGCAGCCTGGATCGAGCTCCCTTTTCGCAGCCTAGAAACTCCAGCCGCTCGCCGCTGCCCTATCAGCTCCTCATTCTGCCGCCATCGATGACCGCCGCCACAAACTTCGTCCACCAAAACCTTCCCCGCACCTCCCTCTACAAAACTGAATCACCCTCCTCCCCTATCTCGCCCTGCACGTGCCGCCCCGGCCGTGCAAAGTTGCCAACCCGATCAGCCCACTCTAGCCTTTCGCCGCCCCTTGCGCTGCCTTCCACAGCCAATCCCGCCGCAACCAGCACCTCCTCCACCCTCCAAAAAATCCAGGGAACCTCCCCCTTTCTTCCCATACCTTCATCTCCCCCTGCCTCCCTCTCCTTCTACTTTATCCATCTTCCACCACCTTCGGCCACCGCACCAAACGCCGTGCGCCACCACTCCCGGCTATAACACCACCTCCATTCCACCCCTCTCCACTTGCTGCACCTTCCACCACCTCAAACACCCCTCCACTTCCTCTCTATTAGCCTATATATCCATCTTTCCACCTCTCTCTCTCCTCCACCGCCGTAGCCACGCTCCGCTGCCGGTTCCACCACCAACCTTAGGTGGTGCTCCAACTTCCCCAGCCCCTAAACTATTTTCTATAAGTGTTAATAATTTTATTTAATATTAATAATATTATCCTTAATATTACTACTACTACTACTACTACTACTACTACTACTACTACTACTATTATTATTATTATTATTATTATATTTATTAGTGTTGTATTATTATTACTGTTACTATTACCATTATTAATATTATTAGTATGTATCACCTTTATTTCCTAACCTAATTTCAGAAATATTTATAACTATGGCATGTTATTTAAAAGGGTTATAACCTTAGTACTAATAAAGTGATATTCATTATTATTAATATTACTACTACTATTATTATCACTATTATTATTATTGTCATCATCATCATCATCATCATCATCATCATCATCATCATCATCATTATTATCATCATCATTATTATTATTATTATTATTATTATTATTATTATTATTATTATTATTATTATTATTATTATCTTCTTACTAAATCTAAGTTGTCCATTATCACTTTTATTATTAGTGTAAATGTTGGGACTCTTATATTACTATTATCCTTTTCGATTGTTATCATCTATTATGCTTAACATTATAATTATTATTATTATTATTATTATTATTATTATTATTATTATTATTATTATTATTATTATTACTACTACTACTACTACTACTACTACTACTACTACTACTTAACCTAACTTTATGATTTTCCTAACCAATAATAATATTATCATTGATAATGGCCTAAAACTTTAGTGTTATTATGATTAGAACTTTTCCTCATTTACTATTATTATTAATATTACTAACCTCACTATTATTCCTACTATTATTACTAATGCTAGCTATGGCCTATTATCACTATCTTTACTATTATGGTAAACATTTGAACATTTATATTACTATTACCATTTCTATTATCATTACTATTAGTATTATTCTTTATTATTATTATTATTACTACTACTACTACTACTACTACTTAACCCAACTTTATTTCTATTATTATTGTTATTATTACCATTATCATTATCATTATTTCCCTTGCTAATATTATTAATACTAACTTTGTTCATTTTCACTTTTATTTATTAATATAAATATTTGGACCCTTATATTATTATTACCATTTTAGTTACTATTACTATTAATATTGTTGTTATTATTATTATTATGATTTTGTTACTATTATTGTGATGAAAATATACTAAACCCTTATATTATTATTATACAAATATAACTATTATCATTAGGAATAGTAGTACATTGTCGATATCACTACTATTATATTATTATTTTTTTAACCCTAACACTATTATTAGCCTTAGACTTAAAAATGATAGGGCTTTTATTTCTAGAATCATTACTATTGTTGTTGTTGTTGTTGTTGTTGTTGTTATCACTATTTTACTATAATTAGTATTAGTACTATTATTATAAGAATAAAGTTATTAGGTTTAATGATATAAGTATAGCAATTAATATTAAAATAAGTATATTTTGACTAGTAATATCTAGTAGGCCAACTTAAAGATAAAAACTCTAGTTTTCACGTATAGTGTTCCCTTTAATAATAATAACCCTAAACTTAAACTAAAATAAGGAGTAATAGTACATTTGGCAGGAGGGAAACTAATCCTTAGTATTTTCCCTCTTATAGGTGAATCGAGCCAAAACCCTAAGGAGTCGTAGGAGCGTGCTCCAAGCCCGGTGTCGTTTTAGGTAAGGATGTAGCTGAGGCCCATGTGTGTTGTGTGATTTGTATGCCTTGGATGATTTATATCATGTTATGTCGTGTATTACATGATTTTCATTAACTTGTCTTCTGTGTAGCACAACTTGGAGTTAAGGTATGTTTTGTATGTGTTCTTATGACATGTGTATGATATGTATATATGGTGATTATGATGTGATATGATATGACCCTCTAGAACATGCATGCTAGGACAATTGATAATATGATATGAGAATGAAAGGATAAAAAGAAAGAAATAGGAAGTGAGTTCATTAAGGGGGATATGAGGTTGACCAAAATACCTTATGATCCATGAGAGGAAATTAAAGAGGAAGAAATGGCCAAAATGAATGAGAGATGGGAACCATGCATGGAAATCTTAAATTTTGCATGGAGACTTTGAGTGTTTGCATGGGATGGATAAATCTTGCATAGGAATGATCTTTACATGAGAAAAGTTGTATTAGGGTGTAAATAAGCTAAGGGGGGAGTTGTGGAGTGATTGAAGACTTGGGATGAAAAATAGTACGTAGGTTGGTATAAGGGTGTATAAGGGACCCGATTAGGGTATTGGGAGGAAATAATAATCTGGAAAATGTGGGAGTAGAAATGATTAAGGAAGAGTAGAGTATGGGTTCAGAGTGAGATTTTATTTTATAAGGGGTGATTATGGGTGACGTGGGAGAGAAGAGGTATTAGGTGAAAAACAGAGAGGTTACTTGCGGGAGAAGAAAGGTACTAGGATTTGAAGTGGCCAACTAGGGTTTTCCGGTCACATGTGAAATCGAAAGGTAAGATGATACGATTTGGGATTGGATCTAAATGAGATAAGGTATGGGGCGATAAACGAAGTAATGGTGAAATAAGTGAGAGAAAGTTGGGCTACATGGGTCCAATTAGGGTTTTCAAGGGAAACCCTAAAGAGTGATAGTAAGTGGGTTGATGTCATGAGGTGTTGGGCCTTAACCCACACCCTTAGGAGTTGGTTTTCATTTTATGTAAGTTTAAGGGGGAATAGATGTCGGGGCATGATAAGGGGGCGCATGGGTCTCAAGATATGGGACGGGCCCCCTTGAGAGGATAGAGGTAGTGTAATATCCCAAAATCCTAATTTCCGAAATTATGGCCAAATAATGAATTATTAGGAAAATTAAGTATATAAATTCATTTATTAATATGAAGAGATTTAATTAATGTAGATTAAGAGGAAAATAATAATGAATTTAATTGGAAGCAAATTTGGGTATTTTTCCTAATTAGCATGGAGGTGGAGGAAATTTATCTAAGATAGTCTAAAATAAGCAAAAAAGGAATTTATTTAATATTTTATAAATATTAATATTATAAATAACCCAAAAATACCCCAATTTACCCATAAGTTATTTTATTTAATTTCCCCATCCTATTTATTACCTATTTTCCCCTCTCTTTTTTCCTTTTTCTCCCTCCTCTTCTTTTTTTCTTTCTTCTCCCCCGGCTGGGCCAGCCCACCGGCCCAAACTCCTCTCCTCTCCCCCGTCTCGCGCACAGGTCCAGCCCTCCCCTTCTTTTCCTTTCTCCTTCCCGCGGCCCAGCGCCATGCGCTGGCCCTCGTACGCCTATGGCCGCAACGACGCGTTTTAACCCCGAGGACACCGAAACGCTGTGCCAAAATTAATGACCTTATAGTCGTTGCCAAACGGGCAACGCAACGCGACACTTTGTCCCCCATAACGTCGAAACGCCGCGTTTGACTTGCGGATTAAATAAACCCCGCCGAACCGGTCGGTTCCCCTCCTCTTTCTTTTCCCTGGACCACCAGTCCGCCCTACCTGTCTTCTTCTTCTTCGACCTGCCCCCCCCGACCTGCAAATCGACCTGCAAGTTGATTTCGCCGGCAGCCACCAGCACGGTCGTCCTTCCCTGCCTCTCTCCCTGTCGTTTTCTTTCTCTTTTCGACCCCGACCACGTCTCTCTCTCCCTTTTCCGCGTGCCATTCCCTTCCTTTTTCCTCTCCCTTTCCCCGACCCGACCTGCCATGGCAGGACCTGCACCACCTGCCATCGGCCGGCCACCTGCACCCCTGGCCGCACGCCTCCTTCTCCCTTCGTCGTTTTCCTTCCCCCTTGGTCTATAAATACCCCCTCCCGAACGGCCACAGCAAGTCCTCCCGTTGGACCTTGCTGAAACTCTGTTCTGCCGCCGCCAGAACAGACGCCATGTCTGCCGCCTCCAGCCACCGCCGAAACCACCCCTTCCCACCTTTATCATCCCTGCACTTCCCTCTACGAAACCAAGCCACCAGCACCCCTCCCCTTGCCCTGCACGCGCCGCCATAGCCATGCAAAAGTCCTAACCCGAAACTACCACCTCCAGCCTTCGCCGCCCTTGCGCCGCCTCTCACCGCCAGCCCAGCCGCCACCAGGGCCTCTTCCCCCTCCAAAATGCCCAGCAGACCTCCCTCTACCTTTCCCTACCTTCAAATTTCCCTGCCTCCCTCTCCTCCTTCCTCCATCATCTTCCATCTCTCTCCACCACCCTCGGCCGCCGCCATTGCCGCCGCGCGCCACCACCCCTTGCCACGCCACCATCCTCATTCCACTCCCCTTCACCTGTTGTTTCCTCCCCCACCTCAAACTTCTTCTTTTCTCCTCCCATCTAACCACCACCTCCATCTTTTCCCCTCTTCTCCACCTCCGCCGCCGCCGCCGTCGCCGCCACGCGCCGCCGTCGGACCACCACCGACCTTAGGTGGTTCTCCACTCATCCAAACCCTAATACCCCTTATATATAATTGCTACTATTTTCTACTAATATTAATACTAATATACTTATTATTATTACTATTATCCTTATTATTATTACTATTATCCTTATTATTATTACTTTTATTATTGTTATTATTATTATTATTGTTATCATTATTATTATTATTATTATTATTATTATTATCATCATCATCATTATTACCATTATTATTGTCTTCATTATTAATGTTCTTATCTTCCTACTAATACTAACATCCCTTTTAAACCCTAACTTGTATTATACTTAACTTTGGTCTTATTTTATAATTATTGGTATTAACATTATTAATAATATTACTATTATTACTTCTATTATCCTTACTACGGTTATTATTGTGGTTGCTAAACCTTACTTGGTTGTATTATTGTTATTATCGTTACTACTAGGAGTATTATTATTATTATCGTTATTACTAGTTTTATTATTATTATTATCACTATTTTCCTATAGTTAGCATGAACATTATTATTATAAGAATAGAGCTAGCGGGTCTAATAATATAAGTGTAACAATAGGTATTAAAAATAAACATATTTTGACTACTAATATCTAGTATACTAATTCTAAGGTAAAAACCCTAGTTTTTGTATAATACCCTTTTTAGTAATGAAAACCCTAACCTTAAACTAAAATGAGGATTGATAGTAATTATAAGGGAAACTAATACTTAGCATTTCCCCCTTTTTATAGGTAATCCCGACCAAAGCCCTAAGGAGTTAGAGGAGCGTGCTCCAAGCCCGGCGTCGCCTTAGGTAAGGACGAAGCTAATGGCCTTGTGTTATGTGTGACATGGATGTGTTGAATGTTGTGTATGCCATGCTATGCCATGTATTATATGATTTGTGGATAACTTGTTTTATGTGTAGCGCAGCTTGGAGATTGAGGTATGTTGTTTGTGCTTCCATGACATGAGCATGACATTTATATGTATGATGTTTATGATGTATTACGTTATGGCCCTCTAGGACATGCATGATAGGATAAATGGTAATATGAGTTGGGAACCATCATGGGAGTCTTGAAGTTTGTATGATCGTATTAATGTTCTATGGCAGTACTAATGGTTGCATGGTGGTATTATGGTTGTAATGGTGGTATTAGGGTTCGCATGGTGGTGTTAGGGTTCGTATGATGGTATTTGTGATTTTATGGTGGTATTAATGTTGCATGGTGGTGTTAAGGGTTGCATGGTGGTATTATGGTTGTAATGGTGGTATTAGGGTTCGCATGGTGGTGTTAGGGTTTGTATGATGGTGTTTGTGATTTTATGGTGGTATTAATGTTGTATGGTGGTATTATGGTTGTAACGGTGGTATTAGGGTTCGCATGGTGGTGTTAGGGTTTGTATGATGGTATTTATGATTTTGTGGTGGTATTAATGTTGTATGGTGGTATTAATGGTTGCATGGTGGTATTCATGATTGCACGGTGGTATTAGGGTTTGTATAGTGGTATTATGGTTGGTATGGTGGTATTATGATTCGCATGGTGGTGTTAGGGTTTGTATGATGGTATTTATGATTTTGTGGTGGTATTAATGTTGTATGGTGGTATTAATGGTTGCATGGTGGTATTCATGATTGCACAGTGGTATTAGGGTTTGTATAGTGGTATTATGGTTGGTATGGTGGTATTATGATTCGCATGGTGGTGTTAGGGTTTGTATGATGGTATTTATGATTTTGTGGTGGTATTAATGTTGTATGGTGGTATTAATGGTTGCATGGTGGTATTCATGATTGCACGGTGGTATTAGGGTTTGTATAGTGGTATTATGGTTGGTATGGTGGTATTATGATTCGCATGGTGGTATTAGGGTTGTATGGTGGTATTAATGATTACATGGTGGTATTAATGGCCTATGGAGTAGGGGGTTGAGAGTGAGAATTCACTTATATAAAGGATGAGTATGGGTTTTCTAAAGAAGGGAGGTTACTTGTTGAAGAAGTAAAGTGCTAGGGTTTGGTGCAGCCAACCAGGGTTGGCGTGGTTGATTAGGGTTTGAGTGGCCAACTAGGGTTTTGTTGGTCACATATGAACTTGGGAGATAAAGAAATACACTTGGGGAATTTCCTAATAAAGAATGAGGTGCGAGATAGAGAATAACGTAGCGTTTGGGTAAGTAAGAAAGAGTTGGGCCACATAGGTCCGATTAGGGTATCCGAGGAGGAACCCTAGAGGGATGAGAACATGCAGAGGCGATATCATATGTGTTGGGATGGCCTATATCCTTGGGGTTTGTGTCTTACTATATGCTACTTTACCTAAGTCTACGGGGGATGGATGTCGGGTGTGAGAAGAGGTGCGAATCTCAAATTATGGGACAGTCCCTCTAGAGGGGAAAGAGGTAGAGTATCAACCGCATGCATGTCAAGGGTGTGATGTGATTCAATAAGACACGGATAAGACATTAATTATGTAAAGCAAAAGATTGTTGAGCCGAGCCCAGACCGGTCCACCGGCTATAATAGTGGCCAGGTGCCGGGGTGCCCTGGAGACCGATCCACCGGCATATAATAGTGGTTAGGTGCGTTCTGCCCTATACGTGACCGATCCACCGGCTATAATAGTGGGGGATCCCGAGCTCAACAAACTAAACAGTATATTGTAATTAAATCATGGGAAAGATACTATATACTTACAGTGGAACACCATGAGAGTCGGGGCCAGACCGATCCACCGGCATAATAGTGGCCAGGAGCGTTGTGCCCTGGAGACCGATCCACCGGCGTATAATAGTGGTTAGGTGCGTTCTGCCCTATAAGTGACCGATCCACCGGCTATAATAGTGGGGTTCCCGTACTCGCATGGATTAACAAAGATTATGGTGTGAAATGACTTGCAAATGAATCATGGAAAGATACGTTATAATCACAGTGAAACCCTATGAGAGTCGGGGCCAGACCGATCCACCGGCATAATAGTGGCCAGGAGCGTTCTGCCCTGGAGACCGATCCACCGGCATAAAATAGTGGTTAGGTGCGTTCTGCCCTATAAGTGACCGATCCACCGGCTATAATAGTGGGGTTCCCGCACTCTCATGGGCTCATAACGATCGTGATGTGAATCGACTATAATTACCAGAGTTATGAAAAGAAGAAGTTGGATTGGACCATAACCGATCCTCATCATCCATCATATTACATGTTGGTTATATGTTTGTGCTGTGCATGTTATGTTGTATGATGGTATGCTTGGCCTTAGCACACCTGCGCCCTTACTCAGTATTGGACCCATACTGATACTACCTTGATTGAATGGGTCCTGTGATGATCCACCGATGGTGGGGAGCAGACCTCCTGTGCAGGTTTATGATCGATTACTAATTCGGGGTGGAAGGCTTGGCTTGAGTGAGTAGGCGATCCGGATATTGGTCCCTTGGGATTCTGTTTTATTTACTATATTTTGTACCATGCTCCTCGCTTTGGAACCGTACTCTAAGTTGTATTCCTAAATGATATTTTAACTGTTGTCGACTCGTGGTTTCATGAATGGTCTATGCTAACTATGGACCTATGTTTTGATGACTCTTAATTAATGATTGTTTGGTTTAGCCTTAGCACTTAGTATCGGAACGGTAGGAGTGAACCGGTCTGGTACTAAGTGTGGCGGTAATACCCCCAAGTTTACGGTTTTAATTCTTTCGCTTCCGCTAAACCTTTAGATTTAAACGAAATTTTTCAGTAGTAAATTTGGGGGTGTTACAGGTAGACTATTGGTGACATGCATGTCAAGGGTGAACTACTTATCGAATAAGACACGAATAAGATACTATCCATTTAAAGAAAAAGATTGTTGAGTTGAGCTCAGACTGGTCCACCGGCGAATAATAGTGACCAAGAGCCGAGGTGCCCTGCATGACCGGTCACCAGCGAATAATAGTGGCCAGGCGCATTTTGCCCTGCATGACCGATCAACTGGCTATAATAGTGGGGGTTCTCGTGCTCAAAAAACCAAACATAATTGTGATAAGACATGAGAAAGATACAAAGTAATTATAGTGAAACACCATGTGAGTCGGGCCTAGACCGGTCCACCGGCGAATAATAGTGGCCAGGAGCATTTTGCCCTGCATGACCGGTCCACTGGCTATAATAATGGGGTTCCCACACTCACCTGAATTGATAAAGACTATGATATGAATCGACTATATTTACCAGATATCTAAAGAATAAGTCTATACGAACCGTAACTGGCCTTTATCATCTGTTTTACTATATGTTGCTCATGTGATTATGACATGTATACTGTGTTGTGTGTTTTGTATGTTGGCCTTAGCGCATCTATTACCTTACTCAGTACGTAGCGTACTGATCACCTATTTCATGGGTGCTGCTCATTCCCACGAGCACAAGACTCGTACGAGCTTGTGCAGGTAGGAGATGATGTCTTCGATGCCTACGACACCTACAAGGCATTAGGTGGGGCTGATCGTTGAGCCTAGACCTAACTTGGGGATCAAGAACTACTCGGTCGGACTCTTTTTTCTTTTATTGGACCATGTATTATCATATTTTAGTTGTGATTTCGTACTATGCTTTATGTTTTGAAAAACTCTAGTCACGTATTCTTTGGATTGTAATCCTAAATCGCACTCTGATTTTTTGTATAACTTGTGCTTTACTAACAACTTGTGTTTTTATTAATGACTCATGTTTAATGTTAACTTTATTTAGCCTTAGCACTTAGTACTGGAACGGTAGGAGTGAACCGATATGGTACTAAATGTGGCGGTAATGCCCCCGAGTTTACGGTTTTATAATTTCGCTTCCGTTAAACTCTTTTAATTAAACGGAATTTTTCAGTAGTAAATTTGGGGGTATTACATTTGGGGATACAAATTAGTGTATTATTAGATGATAATTTCTTCTACCTTTGACCTAACTTAGTCGGTGTAATTTTAGATGTGTTTGGATAACGAGCCTTTTAAATTTAAAAGTTCTTTTTTCCATAATCTTGTTTGTGTAACCTATGAGATAAGCTTCTATAATTTTGAAGCTCTCACCCTTAAATTTAAGCTTTTGATCTATTTGTATCATGAGTTAGGGCTAATAGGAAAACTACTCAAAAGATGAAAAATTAATCGATAGCTAATAAGTTAGCTCGGGATGAAAAACTAAAAGCTAAAAGACTCATATTTCAAACAATACTCTAAAAAAGAGACTTTCAACTCTAAAAAAATGTCATCCAAACATTGCTTTGAGTTTTTGTCTCCAATAAGCTTTTAATCCAAACATTTTTCTTCATCAAATAAGTTATTTTATTTTATTTATTTAACATCAAAAGTAAAAGGCTAGCTTATTTATACACACAAGTATATATTTTAGTTGATTCTATGACTTCTTTTTCTTTGGACTTCCTTTTGTAACTTAAAGCATTTTCAAATTATGGAATCATAGAGTGGGTTATAATTTACTTTAACTTAATTGATAAATGATATCTTATTGCTTTGGTTTATCAATGTCAATGATGTTACTAAATATTATCATTCATATGTTATTGCACACCTTATTGTATATTAGTTCAATTTAGGTGATTTATTAACCAAACAAAGCTTTGATGTGAATTATACTCCATCTGTTTCTAAAAGGAAGTCACCATAGATTTCAATGACAAATTTTGATTGATAATATTTTTTAATATATATTTATAAAAATTATAAGAAACTAATAATATAAAATTAATTTTTAATTTAAATATAATAACTATATTTTTATATCATAATGCATTATACCTTAAGAAAAATAAAAGTGTCGAAGATAAATAAATCCTTAAAGTTTGTCCTTAAAAATTACGAGGACTTTAAAAATAGAATAGAATGAGTAGTGGTCCGGTTATTAAGAACATCACAGCTAAAAAGATTCTTGGATCATTTCATTCAATGTCGAAGATGAAGATGATCGCATATTCTCATCTGTCTCAATCATTCATAGCCCTGTCGGTGGCTCCATATTCTTAAATTACTACTAGCAGTACTATAATAGTAGTAGTAGTAGTAGTAATTTTACAATAGTACTCTAATACTAATACCAGAGCAAATTATTGTTATCAATCACCGTGTGTTGACGAAACATATTAGTATTTACTTTATAGTCTCTCCGCCATGATACTGAGCTCTTAGTAATGTTGACCTTTAGATGATAGCCAGATCCCAAATAAAAATAAGACAAAATCATTGCATCCAATTATAAAATCGATAACTAAGGATTATAATTATATATTAATTTTTTGTTCCAGCCGAATAGATAATTACACACAACTATAAGTACGTAGGGGCTACAATCCCCACATGTGATTAGTGACACCATTCCGTTCGTCTTGTGTTAAAACTTAAAATCAGTAATTCTATCATAAATAAATATATAATGTATTGTATAAAAAATAGTATTGCAAAAATATTTTTAATTATTAAAAATATTATTCCTCCCAGATTTTGATAAAAAAAATTTTAATTATGAATATTTTTTTATCACATGTTGATAAAAATTATAAAAAATTAGTATTCTAAAAATATTTGTAATATGAATATAATAATTATATTTTTAAATTATAACATACTATAATTTTAAAAAAAATATACAATGGTTAAAATTTATGATTTTATATATTATTTTTACAAAGATAATATTTCATTGAAAGGAAAAAAGAAAAAAAAAGATACTCTATCATGGGACTAAAAAATAAAAGAGGTTTGGAATTGTACACACACATTAAAATTTATATATTTAATTAACACACTCCCTTTTCTTAAAATAATAATAATTTATTTTGGATGTAAATGTTTGTGTAAAAAATAAAGTTGTTATGAAAAATGAAATCCAAATTTCTCTTCTATTGTCACTTTTGTTTATGAATTAAATGTTTTGTGGTTTATAATTAGTGTAAATGTAATCTGAAAATTATTTTTGTTAATTTATGAAAATATTTGCAAGATTTTAAAATAAGTTTTTTTTTAACACGGAAGGAGTATCTCTTATGATCAATGATTAGCTCATCATTCAATCTTTCCTTTAATAATATTAATTAATAAATATAAGGATACATTAGAAAAATAAAGTAAAATTTTACCTATAAATTATAGAACAACCCTTATACATAAACTAAACCTCCAAAACATATTTTATTTTTAATTGTAGGGAGTTCATTATAGTAAAGGGCCGGTATTATCTACTATGTCTACAAAAATATTTTGGTGCAATAAATATGCTCAATGAAATAAAGTAGTTAAAATTCATACTTGGTAAGTATATTGTTTGTGTATGAGATAGTAAAAATGTAGCCAATATTGTTCAATGATATAACATAACATAAGTTATCATATAAGCCTTAATCACACTAAAATATTTCTTTTATTATACATTTATATGAATTAAAATATCAATAATACTAATTTTAAGATATACAAGATCATATATAAGTAGGCAAACTATCACTCATAGAGAAACCCTTTCGGTGTTCTAAAGAATGTGGTGGACATAGTATAAAAGAAAGAAAAAACTTGGACGTACCCCTTAAGTACATCATCCGTAAGAACTACATTCTATTGATTTGTAGAATACGCGATACATATTTTGGTTTTATAAATCATTTGTCCAAAAATATACATTTATAAAATTATATTAGAGATTCGATTAATCTGTACCAATGAACACTCACTTCCCCCCTCCTACCATCATTGTACGTATTAGAAAATTTATAAAATTAAATCGTAATAGTAAATAAGAGTCAACGATTGAAATTTTACGATAATCCTAAATATCAATGGCTTTAATCAAGACTAATGTACCATTCAAAATTGTTTCGAAAGCTATACGCCACCATCACATAACCAAAAGTGTTACACTTGTGATGGAAAACCAACTTAGGCCTAGTTTTGTACAGGTAGGTGTTGAAAAATAATGAACAATATACATAATGTATCCAGCAACAACAAAAACACAAATAAGAGCAATAGGTACGAACTTATCAAGCAATACGTTGTGCCGTGAGATCAATTATTACCTTGAAGCTATTATTTGGCTAGACTATGGGATAATATTCTTATCGTATCACTCCCAAAATTAACACAACATGCTTTCGTAATTTACACTCAAAATTAGAAGCTATGGAATGGTGCCCAAAAATTTTAGCAAGTGAAGCCTTAATGAAGAGAGTAACGGTGATTTGGGGCAAAGAAGATGCAACACTTAAGCATTAATATCATAAGGATTGAATTGATAAGTAACTAAGTGAGGCAACAATCATGTCTAGGTAGTGAATTATAACACCCCTATTTACTCAAATTTAAAATTTTATTTGAAAGAAGTCATGAATCACAATTTTATGGAACCAGCACACAATGTTTCCTCCACAAAGAGACATCCGCTAACAAGTTCCTCAACCACTTTGCCTTTGACTAACTAACTAAGGCGTAATAAAATTTAATTTTATAGTGGATAGGACTATAAGTGTTCTTAGTAGAATTCAATGACCCAAATCTTTCTCCTAGGGTAAACATATAACAACTAGTAGAATTGACCTTATTGTTATCAAAAATTTAGTTTGTAATTGTAAAAAAATCTCTAAAACAGCATGGAAATTGTAAAAATGCAAACATAAATCCTTAATACTCGTAACATATCTAAGTAAATGATAAAAAGTATTCTAATGATCACTACTCATGTTGTTAGTATACCTACTTAGTCTACTCGTCACACAAATTATGTCAAGTTTTATATAATTCACAAGGAACATTACAATTTTTGTAAATTTAGCATATTTAGCTTGAAAAATACTAGAATATTGGTTCTTTTTCAATTGCATGCTAGGGCCGTAAGGGGTTTTCACATACATTTCGTATAACCAATCAAACTTTTTCAATATATTTTCAATGTAGTGTGATCGACACAAAGAGAAGCCATTCTCAAGTTTCTCATATTAACACTGAGAATCATGCCAACTTTTCCTTAATATTTCATATTAAAAATGAGAGGATAAAAATAATTTGGTCTCATTAATCATAATCACATTTGTGTTAAGAATTAACTTGTCATTCACTTATAGCCATATAATCACACAATCGTATCCAAACATCTTAGAGTAAGCACAAGAATTATATGCATTCACAACATAACCATCACCCACTAAAGTTTGTTTAACATTTTCATTACATTGTTGAAGAGATTTTTAAGGCCATGTGGATACTTTCTTAGTTTAGATACTTTATTATCCTTAACTTGAACCACACAACTCTCAAGTTTCTCCGTATAAGTCACTATTTAAAAAAAGTCATTTTTTATCCATTCGATGGATTTTGATGACCTTTAACCACAAGTGCACGTTGATGAAGTAGCATGCAAGGTTGATCCCACAGGGAATAGGAAGTAAGAAATAGGGTGGTGAAAACATCTCTTGTGTATAGACTAATGATAAGGGTATAATAATGTCAAATTATAAATAAAAAGAAAATATATAGTGAAAATCCAACAATAATATAAGAACAAGTGAAATATAGTACAAGAAAATGCTAAGGTTTCGGTCAATCCTCTTAACCCCAATGTGATTAAATCTTAACTCTAAATCTCGAATTGAAATACATTGTCATGAATGCCAACTAAAGTATGTAGTGTAATGTTTTCTCGAGCCACTACATCCTATTATCAGTTAAGACTCATCTATATCTAATATAAATATAAAAATAGGCAACACATTATTTTGTATCATATTCCCCTTTTTTTTTAGTTGTAGAGGCCAACTAGAGTCTCTCGACTTTATAGTTTGATCTCTAGTCATGTTAATGGATCCCTTTCTGACTAATCTCTTGAATCTTGACAGTTTTCTCTAAATAATACTAGAAATGTGATCAATTTTTCTATTATATCAATTAAAGCAATAATAAAACACATATGACAATGAATTAGATTGGCTAAGGTTTAGATTCCCAACACATCTGGATTATGGGATTTTCCTTCACCTCAGCACAAATTAATTAGCCAATCATGGCTTTTGTTAAGCACAACATATTAAACAAAGAGAATTGCATCAATTGAAAAGAAATAAAATAAAAAAAATGAAATACAATACCCACTTTATTCAAGATGAGAAAATTACTATTCAATCCATCCAACTAGGAATAAGAAATAGAAATCAAGAGATGGGAGACCGTGGATGAATTGGGGGTGGGATTGTATTGGTTGATGCCAAGTAAAGAACCCTATATCTCTCTATAGTGCTCCCAAAATCGTTGTCTTTTCGTCCCATTGGTTATCTTTGTAACACCCCAATTTTTACTACCGAAAAAATTTCGTCTGCGACGTAAGTAACTAAGTAAAAATAGTGGGGGTTACCGCGGTAATTGACATAATTTTGGTTTATGCAACCATCCTTACATCAATCACAAAGCTAAAACGTTCAAGGTAGTACAAGAAAATTAGTAAACAAAATCACATTTATAGTACGAATACTAAGTTTGGAGTTTAACTGTGAGTTCTATAGTACTGAAATACAAAAGGAGGATACCATAGATCAAGAGTCCAAAAGGGTATCCAATTTAATACATAATCCGGGTAACATTTACCCTTCATTTGACCACAACATAGATGGAGTCACTCATCCCCACATAAGGCATCATAGACTAAAAATTCATCTACTTGATCCTCTGAAACCTGCATATAAAATCCAAGGCCATCTACTTGTAGGAATGAGTAACACCCATAAAACAAGTGATCAGTACGCTACATACCGAGTAAGGGAACAATACTATCAAAATAGGAATAAAAATATCACATGCTTCCACATTAGATAATAAAGAAATATAACCAAGTAAATGAACATCTCATAAGACATATTACGATTAAGATCCTTTTATTAAGTATAGTCTATTTTTATTCTTTTATATACGTTGAGTATAAGAATCTCACTATTCTTAAACTGGTGGAACGGTCCGAAACTCTTGGGGACAACACACCCGAGCCACTATTCTTTCTAATGGAATATAGGTTAAAAACATCTCCTCGAGGCAGAATGTTCCTGAGCCACTATTCTTTTCGATAGAACGGAGGCTAAAAATATCTCCTCGGTGCAGAATGCTCCTGAGCCACCATTATACCCAGTGGAATGGGAATATATCACTCTGTTCCTGACTCACGTATTCTTCCACTATAAATTATTAGTATCTTTCCCATAGTTTATGAATATATGTTTTATTTTACCATGAGTAGGGACCCCATTATTCTTAAACTGGTGGAATAGTTTGAAACTCTGAGGGACAACACACCTGAGACACTATTCTTTTCGATAGAATGAAAATTAAAAACATCATCTTGGGGTAGAACGCTCCTGAGCCACTATTCTTTCCAGTGGAATGGGAATACATATATATAGGTTTAAGAAAATAATCACCATGGCCCAACTCATATGCTCTTTCAGTTTAAGTGATTAGTATCTTATTCAAGATTGATTCTCAGGCATAGGACATGGTCAAATAGATATTCATATAATATAGGTCCAAATCTTTAAGTCTTGTCAAACCCTAATTACACTTCCTTTAGTGTTCATTCTCCCATGTTAGTTATTCTACTCACATTATATTATGACATCTCCCAAATCCCATCATTAGTATTATACCCTAAATGCACAACTTAATTCCAATGAGTTTGCTTTAATAATTCCATCTCGATACATTAATCACCGAAGTATCAAAGCCCAAATTCCATAGAATTGTCATAACACTTCCCATGAAATTTTCATGATTTCTAATTCCAATAGATAACCTCTAAACCTTGAATATAGAATAATGATATTAACATTTCAAGATAACTTGCCCCAAATTTACTATTAAACATGTAAGAATCCCAAATAACAATAATACTCTCATGAATTACTCAAGTTATTATTGTCATAATTTAAACCTCCTAGCACATAAATTACCAAAACTTTCTTAATATCCCATAATGACAAAGTTATCCTTTAAGCACAATTAACACCTTTATTTTATAAAATTTTATACCTTCCATACATATTATTTCTCCAAGTCCCCATTCATCATCATACCTCATGAGAGACCTTAAGTCCATTTACCACAACTCTTTCAACCCATATTTCATACCTTAAGATATAATTTCCCAAATATGACATTATCATTATTCAACCCATATTTCATACCTTAAGTTTTATTTTCACAAATATGACATTCTCATCATTCAACCCATATTTCATACCTTAAGATATATTTTCAAAAATATGATATTATCGTCATTCAACCCATATTTCATATCATGGATATATTTCCACAAGTGTAATGTTATCATCATTCAACTCATATTGCATGCTATAAGATATATTCTCAGAAATATGACATTATCGTCACAAATCATAACATAATGGTATATCTTACCAATTCTTATTTTCTTTCAACATAACATTCATATCATCACAGATTATCAATATCAACATATGTTACATAATATAGCGATAATATCATGAAAAATACATTTAACCATACAAGTAATTATCATCAAAAGTCCTAAGCATCAAATAGTATCCTTACCAACTAGGACACTGTATTCTAAGCACGCAAATCCTATAATTCCTCCTCCAAAGCTACTAGTATACCACCTACAAAAATAATAAAATTATGGTTAGGCTCAAAGAGTTAAGCCGAAGAGGAAAAATCAAGGTTAAATTTTAGTGGTATTTAGTTGAGGTTTGGGGGTGAAAATAGGGATGCACGACCAAAGGAATAAGGCTGCATGGTTGTGCAGCAAGCGGTGCAATTTTTGGTCAAGAGAAAACAAGATGCACGGCCAGGCAGTGTGAATTTTACACTTTCGTACAGAAACAAGCCAAGTGTTGCACAGCCATGTAGTAGGCAATGTACCGACAATGACATTGCGATGCTGCAACACACGAAAGGAAGAAGGAGGGAAAACAAGTGGCAGTCAGCGGCGATGGCCAGGGACAGCAAGGGGAAAGGTTGGGGCGACCTTGGTGGTCGGTCCACTGGCCAAAGGGCGATGAGTGGTGGCTAAGGTGGTGCACTGTGGGGGATACGGTGGTGCAAAAGCTAAAATAAGGAAAGGAAGGAGAAGTAGGAAAAGAAAAGGAAGAGGGAACTCGGTAATGGCTCTTTGGCACAAATATTAGCAAAGTAAGGCAAAACCAAAAAGAAATAGGAAGAGTGTGAGGTATATATATATATACATTCATGTGTACGTGTGTGGTGTGAGTCGGGAAGAAGAAAAATAACAGGGGGTGTTGGCGTGCGACAACGATGATGGTGATGGTGATTGTGCAACTGCAGGGTGAGGGTGAAGGTTGTAGGGGATGGTTAGGGTAGGGCAATAGCTGTATGGTGAGGGTGGTGATGGTTGATGGAAGTGTTGCATGGGAAGAAGAAAAATGGCAGGGGGAGAGATGGGTGTGCGATGGGGTGCGGGTCTACAGAGATAAGGATACAAAAGGAGAAGAAGAAAGAAGAAAGGAGGTGAGGTGATGGTGCAAGTGGATGGTGCAAGTTGCACGGATTCAAGAGTTACAACTCAAGTTTAGCGAGAGGAAGAGAAGAAGGAAAAGAAAAGGAGAAAGGAAAGAAAAAAGAGAAAGATAAAGAAAGGAGAAGGGTTGGGGGATTAGTTTAGGGTGATTTTAGATTAGCCAAAGGTAATTAGGATTGACGAAAATTTTAGCGGGTTTTGATCTTAGTTTACGAATTTTGGTTTATCAAAGTTAAGGTTTTCAGAATCGATGAAAGTTTCGGGATTAAAGATAGGTTAAGGCTAACATAAGGTTTATTGAGATTAGAATTAGATTAGGGCGCTAATGATACAAGATTAGGCTAAGTAAATTTTCAGGATATTACAATATTCTCCCAAGACTGTTGAGAAAGGTCCCTTATGTCTCCTCCAACCCTAAATATCTATCGAAAGTGTGCTTAAGTGACCATGGAATAGGTCCAGCCGTAGATCAACACGAGCCCATTCGTTCTCTAACTCGACGACTCTTTACATATTTGTTAGTTTTCAATATTTCATCCATAACTTCTTCGTTAGACCTTTGTTTGGGTTTATTTTTGATGCGTTAGAAAGATAGCAATAAGATATAAAACTTTTATGCTTAGCATGTTTTCAAGTTTGTGTTGAATCAAGATTTAATATGCCTATCTTTATACTCGTGCACACTTTGAATACTTATTCTTACTTCTTATTTGTTCCAGTTATTGTGTTCTAGCTCCTTTTGATATCAGTCTCTCCAAATGCCTATAAAATATTATCAAGATTAGTAAACAAGAATAATTGGACTCAAGTATGCAAAATTCATTACATAATTATCTTAAATATTTTCATCAAAGCTCTATTTGACCAACATAAATCATATCTATCAGATTGCAAGTCTAGATAAGTGACTAGGGAAACTAAAAAGAGAATAGTGGCAATTTTAGTCACTATAGAATGAGTGTCAAAGAAGTCAACATCTTTATTTTACTTGTAGCCTACAACCACCAATCTTGCCTTCAACTTATCTTCTATTTGAAAATACATTTGCATCTAACTAGTTTGAGGAAAGTCAACTAAATCTCACCTATGATTTGTCATTATTAAATCTAATTCATCATTAATTGCTTCCTTCTAGAAACTAGATAAATAGAAGTTACCACCTCGCTGTAGGATTTAGGATTCTCCTTGATTAGGTAAGCAGACATAAAGTCTATATAATCTTATCAAGATTATTATCCTTAATTAGGCAATAACAAAATCAGTCAGAAAAGCTAGTACCCTACATCTTTTACTTCTCCTATGCTCATTCACAATGCTTAATGAAGAAGGCAAATATAAGGGCACTGAAAAAGTATTAGAAGAAGTAGGAATATCTCATACATTCTTTCTCATAGGGATCACATTCTTAAAAAATATCTAATTCTAGATTCACATATAGTGTCATCACTCATGCATAGAAATCTATATGCAACACCGTTTTGAGCATAACCAATGAATGCATGATCAAAATTTTTTGTTCGTACAGTAGTCATCCTAAAATTTTATAAGTCAACCTTAATTAGACACCCCCACAATTTTAAGAATTTCATATCAGACTAAAAGCCTTTTCATAATTGATAGGGTGTTTTAGTTAGCATGTTATGACAGACTTTTTTGGAGACAAAACAAGCAAACGACACAACTTCCCCCACACTTAGTCAGACATACCAAAACTCAATAACATAGCATTCACCAATTTTTAATAGTCCTATTTTTATGTTCAGTTATGCCATTTGTCGAGGGATATAAAAGGCACTTGTCTCATACACAATACAGTGACTATCATAAATGTTATTTAGAAAATTAATTCCATATTCACTATCTCTATCAAACCTAAGTCTCTTAATCTTATGGTCCAATTAGTTTCAACATCTAGCTTATATTTTAAGAATATCTCTTCAATCTCATCTTTAGATCTATAGACATAAACTTTGGTATGCCTAGAATAATCATCTATAATGGTCACATAGTACTATTTTCCTCCTCTACTCACAACTTTCTTAAAGTCAACTATGTATGTATGAATTCATTCTAACAATTCAGATGATCTCTCTATGATAATTTTAAAAGACTTTTTAGTATATTCAGCTTTCACATAAACATGACATTTCTCATAATCATGACAACTTAGATGGTTTGACCCAACACATGATCAACTCAACAAAACCAAGCCATTATTTCAATTCAAACCATATATATACGAGGTAAACATGTAAAACCAACACAAAAGCCTTTAACCCTACTAATGCAGGTTAAAGTAATATCACACCAACAATTAAAAAACGCGCTTGACTATTTGTTATTATTTCCAGCAAAAATTATGATGACAAATAGAACTGTTTAGGAAGTAAAACTTTTAATATTGTTTGGTATATAAGAGCTCTTCGGCTCTTCCAAATTCGACTGCACCAACAAATCATACCTCTGTTCTATGCATATCGAATTAAAGGGGAACAATATTTAACAGGGAACGGAGGAAAAAAAAAAAGGAGGGAAGAAGGAAATTGAAAAGTAATTTCGTCTTTTGATTTTGGTCCATATATGGGTACGGTGTTCTTTCATCGAATCAACCGCACCCATACGGAAAATACAGAGACCATCTATAAATAGTGAGTTCTTCCTGACTTCACTCTCAACGCGCAAATCTTCGTGGTTTGCTCCCTTTGTTGCGTCCTAACAGATCACGTATCTCTTTACTTTCTCTCTTCTTACGCCCCTTTAACCCTTCTATCTTTTATACTGGCCCGATCTCAACTTGGGATTCATTGATCTTGATCGGAATCGATCTTGTAAGTTACTCCAACTCTCGTAAAAGTTTGTTTTGTCTTTTGTTTTTGCGATCCGCATACGTCACTGTATAATTCCTTTCTATTACGTTGATTGGAGCTCGTTCTCATGTCGGTAGTGCTTAGTTTCGCTAGATCTGCTCTCTAATCCATAATGAAATCCTTTTGTATTGATTTAACCTGATTTTGACTGACCCATTCCTACGTTGGATACGGATCTGCCTTCTTTATGCGAATTCCGTGGTTCAATTTCAATTGAATGTCGTTGATTGTCCTCGTTGATCTCGTACTTTACTGATTATGGCAGCTTCAATGTGGTTCTGAATATTCTCGTTTCTTGCTAGATCTGGGGAATTATGTTCTTTACGGGTACAGTTTATCGGTTAATTGTTGCTTTTGAGGTGTGTAAATTGTGAGCAATTGGAAATCAATTGTTTATTATTTCACTCTTTGTTCCTTCTGTATCGTGGGCATGGTGTTAGGCTTCCTTTTGTTTTGCTTGTAAATTCATAAACTTTGCTCTTCTATCGTTTGGGTTTCCATGAACTAATTGCTATACTCCTCGTGCGAAGCTTCTCGTGTCAGTGTATCTGAGATCTGACTTGGTTCTGTACTTCCATTGTGGAGAAGGTGGCTCAAAATGTCCTCTTATACGCCAAAGAACATTCTCATCACCGGTGCTGCTGGATTCATAGCATCACATGTTGCCAATCGGCTTGTACGAAGCTACCCTGACTACAAAATTGTCGTGCTTGACAAACTTGATTACTGTTCCAACCTGAAAAACCTCAGCCCTTCTCAGTCATCCCCGAACTTCAAGTTTGTCAAGGGAGACATTGGCAGCGCTGATCTTGTCAACTACCTCCTGATCACCGAGTCAATAGACACGATTATGCACTTTGCTGCACAGACGCATGTCGATAATTCCTTTGGCAACAGTTTTGAGTTTACAAAGAACAACATCTATGGGACGCACGTCCTGCTAGAAGCCTGTAAGGTCACTGGTCAGATTAGGAGGTTTATCCATGTTAGCACGGATGAGGTCTATGGGGAAACAGAAGAGGATGCAGTCGTGGGGAACCACGAGGCTTCTCAACTTCTCCCGACGAACCCTTACTCTGCAACAAAAGCTGGGGCTGAGATGCTTGTGATGGCTTATGGTCGGTCATATGGGTTACCGGTTATCACCACCCGAGGAAACAATGTCTATGGTCCTAACCAGTTTCCTGAGAAACTGATTCCCAAATTCATTCTTTTGGCCATGAGAGGCAAACCCCTCCCTATTCACGGAGATGGAGCTAACGTGAGAAGCTATCTTTACTGTGAGGATGTTGCTGAAGCCTTTGAGGTCGTATTACACAAGGGCGAAGTTGGCCACGTCTACAACATCGGAACAAAGAAGGAAAGGAGGGTAACTGATGTTGCCAGAGATATTTGCAAGCTTTTCTCAATGGACCCTGAAACCAGCATCAAGTTTGTTGAGAACAGACCATTCAATGACCAGAGGTACTTCCTTGATGATCAGAAGCTGAAGAACTTGGGATGGCAGGAGCGCACTGTTTGGGAAGAGGGGCTGAAGAAGACAATGGAATGGTACATCAATAACCCTGATTGGTGGGGTGATGTCTCAGGAGCATTGCTGCCGCATCCAAGGATGTTGATGATGCCTGGTGGTGTTGAAAGACATTCTGATGATGCAGGCAATGACACTTCAGAAGGAGAACATTTCTCCAACAAGCAGAGCAAAATGGTAGTTCCTGTATCCAAGAGCAACAATTCCCCACGGCAGCCAGGCCTGAAGTTTCTGATCTATGGCAGGACTGGTTGGATAGGTGGATTGCTTGGGCAGTTGTGTGAGAAACAAGGCATTACATTCGAATATGGAAAAGGTCGCTTGGAAGATAGATCCTCGCTCATTGCAGATATTCAGAATATCAAGCCTACACATATTATGAATGCTGCCGGTCTAACGGGTAGGCCGAATGTTGACTGGTGTGAATCCCACAAAACAGAAACTATACGTGTTAATGTTGCTGGTACATTGACATTAGCTGATGTCTGCAAGGAGCACGGCCTCTTGATGGTGAACTTTGCTACTGGATGCATATTTGAATATGATGAGGCACATCCTCTTGGCTCTGGCATTGGGTTTAAGGAGGAAGATAAACCAAACTTCATCGGGTCCTTCTACTCAAAAACAAAGGCTATGGTAACTTTTATTTTCAGTGTTAATTAGTTGGACCTTATCATGTCATTGTGATTCTAATTGTTTATTATTATTTTTTAACAGATCATGCTTGCTATATTATTGATAATGGTTTAAACCTGCGGTTCAGGTGGAAGAGTTATTGAGAGAGTATGATAATGTCTGCACCCTAAGAGTCCGAATGCCGATATCATCTGATCTGAACAACCCACGAAACTTTATTACCAAGATCTCTAGGTACAATAAAGTGGTAGACATTCCAAACAGCATGACTGTCTTGGATGAGCTCCTTCCCATTTCCATTGAGATGGCAAAAAGGAATCTGAGGGGCATCTGGAACTTCACAAATCCTGGGGTTGTGAGCCACAACGAGATTCTTGAGATGTACAAAAACTACATGGACCCCAAATTCAAGTGGGAGAACTTCACTTTAGAAGAGCAAGCCAAGGTGATTGTTGCACCCCGCAGCAACAATGAAATGAATGGAACCAAGTTGAAGAAGGAATTCCCTGAATTGCTTTCTATCAAGGAATCATTGATCAAGTATGTTTTTGAGCCAAACAAGAAGACCAGTTATTCAGCTTGAGTGGATGAGAATGCCAGAACAATCGTGGAATCAAGTTGGTCATTTTCAGCCGTAATTCTTTTTTTTTATTTTTTTATTTTTTCCATCTCTATATAATCATTATTTCAAAATTTTAGTTTGGGAATTAGAATAATCCTGTTAGGCTGCTCTTTCTGGATTCTCATAGTTTGCTATTATAGCCATCCATCATTTTCCCATTATTGCAGAGGAGTTTTGGGATAGTTCTGTTACATATACTATTACCTCTTCATCAGGTTTCTGTAAGGCCGTGTAACTATTGAATACCATTTGTTTAAATTTATTGAAGACGGAAACGAACTGTATTTTTTTTCTCTTCTTTAATGGGGTATTTCCTTCTGGTCAAGTGTCATAATTTATGCACAAAATTCTGTGTAACTCAGCATTTCTGTCGTGAAAATATTTTGTTTATTTTCTTTTTTCCAAAATTAATATCAATATGCTTTTTATTTTAAAAAATTATCATTTTCTTAATTTTTTATTCTGCCTTCATTCGTCGTTCCTCCCTAATGCCTGTGCGGCAATGTCATCGCCGTTATGTCATTGACTTATTGGGCTCTGTTTCCCTCTCGTCCCCATTTTCATAACCCATTTTGGAGTTGGCCGTCATACTCTGTAGTCAACTGCCTTTGTACTCTATGCAAGACGAGTGAACCAAAACTGCTATAATTTTCATTTTCCGATCACCGAGTCATGTATGAAAGAGTCACAGAGACCTAGCGGCCCTTGTTCCTAAGAGCAGCTGTCACACTTCACCTGACTATCATCAAATGGGTGTTACTGTATTTAATTCATTGGTTGTATTTATATTACTTTTGTAATCGTTGAGAAACAGCCATTGCTTAACGTGAGTTGTGAGGGCATGGGTTAGAGGAACCAATTTAGGTGACTAGACACCTTAACTTTTATCAAAGTCTTTCTGTGTTACAATATTGAAATAATTGTATAATTGATTAAAAAATAATTACGCTCTCAACATCCAACTAGCAAAGCAGATCAGATTTCAATAAAGTTAAAAGGGATCTGTTTTACTAACCTAGTGCAGGAGGTAAAATAAATTCTTCTCTAATTACAATGTGTACATAACATAATTTTGAAGGATAATTAAAACTTTAAGTGTGCTCTAAAGTGCTAAAAAATAGTTAGCTATTGTAATTGTTAATTGGCAAGAACAAAAACAGAGTGTACGAAGCAGGAAGAAGAAGAAAGAAGAAAAACAACTGTTATTCAAGAAATGTGTATATGATACAAAATCTTCTTCTGTAGTATATGTTCATATACTAGAGCATAGCTGTTAGAATATTGGCTGACTAATACAATGTTAACTGACTAATTAGCACAGTCTAACACACTTTCCTTAAGCTTGGCATGGATTCCCAATGAAGCATAGTACATGCCAAGCTTGTTTATTAGTTTCTTGTGTTGTTGGGAAGGTAGAATCTTTGTGAATGCATCAGCTAATTGTGAATGATTAGGAAGATATATCAACCGTAAGATACTATCCATATCTCCCTAGTGAAGTGGCAGTCTAATTCAACGTGTTTTGTTCTCTCATGGAAAACTAGATTGTGAGCAATATGTATGGCTGATTGATTATCACAGTATAGAGTAACAGGTTTTAAAGACGTAATACCCATTTCTGTTAGAAGATGAATCAACCATGTGATCTTAGTAGCTGCTTGGGACATTGCTCTATATTCAGCTTTTGATGAAGAGCGAGATACAATGCCTTGTTTCCTTAATTTCCAACTAATAGGAGATTGTCCCAACAGAACCAAAATTCTAGAAACTAATCGTCTTGAGATAGGGTAGGATGCCCAATCTGAATCTGTATAGGCATGTACAGTAAGCTGGTCGGATCCTTTTAGAAGAATTCAATGCTTGTTGGTGCCTTTAAGGTATTGTAGAATGTGACATAGAGCTTTGAAGCGTGGAATTTGTGGATTTTGCATGAGTTGACGCAAATTTTGTACAACATATGCCATATCTGGTCTAGTATGATTTAAGTAATTTAACTTACCTACCAAACTTCTATAAAGACTAAGGTTGACAAAAATATCACCTTCATCTGGCAATAATTTGTGATTCAAGGGAAGATGTGTGTAGGTGGGTGGACTTTCACCTAAATCAGATTCTAATAATAAATCTTGAGTGAATTTAGATTGAGTAAAAGCAATACCTTCTACCAGATGGGTTACTTCAAGACCTAGAAAGTAATGCAGGATGCCCAGATCTTTGATACTGAAATTAGATTGTAGATAGGCCTTCAAATGATTAATTTCAGTGAGATTGGAACCTATGACTAGGATGTAATCAATGTAAATTGCAATGATGGTATTTCCCTACCATTCTTCTTAACAAACAGAGAAGAATCACTCTTGGTCAATACATAACCATCCTGTGTTAGCGTAGCATTTAATTTGACAAACCATTATCAAGATGCTTGTTTGAGACCATATAAGGATTTTCGCAATCCACACCTTTTGACAATTGTTAGGAATACCTTCGGGCATAGTCATATAAACTTCCTCATGAAGATTACCACAAAGAAAGGCATTATAACATCAAGTTGGAACAACTTTGAGTGTTTGGATGCAGCTAATGATATTAGGCATCGAATTGTGGCCATTTTGACAACAGGAGAAAAGGTTTCTTTATAATCTTCTCCAGCCTTTTGCATAAACCCTTTAGCAGCAAGGCAAGCTTTATACCTTTCAAGATTACTATCAGCTTTAAGCTTGACTTTATAAACCCATTTGCACCCGATAGCTTTCTTGTTGGGAGGAAGATCCACAACATCTCATGTTTTATTTTCTTGCAAGGTAATTAATTCTCTATTCATAGCAGTAATCCAGTTGGAATCTGTAGATACCTCTGAGTAACATGTAGGTTCATAGTATTGTGAAGACTGAGAGATAAAGGTAAATGATGATGAGAAATTTATAGCTGCATAAGACCCTTATGGAAATGAGCATATGTAGTCTTTAAAATGAGCTAGAGGTATATGAGAAAGAAGAGACTTACGAACTGGTGTAGGTGAAGTTTGAGGGGAAGGTGAAATATATGGTAAATAATGATGATTTTTAGGTATGAAGTATGTGGACATAGGTGATGATGAATTATTGGATGCAACTGTAGGTATGAAGATGGAGCGAGAGGGATCATCAACTATAATTGGTAATGGTTGTTGATTAGCTGTAGATAAATGATGGAATGGGTAGTATTGCTCATGGAACACAACATTTTTTGTGGAGAACATTTGTTTATATTTTAAACCTAGGACTTTATATGCCTTCTTACCATAGGGATACCCTAAGAATATGCACGGTTTAGCTCTAGGATCAAGTTTACTTCTATGAGCTAATGGAGTGGAAACAAAACATAAGCAACCAAAACTCTTAAGATGTGTATATGTTGGTTTTGTGCTGTAAAGTAATTCGTATGGTGATTTATGTTTGAGAGATGGTAAAGGGAATCTATTTATCAAGTAAGTTGCAATAAGTAAGGCTTCTCCCCAATATTGGATAGGAAGTTTGGCTTGTAATGCCAATGCTTGGGTAACTTCAAGAAGGTGTTGATGCTTTCTTTCTACTACTCCATTCTGTTGAGGAGTATTAACATAGGTTGTTTGATGAATAATTCCCATGGATTCATAGTAAGAATTAGCAATTTTATCACAAAATTCCTGTCCATTGTTAGATCTGATAATATTCACAGTAATATTAAATTCATAACATGAGTAATGAAGGATTGAATGATAGAAAAGGTTGCACTTTTGTGAGTGAGTAAATGGACCCAAGTGGCCTTGCTAAAATCATCGACAATATTGATAAAGTACCTATATCCATTATAGGTAGGATGTTTGTAAGGACCCCAAATATCTGCATGAATTAAATCAAAAGAGGATGAGGTATTGTTTGAACTGTGAGGGAAAGGATGCCTATGTAATTTTGCTTAAGGAGATATTTGACAAATGTGCAAATGACTAGCATGTATACTAAGATCAAAAATTTTTATTAAAGGAAATGGTAAATGACCCATATGACTATGACATAATTGTTATTTATTGAAAACAGAATGAGTAGGTAAGTATCATCAGTCTCATAATGTTCGAGCATACAAGTGACATCATTTGGGTTTGGGGAAATTGAAGCAGTCTGATGTTGAACAAGATATAATCCTCCCTTCTCTTTACCAATGAACAGGGACTTCTTCATTGAAGGGTCCTGAATCAAGCGATGAGATGAAGTGAAAACAAGATTAGTAGATAATTGTGTGGACAGTTTATGAACGGATCATAGGTTGAAGCGGAAAGATGAGTCATGAAGTATATTTTGAAGGGTTATGTCAAGACACAGTTTAATTGTTCCTATATGAGCAATGAGTGCTCATATACCATCAATTATTGTGATATATGATTTTTTGGATGGAATGGTAAAATACTCGAAACATGATAGGTTAGGAGAGATGTGATTAGTAGCAGCACTATCAAGAATCCAACAAGATTGATTGCTATATGGAAGGGAACGTGTAATCCCCCAAAATTTTAGAAAACCTATAATTTAATAAATAGCTTTTATTTGAAATAAATTAGCTTACAAAATTATATAGTTCAATTATTTTATGGACTTTTGAGTATTTAAATTTGGATAGGAATAATTAATAAATTAAAAATAAATATTTTGTTATTTTATCATACTCTTTTTATTTAAATAATTTTCTAAACTAATATTTTACTAAATTTATCCTTTTTAAACCAATATATTAAATTATAATGAATTAACTTATTAAATTAAATAATTCATCAAGAATATTACATTTTATGATTTTATAAATTAATTTATTTTATTTTTCCTATTTTTCCATTTCTCCTTTTGCCCTTTCCCCTTTTTCCTTTTTCTTCTTTCTTTTCTTTTCCTTTTTCTTCCTTCGGGTTGCCAGGCCCGGCCTGCCTCCCCTAGCGCGCGACTGGGCCATTGGCCCATCTCCCCTCTTCCTTCCTTCCTTCCTCTCTCGTGTGGCCCACTCCTTCTTTCCTTCCTCTCTTCGCCCGCGCGTCATAGTCCAACCTAGCTTTTTTTTCTTTCTTCCTTTCTCCCCCTGGACCGGGTCGGCCTAACCTCGTTTCTTTTCCTGCATCAGTCCACTCGCCCTCCCCTCTCCTTCCTTTCTTTCTCCTTCCACGCCCGACCAGTGCACCTCCTTCTGCCATGCTCGAGCACGCCGACCACCTCCTGCAACTGCCATGCCAGACCAGCACCTGCCTCCCTGCTACTCCCTCTCTCTCCCCCATCACTTTCTTCCCTCTTTGGACCCAAACCATTCCTATACCATATCTCGCATGCCCCTTTTCTTTTCCCTCTTCTTCCCTTCTCCTCCCTGCCATCCGACACCTCCCTGCCACCCTACGACCTGCCACTGACCGGCCACCTGCCCCTGTTCTTCTCCATCTTCTTTTTCTTCACCTCTCCAGCCTCTCTTCTACCCTATTTTTGACCCCCATCCTTTCCCAACCCCTTATCTCCATTTTCTTCTCCTTTCATCATCTTTCCCCTTATTGTTGCACCACCGCCCTCTGCCGCTTACACCACCACACCGACCCCCTGCGCCGCCTTCTGCCACCACCTACTCCCGTTGGCACCATCACAACACCCCCTCGAGCCATCCTGCAGTCCCCTTCTTCCTCCCCTCCTCTTTCTCTCTCATTTTCCCTCCCTTCTCGGTAGCCACCTTGCACCACCTCCTTCCGCCACCGTCCCACCACCTATTCAACCACCAAAGCAACCAAGCGACTCCTTGCAACCTCCTCTACCACCCCAACACCTCCTTTGGCCGAGACAACCCCCTCACCCCTTCATTTTCCTTCTCCCTTTTCCTTCCTTCTTAGCCACGCCCACCTCAACAACCCCTTTCATTGCCTCGCCGCCACCGCCTCCTCTACCCTTGGCTGCCAATAACTTGTCTCCGACTACCACTTACACCCCCTCTTTACTCCTATACCCTTCCCTTGCCCTAAATCCTCCCCCATCTACGCTCTTTCCTAGCCCCAAAACCCTAACCCCAAAATAACACTTCCTCCTCCTTTTCATACCATTTCGAGACCCTCTCCCTTATTTCTTTGCATGCAGCTCATGCTGCATGAGTAGTATGATTTTATACATTTCTTGGTTTATTTGGTTAATGATTTTAGGGTCTAATAATATTTTAAGTTAATTATTTCATTAATTAAATTTTATAAAGTTTTATGCTTTGGTTTCTCATCTCTAATATGATAAGTTTTGATACTACTTCTAGGTGTTGATTTTGTTATCTAAAGCTTGAATCTTCAACCGGGATACCGATAAGGTTCATTTTATGAGAATTTAAGGTAATCGTTAAACCCCGCTTAAATGCATGGCTAAACGTATGTTAGCACATTAGGGTTTTTAATATGTTATTACGTTTGATATATGTTTGTTAATATAATATCCATATTTGCTTGTATTGATTAATAAAAAGAAAAGTATGCTATTTTATGTGCTATATGTGGAAATATGGCTTAAGGAATGAATTTGGTTATTAATAAAAATGTTAAGTACTTATCCATGTTATATTATGTTATTGTGACAATTTATGCATGAATAATATTCTTGTGAGCCGTAGGGGCATTTTAGTAATATGTCTTGAGAAAGAATGTGGCATAATATGTGGGTGCTAATAAGTATTATATTAAAATATAAAAGTTGGTGGAGTGGGATATTGTGAATAAAGTATTAATATTACTATTCCATGTAGTGATGTTAATTTAATAAAAGTGGTGTAATAAGGGGGCAAGATGGTAATTTTGGAAGGAAAGGGTAAAAATGATACTTTTATAAGTAAAAGGGTAAATTTGTAATTTGTAAGAAAAAAGGGGGTATTATGGTGATTTTGGAGGTAAAGGGAAAAATAGTAATTTTATAAGTAAATGGTAAAATGGTAATTTTATAAGTAAAGGGAAATATGGTAATTTTGTAAGTAAATGACAAATGGTAATTTTATAAGTAAAGGGTAAAATGGTAATTTTGGAAGTAAAGGAAAAAATGGTAATTGTGGAGGTAAAGGATAAAATGGTAATCTTGAAAGTAAAGGGTAAAATAGTAATTTTGTGAATAAAAGGATAAAGTGGTAATTATAGTAACGACAAAGGGTAATTTGGTAATTATAATAATGGAGAAGGGTAAATTGGTATTTATAATAATGGAGAAGGGTAATTTGGTAATTATAATTAGGAAGAAGGGTAAATTGGTAACTATAATTATGGAGAAGGGTAAATTGGTAATTATAATTATGGAGAAGGGTAAATTGGTAATTATAATAATGGAGAAGTGTAAGTTGGTATTTATAATTATGGAGAAAGGTAAATTAGTATTTATAATAAAGGGGAATGGTATTTATAATAATGGAGAAGGGTAAATTGGTAATTATAATAATGGAGAAGTGTAAGTTGGTATTTATAACAATGGAGAAGGGTAAATTGGCAATTGTAATAATGGAGAAGGGTAAATTGGTAATTGTACTAATTGAGAAGGGTAAAATGGTAATTATGATAATGGAGAATGGTAATTTGGTAAACTAACCAACAGAAGGGTAATTTGATAATTATAATAATGGATAAGGGAAATCTGGCAATTATGAGATTTCAAAAGGGTAATTTGGTGATTTAACCAACTAAAGGACAAATTGGTAATTACAATAATGTAGAAGGTTAATTTGGTAACTTATCCAACTAGAGGGCAATTTAGTAATGATAATGAAGGAGAAGCACAATTCAGTTATCTACCCAACCAAATGGGAATTATGATAAGTATAACAATTATGAAGCGTAGTTGGTGACCTAATAAGTGTGGGAGATAACTTGGTAACCCAAACCGAGTAGGGATGTGACTAAGAACAACAATGCGTGTATTGTATGCCTCATGTGCCATGTGTTATGCCCTATTATGTACTTTATGCTTAATGATTAATCATTTGTAGTGCAACTTCGCGTGATGTATGCTTATGTGACTTCCTTATGGCATGTGGATGATGATTATATATGTTGAGCGTATGATGTTATGTGATGTGACCCTCTAGGATATGCATGCTAGGATGTTTAATAATAGGATATAGGGTGAAAGTATAAAAAGGAACAAATAGGAAGTGAGTTCACTAAGGGGACATGAGATTGACCTTATTATCTCATTATCCATGAGGGGGGAAATAAAAAGGAGATTTTGATCAAAATAAATGAGTGATGCAATTCTTGCATGGGAGATTTCTAGGGTTTGCGTGGGATGGTCCTTACATAAGAAAGATGCTAGGGTTTTGAGTGGCCAACTAGGGTTACATGTATAATTGGTGAGTAGAGTGATAAGATTTGGGTTGAATTTAAATGAGATGAGGTGTGGGACGATAAAAGAAAGTTTGGAGCCACATAGGTTCGATTAGGGTTTGAAGGAAAAAATCCTAGAGAGTGGTAGTGAGAGAATTTGAATGTCATAAGGTGATGGGATTTAACCTACACCCTTAGGAGTTGGGTCCTTGTTATGAGTAAATGGGAGGAGGAATGTATGTCGGGGTGTGATAAAAGGCGTAAGGGTCTCAAGATATGGGACGAGCCCTCTTGGGAGGATAGAAGTAGAGGTTGGTGACATGCATGTCAAGGGTAAAATACTTTCGAATAAGGTACAAATAAGACACTAATCACTTAAAGTGGAAGATTATTGAGTCGGGCCCAGACCGATCCACGGGCATATAATAGTCGTTAGGTGCGTTTTTCCTTATAAGTAATTGATCCACTGGTTATAATAGCGGGGGATCCCAAGCTCAATAAACCGAACATAATAATGATAAGATATGGGGAAGAAACAAAGTAATTACAGTGGAACACCATGAGAGTCAGGGCTAGACCGATCCACCGGCATAATAGTCGCCATGAGCGTTTTGCCCTAGAGACCGATCCACCGGCATATAATAGTGGTTAGGTGCATTCTGCCCTGTATGTGACCGATCCACTGGCTATAATAGTGGGGTTCCCACACTCACATGGATATAAAATATGGGAGATGTTTGAGTAATGATGGGCTAATGGCTTAAGGCCCAAAAGTATTGAATTTGTACTATGACATGGTTTAAGGCCCGAAAGTCTCGATTTTGCGTTATGACTCATTAACATTTGATGGACTCGTTAAGGATGTGAGTGTTAAGTAGGTGATTGTGATGCATGCATTTCTATTAATATAATTATATAGCTTTGTTTCATGTGTTGCATTACGGGCCTGCTTTTAAGTGTGTTTTAAAGGGTTACTCAGTACCATAGTACTAAAGGGTTCTATTCGTGGGGCCCCTGTCTATTCAATGGGCAGTGTCCTTTGCAAGTCTCTTTTCATGTACTATTCAAATGGGTAACGAGAAAGAGCGTAAGGACTATCCGAATTTTTAGGGTCCTCCCTTTGCTTTTACTTTCTGGTTTAAATGTATTCCTTATTCTTGTAACCACCATTGGTGGATTCTAATTCTATAAAGTGTATTGCACTACTCTGATTTAAACACGTTTTGAAAATCTAGCAAAGTGTATTTCATTCCTTTAGCCTTAGCACTTGGTACTGGAATGACAGGAGTAAACTGGTTTGGTACTAAGTGTGGCGGTAATATCCCCAAAATTCACCGTTTTATATTTTGCTTCCGCTATTTCTTTTAATAAAACGAAATTTTTCAGTAGTGAATTTTGGGGGTGTTACAGAATAAGCATTACCTATAAAGAAGGCAGATGATCCCATGTTCTCATTAGATGTGATTTAATGTTGATTGATCATATTCGGTAGCTGTTGATATTATTCATATGTAAACATTATCATTGGAGTACCTTCTTCCCTTTACCATTACCTGATTTAAATTATGCTGGATAGCTATGCAATTTATACCATCGATCCACTCTATGACTTGTGATCTTATAATTTTCACAAAAATATGGACTAGGTTTCTTGGGTTTCTGTCCATTGTAAATTCTAGAAAATGACTTATTTTGTTGAACTCTATACTCTAGAGTTTCTATTATAGGATGCTAATGTTACAGAATTAGATTGAATATTGGTCGAATTATGTACTGATTGCTGTTTCTCTTCTTGTAGTATGATGTGGTATAACTTTCTCATTGGAGGTAATGTACTCTTCATTAATATACTCTGATGTTACTCTAGGTATCACTTAACCCCATCAAGTATTGAGTGATCCACTGACTTTCAATTAGCTTCATTGAGCCTTCTCCCGAGCCACAACTTTAGCAAGTGAATACCTCAACTAAGCAGCTGTATTCATCCCATAATGATTTCATCTTGGTATAATAGTCAATGACAGATAATTTTTATTGAAATTTCAAGTTCAATTCTCTCTGTACTTGATATATTCAAGTAATATTAACATGAGAGAATCGTAGCTCCAGGTCTGTCCATATTGCTGCCAATGTTTTACAATACAGTATACTTCTGGCAATTTCTGGAATTATAGAATGCAACAACCATCCAATCACCATATTATTGCAGTTTTTCCATTTCTCTACTAATTGTGGATATATAGGTTTAAGACGTGTTCCAGCAATAAATCCTACTTTACTCTTTACACACAGGGAGACTTTATAGGATCGGTGCCATTGATGATAATTGTCAGTTGTTAATAATTGTGTTGATAGGTTGTAATTAGGATGATCAGAATTATGAATATAAAGTTCATATGATGCATTCATGGTGGAAAGTTCAGGTTCTTGGATAGAATCTTGATTTTCCATATTGTGGAATAAGCTGTGGTACAAGACCGCGTATATGGAGAGGGATGTGCTGTGGTACAAGTCAACAAAAATGGAGAAGATATATGGAGAATTATACACTGAATTAATCTTGCCTAATACCATGTTAGTTGGCAAGAAGAAAAATAGAGTTTATGAAGCAAGAAGAGGAAGAAACAAGAAGAACTGTACTATTATTCAAGAAATTTGTATTTGATACAAAATATTTTCATGTAGTATATGTTTATATACTAGATTACTGCTGTCACTTGTCTAACTAATTTATTGGCTACCTAATACAATGATAACCGACTAATTAGCACAATCTAACAGTATTTGAGCTACAATTGGAAAGCAACCAATGAAATTACATCCTATTGAGCATTGATGCATAGTTTTGTGGAGTAATTGCCACTATGATACCAACTTATATGCTTGTTAGTAAATGAATAAATGTTATAGTAATCATTATTACTTTTGAAGTTTCAAAAAAAATATTAGTTCTATCTTATTTTAATTTTTCTTAATTTTAAATAAAGAAAATAGTGTAATAGTTTGGTCTTATTTATCCCTTTTTATTTATTTATTTATTTAATCATAATTGAAGTTGGCCGTTGACTTATAAATTACCATGAGTTTTTTGTTCTTACTAGAAAATAAACATGAGCTAGCCATTCATATAATATACTTTTTTATATAAAAAAATTCATAATTTAACTATTCATGATTATATACACTTGCCTGAATTTGACACTTTTGAATAAAAATATGTATATCAACATAAGTAGTCACAAGACTCACAACAATTATTTCTAAATCATCTCAATCATTCACTTTTCTTCGGCAGTTACAAAATATGCTATCATATTTGAAAGTTTATAGGAAAAAACTCAAAATTATTTATACTATGATAAAAAAAATATTTTTTTATATTGCTTAAAAAAATTTGTATTGCTTAAAATGTCAAACACACACACACACACACATTTACATTTAGGATAAATTAAAAGTATAATTTAATTTTTAGAACTCCAACCACTAGGTAAAAAATTTATTTATGCCTAAAATTATTATATTTTACTAATTTAAAATTAATAAATATTAACTTTGGTTAAAGTCAAATATGTTAACTACCCATTGGATGGTGACAAACTTACGGCATATGATGATAAAATTTTTTTTCATCAATCCTTTCAATCAAAAGAACTACTAAAAAAATAGTAGGATATGCTTTAAAGGTTGACAGTTCAAATGCTTGTGATAAAGTTGATTGAGGTTTTCTTTGAAACAAGTTCTATATGGGTTCAGATTTAAAGATCATACTTTATGCCTAATTATAAGGTATATTACTAATCCCTATTGTGAATGAAAATATATTTTATTAGGATTATTATATAAAAAATATAACATAAGATTTTTGAAAATTTTCTTTATAAATTGATACCCAAATTGATATACTTTTGATTTAAAAAATAATTTATATACACCTTTCACCATTATTATATCAATCTTTCATTATCCTAGTTTTACTGAATATTTCACTATAACTATATCATCATCCTTTTAAGTACCTTTTTACTACTATTAAACTAATCTTTCACCATTACCAAGCTAATCTTTTACAAATAATGTATTGATTTTTCACCAATGTTTTGATCTTTCACCATTATTTTACTTAAAAATAATTTTTACCACTAATGTACCGATTTTCATCATTAATGCACTAAATTTTCACCAACAAAAATGATATTAATGTAATGATATTTTACCATTAATGTATTAATCTTTCACCGCTGATGTATTAATTTTTCATCATTAATGTATTGATTTTTTTACCAATGAATTGATATTTTACTATTATTATTCTATTTAAACTTTTACCACTAATGCACTAATTTTTTATTAGTGAGTTGACCTTTTAATATTATTCTACTTAAAATCGATCTTTAATCGCTAATTTACTAATCTCTCACTATTAATGTGATAAATTTTCACCTACAAATTGATATTTTACTATTATTCTGTTTAAACTGATCTTTCATCACTAATATTCTGATTTTTCAACAAGGAGTTTATATTTTCCTATTCTTCTACTTAAAATTAATCTTTTACCATTAATGTCCCAGATTTTTACTAATGAAGTGATTTTTCATCATTCATGTATCCATCTTTCACAACTAATATATTAATTTTTCACTAGAAAACTGATCTTTCATCCTTAATATACCGATTTTTCACCATTGAATTGATCTTTCATCATTACTATTTTACTTAAAATTGATCTTTTACAATTAATGTACTAATTTTTCACTAGCAAGTTGAACTTTAACCAATATTCTAGTTAAAATAAATATTGAACCGCTAATGTATTATCCATTCATCACTAAGTTGTTGATATTTCACTACTAATATACTGAATTTTTACTAGTAAATTGATCTTTTACCATTATTCTGCTTAAAACTAATCTTTCACTAATAATATACTGATTTTTCATTAACGAGTTGATATTTTCCTACTCTTATGCTTAAAACTAATCTTTCATCACTGATGACTGATCTTTCACTAGCAAGATGATTTTTTCACCATTTTTATACTTAAAACTAATCTTTCACCACTAATGTACTAATTTTCATAATTTTTATATCAAAATATATTAATATGGATATCTATTTATGAAGAAAAATTTTAGAAATGTTATGGTATATTTTTTAAATATAAAAAAATTAGAATACATTAATTAGAAAAAAAAATAGTATTGTAATACCTATTGCACAATGCTAGACCATGCACCAAGTTGTATAGTATAAATTATCATGTGTTACTATAAAATTCTTCTCCATGCTTATTAATGGACAACCACATGGTTATTTCAAAGGAAGTTGAAGCTTAAGGCAAGGGTGCCCTATTTCTCCTTACCTTTTTATTATATCTTCTCAAATTCTTACTATATTTTTTCACTTGTATAAAATAGATGATTTGCATTATGAGTTTCACACTAATTAGAGCTCTCCTTCTATAATACCCCATCCTAAAACTTTAAAAATATGTTTAAAATTATGTTAATATAAAATAAATTAGTTTTAGTTTTTAGTTGGGCTTGAAATCCTAATAAAAATGTGAATTTAAGGTATACTAGTCAATGATTTCCCTAATTGATAGACCGGTATGCTTAGAGACTGACACTTTTATTCTCCGATAAATCAATCGACTGGTTTGCCCAAACCTATCGACTTGTCACTTGTGATTTCATATCATTTTTTGATTTTGGTTTCGAATCTCTTCCCAATGTGTATGAAAACTTATAATTAGAATTTATTTGTGCTAATAAATATAGGAGCGTGCTCCAAGATCGGTGTCGTTTTAGGTAAGAGGTGCTAAGGTCTATTGTGTGTTGATGTGTATTATATGCTATGTACGTTATGCATCTTATGTTATCATTATAATTACTTCGTACATGGTATGGCATGGAGTTAAAGTGTGTTCATGTGTTGTTATATGGAATGTGTACTATGTGTGTGTGATGAAATATTGTGATACGTGATGATATGTGTTGTGACCCTATAAGACATACATGTGAGGATGTTCATGTGGTTTGTGTGGGGGAAAGAATGAAAAAGGAGAATGGGGAAAGAAGTTGACCAAGGGATGTGAGTTGACCTAAATATTTTAATGATCTATGAGTGGATGAATAAAACGGGGAATTTAGGGTTTCGTGTGGAAAAAATCTAATTTATGGTTTTATATGGGATAATCTAATTTCTGGTTGTGCATGGTTTTGTGTGAAAGAAGTTAATTTACGGTGTTATATGAGAGAATCTAATCTATGGTGTAACATAAGAGAATTTAATCTATGGTATTATATGGGGGAATCTAAATTACGGTTTTGTATGGGAGAAGATGATTTATGATGCTATGGGAGAATCTAATATATGTATTATGTTATGAATTAATGTGGGAGCGGTCTAAGTATTATATGATTGCATGGTGGTATTAATGCTTGTGTGGTAGTATTTATGGTTGTATGGTGGTATTAGTGTTTACATGGTGGTATTAGAGTTGCATGGTGATATTTATGGTTGTATGGTGGTATTAGGGTTTGCATGGTGGTATTAGAGTTACATGGTGGTACTAATAGTTGCCTGGTAATATTAGGGTTTGCATGGTGGTAATAATGGTGGCATGGTGGTATTAGGGTTTGCATGGCGGAGCTAGGGTTTTGCATGGGATTTAATTATTGTATGGGAGTTAGAGTTTGTATGGAAGTAGGGTTTATGAGGATCTAGAGTTTTGTATGGATGGATATAGGATTTTGCATGGATGGTTTTGGGGTTTTCCTAGAGAGTTCGAAGGGTTGCATGGGATGTGTAAAGTCTACATGGGAGTAAAATTTACATATGAAAAGTTGATTTGGGATGTAAGAAAGGTAATGTAAGTGTTATCTGGGTGTTTGAACACTTTGGATGAAAAATAGTACGTGGAGCTATATAAGGGTCCGTAGGAGACCGGGCTAGGGTTTGTGTGGACAATTAGGGTTTGTTGCGGTTGCTTAGAGTTTTTGTGTTATTATGTGTATTTGGTGATTAAAGTGTAATTATGATTGTGGAATTTATGATTTGTGATGTGTGAAGTGTAAAGGGAATGATTCATGCATGTTCAAAATGAAAGCTTCTGAATAAGATACTTAAAACATTAATTATTTAAAGTGGAAGATCATTGAGACGGGACCAACCGATCCATCGGTTCAGAATAGTGGTTAGGGTTTTTACCCTATGTGTGATCGATCCATCGGTTATAATAGTGGTTAGGGTAGGATGCCCTATGCGTAACCGATCCACCGGTTATAATAGTGGGGGTTCCCAAGTTCAACAAACACAAACCAGAGTTTTGCTAACATACCTAAAAGATATTAATTACTTACAGTGGAACACCAAGTGAGTTGGGACCAACCGATCCACCGATTAGGAATAGTGGTTAGGACACGTAGTCCTATGTGTCTCCGATCCACCGACTATAATAGTGGTTAGGGTATGATACCCTATGTGCCTCCAATCCACCGACTATAATAGTGGGGGCTTCTGTACTCACATGGATTTAATAAAAAGTATGGTGTGAAACGACTCCTGATCAGAGATAAATTAATTAATGAATCTGGATTATAAATGGGCCTTTATGTATGCACCCCAATGATTGGTCGATATTATGATATGATGATGGTCTTTATGCTCTTTTATTCTTATGCATGATTTTATGTGCTTATGTGTTGGCCTTAGTGCTCGGTTACCTTACTCAGTACGTAACGTACCGATCACTCGTTTCATGGGTGTTGCTCATTCCCATGAGTAGTATGCCCTTCTGACTTTGTGGAGGTGGGTGAGACATCAATCAGGGCTGGGTGTTGAGCATGTTTTGGCTCAAAGTTTGAGAATGTCGTGGCCGTATTTCCTCTTCATGTGATTTTATTTCATTATGTTATTTCTTTTATATTGCATTTGTTCTTTTATGATTTATTACCTCGTATTGAGTTTTTAAAATAAAGCTTTTATCGATTGTAAGAATATTCCCTTCGAGGAATTTGGATTTCGCACTCTGATTTCTATCTTATTATTGATTATAAACTTTTATGCGTACTCTGATTTCTTTGTTATAATCTTTTAATTCATTTTATGAACTCTTTGTTTGAGTTTAATATTAATCTTTTTTTAGCCTTAGCATTTGGTATTGGAATGGTCGGAGTGAACCGGTCTGGTACTAAGTGTGGCGATAACACCCCTAGAATTTATGGGTTTTAATTTAAAATTTTCTATTATAATTTCTTTCGCTTTAAAAAAAAGTAGTGAATTTTGGGGTATTACAGATTAAATAATAATAGCGATAAAATAATAATAATAATAATAATAATAATAATAATACTAAAAATTACTAACACTTGTACAAAAAGGGTTTAGTGGTTAGGGAGGTTAGAGTATCACCTAGGGATGGTGGCGGCGGTGAAGGGAGAAGAGAAAAGGAGAGGTGATTGTCTAGGCTATGAGAGAGTGAATAAGGGGGTGATTGAGGTGGTGGTAGGTGCCTCAGGTGGAGAGGGTTGGAATGGACATGGTGGTGCAGCCAAAGGGGGCGGCGCACAGCGGTAGGTGTGGTGGAGGAAGGAGAAAGGAGGAGGAGAGGATGGCGGGGAAAAAATGGAGGTATGGGGAGGTAGAGGGAGCTCCCTTGGTTGTTGTGGAGGGTAAAGAGGGTGTTGGTTGCGGCGGGATTGACAGTGGATGGTGGTGCGAAGGGCGTGGTGGTAGAGATGGGCTAATTGGGAGGTGGGCTTTGCATGGCTGGGGTGGCTCATGCAAGGAAAATCAAGGGAGGAGAAAGGCATAGTTTGGTAGAGGGTGATGTAGGGGACGATTCTGTGGGTGGCTCGAATGACAGCGTTTAGCGGAGGCGATGGGGCAGTCTTTTGATCGGGAGGTGGCGCAAGGGTTGAATTTTTGGGCTACAAAAACAAAGGCTCGATTATGGCTGCATATGGGGTATTTATAGGCCTAATAGAGTGGAAAACGATAGAGGGGGAAGAGGACAAGAGGGGGCAGGTGAGGCAGGACCATTGGCCTACGGTGGCAAGCGGCGCAGTTCTACCATGGCAGGGAGGGTTGGTGGTCGAGGGAGAGAAAAGGAAAGGGGCAGGCATGCGTGAAGAGGAAGAAGGTTGGTTGGGTCGAAAATTGGAAACAAAAAGATGGGAGAGAGAGGGAAAGGACAGGCTGGTTGGCGGTTGGTGGTTGCCGACGCGAAATGGGCTGTAGATTGGGGTTATAGGTTGGGATCGGGGGAGGAAGGAAGGGGAAGGGGAAAGGCGTGGACCGGCCGGTCTGGGAAGAAAAGATGGGGGAAAGAAAGAAGAGGGGGCCGTCGGCTAGGCGGAGGAAGAAAAAGATGGTGTGGGCTTGGGCTACACGGGGGGGGGGGGAGAGGGAGGAGGGTTTGGGCCACGGGGAAGGCCGCCCCAAATCGGAGGAAGGAGAGGAAAAATAAGAAAAGGAGAAAGAAGAGAAAGGAAAGAAAAAGGAAAAGAAAGAAGAAAAAGGAAAAAGGAGAAAAAGAAAAATAAATAGGTTGGGGTATTTAGAACATTTTGATATTTTTGAATATTTAAATTAATAATATTTTAAATAAAATAATAAATAAACTCCCTTTTTGGGTTAATTTATGATATTTTGAATAATTTTTCCTAACTTCCATTTTAATTAGTAAAACATCCTAATTTTTTCTAAGTAAATTATTTATTATTTTCCTCTTGATTTGCCTTAATTAATCCCCTTTATTTTAATAAAATAATTTATATAATTAATTTTTCTAATAAATCTTTATTTTACCATAATTTCCTAAATTAGGGTTTTGGAGTATTTCACCTTGAGTCTCATGAAGTTTCTTATTCAAACTAGCAAAAAGAAGGAAAAAAAATAAATATTTAACTTTTTTCTATATTTTTTTTTATACCGAGAGCTATCCTGTGGACATTCCCATTCTCTTCTTCATACAGACCAAGGTCTTGCCAAACAACCATCATCTTATTATAGTAGCTTGTCACTTCGCATTTACCTTGTTACATCTTCCACAATTTAGTATTCAATTCAGATAAGTGTGAGTGATTGTTTAAATGTAAAGAGGTTTTCCAAATTGCTTCTTGTACAACGTGAGCATTTGGTTGGAACATGAATGGTTTTCCAATAATTGGATCCATAGAATTGACCAACCAAGTGGCAACCATTGAATTTTCAGAAGGCCACTTTTTGTAAGTTAGATTACTAATGCCTAGTGGATTAACTTCAGTTTTTAAATACTCAAGTTTTCCTTTGCCAAGATGATTTTTCCATTCAATTTGTGAATGGTGAATTAGAAGAAATTATTAGAAAGAGGAACTAAAATTGGCCGGATACCCTCTAGAGGCATCCCACCATTGGCGGTATCAGAGGAGAATGAGCCTAAGTTAGTCATGACTACCTTCAGACTTTAATACCATGTAAATTATCAACTAGAAGTAGAATATCAGGAAAGAATGAAGGTTATCATCTTATTTCATAGAAAATCAGAGAGTACAACTTTAAATAAATAACTGGATAGAGAAAGATAGAAAGATATAGATAGAATATCTCTTTAATCATGATAATCGAGTACTGAGTAACTATCCCAAATAATCAGGGATGGACTAACTGTTTCTCTCTATTTATTCTAGGATATTATCTCCTAAATTTATTGATATATTATATATGCAAAATTAATTAAAATATGATTAGTTAACTCTTAACTTCCCTAATTTATCGACATGTTATTTGGTAAAAGAAAGAATAATTCCATCAATGAAGAAGTAGAGGCAAGACTTGGTGATTGAAGCACACGCCTAATAGTGTCGATAAGGAAATTTCCAGGCCTTTACAACACAAGGTTGGAAACGATAATAGTTTGCCATTATTTGCATATCTTGGGTATGCTGGTGTAGCCATTATGAAAACTAGTATACGAGGAAAAGAGACAGATTTCTTATTCCTATTCTAGGACTATGTAGAAGAGAAAATAACGTAATGGAGATATTAGTGTATCAAATATTTGAGGGTAAATGGTTAATTGCCCATCCAACCTATACATTGTTAGTAAATAATAGCTTAATTATACATAGTAAATTAATAAAATGAGAAGATGATTAAATGATACTTATAAAACAGAATGTTGTGTCGTGATGGAAATCACTGCTCTGAAGTGAAGAATAGCTGAACAATGGTGCAAATCCCCTCTAAGCCAGCTCACCTCTAAGGTTATATAACGCCTTCAATCCCATGCGTTTGTGATGGAAGGATTGAAGTTGCAGATTCAATGCCTAGATCTCCGTGAAAATGAGAAGACAATTTTTTATCTACAAAAATGTCTCTCCCATCAGCTGTATTTTTGAAAAATAAATATGGCCTTAAGAGTTGGTTAAAACCAAAGAGAAAATAGTGGATGAATGGAACGTTTTCCACTCCTCACACGAAGGAAGAAGACTGTTAAAAAAAATTAGTATAAAAAAATGTTAAGCCTGTTTGAATCTATGACTACATCCGAATCAGACGGACGGACGGTGACATGCACGTGTGTTGTATATCCATTATAGTACACTAAAATAATCTAAGCTTTTAACTTAAATATACCTTTAAATAAGAGGATATAAAATTTGAATAAAACAAATATTTTCCACTAATGTGGGATATAAAACAAAACAAATAAATTATAGTTATACTGTAATACCCCAAAAATTTCGAAAACCTATATTTTAATAAATGACTTTATTTGAAATAAAAGTTGCTTATAAAATTATTTATTTTAATTATTTTATGGATTTTGGAGTATGTAAAGTTAGATAAGAGTATTTAATAAATTAAAAATAAATATTTTGCTATTTATCATATTGTTTTATATAAATAATTTTTCAAACTAATATTTTACCCACTTTGTCTTTTTTTTTTAAATTAATATTTTAGATTATAATGAATTAAATTATTAAATTAAATAATTTACCAAGAATATTACATTTTATGATTTATAAATTAATTTAATTTATTTTTCCTATTTTCCCATTTCCTTCTTTTACCCTTTTTTCCTTTTCTTCTCCTTTTTTTCTTCCCCCTTCCTTGGGCCGCCCGCCCGGCCTGCTCTCCCTTCTCCCTGAGAGTCGGGCCTTCGGCCCGTCTCTCCCACCCCTTTCTTCTTCGCGCACGCCTGACCTCCAGCCCAAACGCCCCTTTATTTCTCTTCTCCCCTGAACCGGGTCGGCTGCTTGTTTTTTTTTCTTATGCGCCGGTCGGGTCTCCTTCCCTCCCCCTATTTTCTTTCTTCTTCGATCACCCTGACCAGTCCTCATCACATAACTGCCGCCATGCCCGACCACCGAGCTGCCTGCAACTGTGGCCGCCTGCCACCACCACCTGCTCCCTCTCCTTCTCTTTCCTCCCCCGTCGTTTTCCTTCCCTTTTCGAGCCAAACCAGCCCTGGACCACAGCCTCGTATGCTCTCTCCCTTTCCTTCTTCGTCCCCTTTCTCCCCTGCCACCCGACCACCACCTGCCACCTACAGCACCAATCGCCGGCCATCCCTGCCCCTCTCTTCTCCCTCCTATTTTTCTCCATCCCACCAGCCCTTCATTACCACATTTTTCGGAGCCTATCATCCCCTTCCCGAGCTCCCTCCTCTCTCTTTCTCCTCCTCCCATTCGCCCCCCGTTCTTCTTTTTCCGCCGCCCTCTGCCGCTCTAACCACCAAGCCCAGCCCCTGTGCCGCCTTCTGCCACCGCCTACTACCACCCTGCACCACCACACAGCCCCTTCGAGCCCTACACTTCCTCCCTTCTCCTCCTCTTCCTTTTTCTTCCCAGCTTTTCCCCTTACAGCCGAGCCACCTGCAACCGCCTCTACCGCCGCCGTCCGGCCACCTCTACCGCCACCAAACCCACCGTTTGACACCCTACAACCCCCTCTACAACCGCCATCCATTATTTGGCCGAAAACAACCCTTGCACCCCCCCATTTTTCCTTCCACTTTTCCTTCCTTCTCGGCCCTTCCACTCGACCCTTCTCGGCAGCCAACTTCGCCGCCTCTCCGCCGCCTTGAGCCGCCGTGAAACCACCCTTAGCCTCCACCTACACCCCCTCTACACTTCTGCACCATTCCTCTGCCTTAGAACCTCCCCTAACCACCTTCTTTTCTAGCCTAAAGACCCTAACCCGAAAAGAATAGATTTTGCTTCCTTCACCCCCCTTTGAACCCTTCCACCCCTTATTTTTGCATGAAACTCACGCTGCTCATGCAGCGTGAGCTCCCCTTCATTTTAAAAATTATTTGGCTAATTTTTAAGGTATAATGGTATTTTATGTTAAGTGTTTTATTAATTTGAAATTTATAAAGTCTTATGCTTTGGTTCTTATTTCTAACATAAATATGATGGACATTATTTTTAGGTGTTGAGTTGCTAATTATGCTTGGTAAGATTTGATATTTTGCAGGATTAAGGTAACCGTTAATCCTCCCTTAAATATATGAAAAAACGCATGCTAGCACATTTAGGGTTTAGTATGATTTTATGCATGTTTTGTATGCTTAGCATGATATGTTTATGGTTTCTTATATTGTTTGTTATAAAGAAAAAAAGCATGATAACTTTTGTGCCATATGTAGGTATGTTAAATAAAGAAGGAGTTGGAATATGGATAGAAATGTTACATACTTGTTTATGATGTACCATGTTGTTAATGCATGAACGATGTTATTGTTTAAGGGTATTTTAGTAATTATGCTTATGAGGTATATAAATCAATGTGTGTAGTTGCTAATGAGTATTATGTGAAAAATGACAAGTTGGTGGACTTAGATGATAAAAATGAAGTATTAATATCATTATTTTATGTAGTGTTAGTAAATTCATAAAAATGGTGAATAAAGGGGTTGAGTGGAAATTTTATAAGTGGAAAGGGTATTTCGGTAATTTTTGAGATAAAAGAACAATATGGAAATTGTATGATTAAATGGTTAAATGATAATTTACAAGTAAAGGATAAAATTGTAAGTTGTGAGAAAGAAGGGTAAAATGGTAATTTTGGAAGTAGGGGTAAAATAGTAATTTTGGATGAAGGAGGGCATTATGGTAATTGTTCAAGTAAAAAGGGCATTATGGTAATTTTGGAGGTAGAGGGGCAAAATCGTAATTTCATAAGTAAAGGGTAATATGGTAATTTTTATAAGTGAATGGCGAAGTGGAAATTTATAAGTAAAGGGGTAATATGGTAAATTGGAAAAGAAGGGCAAAATGGTAATTATGTAAGGAAAGATAAAGATGGTAATCTTGGATGTAAAAGGGTAAAATAGTAATTTGTAAAGTAAAAGATGTATGGTGGTAATTTTCATAAATAAAAGGATATTATGGTAAAATTGGATGTAAGAGGTAAAATGGTAATTTTATAAATGAAAGGATATTATGGTAAACTTGGGAGTAAGGGGTAACTTGGTAATTATGATAACGACAAAAGATAATTTAGCAATTAAATTATGATTGTAGAAGGGCAATTAGATAAGTATGATACTATAGAAGGGTAATTCGGTAAATTAACCAATTAAAGGGCATTATGGTAAATTTAATAATGGAGAAGGGTAATATAGTAATTTTGATTATGAAAAAGGGTAAATTAATATTGGTAATTATGAAGAAGAGTAATTTGGGATTTGTGATAATTAAAAAGGGTAAATGGCAATTAAAATAATTGAGAGGGGTAAAATGGTAATTATGATAAAGGAGAAGGGCAATTTGGTAATTTGTTCAACTAAAGGGGCAATTTGGTAATTTAGCCGATAAAAGGGTAAAGTGATAATTTTTTAACCAACTAAAGGGGCAAAATAGTAATCATGATAATGAAGGAGGGTAATTTAGTAATTTATCCAACTCAAGGGCAGTTTTGTAATTATAACAAAGGAGAAGGGCGATTTGGTAATATAACCAACCAAAAGGGAAATATGATAAGTGTAGTAATTATGAGGGGTGAATGGTGGTCTAAAAAGTGTAGGAGACAATTTGGTAATCTAAAGTGGACAAGGGGTAATTTGGTAATTATGCAACCTTAAGGGTAATGTGGTAATTTATCAAGTAAGGAATGGATACTTAACAATTATATAAGTAAAGGGCAAATGAGTAGTTGTACCTAACATGTCTTTGAGATTGTGGAACATTATAATATGATTAAATAATGCTGATTAGCCAAGTAAGAGTATCTAATGATTAGTATGGCCTTGAGGGTTTCTCTGTGACATCCTGGATAATCCTCTGAATAATAAACGATTAATGATATCGAAACGATTGAAAGTGAATAAGTATCGGATTTTCGTACTTTTCGTGATCACCTTAATTAAGACACTATTACTTAAAGTGAAAGACCTCGAGATCGGGAATGGTGACTCCTTAGGGGTCGCTACCCTAAGGACGTGGTTTAGTCCACGATTATTCTGGTATTTGCTGGTGTGCCTTTGTGCCCCAGCCAGGCCCTATATCTTACTCTTTCTAGCTCTACGGACCTAGTTAGGGGGTATGCATACTTATGGATTAGGTGTCCTTGTCAGTAGGATACTGAGTTAGCTTTATGCACCAGTACGACCAGGGTACCTTTGTGTCCTTGGGTTCATGGTTGAAGGGTACTGAGTAGCTGATATGCACCGGTACGACCGGTGTACCTTTGTGTCCCGGGTTATCGATCTCCCAATCGAGGCAAATAAATATGATTGATGTGCTGATTAAAGAAAGGAAAGATACTATTATTGAAAGTGAAATATTAATGAGCCGGGCCCAGATGATTATGATATTGAGTACCGGTCCACCGGTTATAATAGTGGCCAGGAGCGTTGTGCCCTGGATGATGATTCTTATATATCCCGGTCCACCGGTTATATTAGTGGCCAGGAGCGTTGTGCCCTGGATGATGAGTTATCTGTATTCCGGTCCACCGGCAATAATAGTGGGGGTCCCGAGCTCAATAAAATCGGTTATGTATGTGAATAAGATTATGGAAAAATACTAATCACTTATAGTGGAACACCATGTGAGTCGGGGCCAGACCGGTCCACCGGCAAATAATAGTGGTCAGGTGCATTCTGCCCTGTGTGTTTATCTTCCGGTCCACCGGCAATAATAGTGGTCAAAGGCGTTCTGCCCTGAGTGTATACTTTCCGGTCCACCGGCTATAATAGTGGGGTTCTCGCACTCACATGGATATAAAATATGATATTGATTGAATGATGATGGAATAATGGCTTAAGGCCCGAATGTATTGATCTCACACTATGACATGGCTTAAGGCCCAAAGATATCGATCGTGAATTATAACTTGTGTTACGTGTTATTATTACGTACACACCTCTCATTATTTATGTGCGTGACTTGCATTATGTGGCGTATGCGGGCCTATCTTTAAGTGTGGTATTAAAGGGTTACTCAGTACCATAGTTCTGAAGGGATTCCCTTTGTGGGGCCCTTGCCTATTCAATGGGCAGTGCCCTTGCAGGTATTTTCAGGTACTACTCAAGTGAGTTATGGGAAGGAGAGTAAGGAATTTTCCGGTATCATGGCTTTTTCTCTTTCTCATTTAAATTCTCGGTTTTAAAGGTTAACGTTGTTAAAGTAACCACCATTGGTGGATTTTATTCCTGAAAACGATTTGATGCGCTACTCTGATTTAAATATGTTGAAGCTTGCAATTTACTCTGATTTATGCATGTTGAATGTCTTTCGAATTGTATTTTATTTTCTTAGCCTTAGCACTTGGTACTGGAACGGTATGAGTGAACCGGTCTGGTACTAAGTGTGGCGGTAATACTCCCAAAGTTCACGTTTTATTTATCTGCTTCCGCCAATTATCTTTTAATAAAACGAAATTTTTCAGTAGTGAATTTTGGGGCTGTTACATATGCTATTGCCCAATATAAATTACTTTTTTCATCCGGCAGTGTAAATTGGCAACTGAATCTACTTTTGGATAAGCAACTAGAGTTACACAAAATAATAATAGATATAGATATTTGTTTGTGAAGAAGGAAAATACGATTTTTCCGTTGTTCTCTGCTTCTAATTGGGAGTTGTAAGTTGTGTAGCAAATTTAAAGTTTGTTCTACTCGATCTTCTTAGCAGTGAAATCAAATGGTTGTTTAACGTAGGATTCCCTACCTGGTTGCGTCAAGCAGAGTAATTCCCACTAATAGGTATATAACAACGAGCGGATCTCTTGTCACATCTACGGTGAGCCTTACATCACATCTATTTCTTACCTTACCTTCATATTCCTACCAGCCATGGATGCTTGTTGAGTGTCAATTTAAGAATAGCTTTTGTGCCTTTTAGCTGCCCAAAGGCTTTTACAGTCCGGCTGCTATGTCGTAACAGTTCCTTTAAAGTTGAGATATATTCTGCTACATGTATTTGCAAGCTTCCTTTCAATCTTCACCTTGTTTGTTGTTATTATTTTCTTGGGTGGACATCCTACTAGTTTCTTAACGCGAGACTGTCTGCAGATTGCAGCTAACTTTTACTCTTCAAGCATGAATGTTGGCGATGAGAACTTTGTCCCAGTATTGAAGAGGCTAGATGAGTGCATACCGCAAGCCAGAATGGTCTTCCTTTCGCTGGAATTTGACAGCCTTCTATTTTTGACTAAATTAAGTTTCTGATTTTATTGTTTTATATGTTATATTTGAAATCATGAGTTTTTTTATTGTCGCAACTTACTAGTCATCTCATTCTGGCCTTCAGATATGTTGAAAGCAATCCACAATATGCAGAATCTGGTGTTAACCAGGTTAAATTTCGACTTCTCTAGGTCATGATAGTGACAACAATATTAAAGTTTTTTGTATCATTTTTTGCTGTATCATAAACTAACAAATAATCAAACAAACAAAAAACATAGCGAACAAAGTTATATTATGTTATAATTGAACCTCTCAGCATTATGTATATTATCCAAATAACTGCTTCAAATGTTGAAAACTAATGGACAATATACACAAGGTATCAGCAATAACAACTATGGAATAAAAGCAGTAGGGATAAACTTTCTAACATGTTTGTGTTGTGAGATCAATCATTATTTTAAAATGATTATTCAACTAGATTGTGATGCAGTTCTCTTGCATTATCATCCTAAGATTAACACAACAATCTCAAAATTAAAAGTTGTGGAACTTGTCATACAAAGCCCAAAAATTTAGCAGAAAGAAAAGTGAATGCTTGGAGATAAGAACAAATATCATTATCTGTGTATAAAACCAAGTGTCTGTAACCCTCCTTTTCTAAAAAAAATAAGAAAAGGTAAAATAGTTTTTGTTTTGAAATAATTGTTCCAACGATGGGAAACATTCAAAATCATGGAAAGAAAGATGGATTTGAAAGATTGGATTAATTAACCGTAAAAAAAGAGTAAATTCTCCAAATCAAAGATTCACATCAATGTTATATTGTCACTAACATATACTTTTGTAGTTTGCTTTAATACTTACTCGACTCAACAAAATAAACTCATGCTTTCAATTCAAACGGTACAAAAGAGGTAAACATATATAAATCGATAAAAAGACCTTTAACTCCACTAATATGAAATACAATAATATCACACCACCAACAACAAAAATAGGTCATGTTGTTTATTATTGTTTCCAACAAAATGGTAGAATAAAAAATAGAACTTTTTAAAGTATAAATTTTAATACTGTTTGGCATATAGGAGCTGAAAATGCCAAAAATATGTTAGATTTTCTTTTATTTTTTCTCCTATGTATGTTATAAATAAATTACTTAATGAGTTATCTTTCAATAAATAACTTCATCCCCTTAATTTTTTTTCTCTATCACATAATAAATTAAAACAAATATAAATACATAACATTCTCGATTATAATTTTAGTGAATAAGTTTATTCGAAATTCGACTTTTCCAACAAATCATTCTTCTATGTATATCGAATTAGAGGATAACAATATTTAATGGGGAACGGCAGAAAAAAAAAAGGAGCGAAGAAAGAAATTGAAAAGTAATTTCTTCTCTTGATTAAGCTCCATATATAGCGAAGGTGCTCTTTCATCGAATCAACTGTCCTCATACGGAAAACATAGAGACCATCAATAAATACTGAGCTCTTCCTAACTTCACTCTCAACGCGCAAATCTTCGTGGTTTGCTCCCTTTGTTGTGTCCTAACAGATCACGCATCTCTTTACTTCCTCTCTTCCTCTCTTTTTACGCCTCATTCACCCTTTTATCTTATATACTGGCCTGATCTCAACTTGGGATTCATTGATCTTGATCGGAATCGATCTTGTAAGTTACTCCTACTCTAGTAAAAGTTTGTTTTGCCTATTTTTTTTTTGATCTGCATACGTCGTATAATTCCTTTTATTACGTTGATTGGAGCTCACTCCATGTCGGTAGTGCTTAGTTTCGCTAGATCTGCTCTCTAATCCAGAATGAAATCCTTTTGTACTGATTTAGCCTGACCTATTCCTACGGTGGACACGGATCTGCCTTCTTTATGCGAATTCGGAGTTCAATTTCAATTGAATGTCGTTAACCGTTGATCTCGTATTTTACTGATAATGGTAGCTTCAATGTGGTTCTGAATGTTCTCGTTTCTTGCTAGATCTGGAGAATTATGTTCTTTACGGGTACAGTTTATCGGTTAATTGTTGCTTTTGAGGTGTGTATATTGAGAGCAATTGGAAATCATCTTTTTACTACTTCACTCTTTATTCCTTCTGTATCGTGGGTATGGTTAGAGCCGGCAAAAGTTGACCCGATCCGAAAAATTCGACGAAAACCGACTCGATCCGTCCGAAATTCGATCCGATTTTATCCGAGTAATTAAAAGCCCGAAACTATCTGACCCGATCCGATACATATCCGATATCCGATATAATCCGAGAAATCATAAGCCCAAATAAACCCGACCCGACCCGCTATTCACCCGAAACCTGATATAACCCGAAAAATTATAAATCCGAAATGACCCGACCCGATCCATTATTTATCCGAAATTTGATATTATCTGAAAAATTATAAATCTATAAAGATTCAACTTGGTACTACCCAAAAATTAACATTAACCCATAACTCAAAATTTTTAAAACTTCATAAAACATGAAATAATATAGATGTGCAACTAATCCATACTAGTACTTACATCAAAATTTAGAAACAATATACTTTCATAAAATTTATATCACTTATGTATATACAAATACAATATCCATTGATACCAATAGAAATAAAAGTAGAGAAAAAAAAAAGAATAACACTACTATGCCATTTAAATATTAGTTCACTTCCATTATTCCATCTAGTACCATAAGATAATAACAGTGCAGCCTTGAACACTATATGTTAGTATCTATACGGCCATACCTTGCAATATAGTACCTACAACATCATAGGAAAGTAAGAAAAATCTAGAGTGAGAATGTTAGTTATTCATTATAAAAATTGAAGATTAATATTTTTTATTACATCAACAGTGTTAAATAGTAAGAAGTCAATATTAGTTGGTCTTTTGTCAAGAATAGTCATTATTACTTACTTTATTTAATTTTTATCTTATTTAGCTTGATATGATCTAATCAAAATATATAAAAAAAAACTAATATGTTGTTATTATTATTTTTGCCATAATTGATATTCATTGATTACTATTATTATTGTTATCATTATTTTTGTATTATTATTATTATTATTATTATTATATTTATTAAAATTATGTTGATATGATGTGATCAATCTCTTTTAAAAATAATATGAGAAGTACAACCTTAGAAGTCTTCATTTGTTATCAATTATCAATGACTATTATAAGTTAATATCATGTAAGGAGCGTATACGATATAAATATAATATAAACTTAAAATAATACTAGAACTCAATATGACCAAGCTAATAATGGAGTTGAATTATAAGTTATACCTTAACATAAAAAGAAAAGTGATACGATTTGAAAACTTTTAAATTTGAAACGTCAAATACATCTCCAAAGATGAAATAATGATAAAAAATTCTAAGGCCCCAAAACAATTAATATAATAATTTAATTTTGATTGAATAAGATAAATTAAAATAAATGATCTCAAAATCATTAGCTTTTAATAATATCTTGAAATAAAAAGAAAGAAAGAAAATGACACAAGCATGGCTCAAATATAAAATAACCTAAATTCAATCTAAATTCAATCCGAAAATATAATAATTGAAACTCAACCGAGCCCGATCCGAATCCGAACCGAAATTAGAACAACCCAAATTTATTCGAATCCGAGTCCATCCGATCTCAACCAGACTCGACCCGAGAGCTTAGAATGACCCAAGATTATCCGATACTGAGTTGATCCGAATCAAACCCGACCCAGCCCGACCTGACAAAATAATCCGAAATTATTCGAAATCGATGTGATCCGATTATTATGTTACCCGATCCGATAGTGACCCGACCCGTCCGATTGCCAACTCTAGGTATGGTGTTAGGCTTCCTTTTGTTTTGCTTGTAAATTCATAAACTTTGCTCTTCTATCGTTTGGGTTTCCATGAACTAATTGCTATACTCCTCGTGCGAAGCTTCTCGTGTCAGTGTATCTGAGATCTGACTTGGTTCTGTACTTCCATTGTGGAGAAGGTGGCTCAAAATGTCCTCTTATACGCCAAAGAACATTCTCATCACCGGTGCTGCTGGATTCATAGCATCACATGTTGCCAATCGGCTTGTACGAAGCTACCCTGACTACAAAATTGTCGTGCTTGACAAACTTGATTACTGTTCCAACCTGAAAAACCTCAGCCCTTCTCAGTCATCCCCGAACTTCAAGTTTGTCAAGGGAGACATTGGCAGCGCTGATCTTGTCAACTACCTCCTGATCACCGAGTCAATAGACACGATTATGCACTTTGCTGCACAGACGCATGTCGATAATTCCTTTGGCAACAGTTTTGAGTTTACAAAGAACAACATCTATGGGACGCACGTCCTGCTAGAAGCCTGTAAGGTCACTGGTCAGATTAGGAGGTTTATCCATGTTAGCACGGATGAGGTCTATGGGGAAACAGAAGAGGATGCAGTCGTGGGGAACCACGAGGCTTCTCAACTTCTCCCGACGAACCCTTACTCTGCAACAAAAGCTGGGGCTGAGATGCTTGTGATGGCTTATGGTCGGTCATATGGGTTACCGGTTATCACCACCCGAGGAAACAATGTCTATGGTCCTAACCAGTTTCCTGAGAAACTGATTCCCAAATTCATTCTTTTGGCCATGAGAGGCAAACCCCTCCCTATTCACGGAGATGGAGCTAACGTGAGAAGCTATCTTTACTGTGAGGATGTTGCTGAAGCCTTTGAGGTCGTATTACACAAGGGCGAAGTTGGCCACGTCTACAACATCGGAACAAAGAAGGAAAGGAGGGTAACTGATGTTGCCAGAGATATTTGCAAGCTTTTCTCAATGGACCCTGAAACCAGCATCAAGTTTGTTGAGAACAGACCATTCAATGACCAGAGGTACTTCCTTGATGATCAGAAGCTGAAGAACTTGGGATGGCAGGAGCGCACTGTTTGGGAAGAGGGGCTGAAGAAGACAATGGAATGGTACATCAATAACCCTGATTGGTGGGGTGATGTCTCAGGAGCATTGCTGCCGCATCCAAGGATGTTGATGATGCCTGGCGGCATTGAAAGACATTCTGATGATGCAGGCAATGACACTTCCGAACGAGACCATTTCTCCAACAAGCAGAGCAAAATGGTAGTTCCTGTATCCAAGAGCACTAATTCCGCTCGGCATCCAGGCCTGAAGTTTCTGATCTATGGCAGGACTGGTTGGATTGGTGGATTGCTTGGGCAGTTGTGTGAGAAACAAGGCATTACATTCGAATATGGAAAGGGTCGCTTGGATGATAGATCCTCACTCATTGCAGATATTCAGAATATCAAGCCTACACATATCATGAATGCTGCCGGTCTAACGGGTAGGCCGAATGTTGACTGGTGTGAATCCCACAAAACAGAAACAATACGTGTTAATGTTGCTGGTACATTGACATTAGCTGATGTCTGCAAGGAACATGGCCTCTTGATGGTGAACTTTGCTACTGGGTGCATATTTGAATATGATGAGGCACATCCTCTCGGCTCTGGCATTGGGTTTAGGGAGGAAGATAAACCAAACTTCATCGGGTCTTTCTATTCAAAAACAAAGGCTATGGTAACTTTTATTTTCAGTTTTAATTAGTTGGACCTTATTATATGTCATTGTGATTATTAATGTTTATTATTATTTTTTAACAGATCCTGCTAGCTATATTATTGATAATGGTTTAAACCTGCGGTGCAGGTGGAAGAGTTATTGAGAGAGTATGATAATGTCTGCACCCTAAGAGTCCGAATGCCGATATCATCTGATCTGAACAACCCACGAAACTTTATTACCAAGATTTCCCGGTACAGTAAAGTCGTAGACATTCCAAACAGCATGACTGTCTTGGATGAACTCCTACCCATCTCCATTGAGATGGCAAAGAGGAATCTGAGGGGCATCTGGAACTTCACAAATCCAGGGGTTGTGAGCCACAACGAGATTCTTGAGATGTACAAAAACTACATGGACCCCAAATTCAAGTGGGAGAACTTCACTTTAGAAGAGCAAGCCAAGGTGATTGTTGCACCCCGCAGCAACAACGAAATGGATGGAACCAAGTTGAAGAAGGAATTCCCTGAATTGCTTTCTATCAAGGAATCATTGATCAAGTATGTTTTTGAGCCAAACAAGAAGACCAGTTATTCAGCTTGAGTGGATGAGAATGCCAGAGCAATTTCTGCATCGGATGATCTGTCTGCAATACGTGTGTCAGAGCAATCATGGAACCAAGTTGGTCATTTTCAGGCAGTAATTCTTTATTTTGTTTTCATTTTTTTTTCATCTCTGTATAATCATTATTTCAAAATTTTAGTTTGGGAATTAGAATAATTCTGTTAGGCCGCTGTTTTCGGATTCTCATAGTTTGCTATTATAGCCATCCATCATTTTCCCAATACTGCAGAAGAGTTTTGGGATAGTTCTGTTACATATACGATTACATTTTATCAGGTTTATGTAAGGCCGTGTAACTATTGAATACCATTTGTTTAAATTTGTTAAAGACGGAAACGAACTGTATTCTTTTCTCTTCTTTGATAGGTTATTTCCTTCTGGTCAAGTGTCATAATTTGTGCACAAAATTCTGTTTAACTCAGCATTTCTGTCGTGAAACTATTTTTTTTTTCTTTTTTCCGAAATTAATATCAATATACTTTATATTTTACAATAATTATCTTCTTAATTTTTTGCTGTTTTCATTAGTCGTTCCTTCATCTGCCTGTGCAACAGTGTCATCGCCCGTCTGTCATTGACTCATTGGGCTCTTTCCCTCTCGTCCCCATTTTCAGGACCCATTTTGGAGTTGGCCGTCAGACTTCGTTGTAATTTGTACTCAATGCAAGACAAGAGTGTCAAAAAAAGTGCGGTGATTTTCATTTTCTGATCACCGAGTTGTGTATGACAGAGACCTAGCGGCCCATGTTCCTAGGAGCAGCAGTCACGCTTCACATGTACAGCCGACAATCAGACGGATCGGGTCACTTTCGGATTACGTTAAATAATAATCGGATTATATCGGTTTCGGATAATCTCGGATCATTTTATCGGATCGGATTTAATTTAGATCAACTTGGTATTGGATAATCTCGGGTCATTTTAAGTTCTCGAATCGGGTCGGGTTGAGATCAGATTGACTCAAATTCGGGTAAATTTGGATTATTCTAATTTCTGTTCGGATTTGGATCGAGCTCGGGTGGGTTCGAATTATTATATTTTCGAGTCGAGTTTGGATCAGATTTGGGTCATTTCAGTAGTGAGTCATGCTTGTGCTATTTTTTATATTCCAAAATGTTATTAAAGATTAATTATTTTAAGATTGTTTATTTCAATTTATCTTATTTCATTAAAAGAAAATTATTATATAGATTGTTTCAGTGCCTTAGAATTTTTTGTCATTATTTCATCTTTGAAGATTTATTTGATGTTCTAAATTTAAATGTCTTCAAATCGGATTACTTTTCTTTTTATGTTAAGGCAAAACTTATAATTCAACTCCATTATTAGCTTGATCATATCATATTGAGTTCAAATATTATTTCAAGTGTATATTATATTTATATTTTGTACGGTCCTTACATAATATTAATTTATAATAACCATTGATAATTGATAACAAATAAAGGTTTCTAAGGTTGTACTTCTCATATTATTTTTCAAATAGATTAATCACATCTTATCAACATAATTTTAATTAATATAATAATAATAATAATAATAATAATGATAATGATAATACAAAAATAATGAGAACAATAATAGTAGTAATTATTGAATATCGATTATGGAAAAATAATAATAATAACACATTATTATTTTTTCTATATTTTATTTCGATCATATCAAGCTAAATCAAATAAAAATTAGATAAAGTAAGTAATAATGACCATTATTGACAAAGGACCAACTCATATTGACTTCTTAATATTTAACATAGTTGATGTAACAAAAGCATTAATCTTTAATTTTTATAATGAATAATTAACATCCTCACAATAGATTTTTCCTATTTTTCTATGATGTTATAGGTATTATATTGTAAGGCATAGATACTATCATATAGTGTTTAAGGCTACAAATTGTTATTTGTGTATACTTATAATACAATTGATAAAACTTTTCCTTTGTTTGATTGGATTTTACTTATGATGCAATCTTTCTTTATATATATACCTTTACACAATTGTTCCTAAATATTTCAAATATTAGAATTAGTATTATTGATTACTATATTTTGAATAATTGAATAGATTATGGTTATGTAATATTCTTTTTAAGCTACAATGGCAATTGGTTCATATCATAGTTGTTGTTTGGGTTTTGGTCACTAGATCATGGAATTGAAGACTTTGTTGGAACTTTTGGTAGACTTGATCAATCAAAATGTGTTCGATATCATATCACTTTTGGCCCATGGGGCATATTCTATATTCACTAGACTTAATATTGTATTGATTAGTTTCTAACTCAAACGTCATATTGTATTATTAATTAGTTAGGGTAATTGATAATTCAAGCTTATTTTTTTAGGTTAATGTATTCAGTTGGTCTCAACTGTTTAGTTGGACTATGTATTATATTGTTCTTCTATAAGCTAAAATGCTCCTTACCAATTTCTATTGCATAGGATTGAAGTTATATATATTATATTTGGTCAACCTAGGGTTGAAAGAAATCATATGTATTTGGTTCAACCCAAACTATATATGGAAGCTCTATATTAAAGTTTTGTTCTTCTATTTAGATTTGGCAAAGTTATACACTCAATTTAGTTAATGAAGGTTACATGCCATTGATTTTTCTTCTCTATTCTCTTCGTCTTTTTTTTTAACAATATTTTGTAAGTGAAATAATACTACTTTTAACAATAGATATATTAGATGAGCGATGACATAGGGGTAAACTATTATTATTAGATATTAAGTTTACTAATATCTTTTATATTCATCATATTGTTTGTTTACTTTTTTATTATATACATAGTCTTATTTTTTGTTTGTTTCTTTTTATTTAGGAGTTTGACTCTTCAATATTTCTTGGAGCTAGCAATATTGGAAAATCTGAATTGGAGAGCTATCATAAAATTCAAATAATGGAGCGATTGGTTAGACTTGATGTGCTTTTTTATTGGAAGGGTAAATCTAGTTGTTTTTTGATACTTAGTTTCATGGCAAAAGATATTATCGCTATTCCAATCACCACAGTTGCTTCAGATTCTACTTTTAGTGTGGGTGGTAGGATATTGAATAAGTGGAGAAATTCTCTTTTACCAAAAATTGTTGATGTGTCGGTAACAACACATAATTGGTTATTTGGATATGGAGGTAATTTGAATATGTAAATCTAAATATTTAATTATGGTTATGTTTTTTTTTTGTGAAGTAACATATATTTTTGGTATTTGCATAGATCTTGAAAAAGATGGCTTTATTGTAGACTTTTCCGAACCAAACAACGAGGTTAATTGAAGAGTGGGAGGTAAGTTTTTTATGCTATAATATTTTTACTAAGTTGGTTGTTCTTTACTTTTGTTAGTGAGTTGATTATTATATGTCCTTAGTGGCTTAAATTTGTGGAAACTTAATTGGGTATTTTGAGGTTTTACTAAAGTCATTGAATGAACTTGACACTTTTTTTTTTGCACTTCCCTTATTGTCCTCGGTGTAATTCATTATCTTTTATTATGTACTTAATTCTTATGTTCCTATTGTAAAATAATCTAGAATATAGGCCTTCATGAGGAAACATTATGCTTTCTTGATATAAATGTTGACATTCTTTGATAATATATGAGAAAATTGGTAATAGCTCTTTGAAATGTATGTGATTCTGTTAGACTATGTATTGTTGAAGTAACAATTATATATTACATATTTGTATCATCTAATGTCTTTTTTTTGTTGAGTAGAGAGCAGTATTTAATGTGGGATAATTTGTTGTTAGGTTGTGTGATTTATGCAGGTTAGCATCAAGTGGATGATTATATTTTGATATCGAAGCTTATGTTTTGATATTTTGTGGAAAGTGTTAGCCCCCAAGACTTGATAGACAAGGGATCGAAAATAAATTTTGGTTCATGATTTTCTATACAATGGTTTTTGTTAGTAGAGCTACCAACATGTGGTAAGCCAAATATATTTTGATCTTCTAGGAAGATAGACATGTCGATTATATAGTATGTTGATACTAAAGCTACCAATATATAGTAAACTTAGGTTTTTGATTAGTTTAGTACGCTCAGTAAATGAAGTACTAGATGTGTGCCTTTTGAGGCTTTTCAAAAACTTATACAATGCCTTTTAATGTTTTTTTTTGTATTTTGGGTTATAGATGTTAGATGATGATGATGATTATTATTATTATTATTATTATTATTATTATTATTATTATTATTATTATTATTATTATTATTATTATTATTATTATTATTATTATTATTATTATTATTATTATCGTATGGTCTTTTTTAATGCTTGCATTTTTGTGTATTGGATTAAATAGGTACTTGAAGTGCTTATATCATGCCTTTTGACATAATAGAGTTTTTCCTTTTTCCTCTACTTTTATTTCTATATTTCAATATTAGTATCAATAGATATTGTACTTGTATATGCATAATAGATGATATATACTTTAAGAAAGTATATTGTTTCTAGATTTTGATGTAAGTAATAGTTACACATCTATATTATTTTATGTTTTATGAAGTTTTAAAAAATTAGAGTAATGGGTTAATATTAATTTTCGGGTAGTATCGGGTCGAATCTTTATAGATGTATAATTTTTTAGACAATATCGGATTTCAGATAAATAATGGATCAGATCGAGTCATTTCAGATTTATAATTTTTCGAGTTATATCGGATTTTCGGTAAATAGTGGGTCGGGTCGGGTTTATTTCAGGCTTACGATTTTTCGGGTTATATTGGATATCAGATATGTATCGAATCGGGTCAGATAAGTTTTAAGTTTTTAATTATTCGGATAAAACTGGATCGGATTTCAGACGGATCGAGTCGGTATTCGTCGGATTTTTTGGATCGGGTCAACTTTTGCCAGCTCTATTCACATGATTATCTACTCTTTATTTGGTGAAAGACAATTAATGTTAATCATTAAATATTATCTTCAAATGGATGTTAATGTATTAATTCATCGGTGATACATATTACTATAGAGAAACAACCATTTCTCAACATGAGTTGTGAGGGCATGGGTTAGAGCCTTAGAGGAACCAGTGTTGGTGACGAGGCAACTTAACTCTTATGAAAGTCTTTCTGCGTTACAATATTGAATAATCGTCTAAAAAAAGCCGTATGACTGATTAAAAAATAATTATGCTCTCAACAATCAACAAGTGAAGTGCATTAGATTTTAACAAAATTAAAAAGGGTACGTTATAATACCCTAACGCATTAGTAGGAGGTAAAATAAATTATTTTTTAATCATAATGTGTACCGAACATAATCTGGGTGGACAGCTAAAACTTTGAGGGCTTATTTGGTATGGGGGTAATAGGGGTAGAAAAATTTTCCCTCTATACAAGATATATAAAATATGGAAGAAAATTTTACACCCCTATTACCTCCATACCAAACGAGCACTGAGTGTGTTCTGCAGTATTGAAAAATAGTTGGCTAATGTAATTGAGCAGCAGTTGGAAAGCAACTAGTGGAATTCCATCCTGCCAAAGATAAATCGAGTATTGCCGCATAGTTTTGTGGAGTAATTGCCGCTATACCAACTTATTTGTTTGTTCGTAAATGAATAAATGTTGAAGTAATCATTATTACTTTTGAAGTAAGAAAAAAAAGTGTATTAGTACTATCTTGTTTTAAAATATTAAAAAACAAGTTTTCTTTTGAATTTTAAATAAAGAAAATGGTGTAATAGTTGGCCTCCTATCTCTCTCTCTCTCTCTCTCTCTTTTAACATTCTTAAAATTAATCAGTGACTCATAAATCACCACAAATTTTTCGTTCTACTTGAAAATAAACACGAGTTAGTCATATAATTTTCTTAAAACAAAAATCCATGATTAAACTATTCATGGCTATATAGACTTGTGTATGTAATTCTTCAAGTGAGAGTTTTTTAATAGACACTTTTGAATAGGAATGTGCACATTAGTATAAGTAGTTATATGACTAGCTCATCTCATAACTAACTCATCCAAGTTCACCTTGTAATTGTAATTTCACTCTGATATTATTTATAATACCTCGAACCGATATGACCACACAGGTGTCACTTAGTAGCCACGTGATAACACCTTAGACTCACAATAGTTGATGGACTATTTTGGAGCACTTTTGGTTTGATTGACTGGCCTTATAAATAAACTCGAATCCTTTCGGTGCCTTTATTTTTATCCACATACTTCTTGATAAATCTTTAGAAAATTTTTAAAAATTTCCATGAAATTCACCTGTACTAGAAATTGATTCACGGCATGAATGTTTAACCATAAAGTTCTTAAGATGAATCATTAAAAAGATAGTATACTATATTGATATAAGTAGACATATCAATCTCTATAACACTGCAATTAATTTGAGGGTATTGCAAAAAAAAACTCAAAATTATTTTTTATACTATGACATAAACAATATTTTTTTTATATCCCAAAGTCAAAATAAAAAATTTATATTGCTTAAAATGTCAAGCACACACACGCACACATACGACATTTAGGATAAATTTAAAGTATGATTTAACTTTTAGAAAGTCAACTTCAACTACTAGGTGAAAAAATTATTGACGGCTCACCTTATTATATTTTACTAAGTTAAAATTAATAAATATTATCTTAGATTAAAGTTAAAAATGTTAACTACTTATTAGATGGTTACAAACTTATGGTAGGTGATGACAAACCTTTTATTTTTTTATTCCTTTTAATTAAAAGATCTAAAAAAAAGAACAGTGTCTTCTTTAAAGGTTGACAAATCAAATGCTTATGACAAAAATTATTAGGTTTTCTTTGAAACTAATTCAATAACGAGTTAACCTATTACCATTATTCTACTTAAAACTAATATTTAATGGCTAATTTAATGATATTTTTCCACTAAGGTATTTATATTTTACCACTAGTGTACTAATATTTTCCCATTAATTTGCTTATTTATTACCAGTAAATTGATCTTTTACTATTATTCTGCTTAAGTTGATCCTTCAACACTAATGTACTAATTTTTCACTAGTGAAGTGAACTTTTATCATTGATGAAGGATATTTTATCACTAATGTATTGAAAATTTTCCACTAATGTATTGATTTTTTATTAGCAAATTGATCTTTTATCATTAATGTACTAATTTTTCACCAATGAATTGATTTTTCATCTCTACTATTTTACTTAAAATTGACCTTTCACTACTAACATGCTAATCTTTCATCAATAATGTATTGATCAATAGCGAGTTGACTTTTTACCATTATTTGACTTAAAATTGATCTTGAACTGCTATGTATTGATTTTTTACAACTAAGGTGTAACACCCCCAAATTTACTACTGAAAAATTTCGTTAAATTTAAAAGAAGTTTTAGCGGAAGCAAGCAAATGAAATTGTAAATCCGGGGGTATTACCGCCACACTTAGTACCAGATCGATCCGCAACTACCGACCCGATACTAAGTGCTAAGGCTAGAAAGAATAAAGCCAGAACAACCATTCATAAAACACAAGTTTTACAGAATCGGAGTGCGAAGGTCAAATGTTACAATCCGAGGTACAATTGAAAAAGTCCATGTATCAGCGTACTTAAAATAACGGAATAATAAGGTATGATAAAACCCTTGAAAATTTAAAAACAACACTTGTAACCTCCAAGGACAAATACGATTTAAGCCAAAACAATTCCGAAGGATGAATATCCGGACCACTTACTCACTCAAGTCAAGCATTCTACCCCAAAAGTAGTAACCGACCAGAACCTGCACAAGGGTCTGCTCCCCACCATCGGTGGATCATCACAGGACCCGGTCAATCAAGGCAGTATCAGTACGGGTCCAGTACTGAGTAAGGCGTAGACGCTAAGGCCAAGCATACAATCACAACACGTAGGCTACATGACACAATCATAAAAGTAACATGCAATAATACACAAGATACATGCTCAACACGTCAACCACACACCAGGATGAGTAAGCGGAAAGCTGATTCATGCTTGTACTATGTCTGCCATTTCTTATCATGATAATAATCTCTTTTCACACATTCTTCATTTAACCCTGTAAGCACGGGGACCCCACTATTATAGCCGGTGGACCGGAAATCAACACCCAGGGCACAAAGCCTCTGGCCACTATTATAGCCGGTGGACCGGAAATCAACACCCAGGGCAAACGCCTCTGGCCACTATTCTAACCGGTGGAACGGACTGGCCCCGCACTTACATGGTGTTCCACTGTAAGTGATTAGTATCTTTCCCATGGATTAACTTATTCGTTTGGGTCTGTCGAGCCCGAATCCCCCACTATTATAGCCGGTGGACCGGAAATACACACCCAGGGCAGAACGCCTCTGGCCACTATTCTAACCGGTGGAACGGACTGGGTCGGGCTCATCAGTCTTTCACTTTACGTAATTAATGTCTTATTCGAATCTTATTGAACCACATCATGTCCTTGACATGCATAAATCATTCACTACATACTTTACACATCACAAACGATAAAATTCCACATTCATAACTACACTTTACTCAATAATACACATAATAACACCAAACAACTCTAAACAGCCATACGAACCATGATTGTCCACACCAGGCCATGGTTAACCACTCTTAACCTTATTTGACCATAACAACCATAATACCATCACGAAAACCCTAATACCACCATAAGCCATTAATACCACCAAGTAATCATTAATACCACTATATAAACCCTAATACCACCTTGCAAACCCTAATACCACCATAAGCCATTAATACCACCAAGTAATCATTAATACCACTATATAAACCCTAATGCCATCACACAAACCCTAATACCACCATAAGCCATTAATACCACCGAGTAATCATTAATACCACCTTACAAACCCTAATGCCATCACGCAAACCCTATACCACCATAAGACGTTAATACCACCAAGTGATCATTAATAACACCGTACCAACCCTAACACTATCTTGCAACCCTAATACCGCAATACCACCCATAATATCACCAAGCAAACCCGAACTTCCCCATGCAACCTTAATTTATACCCACCCTTTTGTTTATTTAATTCCACCTTCTCCTCATTATCTCACAAATGGTGAATTCCTTAGGTCGTCCATACCTAGTTTAGCCAACATACTTCCCTTTGGTTATTCTAACCGCTTATTTTTCTTTTCAAGTCCCCCACTTCACCACACTCCCTCACATAACCCAACATGCATGACATAGGGTCACGTCACATCACATCACATCATTCTTGTTCCACCATATATTAGTACACAAAGACGAGAACACGGGGACGTACCTCGGTTCCATGCTACGCTACACAAATACACAGATAATATATAGGATTATAGCATACAACCGCACAAAGCATACAAGAAACTTAAAACATGCAGTGCACACTAGTGGCCTTAGTTACGTCCTTACCTAAATCGGCGCCGGGCTTGGAGCACGCTCCTACACCTCCTGGGGTTTGACCCGATTACCTATAAGAAGGAAATACTTAGGGTTAATCTCCCTCTACCAGAATTATCAAAATTCCTATCTTACCCCTATCATGGCCTAATGCTAAGGCTACTATTAGTGACGGGGTTTGTAAATAAAAGGTAGGTTATTACTACTCTTACGATAGCTTAAACGGATTATCGCTACTTAAAGTAGATTTTAGCAAATCCAGAATATTAAGGTGAGGGTCTTAATATCATTAATAGTGATTACCAATAACACCAACCATAATAAGAATACTACTTATAATAATAGTGCTCATAATAAAAATAATAATAGCTATAATGATAATAATGATGATAGTAACAATTGAAATCATATTAGCATTAGTGATAGTGTATTATCGATAATAATAATAATAAAGTACTGATACAACCATAATCACTTAGATGATAAAATCAATAATAATGTTAATAATAATAATAGTAATAATAATAATAATAATGATAGGAATGAAGACAATAATAATACTAATAATAATAATAAATACGATGAAAGTATTAATAATAACATCAACGATTATAATAATAATAGTAATAAGAATAATAGTAATAATACGTAGGATAGTAAGAGTACTAGAAATAATACTAATAGGGATAATAGCGATGATAATGATAATAATGAGAAAAATAAACATAATAACATTAGTGTTAATCATAGTAACGATAATAGTGGTGATAGCAATAATGCTAGTAACAATAATAACAATAGTGAAAATAACAATAATAAATATAACAATAATAATAATCACGATAATAATAATACAATAGTTGTGGCAATGCTAAGCATAGCAAAATACTAAGGTAATAATATTAAAGTATAACGTTAAGGATAATAACGATAGTAATAATTGATAAAATAACAGATGCGTTAAACACAATAACGATAAAGCAATAACAAGGATAATAATGATAATAATAATAACAATAATAATAATAATAATAATAATATGGATAACAATGGTAATGATACTAATAATAATAATAGTAATAATAATAATAATAACAACAGCCATAATAACGTTGATAATAAAAATAGTAAAGACAATAATAATAATGATAATAACAACAATACTACTAATAATAATAATAGTAATAGTAATAGCAATAATAATAATAATAATAATAACAATAATAATAATAACAATAATAGTACTAACAATAACAATAGTAAAAATAACAATAATAATATTAATAATAATAATTACACTAATAGTAAAATAATGACCATGATAATAATAATAGTAATAATAATAACAATCATAATAATAATATTAATAATAATAATAACAATAACACAACCATAAGAATGGTGACGGTAATGATAATAATACTACAAATGGTAATAATGGTAGTAGTAATGATAGTAACGCTCATAATGATAATATTAATAAGAATAATAATAACACTAATAATAATAATAATAATAATAATAATAATAATCATACTAATAATAATATTAATAGTAATAGTAATCATAATATTAATATTAATAATAATAACAATAATAATAATAACACTAATGGTAATGTTAGTAATAATAATGCTTAATAATAATAATAGGGATAATAATAATAATGATAATAATAATAATAATAATGATAATGATAATAATAATAATAATAATAATAATAATAATAATAATAGTATGGGTGGTAGTATTAGTAATAATAATGATAATGTTAATATTAATCATAATAATACTAATAATAGTAGTTAATAATATTAAACCACTAATCACTTTTATTTATTTATTCATTATTATTATTTACTTATTTTATTTATTTATTTATTTATTTTTTAAGACTTAGGGTTCAGGGTGTTGGCAACCTGACTGAGGTGGTGGTGGCGGCGGCGGCGGCGCGGCGGTGGAGGAAGGGAGAGAGGGGAAAATGGTGGCGGAGGCTAGGGGAGGGAAAGCCAGGAGAAATGGGGGTACAGGGTGGTAGAGCAGGAGTTTCCAGTCATTTTGGGGGGGGTGGTGGTGCTGCAAGCGGCGGCACAGCTGGTGGCGGCGGCACGAAGGTGGCGCGGGGCTGGAAGGGGCCGATTCGGGAAGAGGTTTTCGCACGGCCAGGGCGGCACGTGCGGCGCAAGGCGGGGAGAGCTAGTAGTCTGGTTGTGTAGAGGGAGGTGCAGGGAGGACATTGTTGGTACGGGAAGGTGGCAACGATTTGTCAAAAAAAAAGAAAGAGGTTTCGTGCGGGGAAGAGCTGTGATTGATCGGTCACATCCACAGGGAGGTCAACGGGGTGAAAGGACGTGTTGACTGGTGGAAATGGCGTGCCGTCGACGCTACGTTTTCCGGCAAGATTTTTTTGCAGGCGGCGAGAGGTAGACGACGACGTCGCGAGGAAGAAGAGGGAGGGGCTGGACCGGCGGTCCAGGGAAAGGAAAAGTGAGGGGGAAACCGGCCGGGCGCGGCGGTTATTTCCCCTATTAATGAAACGCGGCGTTTTTGGCAATTTTTGGGCAAGACGCGGAGTTTTCGTCGGTCTGGCAACGGTTATAATTTTCTTTACGGTGACGCGGCGTTTCAGCGACTTCATTGTCGAAACGCTGCGTTTTGAGCCACAGACGGTCGGGCTTGCTGGGCCGCGGCGAGAAGGAGGGAAAGGGAGGGGGTTTGGGCCAGCAGGCCGGCCCAGGTCGGGGGAAGTAGTAAGGAAGAGGAGGGGGAAAAAGAAAAAGGAGAAAGGAGGAAAAGAAAGGAAAAAGGGAAAAAAGGAAAAGAGGGGAAAATTAAGGGTTGGCATTGATTAGTATAATTTGGGTAATTTGGGGTATTTAATAAAATATAATTATCAAAACAAAATTAAATTCTATTTTTAGGTTAATTTAGGGATTTATGGAAAAATTTTCCTAAATTCATTTTAATTAACAAAACCCCTTAATTTTTCTCTAATTAAATTATTTATAAATTTTATATTAATTTGAAACTATTTTATCCTCCCTATTTTAAATAATTTAAGGTATTTAATAAATTTCTAAAATAAAAACCTTAATTAACTTAAAATACCATAATTTCCCCTATTTACACTCTTATAAATTCCTTCTTGATTTATCCTATTAATTCCTTTTTATTTCACTAAAAGTGGTTTATTTTAATTAATTCCCTAATAATTTCCTATTCGGTCATGATTTTCTAAATTAGGGATTTTGGGGTATTTCATAAGGTATTGATACATGACCACTAATATACTAATATTTCACCACTAATGTATTAATTTTTCACCAGTAAATTGATCGTTTACTATTATTCTGCTTAAAACTAATATTTTACCACTAATATGCTAATTAGCGAGTTGATATTTTCATATTCTTCTACTTAAAACTAATCTTTCATTACT